>ML681979.1:9732740-9845174 GCA_007922195.1 Podocnemis expansa
AAGAAAGAAAGAAAGAAAGAAAGAAAGAAAGAAAGAAAGAAAGAAAGAAAGAGAATTAAATCACTAGACTCCCAGACATAGGAGCCAATATCTTTAAGTATTCTTGGAAATCTATCTTCTGTGTTGATATTGCAATGGTGGGGGTGTGTGTGCATGCACGTGCGCAAAGAAGATTATTTCCCCGCTCCTTCCCTTTACCCCATACCTTTCCTTGTATCCTTACCATTTTCTCTTTGCACCAGTCTCTCTCCTTCCCTCGTCAGAGTCGTGCTAACATGACTGATAATTTGACAACACTGAAGTATATAACATTACAATAATATTAACACCCACACTCAACTTTTTATTTTCTCTTCTCTCCTTATCCATCTTTCATGCTTCATCTTTTACACTGCAAACAGCTGTGGTGAAAATATTTCCATTAACTGCTAGAACTGGTAAAAAATGCATAACAATTTTTTTAAGTACTGTTTTGAAGTATCAGACAAACTTTCACATTTTAAATCTAGTTAAAAAAAATCATTCCAGAATTTTGAAAGTCTGAAAGTTTTCAATTTCAAAAGGGATAGCCGTGTTAGTCTAGTCCAGTAAAAAAACAAGGAGCTGTGTGGCACTTTAAGACTAACAGATTTATTTTTTGCATGAGCTTTTGTGGGAGAAGATCCCACTTCCTCAGATGCTTCGAAGATAGGTGAACTTACAGAAAGGAATGAAACTAAATGCAAGGGGGTGTAAAAAATAGGATCAGGTCATAAAGTAACAGCAAATCAGAGCAGTTTACAGGTGACCCAGCTGGCTTCCCCCTCCGCTTCCCCTTGCCAGGGGTAGAGAGGGCAGCAGGCGCCCCAGCTGGCTTCCCCCACCACTTCCCTTTGCTGGGAGCAGGGGGGGTCAGGTGCCTCAGCCCCTTAGCCCCCCCCACCCCCAGCAAAGGAAAGCAGCAGGCAAAGCCGGCTGGGGCACCCACTGCCCCCTCTACACCCGGCAAGGGGAAGCAGCGGGTGAAGCTGGCTGGGGTGCCCACCACCCCTTCTGCCCTGGGCAAGGGGAAGTGGTGGGGAAAACCCGCCACTCCCCTTGCCCAGCACGGGAGTGGGGGCGGCAGGCTCCCCAGCCAGCATAGCCGGCTGCTGCAGCTGGGCGCCCCACTCACCCAGCCCCTGGCCGCCTGGAAGCGGCCAGGGAACACGCAGGCTGGAGCTCCCTTGGCCGCTTGTGAGTGGCAGGGGAACGGGCACACCAGGGGAACTCCAGCCCATATGTTCCCTGGCCACTTCTAGGTGGCCAGGGGCTGGGTGAGTGGGGTGCCCAGCTGCAGCAGCCGGCACCCCTACTCCTCCCCCGCCGAGGAGGGGTAGGGGCTGCTGGTGCCCACTTTGCCTCCCGCCACCCAGGCTCGGGGGGAGCTGCTGGCCCCGCGGAAGCCATGGGTGCCGGCTTTGCCTCCCACTGGGGCTGGCAACTCCCCCTGAGCCCAGGTGGCGGGCAAAGCCATAACCCACATCTTGCACAGGGCCAGCAGCTCCCCCCGAACCCAGGCAGCAAGCGGGGAGCCCTGGTGGGGGGGCAGGGCCGGCTGCCCATGCCTCTGCCCCTGCCCTGGCTAGGGGGCAGACATCCAGCCCTGTCAGGGGCAGTGCAGGCTTGCCTAGCCCCCTGCTACCCCCTTTCCCTACCCCAGCCTCAAGGCAGGAGCAGAGGACGAGGAGCCCGATGGGGCTGGGAGCTGCTTGCTGCAGACTGCAAGCACCTCCCAGCCTGGTCAATTTCACAGTGAAAGACAAAGAGGCCTTCCTCAGATAGGGAATACCACATTCCCAGGGTGGTGTATGGAGAGCCAGGATGGGTACTGAATTTGGATGAGTTACTGCTTGGTTTCACCAATGTGCACTGGTCATGCCAAAAAGTCAGCATTTGGCAACACATTCATCCTAGTTATCATACTTATTTCTCAGTCTCTCAGCACACCTTTGGTAATTTCACACTTTGACTAGTGACCACTGTAAATATTTTTAATAGTAAATAAGGCAATATTTAATATTGTAACAAATCCCTAGTAATACAGAAAATTCATGTTTGTTACTGTCATTCTTTCTCTTGTTCTTCAAAAACCCCAGTCTTCCCACATGAGAGATAAATGGGGATCTTCAGTGGATAGCAAGAGACATTCTGGTCCCTCTTATACTTAAAGTAGCTGGAGGATTTCCAGCTGACTTCAGTAAGTGTTGAAACAGGCCAATAAAAACCTATGATACATAGAGGAGCAACTCTAATACTATCCAACAGAGTGCAGTAGTACAGGTACACAGTCAGTTCATGACACAACATGCACTTAATCTGAATAGAGATACAGATTCTATGTTACAGTTACTGAACAGTAGCAATAAAAAGTACTATAAAAAGACTATTCTAAAGTGTTGATTATTAATTTCCAAATATCAAAATATAATTTTCTTTTATACAGTACTGTAACATTAGCAAAGTGTGTGCTCTCAAAACTCTTCCAAAGTTATTTTTACACTGACATACTTGATTACTCTTTGTGCTTCCCACACCCTTTGACATTTTTCAAGATGTTATATTTTGTATTGGAACAATAAATTGCTTCTTTGTTATATGAACAAAAGATTTAGGGAAGCCCAATTCATGTAAAGATATGTAAATAGAAAAGGTTGAACAGTTTTGGAAGCAGAAAGATTCCCTTAGAAAACTGCTTGCTCCTAACAAATCAGGAATCCTACTATCTGATGATCCTGTTATGGTTGATCTTCTGAAAAGGCATAAAAGCATCTAAGGTTGGGGTCAAAAAGGAAGCACCTGAAAGGCCCCAACTATTATTCTGTTGAGGGTCAAACCTTGAGAGGATTATTCTCCAGTAAGGAAGTTCTGGTACTAGTGATACTGTACTTCACAAGCAGCCCTCAATGATAGTGTTAAAGTCCAACAACAGAGAGCATAGTGGAAAAAAAAATCAGTTTCCTGAATTTCTCTTATGAGCTCAGTCAAAAAAGGACATATACTGACTGATTGACATAGACATCAAGGGCATGGTTCCAATGCACATTGTCCAATGCAGGGTAGGAGGTAGTGCAGAGCTGTAGTCAAGGTGGGCAGGTGGTTGGGTAACCAGGAAGTTGTTTAGTATCTGAGGCAATTCTGGATAATGGTTCAAATTCTCATAGGTGTAAGTAGCTGGATGGTTAAATCCAAGGGACCAAATCAGTGCGATAGAGAGACAAAGTAGGGTGAGATGGCAACGTAATATCAGTTGGGGAAGCAAGGCAAAAACATAGGATCAGGTGAAGTGGCAGGGTAGGGCAGTGCAGATAGCAATGAGAAGACAATGTTCTGTTGCTCAGACAGCTTCCCTTTCCTGTTGGGGCATTCCATTATGTACCTGGACTACACAGAGTGTTGCCTATCCTTCCAATGAGGAGCTTGGGATGTGGTGATATGGTTCTGTAGTTCTATAACCCTAAGTAACACTAAGGCTGTTGTTCAATTATAACAGTTCAGTAGAGGCCTCAGACCATTTTGGGAGCATGCATGTAAAGGACTGTTTCTTGTTTTTCTTCCCAGTCAATGAGCTACCATATCTTCCTTCTTCATATTTAGGAATCTAGGACCTTGCAGACAAGGTACTCTTCTTGACATTGCCCTTGGCCTGGAAGAGGGAAGGCTATTTTCATTTAGGAATTGACAGAGAAGGGTTTAAGGAACAGAGTACAGGAAGAATGTTGAGGTTATGGGGAAGTCAAAGTTCAGAGGTTACTGAACTGATTTGCTAGCAAAGCTGCTAGGGTCCTGATTATTGGTGGTACAGGTTATCATGGAATCATAGAATATTAGGGCTGGAAGGGACCTCATGAGGTCATCTACTCCAAACCCCTGCTAAAACCAGGACTACTCCCTCTAAATCATTTCAGCTAGGGTTTTGTCTAACCAGACCTTAAAAGTTTCCAAAGATGGAGATATACCATCTCCCTAGGTAATCTATTCCAGTGCTTCACCACTCTCCTAGTGAGAAAGTTTTTCCCAATATCCAACCTAGACCTCTCCAGCTGCAACTTGAAACCAATGCTTCTTGTTCTGTCCTTCGTCACCACTGAGAATAGCCTAGCTCCCTCCTCTTTGGAGCACCGCATTCAAGTAATTGAAGATAGCTATCAAATCCCCCCTCAGTCTTCTCTTCTAAAGACAAGGTAAACTTAGCTCCTCCAGTCTCTTTTCATAAGTCACGTGCCATTCCCCTTCACTGGATTCTTTCTAATTTGTCCACATCCTTTTTGTAGTAGGGAGCCCAAAACTGTATACAATATTTCACATACAGCCTCACCAGTGCCAGATATAGGTGAATAATCATATACTCGACCTGCTAGCAATACTACTGATGCAGCCCAATATCCCAGTGTCCTTTTTGGCAACAAGGGCACACTGTTGGCTTATATCCAGCTTCTTGTCAACAATAACCCCCAGATCCTTTTCTACAGAGCTGCTACTTAGCCAGTTGGTTATGTAAGCCTATCTTAAAGTGTTCAGCTAATAGCCATGCCTTGTATCCTATTGCAACTGTAGGACCCTTCTGCCATTAACAGTCAGCATAATGTTTGTACATTGTCTTGGCTGCATTCCAACTTGTCCTGTGTCTAATGAATGTGATGAACCCACTTTCATGTTGCACAAAAAGTGGATGATGCAGGGTGAAAATGGGAAGAAAAGCCATAATTTGTGTGCATGCACGCACACATACACAAAAAATGAACCTGTCTCATCTTGGTTAATGTGTGGTCTGTCAGTCTGTGACTGGTAGGAGGTAGATGCAGGGAGACATACCTCCAGTCAAAACTGAGATACAAATTGGGAACCCAAGCCTAAGGTGATGTCGTTCAGGAGACTACAGAGTGGGTGAAGAGGAGAAAAGAACTATCCTACACAGTGAGAAGGTGTGCACAGGGAAGGATGTGGCCTTCATCATCAGTTGATCCACTACAATCAGTACAGTATGACATCAGTCAGATTCTGGCAATTGAACAATGAAATCCATTGTAAAATTAGTTCAAGGATTCACAGGGGTCTTAGAAGGTATTAACACCCCTAATAACTAGTTTCCTGAACACTGATATGGCCACAGGTGTCACAATGCCTGACACTGGCCTGAATATCAGACCATGGTTTTGGCTACCAGAACAACTGACATGTCATGCAGGTGATCTTTACCTGGTCAAAGTGTCCAAATCAAGGGATGTCATGGCAAATATGTAGGGGCTGTAAATGGGGGTTTCCCTTGGAGATGTAGTTGTGCCTGTGAACAAGGAATCTTCCATCTTCTCGTGTGAACTTACCCTGAGGATTGATGTTCAAAGTTTGGAGTGTATGGGTGAAGGGGCCATTTGGTATGGTAAAATGCATGGTTATGAAGAAATCAGATAGTGATGATCCTCTGTGAAAGTGATGTGTCTTTAAGATGCAGGGAAGTTATTCTTTAGACCATATCATAGACTCATAGATGATTAAGGTTGGATGGGATCTCAGGAAGTCATCTGGTCTAACTGCCTGCTCAGTGTAGGACCAACACCAATTAAATCATCCCAAAAAGGGCTTTGTCAACATGCCCCATTGCAAGGGATCCATTGGGATCAATGGCACAGTCTTCCCCACAGGACAGAGCAACTGCCTTACTGTTGTGGGAGTAATGGCAGTAGGTGATAATAAAATTAAATATAGAAGTAACGATCCCAGAACAGCTGCGTTCAGTTAAGGTTTTAGCAGAGCACAGATATTCTAGATTTTTTGTAATCTAGATTTTTGTAATCTGTGGATACCCAAACTTGGTTTTCAGCTCCTTCCAAATACATTCCCCATGTTTCAAAAGCTGGGTTGTTGGCAAGTAGCTTCTTGCTGAAATTTCTTAAGTATGCTCAGTAAGACTAAGCTTGTGGCAATTGTACATATAGATATGAACTTCATTTACTGACTTGACTAAGTCAAGCATGATTGTATGGTTAGGCTGAATATTTGAGCCACTGTAGTGTCCATGAAGTTATCATCAGCCCCATAGCCTCAGAGGCAATCAGAGCACTGCTGTTGGAGCGTGGAGTGGAGGATGGGGGGGGAAGGGTGAGGTGTCTGTGGAAAGTACCAGTTCAAAATTCCAAAGATGGAGTTGTAACTGAAGTTCAAGTATGGGGATGTTTCAATATATTGGACCAGGCACTTGGAATGGATTGCTAGAGGGAATTTGATGGAGTGTTCCTGATGTTGCCCAGGTTCAACTTCATGATTCTTTCCAGAAACTGTGGCTTGGAATGTAGTAATCCAGATAAACATCATGTGTTTGGCACCACCACAGTAGGAAACACAAGTTTCCTTACCATCAGTGTTCCCAGTTGGAAGGGTCCAGTCTAGTCCACTTCAGGTTTTTGATTCAAAGGGCTTTTGCAGGGGTTTTGATTGCTAGCTGGAAATGGAGTGAAATTCCTCTCCTGTCAATTTAGTTTACTGAGTCAGCTGTTGATTCAGAGACACAACTCAATAAATTAATCTAGGTCCACACATGCTCCATGTAAGTGACCACATCTTGCATTTCTTTGCTGTGTTTAAGATAGAATTAGTGTTGCTGGGCTGTTTCATTCCATGCTGTATCTCGTGCTTCTCACTGGAAACTGATTACACACAGTGCAGCTGAACCTGAGGCCTTGCAGAGTCTTTTTAGTGCTGCATCCATGGTGTGAGTCATCTAAGATCATCACGAAGGTCTCAGAAAAGTGTCCAAGCTGCAGAATGTGGAGTGATCCTTTCTAGCAGAAGGGCCTCCACTCTAGTGCTTGTCTATTAGGAGTTTTATAATCAGTCCCATCTTTGCCTGGTCTGTCCAGTTGGCTTTGGTCCATAATAGGAAACAAAGACTGCACTGGTTCATGAAACCCTGAATTTGCTCTGTCCTGTCATAGCTCTATAGTAAAGATACAGGTTTGTGCAGATCCTGAAAGCAGCATAGGCATTGGAGTGGTGGAAGATGTTCCTGCTTGCAATCCTTTGATCTATTCTCACAGGGTGATACTGAGGCAGGCTAGGAGGCAGTCCAAAGCTGTAGTCAAGGGTTGTGGGTGATTGGGTAGCCAGGAGGTTGAGCAGTATCAGAAACAGTCCATGACAATAGTTGAAGTTCTCATAGGGGTCAGTAGCCAGAAGATCCAATCCAAGGGCCTGGGTCTGTGGTTTGGGGAGATGAGATGAGGTGAGGTAGAAAGGCAGGGCCAGAGACAGCAGGGTAACAAGGCATGGTTGAAAAGCAAGGCAGACTAGGTGCCAACAAACAAGCAATGTTCTCTACCTCAGATAACTTCCTTTTCCAGTTGGAGTTTTGATATAATTTGGATCCCAATTTAAGTTCTACCTGTCTGTTCAGATAAGGTCTGGGACATGACTCCTATTAACTGGAAGCCTTTAGCACTAAGGCTGTTGGTCAAGAGCACCAGTTCAGTGCAATGGTTACGCTCTAAAGACACAGCAGGCTTGGTTTGAGTCCTGAAACTAGGCAGGAAGCATGTTTCTATGATTAGTCCAGCAGCCTGAGATTAAAGGGATCTGAGTTCACTGCTTTCTATGTGATTTTTGCAAAAGTAAATTAGACCTAGCTTTCTCTGGGGTATTTAAGTGTTGCTCTGCTCTTTGACTTAAGTTTATCCTCTGTAAAATGAGGCTAATGGTACTTGTCTGCCCTACAAGGGTATTAAAGATTGAGAGAAACCTGGTTGCTATAACGGAAGCTATGTACGAACAACAGATCAAAGCAGTCTTTATGACACCAGAACCAGAATCTTGATAATTTAGCTTTATAAGGTGGGTAGTTACACCAGGCTGATTTGCTCATCATTATAAAACTGCTTTCTTGCCAGAATGGGGACATAGCTCCACAGGCACAGGCAGAATCTATTTGTAACAAGAGTAATTGCTTTACACAGGTACTGATGTGGCCTGATTCCCTAACTACAAGACAGTGAGAGTAATTCCACTGAAATCCTTGGAATTAGGCCACCATAAAACATCCAGTTCATTACAAATAATTCTAGAGTAGCAGGGTTGCAGTCAACAAGGTAGGTCTCACATTGGCATTTTTGCCTAGCATCATTGCTGTAAATATTGCATATATTATAATCATTGTGCATTTTATCATGTTAGCCTTATTGATAAATATTCTAACTGTTCCACACAGTTTGTTTTTAAATGTCAAGCATAACCTACATTATACCTGAGTATTTGGTCACTTAAAAAGTCTGGCAAAATTATCTAAAACTGCTCCAAATATATTACTTCTAAAATGCATCAAATATCTACCTATCTATCTCCCTCCTCAATTTGGATTTTAGAATTCCTGTGCTTCTACTGTTTTTAAAAAAAGTTTATCTATCGCCTGGAGCATCACTCTTACATATTCAAACCTTCAGTCATATATTCAAATTGCAGGTGCCTCTTTTCTCTGTATACAATACCACCGATTTACTACCACTTGACAGATGAAATGCTACAGCTCCGTTAATTCATTTTCTATTTTCATATATGCAATACATCCTTTCATTTACATATTATTGTCAAATACTGAAATTAACTTTACCATATCTCTGCAATTATTTGGAATCTAAGGCTTACATTTACACAAGATGATGCCATTTTAACTCCATAATTTTTTTATTTGCCTGTGACCTTGGTAACATATTTACCATTTCTGCAACATACTGCTCCATGTGTTTTCTTACAAACAAAATCCAAGGACATACTATTGTTGACTGTACAAAATATGTTGTAGATTCCAATTCAACAACAATCTGCATCTGATGAAGTAGGATTTTCTCCCACAAAAGCTCATGAAATATATTTGTTATTCTTTAAGTGCCATGGGACTCCTTGTTTGTTTCACCATTTAATATTTACTCATGTCAACCAGGGACAGCATTTAAATTCATGTTAAATACAACTTTTTAGTTCTGCTTTAATTAGTAGCTTAAAAAATATGTATGTTGAAAAGTACCTGGGGATATTATGGAAAAACCCTATCCCATCAGTTTTCTGATGTTGTTATTTGTATTGTACTGTGAAATACAAGTGTCTTTATAAAATACATATATTGGAGATAATTTTGCTTAATTATGGCTCCATTCTGTTAAAGCATACTCTGTAGGATTCCACATCTCAAAAGCATTATGTCTCATTCAAACTTTAAAGATTCAGGCCATCAGTCTATGCTTTCTGTATTACCTCTGGAAAGAACAGTACCATTTAATATGCCTTTCCTATCACCTTAAGCGGCAATTAAAGTTCTCTAACACAGTGCTTTTCAAACTTTTTTTCCTCAGAACTCAGTTGAAAAAAATCATGTATGCCCATGACTCAACAATTACATCTTTGAGCAAGGCATTCCAGGGTTTACGCCACAGCAGCAAAGGGTGCCGCAACCCAGCACTGGATCTTGACACTAGATTTGAAAACCACTGCTCTAATATATTCTGATGACAGCAGCAGATCTAAAACAATGTTACTGGATTCCTCCTATCCCTAGAAATGAAATGAACAATTCTATACTCACTGTGTGTTTGTGTAGTTTTGTCATTTTTCTTACCTCATCCTAATACAGGGTCACAGCCTGGACTCTAGTTTTGTGAACTTTAGACTACTCTACTCTAGTTTTGTGAATTGTAGACTACTCTAGTAGTACTCTACATCCTCCATAGACCCCATTCTCTCTCCGACAAAGCACATCATACTTCAACAGCAAAACAGTAAAAAAGCAAGAACAACAAACTGGCTCACCAGATTAACAATTGGGAAGCTTGTAACCCTACCTCTTAAACTCTGTTTATGAATTTTGAAATCTACGTATCTGGCATTACTTACACAATTTCATAAACAAGTTACTGTTCTTTGAAAGGGGACTTCCCAGTCCACAAATAGTGTAAAATATTCAGTCCTTCACTTTGGAAGGTAACTATGTTTCCCTTGAATCTGTTTTTTCATAAAGGCAAAGGGTTTTTGAACTCAGCTTTACACCATGGAGCCTGGCTGATGTTCTGTACATACCACTGGGGCAGAACATCCTCTGATATCAGTAGAAATGTTGTGTTGCATACAGGACAGAAAGTCAGAGACCCTCTGTGCATATCTAAAAAAAAAAATTAATTTTGCCACAAGTATGTTGTTTCTTTTGAAGAAAGGTGCCCGAAAAGGAAAGAGTTGCATCTGGCTATTTATTCTCTTTCAAATGCGTAACTGACTACACAGTTTCTGAAGTGGAGACTGATTGATTTCAAATTCCATGTGAACCCTAATCTCTCACAGGATTCTAACTCTGTTAACAACTTCATTGAACTTTGACCAGGAAAGAAAAATGCAATCTCTCCCTTCCAAACATCCTGTTAATTATTTTATTGTTTGTTCACTATTAGGTATGCATATGGTAGGTTGTCTTGACAGACCAAAAAAGAAAATCATTTTGTCATCAGTTGCTATTTTACAAGTTTTCTTCATTTCAGATCTGAGTAGTGAGATCCAAATTTACAATAAAACAATTAGTGAGCTTTATAATGTGATCCCTTTTTAAATGACCAAAAATCATTTATAGGAAATAGATTTTCAGCTCAAATGCTTGTGATATGACTAATGAGTGGGATGGAATAATATGACTGTTGATGTCATGAAAAACTCAACATACCCCCTTTCCTGTATTTTTTGGGGGATATTTTCACATTACCTTCCAATGGTTACCATAGGTATTTATGGCAGAGAATGCTGAGTTTAACTGGCATCTGCTTCAAAAGCTTGTATATTAAAACTTATTTCTGGACCCATTAGTAAAGGTATGTTATTACTAAACTGCTATGAACTACTACTGCTACATACATTTTCAGCATATTGAAAATACACTCACACTGGAAAGGTGCTACAGCAAATACAAGTCATGTTAGACTTCTGATTTAAATACACATACTGTTGAGAATCACTTCCTAAAAAAGTGAAATGATATGAATTAAAGAGGATTACGTTCAGTAAGAATAAATGCAAAGCACAATGAAGGAATAATCAATTGCAGAAATACAAAATGGGAAATGACTGCCTGGCAAGGAGTACTGAAGAAAAGGATCTTGGGGTTATAATGGATTACAAACTAAATATGAGTCAGCAATTTAATACTGTTGTTAAAAAACACCCCCCCCCCAAAAAAAACCCAAAAATTCCTCAATCTATTAGCAAGAGTGCTGTAAGCAAAACACAAGTAGTAATTCTTTCATTCTGCTCAGCACTAATAAAGTTCAGCTGGAGTACTGTGTCCAGTTCTGGGCACCAAGCTTTAGGATCATGTGGAGAAACTAGAGAAAGTCCAGAGAAAATTAATGTCAAGAAAATATAACTAACAAGAAAAGAGTGAAAATATTGGGTTTGTTTAATCTGAAGAAGGCCAGGAGGGACATAATAACCATCTTCAAATGTGTAAAGGATTGTTTTAAAGAGGATTAGTCTCTTTATCCAGTGAGGACAGGACAACAAGTAATAGGATTAAATTGCAGAAAGGGAGATTTAGCTTAGAGATTTGGAAAAAATTTCAAACTCTAAGGGTAGTAGAACTCTAAAACAAACTACCTAGGCAGGTTGTGATGGTCCCTGGAGGTTTGTACAAACACAGTAGAAAGCACTGTCAGGAATAATCCAGATAGTGCTTAGATCTCTTTTAGTGCAGAGAACTGATGAACTGTCATGGTCACTTCGAGTCTTACACTTCTCTGATGCTAAATTAAAATGGAAGAAGTCAAATAGTTAGACCAAAGAATCATCTGTTTTTGCTCACATGTCTTCCTTCTTGCTGCACACACAGCACAGTGGAGCCCACCACGTTGGTCCTTGTCTTGGGCTCCTAGGTGCTATGATACCACAAAAAAATTTCACGTTCCAAGAAATGTAGAAAAGAAAAAAAAAATCTCTTTTTCTATTTTCAGAACCCATAAAGCAATTTATGGACCAGGAAGGAGATCTATCAAAAAATGGTCAGCATTGGCCCTCATTCAGCAACCACTGAAGCCAGAAATAAATTTTTCAATGAATTCAGTGGTAGCAAAGTTAAGTCAGTACTGTAGGTCCTTGCAAAATCCCACTTCAGATGTCTGAAGAAACAAATCCAGCCCAGAACCCCAGATCAGGGCACTCTTAGTGATAATACTTGGTGTTGGGGGTGACCACTGGTTACCCCTGCACAGACTGATTAAGGATACTTCTGCTTTTGATTGAGCTAGTGCTAAACTGGCTTAAAGCCACTCCAGCTTCAGAGTTGGCTGGGAACCGGCTAACCTTGAAAGTGTTATTTATAGGATAGCAGGTGGTTTTCTGCCATAGCCACCCTAGGAATGCATCCACCCCTAGAAGGGGAGAGGTGGGTGTGTTAGGTATGAGAATGGGGAGTGCCCACCTGAAAATCAGCCTCACGTGGGACCCAGATCCCTGTGGAGTGCCTAGAGCTTTCCCCAAGCTAGAGCAATGCTTGCTACGGGCCCCCAGATACAGGGAATAGAGGGTCAGGGGCTGCCCTACAGCAGAAGAGGCATGAGCATTTGATCCTTGTCTGCCTGCTTGGTGCCTGTGTGTAATTTATACTCTGCAATGCCAAAGTGCTGAACAGCTTATTACATTAATGCAATCAAGTAATATACCCATACCTCAGGTGTAGTTTCACTGAGTGTACCTGAGACCCGGCTAAGGGAAGGGCCTTTTGTATAACACTTGGATTCAGTTCTGATGTTTGGAGCTCAGACTCACTTCTCAAACTCAGATATCACAATGTACTGAGGATTGATTGATAGATTCAATAAAATGGCTACTTGCTTGCAAAATCACATTATATGTTAACCTGAAGGCTTTTTTTAAACTACTCAAATACAAAAGAATTCCCAGATGTGTAAACTTTCATATAAGAGAAGAAATAAAACAAAACCCAGACAAATTGTCTTTGGTGGGAGTTGGGGACAGGGGAGAAGAGGGCAGAAAAGATAAGAAGAAATTTCTGAAACTACATGTTTTCTCCATTTATAAAATTTTGTACAGCAAAACTTACACCAATGGTAGAGTTTCACAAAGTAACAAAGAACTGGGTAAGGGAAATTAACTGGATTTAACTATATGATTCCAACTAGCTCACCTAAAATTCTCTAATGATACAGACTTTATTTGCATTATAGAGCATGTATATAGTAAAGAGGATGATGGCTGTTGAATAATGAAATTAGGAATGAGATTTAAAGATATTGTGGACAAAACTAGAAACCTTAAAAAAACAAACGAAAAAGCTTTAGGGGACTAAGCAATGAACATCAATCAAATAGTTGAATGACAGGAGAGTAGAAGTATAAGTAATAACAATCAAACAGCCTTCAGTAGTGATAAAGAAGTTGATTACCTGTCTTATCTCAAGGTCATCTATCCCCATCTGCCTCATAGGTAACTACAGACTTTTTCAAAGCCATGATCATGAACTGCTCTCAGCGTAATTTAATATTGTATTTACTTCAGGGGAAATTTTCAGATTTTTATTCTAATAATAGCTAGGCTGTATACTTGATTGTTATGCTAGCCTTTTAATTTAGGACACCAGGATTCATAGTCGCCTTTAGGTCAGAAATGAAAAAGAGTAAAGCTCAGATCCTCAAAGGTATAAATACCTGGACCTCAATCCCTTGTCAGTTATGTGTCCAGATTATAAAAACATGTGAAATGAGCCTTGCATTTAGACGTAAACAGCAGAGTGACTGAAGGCAAGAACCAGAAGTGTAACCAAATTAAAACTTTGACTCTTAACACTGAATTTTGTAGAAAAAAATAAACTTTATGACTTGGACCCATACAGTTAAATTCCATGAGAAAAGTTTCCAGACTCTGCTCACTATATTTTAATCTAAACAGTTGTATTTTCCAAAGGAAAGTTTGTGGCTTTGATAGCTTTGCATTCAGGATGTATACTCCCTAATGAGACCAGCGTATATAGCATGCTAGGCCTAATGAACATCCCTGGTTACTATTACAGGTAGGCAATCAGCTTGTGTAAAGTCTATGTATTCATAAGGGACTGTATGGGAAAACCTGTGCTTTTAAAAGTTTGGCAGAGAATCCCAAATGCTGCTTCAATGGCTGGAAATTGGAGTCAGACAATTACCGTGAGGGTAATTAACCATTGGAACAATTTACCAAGGGTTCTGGTGGATTCTCCACTGCTGATATCTTTTAGAAAAAGAAATCTTGATTTAAATTTATGCTCTAGGATAGGAATTATTTTGGGGAACCATGTGCTTTACAGGAGGTCAGAGTAGATGATCACTACTGTCCCTTCTAGCCTGGGAATCTAAGATGAACTTCATGAAAGCAATGCTTTTTCTTATGACTAGAGATCATGCTGGGTTATGTAAACTAAAATTTGGGGGGGGGGTCTTCTCACTGCGTGCCTTTCAACTGTGGCAAACCCTTACCCTTCTACCCTTCAAATCTTTGATTCATTAAATTTGGTATATGAAAACTGGTAATGAACGCTGATTAGTATTTTTATTCAGAATCCAGATTCAGAATCCAATTACTGTAGAGATCTGAATTAAATTCAGGTAAAACTATTTGTTACAGTTTGATATGTCACAGGGTGCGTAGACCTTGGAAAAGGTTTGGGGCTTATTCTATACAGGGACAATCAAAGAAATTTAATCTGAAGGAGTACTTTTAAAGCGAGTTAGTTAAAATGCGTTAAAACCTTGAGTGGATTCCCTGATTCAACATCTAAGTAGCCTGATTTGTGAATTACAGCCAGGCCTTTTGAAGAATACAAGGGGAACCTGAGTTCAGTCAGAGAAAGTCTCTGTAGGTCCTAGATTTCCAGAATTGGGTCCTAATTCAGTATATCTAATTTCAAATGAATTTAACAATTTCCTGCTCCAACAACATGTCAAGTCAAAATTTCCACAGCTGGTCTCCTTTCCCACCTGTGGATTTGTAGGTGTAAGAAATTGTTGTCACAGTGTTTCTGCCCCCAAATCTTTCTGGCCACAGCCCTGCCACATAAACCTCCAGGCAAAAAGGCTGGGCTAAAGTAATGTGCAATGCTAGACACATAACATGGGTCATCTCATGGTTTCTGCATCATGGTCCTGCCCTCACTTGAAATGAAAGAGACAAAGGAGAAGTAGCAAAGACCATCACATGGGGTGTATTCACACAGGCTTCTTATTTTGAAACAACAGAGGTTGTTTCGAAATAAGAAACAGCATGTCCACATGACGTACTCCCATTTCGAAACAAGGGGTTCCCTTGTTTTGAAATGGGAGCTGTGTTTCGAAACGGCTTAAACCTACTTCCATTTCAAAACAAGGTTGTTTCAAAAACAGTGGTTTTGAAACAACCCCGTGGGGATATGTTGTTTCGGAACAAACTGTTCCAAAACAACATCTGACCTTCCTCCCAGGGTGCTTAGCACCCTGGGAGGAAGGGCCACCCCCTCAGCACCCTGGCCAGGGTACCCTCAGCACCCTGGCCAGGGTGCTGACGGGTGTCCCCTGGCTGGCAGAGGGGTACTGCAGACCCCTGCGAGGTGAACCACAGCCAGCAGGCAGGCAGACCCCGGCGGGGTAAAGCGGAGCTGGGCGCCTCACCCCACCTGGGTCTGCAGGGGACTGCAGACCCCCGTGGGGTGAAGTGGAGCCGTGCGCCTCACCCCGCCGGGGTCTGCAGCCCTCTGCAGACCCCGGCGGGGTGAGCCACCGGCTCCTCTCACCCTGTGGGGCTCTGCAGCTCCCCCCCACCCAAAACGAAATAGCATGTCCACACTGGACATGCTATTTCATTTCCCTTATTTCGAAGACACTTTTTTGTCTTTCGAAATCAGGTGTTTTGAAATAACGCATTATTTTGAAACGGCTTGTTTCAGAACGTCTTGTTTTGAAACAAGCACTTTGTGTGTGAACATAGCCATGGAGTCCTTTTTCACCTCCAACAAGCAGCACCAGTGGCCTTCTTTCCTTGGGAACAGAAGGGGTTCCCTTCCCTTTCCTTGATTGAGAGAAAAAGGATTCTCATAAGGAGATGATCCCACAGCACTTTCCCCAACAGCTAAAGGGTTTTTTTGTTTGTTTTTTTTTAGGGCGCATCAAGGGGACCCAGTCCCACTGTTCCTTCTCCTCTTTGTGAGGTGGTTTTGAAGAGTAGCAGTTCTTCCAACACGGAAGGAGTAAACTTATTAATACTAAATTCCACTTGAATACTGACTTCCTACCACATCAGTAGAAAATAACTTGAATGAATTCATTATCTATTATGTACACTTTAAAGAAGGGTCCCAGAAAACAGTTCCTTCAGGGAACAGGCTTAAAGTCACAAGAAATGATAAACAGTTAGTTGTCTTTGTACATATATTTTTCATGCCTTCATTAAAGGGCTGAATCCTGAAAACTGATCTTTTGTACAGTATGTTGTTGCTTTATAAATGAGTGTGCAGTAGTTGTTGACATGTTCACCTTATAAAGATTCTCCAACTAGTAGAATGCTCCAGAAAAATGTCTGCACCAATAAGAAACTGCTTACACTTACAGCCCTATCGACACAGTTCTGCTGCTATGTCAACCCTTGCATAGTTGCATTATGCCATGTCTCTCCCTTCAACATAATAAAACAAGCTCAATGTAGCTGTGTTGACTGTAAAGAACTTACCTGTGCAAATGAGCACTTACATCAACAAAACTTATGTCACTCAAAGGGATTTTTTTTCATATCCCTTTGCAACATAATAAGGTTTGCAAACATATGTGATATTTTAGGTATGGCCTAAAACTATCAAAACTCAAGATATGACTGCATGTAAAATGTTACAATGCAATAGTTGCACTGCTGTCATATCCCAGTGTCAATAGTAAAAAAACCCAAAATTTAACAGTGACAGTGGATTGAAGATGCAGAGGGAAAAAATATCTTGACATGACTACAGAGGATTCTTTTGCTTTTGTTTTCTTTTGTTACAAAGACAAGCAAAATTCTGACAAATATTAAAATCTGAGGTAATAATTAAAATGGGATTTGTAACAACCTATACAATGGGAACTGAAATCTTTTTGCTTGCTAAACTACTTACATTTGCCACTCCTGATTATTGATCAGCATTGCTCATGAGACAGCTCTTGTACTGTTGCTGCAGTTGATCTCATTTAGACTTTAAAAAATAAAATCACTGAACACTTTAAAAATAATAATAAATCCATGTGAATTTTGCAAAGAGATGTATGAAATAAGTCAACATAGATTACACGTCTGATCTTAACAAACATGACACTATCTTTTTAAAAAATACTTTCACTCTTCCCAGTGATTTAAATACAGTAGGTATAGACAAAGTCAACGTCATTTGTAAACATAAGGCTTCTAGCAATATATTATGGTCCGATGGTTCCATTATGTACAAGTACATTTCTATCACATAAGGTACATTTAGCAGTTTAGATCCAGGAAATTGACATGCATCTGTTTTCTACCTAAATTACTTCAACATTTCAGAAGTTAATTAATTTTCCCCATAACACCATGGCACTAAGTCACATTTTGACCAACAAAGAGTGCTAATTCAGATCTGCTTAGGCTCCATTAACCACCAATAATCTACCACTTTAGGTTATATAAAGTAACAAATCTGGCTGCTGGCACATGCGTTTTTCCTGCGTCGAGCTCAGTCGACCTGAAGGACAATTTTCCTCTACTTCTGTATGTGGATGTGTGGTGTGGAGGTGCTACAGTTTATGATATTTTTCTTCAGTTCCCCATGGAACAGTATTGCAGTCAGATTTGCAAACAACAGAAACTGACCTTATATGGTCAAGTAAAGTGATAGTACGGCCAGCAATAGCAATCCACTGGTGAAAGCAGGGTAAGTTTGATTTTTTTTTTTTTTGGATAAACAAATAACCCTGAATGTCACCAACACCCTTAGTGATCCATCAACAATCAAAAACAATATGATCTTAGCCAAGATTTTGCTTATTTACAGGCAAGCAATCCTTTATGGAGAAGTTGACAACAAGCTTGTTCAAATCACCCTTGCAGACGCCACTTCTGTGATCTGAAATGCTGCCAGATTATGTGAACATACTCCTGTCTACCTAAGCAGAGTCTTCCTGATCATGACTGCTTTTTGCAGGAGACTTATTCAAAAAACATGCATTCTGGGCAGATTAGGTGAAATTAAAAAAAAAAAAAAAAACCAAAAACAAAACCACAAAAACCCTCCTTATATCCAACAGATTACTTTTGCCTCCTTATTTAAGAAAGCATTTCACCAGTCTACTGGCATTCTTTCTTTTTATATTAATGGAAGCTGCTGCTCAGAATAAGGAAGTATATAAGTAAGTCTGGAAGAGCTGGGACCTTAACCAACAGGGCTTCATCAAAACTTAGCATTTTGAAACTGATTATTGATTCTCAGCACCCAACTCAACACACTGTGAAGGAGCCTAATTTTCAGAAAATGTTGTGCAATTGCCCTGTGAAAATCAGCCCTCTTCCAGGCCCAGAACATAGGCATCCAAAGTTACTAGTCACTTCTCAAAATAGAGGCCAATGATTAATATCTTAATATCCCAGCTTTAGTAGCAATGGAAAGAACACAAATAGAGACAGGATGTTAAAGATCAGTTTGTACTTTTCCAATAGTCATTGCACATTTTTCTGAGTTTTCACACAGCCACTTAACTTAGGTTAAGGAACTTTTTCAAGCCACTACACACAATGTGTTTCCATCTGCTTCTTTAGGAACTTAGCTGACAACCTTTTTTTTATGACTTGGCTGATGATGTTCATTATCTCCTCAAAGCAGAAAGCTTGACTTTGCCATGACAAGAACACCAGTGTAAATTTTGATTGACACTCTACCAAAAGCACAAGGGAAAAAGAAGAAGAAAAGAAAACAAAACCTCTAGTGAGTTTGCCACCAATAAAATTATACAGCTTTCTAATAAACAGCACCAGATGCACACAGCAATCAGAAAGGCTGGTGTCTTTTACCGGAAAATCAGAGCACAGATGTTTCTGATTCTGTGAAAATATTTCAGTCAAATATAAAATGATGATGCCACTGGATTTTTCTCAATGAGGGCATTAATGGATTTGACTGGTCCTTCCCCTTTACAACTATGTGTTATTTAAACCATAGATCTCTTTCCCATCACCACCCTTTTTAATGTTTCTGAATATCCATATCTTTATGTATCAGAATTTGAATAAATAACTCATTAGTGCTTTCATAGTTATGCGCATAGAGTCCCATACATCAAGACTGAAATATGCCCTTATGTTTATTCAATCATCAGTAAATTAGCTCTACTCTTTGTTGGGCATGATTTTCTTTCTCCTTTCAAGTAATCACATACCCTAATGGACTCATTTCCTCCCTGATAATGATGGTTAAGGGGAAATGGATAGATAGTATTTGAGGCTCAGTCTGAAACATGGGACAATTAAATTGCACCCTGTTTTCAATACATATTGCTAAATTAGATCCTGTATTGCATTCATAAACCAGGAATTGCACACACCTCAGTGCATTCTTAAACATACTGTCATGCTGGAAGGCGTTAATGGCTTACAGTAAATGTGTCTTGGATCTACAGACAAGCAGAGTTAAAGCTCACAGGTAACCTAGTCACTCAGAGTGTAGGCTAAATGAAAGAATCAATTAAGCTCCTTCACGGCGTGAAAGGTAGCTGGAGATGATAGAAGCCAACGTTCACGTCACTAGATTACATGCAAGGTTGCTCAGCAACTAAATCTTGTGAACAGAGGGGTTTTCCTAGTGATTGCTTGCAGACCCTGGGATTAGGGTATACAGCTGCAATCAACCACTCTCCCAGCCCCCAGCATTTGTGTCAGAAGCAGAAAGCAACAAGAAAGCTGCCAGACAGGCACTTGTGAGTATGGCCCTGTGCAGCAGCAGAAACAAAGCTCTTTGGGACCCAAAACTAACTAGAAAGGCAAACTTGGAAACTGTGAGCCAGGACATTGCCTGCTGTTTGTTCTTAAGGTGCTAAAGGAAAAAGGACTATGAAAATAAATCAAGACTGCACCGGAGAAATAATTGATTTTCTTAATTGTCTTAATGGAAACAATCCAGCAAGGCCTGGAATATTGGCTAACCATTTGGGCCCAGGAACAATGAACTAAATTTTAAATTTGTGAATGTACATGTAAATCTTGCAGTTAAAATTCAGGAAGGTGGTTTTAATCTAGGTGATTTTTTAATATTGAGAAAATAGTTTTTGGAAATCCTTTTCTAAATTTTCACTGTCACTACTGAGTCTGGCCATTAAATTTCTGAATTCTCTTTTCTGTCTTCTTCCCCTCTGACTTCTTCTGCAGAACTGCATTATTTTTGATGTCGCCATCTACAGTCTAACAGAAGAAACTTACATCATTACTGACCAACCTTTCAAAATGAGAAAACTGAAACCTTTCTTTTCATGCACATGAATACATGAGAACTGCTGAATAAAACTTCCCTCAGAATACTGATGAAATTAAAATCTTAATTTTGATATTCAGCAGAAATTCAAAAACTGAAATATTTTGCTAAAAAACTAAAACATATAGATCTGGAATGCTTCCATGGAGCCCTTTGGGAGTTGTAGCTTAGGGTTCCTTGGGACACCTATCTCTTACTATCTCCCATAGTACACTACAGTTTCCCTTCTTGGAAGCAGTGCATCATGGGAGTATCCGGATATCGTGCAAAACTGGAGTTAAACTGTGGAGTCCAGCCTGCAGAGGTGATTAGGGACATAAGTCAACCAAACTAAACACTTACAAAGCACTGCAGTAGCACTTCCAAATCAAAATTTTTCAGTGTTGGCTAAAATATTTTGGTTCTGGGTTGTTCTGTTTAAAAAAAAAGCTGAAATTTTTAACAGAAAGCAGACATTTTGTTTAAAAATTTCTTTTGACAAAAACCTAATTTTGTGTGCAATAGTTTTAATGGAAAATTGTCAACTGACCCTAGTTTGAACCCATACTTTCACATTGCTTAATTGCCCACAGCATGCAAAAGCTTAATGTACACATGTAGTAAATGCATTACTTTCCATCACTGTTCCCTCTAAGCTGTGTGCATGGGCACGCGCACACAGGTCATGAAGCCTGTGCACACAACAAAATAAAGTGCGCGCAAAAAAATTCAATAGTCCTAATATTGGTGCTCACAAAGAAATGTTCTTGTGCACACAAAGAAATTGTTTGCGCACACAGTCTACAAGTAATTAGAGGGAATATTGCTTTCCATTGGGATTTAAGCCTGAAAACATCTGACCAATATGTCAAGCAGTGAGGGGCAGGAGGTTTCGCTTCAGAACAATAGTCCCACACACCTTCAATCACCTGCGTACAAGCTTGCCATCAGTAGAACTTTAAACTCCTTAACAGCTCCAGCGGCCCTATTCCATCTTAAAACATTTTGGGCATTATCACCACAAATTGGGACCTCTGGTAGGCATGTAATAAAAATAATAATGATACTCTTGCAGAGCAATCAACTGCAGATATATGGGGTATCAGAGGTCAATTTCCCATCTGGAGTCAAAATCAGGTCACATATTTTCTCTGAGCACTATATTTATTTACAAAAAAACATATACAGGTCTTGGTTTGTGAAGCAGGACTGCTAAAAAAGAGCTTACAAACAGTCCCTTGGCAAAAACTTTGGCCCTGTCATCCCTGCCTATCTCAAGAGATGAATCTGTTGCCTTTGTCTCTTCCAAGGACTCTCGCAGATCCACAGGAAAAACCTGACTGTTCGCAACTTAATTCATTGACCAGAACTGCACTACAATTTTGTGCTGGCATAGCCACATTAATTAGGAGTGTGAAGGAAAAAAAAATCACTACCCCACCTGACACAGCTATTTCAGCAAACACCTGGCTATTCAGAGCTTATACTGGTACAAATGTCCTTTGCTCATTTAGCTTATGTTGTTTGGAAAGAGGCAGAAGCGCTACTGGCATAAGCGTGACGCTGCCATGGGAAGCCTGGAGGCAGAGCCGGGGCTTCGGCTCTGGGACTCAGGGCTCAAGCCCTGTGAGCCCGGCGCCAGCAATGCCCGTGGGAAGAGGTTTACTGATAGATAGATAGATAGATAGATAGAATTAGAATTAGAATTAGAATTAGAATTAGAAGGATACAAGTGAGGGGGCCATGGGAGGAGACAAGAGGTGAAAACGTAACAGACAACTGGAAGTACAATAGCAAAGCCATTGTAGTGTAGATAAGCCCATAGTCTCTGCACCATGCAACCACTATGTTTCCAACATGTGAAATACCACTAGCTCCATACTCCTCTGGCCTCCAGAGTTGAGTCTGAGTCATTAAACACACAGTATCCCTTACAGACAATGGAGGGTATAGTTATTGGCTCTGCATTGTGAAGTATTTTTATGGAGGGTTTCAACCTAGGGTTACTACATCAGTTGAGCTTAGTGGTCAAGCTACTAGGTCCCTTTTATAACAATCACAATGCAGTCTCCTAATAAGCTGAGTTTCATTTCTCTCTTGGCCCAGCTCCACTTTGCCACCTGACACCAAAAATAGCTTATCTGTTGTCTGATACTATGTTTTCATCTATCTGTTTAATCTTGACATGGCCTCTTCACTTGCATTCTCTTAAATATAGAAATCTGAAAAGTTATTTGGAGGGGAAAAAAAGAAAGAGATAGAAACAGAGACAAATAATTTTAAAAGGCAACTTTCTTCCTGTTTCTTGCTACACCCATTGCACTTGTCTTTAATAAGACTGTAAGCTCTTTGATTGTCTCACTGTCAGCTAGAATGCTCTATGTTACACGACTGTACTGAAAGTGAAGGAGAATGCATCTCTTCCCTTATTCCCATCCACGGCTAGCTAAAAGAGGGTTGGAAGTGGGGAGTCTCCCTTGCCCCGTATGATATTACTGCACCTAGCACAATGGAGTCTTGATTCAGAGTAAGACCTTTGGGAAATATTAGAATACAAATAATTAGTCATGTAAATCAATAAGTTCCAATCTTTAAAAAACAAACAAATAAACAAACACTATAGCTGTGGAAATCAGCAAACATATTTGTTTAAGGTGAATGGATTTACATTCAAGCCAGATACATTTCAGCATGAATGCCTTCACTTAAGGACAGTCAAATTTTTGTGACTTCCACATGTGATTGATTTAAACAGTTACTTATTTTCAAAATTTGGGTCCTGTCCCTTGACACACTGTACGAAAGCATTCATTATGAATGTTGGTTTTAAAGAGGTCTTCGCACCCAATACAATGAACCCCATTTAAAGTATCATGACAAAAGCAATAGTAATAAACAAAATTAACAGTAAATTCTGAAACAAATGATTATATTCAGAATTGAAAGTGACCTTAGGAATGCTTGGAACCTACTTATTATCCATTAAAAGACTGTCAGCAGCAAAAATGTTCCTTTCTTTACAATATCAGTTAAGCAAACCTGAATCTAATGAAATGAGCTACAGTTGCAAGTATGAGTTCCTACACAAGATTTTTCTCGCCTATGGGGAGTTGAGCTGTTGATGCTGTTCTGTTCCTGATGGCAGTGCTGAATCAATATCTTTGACTAGAAACCACTGAGCTAGTACAAGCAGGAGAATTCATTAGCTTTGCTCTTTGTTTGGGCTTTTCATTGATAATGAGAATAAATTGGTATGTTAACCTCCATCATCATATTTTAAAAGCTTGTTCTATAAAAAATCCTCATGCATTCTTCTCCAGTAATCCTGAACTACTCTGTGTGACCCACAGTACAAACTTTGTATTAGTTACAAGTTCAGTATTATATATGTCAGTATCAGCATTGCCCTAACATTTATGTACCCAAGCTATTTCATCAGACAGTCACCCTCAAATTTCCATTACACTGAGTTCACAAGACCTGTGAGTAAGAATTTCATACCGATGAATGAATTTATTTTAACTGAGGCAAGATGGGTGAGGACCAGCTTTTGTTGGTGAAAGGGGAAAGCCTTCCAGCAACACTCATGTTTAATTTAATTTAATAAAATGTTATTTTTTACCCAAACGAGCTATTGGAATATTATTAAAGATTTTTAGATTTTCTGTTTGGATGTTTCCTTATTGCAGTTAGAGTATTAAACATCAGCAATCTGTCCATAAACAGCAACTGCTAAAATCATGATCACTAAATAAGCATACACAGAACCTAAAGGTATGCATTAAAATGGTGATAACATTTTGAAAAGTGAGAAGAAATAAAGCTCAGTAAAGAGAAAAGAAATTTTTATTTAAATTGTGCTGTGTGAATTAGCCTTAACTCTTTACTGAACACATCCAGGTGGCACACTCCAATGACACTAACAAAACTGTGTTTGGGTTAAAGTTACTGAAATCTGGTCTGTGGTGTGATGGCCATTACTGGATACTACTCAGCCTTCATCTTTGGAGGAGATTAGGGATGAAAGTTCACCATAATTTCTCCTGACATTTGTATAAACTGGTGGTGGAATTTCCTGATTTGGTATATTGGTGGCTGTCCTAGGATGTTTGATGGCTGTGGGTGGAATTGGAAAATGAACAATGCAGCAGGGTCTAGTGGATAGGAAACATACTCAGAATTCTTGGTTCTACCAATGCTTTGCTGGGTGACATTTGGCAAGTCATTTCCCTTATGTACCTCATTTTCCTCACCTGTAAAATGGATATAATGACAAATGGACACAAATCAGACATCAAGAATAGTAGCATTAAAAACTAATAGGGGACCAGTTCAACATCCCTGGATATTCTGTAATAGACATGAGACATGGCAATGGGTATGTCTACACTATGTGTTTAAGTCAACTTAAAAGCCATTAAGTCGACTTAAACAGAGCCCTGTCTGCACTGCAGGGCAATAAAGTCGACTTTAGGGTCCAGTAAAGTCGACTTTATAGGGTCCACTTATAAAGTCAACTTTACCATTAAGTTGACTTTATTAAGTTGACTTAAGGCAATGTGGACTAACTAAGTTGACTTAATAAAGTCGACTTAGTGCAGTGGGACCATTAATTTGACTTTATTAAGTTGAATTAAGCCAGGACACCCATTTAAAGTCAACTTTATAAAGTCGACTTAATGCCGTGTGTACTCACTAAGTAGACATAATAAGGTCTACTTAAAGTTGACTTTAAGTAGACATTATTAAGTCAACTTAATAAAGTCGACTTAGCTTTTACAGTGTAGACATAGCCAATTACAGTACTTCAGAGAGGGAAAAATACCCTACAAAACCAGACTTCAATGTGAAACTGCAAGGTTGGAATTCATAGCAAGTTTGACACCAATGGATTAGGTCTGAATGGGGTTTTGAATGATTAACTCATTACCAAAGACAATTTCTTCTCTTGTAACATTCTCACCTTCTCCTCTATTGTTCTTTAAAAATCAACATCCACACTATTTGAATCAAAATAAATTGTTTGGTTTGCTGAAACAGACTAAAAGACTGCCCCTCTGGGAATGTTTCAATTTACCTCATGACTTACCTTTCTCTGTGTGTATACATACACACCTAACACACTATAGTTTTCATTTGATGCATCTGATGAAGTGGGTTTATATCCACAAAGGCTTATGTAATAAATACATTTTTTAGTCTTTAAAAGTGCCATAGGATTCCTTGTTTGTTTTGCTGTGATAGACACTGAAAGCAAACACAAACATTTAGAAAATCTATGATGTTTATTATTCAGCATGACCAAAGAACTAAAACAGCACATATAAAACCTCGTTATTCACAGGAATTGATAAAAACCAAGACTGAATCCTGCCTTTTCCCCACTTTTTTTTTTTTTTTTTTAATGCTTGTGAAATTGAAATTCAAGAGAGGGAAAAAAGGAGATCCAAATTTGCCCATAGGAATAGATCCTGACCACAAAATAGCATTTGGGATTTATACCATATTTTCATCAACATACAACGTTTAATTTTATTTTAAGTTATTTTTAAAAACAATATATTAGTCTGTAGTCAGAAAATAAAAACAAAACCACAGCCAATGAGGGATGGGACACAAGTTAAGTAAGCTCATTAATTTCTGCAACTGTAGTGCTGCCATCATCATCAGTGTTCCAGATGCATAAACAAGGAAGAAGCAGACACATATATCTAGAAAGCATATATATATATATATATATATATATATATAAACAGACCTATATACATATATAAATATGCTTAAATATATACATATAAATAAATAAATATATAAATAAATATATATAAATTTCATCTTCTATTAAAATATAAGGCAAGAAATTAATGTCTTCCAGATGGAAAGAATAAAACAGGTAGGAAAATAGTAACCATCAAGCTTTTTAAGAAAAATTATTAACTACAATGGACTGTACAGTCATATCACTTACATTGATTTAAAGCGGAGTAACTACTAATTTAGGCCTTAAGCCTCAAAAGGCTTCTGTAATATATTTAGAAATCCATCAGACAACTTACAGCATGTAAAATTAAGCTTTGTGCAGAAAAAAGCCTTTACAAGTGATAAATTGGAATCAGACCCAACGGTGTGTAAAAAAGACCCAAAAAATTATTATTGTAAACCAGCGGTTCTCATTCTGCAGTCTGTTGGCCTCTTGGGGCCTAATCATAACACAGCTGCAACCCATGTGATATCCTCAGGGCCGTATAGATAACATATAGAGGGGGAGAGAGAGAGAGAGAGAGAGAGAGAGATATTTTTTGCCCAGATCACACGTACAGAGCTGCATGTGCATCCCACAGTGGTAAATAGGTTGAGAACTATTGCTGTTAACACTGAAGATTCCTCAAGTAGAATATATTTTAGAATAATCACAAGAATTATCTAATCATTTTCAGAATGGATCTGAAGGATAGAATAAAGTTAGAATTTTGTTCAAACAAACACATGCTGTGCTTGATTTAAATGCACACATGCATAAATATATATATTTAAATATAGCAGGGCAAAAATTAGCATTTGTGAATTTTCATTGCGTTTATGTCTATGAGGCAGTAAAGAATCAGATTTCTAAAGCTTTGGAAAATTATGTTTAGCATTTTTAATTGGACAACATTTGATTGTGAGCTTCTGAGAAGTATAAGTTTTCTTGTTTATTTAGTTGTTTTGAATTTTATTTTAGGAAGATCTCATGCCAGAAGAGTTCAACTGCAAAAAAAAAAAAAGTATTTTAACAGTTGGTATCCTAATTCATGACTTGTTATCTTTGTAATACAGACAAGTGTGTTTGAAGATATGAACTTACTTTTCTAAATTACATCATCTCCTTTCTTATTTTCACTGTGATACTCACAGTATGCTTTCTTGTCTTCTTAGTAAGAACACTTAGCACTGATATGTGGCACTTTATGTTTTCAAAGTGCTATCAAAAACATCAAATGTAAAAAAAACATTAATTCACAACATGGCTAACATAGAAATATACAATTCTCTTTTTGCGTAACTGGGTGCTTATAATTACATAGATTAAATAGTCATAAAAATGTGAGGCAGGGCTAAGATTAGAAGGATTTCCTTGTCTGTCAGCCTTAAGATCAATCTGTCTCCCTTTTGTTCTATTTGAAGAGTTCCATCAAATTTTGCTAATGTTGTCTGAAGGGAAATAACAAAAAAAACCCCAGGAAAAGTCATATTAACTTGTGCTGGATTATCCGGTTCCAGTAGGAGAAAACTAAGTAACTGGATTTTATTTTTACTTCACCCCCCAACCAACAAAAACATATGTACACAAAAGAAATATAAGCTAAAGCATGGACCTGAAAACCACTGGCTCTTTGAAGCACATAATAACTGAAAGGGAATCTAAGAATCTATCATTTCCCCGTTACTAAAGTTTTTGGCATTTTTCAAGTAAGTGGTCTTTAGCATTGTACAGCTATACTGAAAGAAGGACCCTGATACGGGTTTAATCAGGCCACACATTTATAATTAGATGTCTGGGACTACCCTACCCAGCAGATAGGAGCTTACAGTGAAGGCAACTCTACCTGAGCCAAAATTGTGGTGAAGGAATAATTTCTTCCCAGCCCTATAAAAAGGAGCAACTAGCATAATGCCCATAGCAGGTCCGAAGCAAACCTGATTTGCCACCTAGAGGAAAGGGAAGGTGGAAGTTGCCTTGCCTGCAGCATAGAGAAAGGATTTCTAACACCTGTCCTTGCCCCTTTTAAAGCTTTCTGCCCTTATTTTCCCAAACAATGAGTCAGCATCACCAAACTTTTCACAGCAGCTTCTGTCCTCCTCCACGCCACTACCTGGAAATCATTGCTCTGCCTTCTCCAGCAGGGCCAGACAATGGCCCCACACTTCAGGTGCACTGCAGTCATTCTAATGGTAATGATGGGTTCCTATACCCTATCCTACATTTTTGCAGTGGTATGGAAAGTTGCCATTGTATATCAGTACGGTAAATAGTTTTGATTTTTGCAGCTGTAAAACAGGCATTGAGGGTGCTTTTGAAAATATAGCCCCGTGTGTGATCATCTTATTTTTGGAGAAAGAGTTCAGTGTAAAAAAAAAATAAATTCCCCTCTCACCCCTATAGGTAGGTATGTGTCTTCCTCAACCTCAGGTCCTCTACCAGAGGCCTGGGAGTTTGAGGGTTCTGCGCAGTATCTTAGCTGTTCCTAGCACTGCACTCTTCTGGACAGAGAGCTCTGATGTTGTTCCTGAGATCTGTTGGAGCCACTCTCCCAGCTTAGGAGTCACAGCCCCCAGTGCTCCTACCACCACTGGGACCACTCTGGCCTTTACTTTCCACATCCGCTCTAGTTCCTCTTTCAGGCCCTGGTACTTCTCCAGCTTCTCATACTCCTTCTTCCTGATGTTGCTGTCACTTGGCACTGCCACATCTATCACCACCTCTGTCTTCTGGTCCTTGTCTATTACCACGATGTCTGGTTGATTGGCCAGTACCTGCCTGTCTGTCTGGATCTGGAAGTCCCACAGAATCTTGGCCCTGTTATTCTCCACGACCTTCTGTGGAATCTCCCATCTGGTCTTGGGAGGGTCTAGCCCATACACTGTGCAGATGTTCCTGTACACAATGCCAGCTACTTGGTTGTGCCGTTCAGTGTATGCTGTTCCTGCCCGCATCTTACATCCTGCTACTATGTGTTGGACTGTCTCTGAGGCCTCTCTGCACAGTCTGCACCTTGCGTCCTGTCTAGTGTGGTAGACCCCTGCTTCAATGGATCTGGTGCTCAGTGCCTGTTCTTGTGCTGCTAGGATCAGTGCCTCAGTGCTGTCTTTTAGTCCAGCCCTTTCCAGCCACTGGTAGGATTTCCCAATGTCAGCCACCTCAGCTATCTGTCGATGGTACATCCCATGCAGGGTCTTGTCTTGCCATGGCTCCTCTTCTGCTTGATCTTCCTCCCATGTCTGCTGCTGCTGCCTCAGGCATTCTCTCAGAAGGTCATCTTTGGGTGCCATCTTACTGATGTACTCCTGGATGCTCTGGGTTTCGTCCAGGACAGTGGCTTTGACACTCACCAAACCCCGTCCACCTTCTTTCCAGCTAGTGTACAGTCTCTGGGTGTTGGATTTGGGGTGGAAACCTCCGTACATTGTGAGGAGCTTCCGGGTCTTCACATCGGCAGCCTCCATGTCCTCCTTTGGCCAGCTCACTATACCAGCAGGGTATCTGATGACTGGCAGGGCGTACCTGTTGATGGCGTGGATCTTGTTCTTCCCATTGAGCTGGCTCTTCAGGACCTGTCTTATCCTTTGGTGGTACTTAGATGTTGCTGTCTTCCTTGCCTCCTCATCATGGTTCCCATGTGACTGTGGGATGCCAAGGTACTTGTAGCTGGTCTGTATGTCTGCTATGTGGCCTGCTGGTAGTTCCACCCCATCAGTCTTGACTACCTTCCCTCTCTTTACTACCATCCGGCCACACTTCTCCAGTCCGAATGACATCCCAATATCCTCACTGTAGATCCGTGTCAGGTGGATTAGCGAGTCGATGTCTCGTTCATTCTTAGCATACAGTTTGATGTCATCCATGTAGAGGAGGTGGCTAATGGTAGTTCCACTCTTGAACTTGTATCTGTATCCAGTCCTTGTGATTATCTGGCTGAGGGGGTTCAAGCCAATGCAGAATAGCAGCGGGGACAGTGCATCACCTTGGTATATGCCGCACTTGACGGCCACTTGTGCAAGCTGTCTTGAGTTGACTTCCAGTGTTGTCTTCCACAGTCCCATTGAGTTCTTGAGGAAGGTCCTTAGTGTCCTGTTGACACTGTATAGCACCAGACATTCACAGATCCATGTGTGCGGCACTGAGTCGTAGGCTTTCCTGTAGTCAGTCCAGGCTGTGCTCAGATTGGTCTGTCTAGACCTTGAGTCTTGGGCGACTGCTCTATCTATGAGCAGCTGGTGTTTTGAGCCTCTGGTGTTGTTCCCAATGCCCTTCTGAGCTGTGCTCAGGTACTGGCCCATGTGTTCCTGTAGCTTGGCGGCTATGATGCCTGATAGGACTTTCCATGTTGTGGGGAGGCAGGTTATTGACCGGTAGTTGGATGGTGCTGTTCCCTTGTGGGGGTCTTTCATGATCAGCACCGTCCTTCCTTGTGTTAGCCAGTCTGGGTGGGAGCCTGCTGGTAGCAGCTGGTTCATCTGTGCTGATAGGCGTTCATGCACTGCTGTTAGTTTCTTTAGCCAGTAGGTGTGGATCATGTCTGGGCCAGGTGCTGTCCAGCTCTTCATGTTCTTGACCCGCTGTTGGATGTCTGCTACTGTGATGGTGACTGGTTCCTGTTCTGTGAGATTGCTGTGGTCTGTTCTCAGGTCCTGCAGCCACTTCGCACTGGTGTTATGAGTCTTCTCTTTCTCCCATATCTCCATAGACATATATATCCTAGCTTTGCTAGGTTTTTGTTATTTCATTTTTATAGCAATTTTATAAATATGGAAGAGTAAAGCTTGTGCCTGAAATTTTATTATTGCTTCTTCCAGAACTGTAGAACTGAATATGAATGTGTGAGAGCAAGTATTTTTATGAACATCAATGTCATGGATGTGAGGGGATATAACTGGAAACTGGGGAAGGGGAGCATTTAGGGTGTTCAGCATTGCATATGAGACACATACACCAAAGGGCAATATGCTAAGTGTTTGCAGTTTAGTATGACCACATGGAATCAACAAGTGGAATTTCCGCATCATACTCAGTTATACTGTTCTGAAATTTAATAGGTGTTTTGCCAAAGATTTTACTATAAGTCTATGTTCTAATTCACAATGGCAAATTCAGAGCTGTTATAAAACGCAAAATAGATAAAACTTTTCTTCTAGTTTGCATAAAATCCCTATGTATTTCTTACTCTTTATTTTCATCACACAAAAACTAAAATGAGTACTTTAAGATTACCTACTCTAATGAACACATTAAAGATATACAAAAAGCTTTTAAAACAAATTAATCAAGACTTTTTTTTTAAAAAAGTGTTGTTTTCTGGCATTGGAGGCAGTAAAATATTAATATTATAATCCTGGATGAAAAGGCAGAGCTATGATCAAAGTGGCTGAAAGAAGCAATTGTTTCTTCTTAATTAAAAACCTGGAACTGGATTAACTTCGTCACCCCAGACTGCATCTTAAAAATTTGTTATAACATTTGGAAAAATTTTACTGGAACAATAAAACAATTTGTGAAAATACATTCTACAGCTTTTCAAACAGTTGGAGATGTACAATATTACTGAACAATATTTCTGAAATCTTTATTTTAGTTTGAATGAGCATTTCTTTAACCTATCCATTTGCTCATTGGGGGTTATGCACTTTAGGTTTATACATATTAGGTTCCCTGAGGCTACAAAACAATAATATCTTCCACCACTTCTACTAGAAGCTAGGTATTAGCCCCACTCCCCAAAAATATTTATGACCATATGAATTATTTTAATGCTTTGGATTTTAAGATTGTCTTTGTCATCCATGTACATGGAACATTCAAGACATTACATAATGCTACACAGGGCAATCATATCAGAAATGAATGCCATAAACTATTTATGCTGTGAAGGCAAAGTATGTCGTACCACTCAATCTGAAAATCCCATTAATTCAATTTAGACAAACCATGCAGTAAACTGTGATAGATGAATCATAACTATATGGCATTAGTGACAGCACAATGGTACCTCTGCTTGGAGGGGAGGAGCAGATAGGACATGCCCCCATCTGGGAAGCGGAAAGGAAAAACAATCTGGAGTTTCAGTAGAAGTAAAAAGACTGATCTCCAAGCTTTGCAGCTCTCTCTTCACCTGCCAGCCAGGCCAACAAAGCAAATAACTGCAGTGACTTCCACTCAGTGATGTCACAAAATTTAAAATTTCTTTTTCGAGAAGAAAGAAAACAAGACCATCCTGAATGGGAAATGCTCAATACTGGCAGCTTCCTCTTCCTCTCAGCTAGGTGCACTGTGGGTCCCCCTTTCCACAGCCTGGTAGCCACTCAGCACTTCACTTTCTGAATCTGTAAGCTTCTCAAACCCTGACACAGGGAGTGCATCCCCCCTCTCTCTGCTGCTTCCAGTAGGAAGCAGCATAGATCTCGTTCCTCTCTATCAGTAATCACATACCTCAATTCTCCAAATGCCTGAGGGCTGCTGCACCTAGGGAGAGGGGTTGGGGGGAGCTTCCCACCTGCAATAAATCTATCTTTTTTTCCACAGCTTTGGCAATTTTTTTCACAGAACAATGCCCAGTGGTGTCAGGCATACTTGATGAACTCTGGGTAACTGTCCTTTTCCGCCATATTCATCCACACCCTGAAGCAATTATCCATTACTTCTCCTCCCTTGTCTAAGTTTTATTTGGAAGAAATACCCACAGGAAGTGCAAACCAGTAACCTGAAATCTGATCCCTAGACATGGACATTCTATCAAAAGTACTCTTACAATCACCATTAAAGTACATACCAACTAAAGACTATATATCACCACGTCCTGTTGATCAACACATCATCGGAGAACAGGAAGCACATTCTCTTCTACGTTATCATCACTCAAGAGACACCCTTTCAACCTTAACTGCATTATAACAGCACTACTGCATGATACTGCAAGCAGAAAGCTATGCTCAGGCTATTTACACTGTAGAACACTATAAGTGAAGGAGGGAGAATGGGAATTACCCTATTCCAGTCAAGCGTTAAAGGAAAAAATAAATAAAAGTTTTTTGACTAGGAAGAGTCCTAGTAAGTTGTGGAATTTTTTTTTTATTGTCATAGATACATGGAGTTTAAGGCCAGGAGGAATCCTTCTTCTCTGTCTAGAGGGAAGGAGTCTCAACTCTAGTCTTCTAGTCTGAAGGAATCCATCTAGTCTGATCTCCTGCATAATCCAAGTCATTTAAATTCACCCTTTTACCCCTGTCATGAGTCCCTATGGGCATCCAATCTGGATCTGAAGACATCAAGAGATGAAGAATTCAACAGTAGCTTCTTCCAATGGTTAATCACTCTCAGAGTTAAATAAATGGGAAACTTACTTCCAGTTTACATTTGTCTGATTTCAGCTTCCAGCCATTGGTTTTTGTTCTGTCTTTTTTAACCTGATTAAAGAACTCTTTCATAACATGCTTTTTCTCCCCATATCATAATATAGTAATGATTATTCTGACTCAAAATACAGATATATCATTATTGTAATATGTAGGTATATTTAAACACACACACTTATGAAAAAGAAATGTCATAACCACTCTCTATAAACTGTGAAAAATAAAACTATTATTAATGAAAGTTTAAGCAAAAAATATCCTCATTTTCAGTATATTCAAATTCTCAGAAGGAGAGTTAGCATTTCATTTAGCTACTGTTATGAAAATGTTGGTTCAGAAAGTCAATACTATACAGGCATGAAAGGTAATATAGTACCTTATTTATATTCCAGTCCTATAAAAGCTGCTGATATATTATGTGCTGCACGAATTAGAACAGCAGAACTCATTCACCCCACTCATTAGCACTTTTTCACCAAAAGTGTAAGTTAGCACTCTCTGCTGATAACCTGTTACTCTTCATCTGAAACCCATCGTTCACCATCCCAGAATTTTTTTGTAAGTAAATCCAGTTTTACATAAATATATTACTGAGAGTAGTAATCTTGCTGCATTGGACTAAGTGGAATTTTTCCACTAAATAAACTATTTCTCTATCTTATTTCAAACCTTCCAACTGAAAATCAAGTGCCATTAAAATTAAATTTTTAAAGGTTAATTTCTAACCAAACATACTCAAAACTGCAGTTTTTTAAAGCAATATAGCAAATATTTTAAATAAAATATAAAATAATGTTAACCACTGATTTTTGCCTTGGCATTTCTTGGTACAGAAAATCAAAAATCATAAAAAAATGATAAAAGTCCCTCAGATTAATCATACATTGAGTTGTGTTGCTTCTTTCATTCCCTCATTCACAGGAAGAATTTAAAATGTAACAAAATGGTAACAGTTCTACAAGAAAATAAATACCAATTCAGTTTTATATATAGATGATTATTATTTATACTGTGTTGCTAGTACTACCACTGATAGATATCTAATTGCTATCTCTTAGTTACTCGTATTACTCTCTGTACAGTAATATCTGCACATGTCACAAAGTCAAACCCCTACAGCACATCATCAAGGACCTACATACAGCCTTTACTACACTCAATCACTTACTCTCTCAGGCCTTGGGTGGCAGAACTTTCCTTGCCTAAAGACAGCCCCCCAACCTTAAACAGTTACTCACCAGCAACTACAGATCTAAGAACAGAAACATTACAGCAGGCACATCCCGCCTCCAACAAACCACACTGCCAAATTTGCCCACATATCTGCACAAAAGACACAATCATAGGACCTAATCAAGCCAGCTACTCCATCAAGGGCTCATTCATCTGCTCATCCACCAATGTGATTTATGACTTTGTGTGCCAGAAATGCACCCTCCCCCGTCCCCCGCCTTACACAATGAATGAACAGGACAGTCTCTGTGCAAAAGAGTAAATGAACGCAAATCTGACATAAGAAATCACAACACTGAAAAACCAAAGTGGGACTTCAATCTTCTTGCTCACTCTATTCATGATTTGTTAAGAGCTGTGCTCAAGCAAATGGATAACAAATTGAAGCTTCAAAGAGAAAATGCAGAATTGGAATTCATATGCAAATTTGACTCTGTTAACTCGGCATTGAATAAAGATTATGGCTTCTTTTCTCATTGCAACAGGTAATTTTGCTTACCTCGTCCACCACCCAGCTCCCTGCTAATTGCTGTACACCACTGTTGGAATCCTAGCATCTGCTTTAATTTGTTGTTACGGTCTGATCAGATGGTATGACTTATGCTTCCCAGCATTTATTTTGCTCCCATTCTGTAAATTCTCCATCTTCAAGCATCTGACAAACTGGGATTTTCTCTCACAAAAGCTCATGTGATACACAAATCCGTTAGCCTTTAAAAGTGCCATCAGTATCCTTGTTCGTGTCACATCAATGTTAACTAACACCAGTCAGTGTTAGCTATTCCTGCTAGACAGAACAATTCTTATTTATCTGTCACATGGAGGTTATGAGGATTAGTTCATATTCCATAGCACTCTGAATATGAAAAAGAGGTGTTATTCATAGCTAGTCTTGTAATTAAGATAATTAGTCTGTGTGTGTATGTGTAAATGTTATCTCAGTTTTCTTTTTTCTTTTTTTGAATAGTTCACAAACTGATCCTGCCTTGTGCATGTTTATGTGAACTAGTTATTTGTACAAGTGTTGGGGAATGGCCACTATTCATATACATGCAAATGAATGAATATTCATTATTCTTTGTTAGTCATTTGTGGTTTATCTGCTGTTTAATTTTTTTGACGTCTCAAATCAGAAACTTGACATGCCTTGTGATCAAACACAGACTACAAATAATGATCAGCAAAGAATCAAAATTAATGGTTTTCCCACACCCAATGCTGGAATTTGTTTTGAAAAATAGTATGATGAAATTCATTCATAGAAACACCAGGCAATACAGGACAAAAATGTGGTTGACTAAAGAGCAATTGAGAATCTGAAAGAATGTTTGTGAACAAAGGTTTGCTTTTTTCAAACAGTTCTACTCTTCATAGTAAATGACATAACTACTATTATTGTTTTCCCTTTAACTTGGTTATCTTTTATTTGTAGTGGAGGGTTTTAATCAGTTCTTTTTGAAAGGTTCTGAAGTCCATCATTCAGTGCCCCATAGCCTTCTCTAACTGAAATGTTAGTTAATGGTAAGTTTTCACAAGAACCAAACAAGTCTACTTAACTGAACTCTTTAAATCAACCAAATTATCTTCATTTAATTAGCAATTTTAATTACCTTATTTTCCAGCTTTTATAATGATCATGTATGACCTGACAAAATTGGTGGGGGAGCAGACGGAGGAGTTACACTCATTGTTTGGATGTATGTAGCACTTCCTGTGGATATACCTAAATAGTTTCTAGTCTTTGTAGAGCTGAAATTAAGAGCTAACAAATGTGCACAAATCATAGCTAACAGCTTTTCTAGGCAGCTGCAACAGTCTTTTCATCACCTTCTAACATGTTACAAACTTCTCCTTATCACAGTCACCATGCAGAAGGGCAGGTGGGAAATTTGGATGAGGTTTAGTAAGATTATCCTCTGAGGTGCAACTCAGGCTTTTGATGTAAATTTAAAAAATGTGTTTATATGAAGGGGAGAGGGGATCTTAGGTTACATATACACCCACTAGTACTGTTTTTATTTCCAGTTTTTTGGTTTACATTTTCAAAGCTATTTTCACAAGGTAAAGGTTAAAATCTTACTTTGGCTTTAAATGAAAGCTTAAATACAACTCTTCCACACTGCAACCACTTTAGAGGGCTGAGGAATTTTGAGTCAGTAGATTATAATTCTCTGAAACTTTCTGAGCATCTCCACTTTCACTGGAGTTCACACATTCAAATGCTGATCAGTTCTGACACTGCTTAAGTTAAGATCTGATGAGATCATATTCCAAAGTTACTTATTAAAAAAAAAAACCCACCACGATATGAATCATAAAATCTTCTAAAGTAAAGTATGACAGACCCGTTCTCTTAGCCAATCAAAATACAGGTATTTAGAGCCATATCTGCTTTCCATTGATGTAAATGCCATTGGTTTTCAAAAGGCATAGGAAGGGTCCCTTATGGTAGCACAGTAAACAACTTTCACTTTACAGTACCAGTATTCACCCAAAAAAAATTTCACTCATTTGATATAATTAACTTATTTTCACAGAATTCTAATCAGTATAATCTGATTTGAAAATGAACACTGTGGCTTTCCAAGGACTTATTTATACAGTAGCAACAGAAGTCCATTAACGCGTGACAAAATTTTTATTCCAATAACAATTATTTTTGTTTAGAGGACTCAGAAAGTCATTTATTCCAGTCAGAAGTTCCTTATGTCTTTGCTTGAGGCTTCAAATATATTGGGTGAGGATGCAAACTTATGTGAGTAGGTTTTATTCATGCAAATACATCCATTGAATAAAACATACATATGTGAGTTGGGATGTACCAGGATCAGGTCCTGAATCTTACCATTTGTTGCACTCCCTCTTTAACTGCCCTTTTTTAGTTCAAAAAGACAGACAGTGATCAATGCGAATTGCAGTCAAAAAAAAGGAAACAAAATGTCAGGGTGTATAAAATAGAGAATGGAGATAATGAAATTATAATGATGGCATAACATAAACCAGGGTCCATAGACCATTATGTTCAATTCCAGTCCCTTCATCTTAAAAAAGCAACGGCAGAAATAAAAGTGGTCTAGAGAGACCAGTAATGAAAATGACTGGAAGTCTGGAAAGACTTCAGCCTCAGCAATTACTGTTAAAGATGAGGACAATTTACTTGCATTCGGTGCCCTTAAAATAAGAAAAAAAAATATCAGCACCGCTCTATCATCTAATAAAAGAACAAGGAGACAGCCAATTAAAATTCAATAAAATGTTAAATGGATTCAAAGAAACTTTTTCAGTAGAATGTAAACAATCTATAGAAGTCATTGACCCAAAATGTTAGTGAACTCAAGAAGCAAAAATCATTCAAGAGACTGGAAATTTGCATGGATGATTAGACTTTCACAATTATATTAGCAAAATTCCATTAGATGAGATAAAAGATAGAGATTATAAATCCCCATGCTCCAAGGGGAAAAAACAACCAGGAACTTGGAGTTAGTGATAAATTTCCCTGATGGGTATGTCATTCCAGAAAGGATTGTTACAGGAAATCAAGTAGCTTCCTCTTAAGTATATAGTCAAAAAACAGATACTGATCTAGATAAACCATTGGTCTGATCCAGTATGGAACTTGTATGATCCCTACAGGTGAATGAAAGATTGTATACACACACACACACATTTTAGATAGTATCTTAAACTTTTGAAACATCTATGGCTGTGTTCACACAGCAGTTTTATTTTGAAAAAACAGAGGTTGTTTCAAAATAAGAAACGCCAAGTTCACATGACATACTGTTTTTTTGAAACAACTGGTTCTGTTGTTTCAAAACAACGGTGTTGTTTCGAAACAACTTAAACTCCATTTGGTGATGAAACAACGTTGTTTTGAAATGACTGTTTTGAAACAATCCCGTCGGAACATGTTATTTTGAAATGACGGTGACTCGTTTCGAAATAACTGTTGTCCGAACATGCTATTTCGATTCCTGCTTTTTTCCTTAATTCAAATTAGTTGGTGATGTATAGAGAATATTAGAAGTCTAAAATATTGTTTGAAAGGGGGAAAAAAGGTTAAATTGCTTTGGTTGTGGTAGCATGGTATGCAATAGCTTTATTTTGATGAAACAGAGGAACCTTTTTTTGCTGGATTGTTGGAAGTAAAAAAAGGAAAAGTTAGAGGAAAAGCAGTGTATAAAGGCTTTTTGTCCTAATGACTAAGCTTTTCTAGTTGTTGGATGTGCCATAAAATGTAGATGGCTTCTAAATAAATAGGCTATTTATTTCTCAACAACTGTCATGGGTATTTGAATCCTTCAGGTCTTTCTTGCATGGTCTTTGGTAGCAAATATATGCCAGCATCAGAAGATGAATAAAGGCATCCAATAATTAATTTTGTTCATACTGTCTAATCTATCATTCCACTGTACTGTATTCTAAATTAAAGTATATGCTGTGTCATCTATGCCATTTGGATTATAGAAACTTTATGCCACATGAGTAACAATGAGAGCTAACTAGTCTAGTTGCTTTCTACACATGATAGATGTGAGCACTTGTGAATTTCTTTTCATAAATATTTATAAAGGGCTGACAGAAAACAAATCAATGACATAAGCTAATATAAAGTTTACAGTGACTTTAATACAGTAAATGGATGCTACTTTAACTAACCAGAATTTCTTAATTGTAGCAACATGTCTTTCCCACCTACATTGAGTCATTATACCATATTTTTCTGCCAGTGACCCAAACAGTCCCTGAACTTGATTTATTGCTTCAAATAATGTAATAAATCTTTACTGTATTTATTTTTTCTACTATGAAAGCTTCCACATTTTGTATTTTTAGTAGCTACAATGCACATTGTAATATTTTATAGTAAATCAGACTGCCCAACAAGTGTTAGTTTTCTGCTCTCTACTCAGAATTTCTAGTTTGTCATAAAGTCTTTTACATAAAATATTAAAGTTCTTCCCACAAAAAAATAACAACTGTGATATGCATGAAGATTACACTGACATGATTCCCTGGTACTCAGAATACCAGCAGCATGTCATGGTCTAGCTTCCATTAAAGTCAAAAGACAGACTCCTGTTCAACTGAGAAGAGCCAGATTAGGCCCATATTTAAATTCAGATCAATACTGATTAATTCCTTATGTCACAGGACCTTTAAGACTTTTAAAACATATTTCCAGTTGATACTTTTCTTAGCAGCTGGACAGTCTTCAGACCACTGAATTAATCTAGGATATTTTTTAGACTTATACATATCAAAAGTCCTTTTCACCTCTGATACCTATTTCAGCTACAGAAAGTACTAATCTGTAGTTTATTCTTTGGCAACAAACTACTTAGGTTTGTGAGTACTAAATGAGGTTTGATAATGATCACTACACTACAGTGAAAAATGCTTGTGGGATCTTAAAACAAACATATAAGTAGTAAATAAATTATTTCCTTTTTTCATATGCAGTGTATCTCTATCAACTGAAAATGAAAAAAAAAATAACACTGAATCATAGAATCTGGAAGGGATCATGAGAGGTCACTGAGTCCAGTCCCCGGAACTCATTGCAGAACAAAATACCCTCTTAAACCATCTCTGACAAGTGTTTGTCTAACCTGCTCTTAAAAACTTCCAGTGCTGAAGATTTCACAACCTGACTCTGCAACTTATTCCAGTGGATAATCACCTTGACAGTTATGATTTTTTTCCTAATGTCCAACTTAAATCTCCCTTGCCATACTTTAAGCCCATTCCTGCTTGTCCTATCATCAGCAATTAAGGGGAACAATTTTTCTCCCTCCTCCTCATCACAACATTTGAGATAGCTGAAAACTGTTACGTCCCTCCTCAGTCTTTTCTTTTTGAGACTAAACAAACCCAGCTCTTTCAGTCTTCCATTCTAAGTCAAGTGTTCCAGACCTTTAATCATTTGGGTGTTCACCAACACAAAAAATGTAAGTTAGTTGCCTGTCAAAGTGTTGCTGATCACAGATAAATAAACAATTGAACAATAATTCAAGACGCTGGTGATTCCCAACCTTAGTTTCACAGTACTAGGCTGTGTCTACACTTACCATGTCAGTTTGAATGACTCAGTTCAAACTAATAATTATTAGTTTGAATTGAATCAATTCGAAATGACATGGCTAGACAAAAAAAAAAACCCTATTCGAATTGGCATGTCCATTGGACTGGACTTGCCAATTCAAATTGGAGGGGGCACCATGGGAAGTGTGGCAAGATGGCCATGCAAAATGGCCACTGCCACAGCCAATCCCCTGCCAGGCTCCAGCACTCTGAGTCCAGCACAGGGAAAAGAATCCCCTGCCCAGCTCTAGCCGCAGTGCCACTACAGCTGGGGAGGGGACGCTTTACCCCATGCCAGGCTCAGAGTGCTGGAGCCTGGCAGGGGAAGCTTCCCCAGGAGGTGGAGAAGGATTCCCCCTGCCCCCTCCCAGAAGGGCTGCCCCTGTGAGGAAGAGAATCCCTCCCCCCAAGGGCTGGAGCCCCACTTGCTTGACAGTGGGGCTGGAGCCGCGCTGGTGGCACGGCTCCATCCCTGCTAGCTGTGCACGGGGAAAGCATGCCTGCATGCGGCTTGTCACCAGGCAGCCGCGCAGGGGGAAACCACGTGTGGCTCTTGTGGGGCTGGCCACACCTGCACAGGGCTAGCATGGCTGAAGTGCTGGCTGGGGTCCCTGTCCCCAGCCAGGGGACAGGAACCCCATTCCCCACCCAGCCAGATCTGGATGGGGGGCAAGTACCTTTGGGGCTGCTGGCCCCAAGTGCCAAAGGGCTGGTCTTCCTTCCAGGGTGCCATGCACCCTGGGAGGAAGGGCAGCCCATGTCAATTCAAACTCACTGTGAGTTCGAAGTGATATGGCCACACAGTGTCAATTCGAACTCCTCAGTTGGAATTGACCGTGACTTTGATGTCAAATGAGGTTTGACAAATTCAAAGTCAGCCTGCATCAATTTGAACTGAGGAGTGCCTCAGTTCAAACTGATGAAAGCAAGTATGTCCATGCACTTAATAGAATTTGAATTGATGACAATCAATTTGAATTCTGTTCTAAGTGTAGACATACCCCTAGAAAATGAACTAAGGTCATACCCTAAAATGTACTACAATTATATTAATAAAGAAAACCCTTGGTCACTAATAATAACCATAACTCAATGATCTCTCTTTCTTTGTTTATATACTTGTTAAAATAATTAGATTCATGGACAAAAATCTAGGAATCAAAAATCTATCAGACTTTTCACCATTGTAAATATACTTGCATGAAAAGATCGATAGTTGTACCATTGAGCAATAGGCAGGATTCTTGCAACCACTCAGGAATTAACAATAGAAGTGAGACTGACAATAAAAAAAGAAAAATCAGCCTTTGTATTTTGTTTTGTTTCAGATAGAGTTAACAGAATTATAGGTCAAGATCAAAAAGAACAAGCTTCTTTAAATGAAGCTCCTGGGTAACAAGTCACTTAACTTCTCAAATATCAGTTACAGTGAAATAGGCTTTATTTTGTTTGAGCAACCCCAGCATCCCCAGAGGACACTTCGTTTCAATCTACTGGTGTACATTCATCCTCTGTCAATAAGGTCATTATCCACAGTACGGGCATCCTATCACTCTATATTAGACATTTTCAATTTCAATGCAGTGCTCAAGCACCTAAAATAAAATACTTGCCCTTTGAAATGAAACAAAAAAAGATACCAAATCTGTAGAGTTTACCAGAACTAAGGTGAGATCATTTATTTGTGTGTAATCTTTCCATTGAATTAACAATACTAATGAGTGACTTAAGTATTATAGCAACTCTTTATTACAGCATTATGTTCCTGATAGTATATGGTTAAAGCTGGAATTAATAAGGAGTCTAGACTGAAAACAGACAGATATTTCTTAATAACCTTCAAAAAAAAAAGAAAAGTTAACGAGGCAATTCAAAAGGGCAAGCTGTCTCAGCGCACTCAATTTTATTAACCAACTCTGAACTTTCAATCCGTTAAATATCTCATGCACAAATTATTAGAATTAGCTGGCAGGTGGAATACCAAAACAAATAGTCTCATTGAATGGGTTAGTGTATGCAGGTATATGATACATAATGGTACATCAACAACTAAATCAAGTAAAAGATTTAAAATAGAGTAATTATGTGGTCACTTTATTTTTGAAGTGAAAGAGGGAGTCTAAAACATATTAATATTCAGTAAAGACATTAGGTTCACAACAACTACCTGATTTGTGCGAAATGTTGGCTCATAGCCTGGGAAGCAGAGCATCTCCACTGACCAGACAGTTGTAAGAAGAAGATGTTTTCCATAATATACAGGATTTTAAATATAATAACCTTTCTGTGAAAACTTGACAGAATTAAATTCTCTAATGAAAGTCTATGACAAAAAAGCTGATAGATCATGAGAATAGGATAGGTCTCCAGGGTTAGCAGAGAGAAAGATCTGGACAGAAATATAGCCTGTGAATGCAAATAGTTTAATTTAACTGGAAATTATTCCTTCACACTAATTATCAGATAGAATATATGGAAAACCTTGTGATATATGTACTGTAACTAAAATACCAGGTATGTTACAATGATATTCAAATAGCTAATTAAAAAAGTCTCACTCTTGTAAAGATTTCTTCTTCATACTGTAAGATCTGTAACTCCAAATAATTGCCTTTCATGAACACACTGGCTCACCAACAGAAGTTCTACAGAGTACCTCTGTGTTAAGAACTTATGGACTGAATCTTGAGGACATTACTTTGTAGGTAAAACTCCTTTAGATTTTACTTCACACCAAGGCTATTAAAATTCCAGTTTGGAACACAAATCTTTTTGGTACCCTCAGGGAGGGAGAGAGTTCAACTTTATACATGGCTTTCCATATTCAAGGCAGAATATACCAAAACCCTTTAGAAATGGGTCTAATCCTTCTATAGCTATATTTGAAGGAATCTGCTCCAGGACACAAAAAAGGATGAAGTTCAGCCATCTCCATTGCTTCACATGCCTACCTTTGGATTCATGGCAAGCAGTCCAAGGGTGCATGGATCTGCAAGCTTCAGGAGATCACGAAAGGCAATGATTATGTAGGACAGAAGAGATGCCCATCCCACTTCACTAACTCTGTGGGATACGTGCTCAGACATTCATACAGCTTGAGGCTTTCTGAACTCCTGAGGACAGCTTCCTATGAACATTATAGTTCCATCGAGGATAAGTGATACCCAACAACAAGACAAGTGAGTGAATTGCAGAATTGCTTGATTGCCAGTTAAAAGGCAGAGGACTCTATCATTGAAGGTACTTCAAATTGTATATCCAAGGGGATAATCATGTTTTGGAAGAGTAACACACTGCTCTTTCTGCTTGAGACAAAAAACAATTCTCTGAGTGGAAGAATCTGGAGGGAGCTCTAGGAAGAGAACTGTTCATCCCTTCATGCCAGTTCCTCTGTTTGGGTTTTTCTGTACGATAGCATGAAGTCAGCCATTGTTTTAGATACTGGAAGTCTGGATAGATACTGGAAGTCTGGCATTGCTTTCAGCGACACCAATGGCAAAGATACTATGGTCTTCAGTAGTGAAGCATCATGCCTTATTAGGCCAATGATAATGTAGGCAAATATGGAAACCTGTTTAGAGTAACAGATAAGCACGTTTTAAAATAAATAAAGGTTTCCTTCAGAAAGAAAATCAGCTGGGACATTAGAGCTTATCAAATACTTTGTTCAAAATGTATAATAGGATCTTTAATTTTCATCTGGACAGTCATCAGCAAACAGCAGGAGACATAGAAATTAAGGTCTATTCAGGCACAATGAGTCCCCATATTCAAGTTTGCAGGATTCTTGATAAAATTTGGTAGGGTTTATACAGAATTTCATGCTTGCTACACTTTTTCCTGACAGAATTGCACTATTCTGTGCTCCCCATTCAACATTCTATTCATTTAGGGAAAATAGAACCTACTTTAATAGATCTGTGTATACAGTTCTAAGGTATGCACGTTTCTACTTTTAAAAGCATTATGACTTAAGGGAATACCAGCTATAACAAAAATGGCAGAACTTTCTACTGATTTGTTGTTATTGAAATGCCCAGGGATGCTTTTAAGAAGAATCAAACATAATTAGTCCACAGATAAACCGATTTAGCTGAAAGATTTTAACTAATTAAAATGATACTGTTAATGCAGCTTAATTGCTGAATTTTAAGCCACCCTTACAAGTTAACAGAGCACAGAGTAATATCTAAAACTATGTGTTATTCTGCATGAGGTATATTACTGAGGTCTAAGATATTTAAGTAATTATTTTTTCTTATCTCCTTATTCCTCACTTTATCTTTTATTGTCTAACTGAGAAACAGTTTTTAGTGGAAAAGCATGCATATTGACTCTAGTTGATTCTTATCTAGTGACTCTTGTTACCACCTCACTGAAAGCAATATGCAGTTCCCACTGAAGTTAGCGGCAAAATGGCCACTGATCTGCTGGGAGCAAAATTGGTTTATAATGCCCATAACACAAATAATTTGCTCTAATTGACAAAGTGTCTTCTCAAAATCTGCCCTCTCTTCTTCAAAATTCCTTAGAGCTAATTAGAAGGTCCTTGACTGACATCTTTCTATAGAGCAGTTAACATATTTTTGACTGCATGAGAGAAAGACTGTAATCCAGTTAGATATGACCTACCAAGAAAAGGACTGTCTCCTCAAAGAAGAAATTTGGAGCCAGAATTCTGCAGTCAAAGGAAGAAATTGTTAGTCTTTAAGTGCCACAGGACTCTTCACTTGTTTTGTAGAATTAGTAGTAATGCAAAATGACACAATTTCCACTTGGATTTTTTTTCCCTATTGTATTACATACTTCATTTCCCACATCTTGATACAAATGGACTGAAGATAATAGTGTGTTATCCCTCACATTATTACCAAAATTATTTGCTGTAGCCAATTAGCAGTTCTAGATAGAAATACCTCAAAGCAAATGAAAAAATATTCTATTCAAACAATAGTTATGCCAAACTACTCTCTCAAACTAGTCATCCTATTCACAATACCTGCATTAGCTCATTGAAGGTGCGGGGCTGCAAACATACTTGCTCAGCTGAAGGTGTGAAGGACACAGCTATTTACTGGAATGGCTGCATATTAATCAGAATGCATCTAGGCCTATTTTTTTTTCTTTTACTGCCCTGGCTCTATAGTGTTATCTTTGAAGGAGGAGGATCCAGGGAACTACAGACCAATCAGCCTCACTTCAGTCCCTGGAAAAAGCATTAAGCATGTCCTTGAAGTACAGGAAAGTGACCAGAAACAGCCAGCATGGATGCACCAAGGGCAAGTCACACCTGACCAACCTGATTATCTTCTATAATGGTGACTGGTTCTGTGGATGTAGAGAAAGTGGAGGATATAACATACCTTGACTTTAGCAAAAAATTTGATACAGTTGCTCCCAGTACTCTTGGCAGAAAGTTAAAGATGTATGTGTGGGATGAATGGACTATAAATTGGATAGAAAGCTGGTTAGATTGTCAAGCTCAGCGAGTAGTGATCAACAGCTTGATATCTATTTGGAAGGTGTTATCAAGTGCAGTGCCACGGAGGTTTGTCCTGGAACCAATTTTGTTCAAAATCTTAAAAGGTATGGATGATGGGGCAGATTGCAACATCAGCAAGTTTGTGCATGACACTAAACTGCAGGGAGTGATAGATGCACAGGAAGGTATGGACAGGATACCAAGTGATTTAGACAAATTAGATGATTGAGCCAATCTAATGAGGTTTAACAGGGACAAGTGCAGAGTCCTCCATTTACGATGGAAGAATCTTATGCACTACTCCAGACTGGGGACCAACTGAACTAAGGAGGATTTTTTCAGAAATAACTTGGGAGGTTACAGTGGACAAGAAGCTGGATAAAAGTCAACAATGTGGCTGCATTGCCATGAAGATAGTATATTGGGCTGCATTTATAGGGGTACTGTCAGTAGGTCAAGGAAAATGATTATTTCCCTCTATTTGGCACTGTTGAGGCCACATTAGGAGTATTATATTAGGTGTCTGGGGCACTTGATTTATGAGGAGGGGAAGAGGGAACTGAGCTTAATTAGTCTGCAGAAGAGAAGAGAGACGGTTGATTTGATAGCAGGTTTCAACTACTTGAAAGGGAGTTCTAAAGGCTGTTCCTAGCAATGAGAGATGACAAAAGGAGCAATGGTTTCAAGTCGCAGCGGGTAAGGTCTAGGTTGGATAATATTGAAATCTTTTTCACTAGGACAGTGATGAAACATTGAAAGCATTTTATAGGGAGTTGGTAGAATCTCCATCTTAGAGGTTTTTAAGATCTAAATTGACAAAGCTCTGGCTGGGAGGATTTAGTTCAAGTTGGTTCTGCTTTGAGCAGGAGGTTGGACTGGCTGATCTCCTGAGGTCCCTTCCAACCCTAACCTTGTACCATTCTACGATCCTTTGTATTAGATACATGATTTCGTCTAAGTTTTTGGTCCCAACTTTCAAAGGCCACTCCTGAACTGGTAGATGCTTGCTGAAGAACTGCTTCTCCTTCAGAACTGTGTTCTTCTTAAAGAATGGAACAACTGTCAAAAAGATAGGGACTCAGAAGTGTTGTACACAGATGATGAATTAGCAGCACGGTGTCAAAGTGCTCATAGTGACATAATTGTATCAGAAATTGTCTCACCATGAGACTTCCTTCCAGCCTTATTTTGTTTTATGCCTCCTTCTCCCTAGATGGGATTACATTTCTCTGGAGTCCTTTTGTAGCCTACCTCAGGAACCTCCTTCTCCAAAACAAACAAGGAGTCTCACGGAACTTTTAAACTAACACATTTATTTTTGCATGAACTTTCATGGGCAAAGTCCCACTTGTTAGTTGGCAGAGTGGAAAGACCTTACATTGAAGAAAAAAAACCAAACCCTTACACTATGAGAGGGAAAGATTAATCCTGTGATTGCATTTCAGTGCATCAGATCAGATTACTTCAGCAAATAAAACAAGTTTTATAGATTCAAACACAACATATCAGAAAGTGGTAAAGTTGAGAGAGAGGTGAGAATCACTGTTAGCAATGAAAAATACCAGAGGAGGAGTCCTATGGCACATATAAAGTTTACAGCTGTAGTGCGGGAGTCAGTTCATGCTCTTATTCAGACCGAGGTTGATGAGACTGAATTTGCATATGAATTATAATTCTGATGCTTTTCTCTGAAGCCTTGATCTAGAGTCAATGTACCTGAGAATACTTACAGATAAGTTCATTACTGAATGGTCTGGGAAATTAAAGTGTTTTCCAATTGTTTTTAGAATGTTCTTATTTCTGATATCAGATGTGCGTCCATTAAAGAAACCCCCCAGCCGGGGCCACCACCCTGACTGCAGCTGCGGCTTGGTGGATTCTCACACGGCAGACCAGGGAAATTGCCACGGCACACCAGTGTGTCGCAGCACACTGGCTGGGAACCACTGCCCTCTGGGACTCTCAGGTCTCACCTGACCTCCTTCCCTATATGTCCAGAGGATGGAGTTATCAAATCCAGTCTGATTGCTTGTTGTGGGGGACATATGTCATTATTCTACCATTACTGAGATCACAATTGTTGGAAAAGCTACATTCAGGTCATTGTGGTATAGGGTTTGTCTATACTGATGGCAGCAAAATAGCCACCATAAGTATGCTCTTCTGGGTGTGACTGAGCCTTTTTAACAGAGTTTGCAGTAATAACACCAATGCTGGAAGTGGCCTAACACTAAGGCGAATGGACAGCATTGTCATTCACCTTAGCACGATGTTCCGGGGGACGTAAGTGGGCATTAGTAAGGCAATGGTAGATATGCAAGGTATTTTACTTCCCTTACGTATCTCCAGTTGACTGCTGCCGAAAAGTATGGAAAGCGCAGACTAGGACATAATCTGCATGAAAGAATTTGCCTGAAGCTATTTTGGTGGCTTGGCCTGGACAGTACCACTGATGACAAGGCAAGGGCTTGCATTTCATGCTAGAGTGTAAGGAACACAGCTCACTTGGCAACCCTACACCCATGGTATTAACTTCAAAATCCATGGAAGCATATTAATGTGCATTTTGCTGGCCCATTTGAAGGAAGCATATCCCTAGCTGTTGTGGATATCTAGAGTAAATGACTGGAAGTCATTGTAATGCAGTCCACTACTGCTGAAAGTAATATCCAGAAACTGCATGGATACTTTAGTCATTACGGTCTGCTGGAACAACTTGTGAGTGACAAGGGACTACATTTCATTCAACCAGACACACCATCCTCATGTGTTCAAGCTGCTACTCCTAAACCTGTTGTCTGAACAGCACCAATAGCACTACCACTGTAAGAACACTGGAAGTCCACCATAATCCACCTAGAAAGAGAAGGCCACCTCGTCGGCTGGATCTTTAGCTACAGGCATACCCATGTTACAGGGCAGAACAATCTCTTGGATTTAGCCTGGCAATAAGGCAGCCTACCCTCATTTCCAAATTCCGTGCTTATTCCATTAAGAGAGTATTTTTATTGGTGGGTGGGAGAAGACATAGACTATGTTGTGTATTTGCTGTTGCCATCACTTGTAACCCAGCTCACCTGTTGCCATAGCAATGGTATTAGACTATTAGAAAGCTAACTCAGTGAGTTTCAGTTGATTTTTAGAGTTCATATAAAGCCACTCAAAATCCATGGATTCTTGTGTGTCTGTGTCTTTCTGACATCTTCCTGGACATAAAGTTTTCCAAAGATTCAATATGAACTCTGCCTGCATATCAACATTAATGATGCCATCACAGGACCTATTCAAAACAGCTGCTCCAAAAGGGGCTCATTCACCAATGTGATATAAGAAGCTATCGCATGCCAACAATGCCCCTGCACCCTATACATCAGAGAAACTGGACTGTCTCAGCACAGAAAAATAAATGGACAAAAATCCAAAAAATCAGAAATAAGAACGTTTAAAAAACAATAGGAAATCACTTCACTCTCACAGGCCATTCTGTAATGGACTTATCTGCACATATTCTCAGGCACATTTACTCTAGATCAAGGCTTCAAAGACAGATGTCAAAGTTAGAATTCACATGGAAATTTGATACCATCAACTTGGATCTGAATGAAATGGCTTTCCCACTACAAACAAACAAGGACTCCTGCGGCATCTAAAGGCTAACAAATTTATTTACTGCATGTACCATCGTAAGAGAAAATCCCACTTTGTCAGAGCCTTTGAAGATGGGACAACTTGTAGAATGTAGGGGGGGGGGAATAAATGCAGATAAATGTGAGTTATGGAAACAGGTCACACTCTAACAGCAAATCAAAACAACTGTAAAGATTCAAACACTGGGGAACAGCATATAGAGGAAGATGAGGTCAAATCACCTGTTGTAATGAGAGAAAAATCCAGTGTCCCTATTAAGTCCTAATGTAATGCAACCAAATTTGCAAATGAATTCAATCTCGGCAGCTTCTCTTTGATTAAGGCTTCCTCTGTATGCTGTTCCCCACTGTTTGAATCTTTACAACTGCTTTGATTTGCTGTTACAGTGTGACCCATTCCCATGACTTACACTTCTCTGCATTAATTTCCTCCCATTCTGTAAGTTCCCCCATCTTCAAATGTTAGGGGAAGGAGTCTTTTTACTCCCTTTTTTTCTGGACACCCCTTCTTTACAGGCCCCCCTCGCCGCAGGCGTCTATCAACCTGTGTGACTTTGGGGCAAACTCACAGACACGCTGGACTCATTCTTCATTAAACGAAGCCTACTTATTTAAGGGGAAAAGGACTGGGAAATGGGATGGAGGAATCTTATCACTATCACAAGATAGCTCAGTAAAACACATTAAAAACTTATTAGAACAACCAGCATTACAACATTAACACCCAAGACCCCTGTTCAAAGTACACTTGAGGCCCCTGTACCAGGTAAGTTGACTGTGCTCTCCCAGATTTACCCCAGATAAATGGTAAGTACCTCTCTCTCCTGGGACTCCCGTTCCCCACACTTTCATTCAGGGCCTCACAGTTGCTCTTCGCTGGATGGTGTGGATACTGAAAGTCTCCTAACAGATCCCATGAAGTCCCGGCCGACCCGATCCAAACTTGGTTCGGCGACTTCTGGGCCTCCTTCCAGCCTGTCCTTGAGCAAGAGTCCGTTCACCCCTATGACAAAGTCTTTAAGCTGGAGCCAGCTCACACTTCTTTCTCTTTCTCTCTCTGCTCCAGGTCTTCGGGGATTTCCGGCAGCACCCATCCGCTTCAGAGCCTGCCAGGGATCTCTGTCTCCAACCAGAAATTCAGTTCTATGTCTCTGTCCAGGAGACCGCGAGGCTCCCTTTTCCCTTCCTCGGATCGATATCTGAGGCAGACCAGAGGTGCAGATGCCAGCCTCTTCACCACAGGGAGTTCCCTGACACACAGCGCCAACACAGGGGGAGCCAGCCCAGGCAGCCCCCTCCCTCTTTCTCTCCTCAGAGACCGCTCCCTGAGAACGATCTCCCTTGTCCAATCACCAGGCCCCCTTTTTCGCGCTGCTAGACTCACCCTCCAATAAGGGGGCAGCCTTTTTCGTGCCCACGGTCTGCCTCATTGGCTTACATAGCCAAAAGTTCTAGAGCTGCTGCTTACAGCAGAGGCTGCCTTGTTGCTCTGTTGCCGGGCAGATTTCAGATGCCAGCAACCACCTGCGGCTTAGCTCGCTTTTCCCTAAGCGGCTTAGTGCTGGGGAGGAGCAGCACTAAACATTCACTTCCCACATTAACACCACAAAATACATTCAAACACAACCAAACACGTAACCAGTGATATTACAATGGATATAACCACTATCTAACTAAATTTACCCCAACACAGAGTCTGACGAAGTGAATTTTCTCCCATGAAAGTGCATGCAATAAGTAAATTTGTTAGTCTTTTAAGTGCCACAGGACTCCTTGTTTGTTTTACTGAACTAGACTAACATGGCTGCCCCTTTGGAACTCCCCTACAAACAGTAAACTCTAAACGTCCCACAGGACTTCTTCTTTGGTGTTTTTCATTACTAACAGTGATTCTCACCTCTCTCAACCTCACCACTTTGTGAAACATTGTGTTTGATTTGCTGAAGTAATCTGACCTGATACAGTAAAATGTAATCACAGGAGTTATCTTTCCTTCCCATACTGTAAGCTTTTATTTCAATGCAAGTTTTCTTCATTTTGGCACCTGATGCAGTAGGACTTCATACACGAATTTCATGTGAAAAACAATTATTAGTCTTTAAAAGTGCCATAAGACTCCTTGCTTGTTTCACCAAACTAGACTAACATGACTAGACTACCTTTTTGGAACTTGATCCTTTCTCCAGCTGATTCTTAGCTAGGAGTCTCACTACACATCTTGTCTAACTTCAGGCTTTCATTTCCACGCTGGCAGAAGTTGCTGCCTTCTGCTAAGTCCCTGAAGGAAAAGGGAAAAGAATATTTATTTATTTATTTTCAAGAGTCCTACCCTTCCCAACAGTCCGGGGCATTCCACAGTTTTTAAAACCCCTACCCTGTTTCAGTTCTGGACAAAGATCAGACATAGGCCCTGCACCCCAAACTTTCACACTGTGCTGTAAGCAAGATTCCCTTTCATAAAGACAGAAAGCTGAAGGAAATTCCCCTATTTGTTGAATTTTCTCATAGAAGCAAATTTCATTTCTGAAGTTTGCAAACATACCCATTTTTGAAACCTCAGGCTTGTAGATAACCACCTGGAAAGATCCCCAGAGTGGGTGTGTTTCATGCTATGGTAGCAGCCAGCCAGGGCTCTGAAACCCTTCAAGCATGTGGAAGAAATCTGGCTAACTGTCCTCAAATGAAGTTTTCAGAGTAACCAACTGGAAGCCAAATGTATCTTGAATCTGGTGGTAGACACTAGAAAACTTTGTTCACCTTTTCTTTTTGCAACCTGTTACACTCAAATGACCCACTTTCCTAGCAAGTCATCCTAAAACAGCTTCCCAAATTAGTCCAGTTGCTGCTCCTGCCACTAACTGGAGACACTTTCAGAAATATTGCTAACTGCAAGTGCTCAAAAAATATCCCATGAGACTTCAAAATTCATAAGCATAACAAAATCAATTTAAAAATAATACACATGTGGTCTTCATTCGATACCTTAGAGGTCACATTTTAAAACTTTCAACTATAAAAACTAGAAACTTATTTTATCTTCTGTAATAAAAACACAGAGTCTCACTTGATCACATACGTCCAGTGTAAGGCTGACACCAAATCCTGTGAGACATCCTCTGATCCCCCAAATTAAACTAGCCTTGACCAGCCTTCAGTGAAACTCAAGTTCACCACAAAAGTTGAAAAAAAAATGTTTTCTAGAGAGAATACAGGGAGAGCCAACAAACAGTCAATAGATAAGATAAACTGACCAGAGAACACATGCTGACCATCTGCATAAACAAAGGTCATCAATAAACTACAACTTGACCATGACAGATAAAATGGGGAAAAAAATGTGCAAGGAGGAGGAAATATGGGTGCAGCTGTGTGATTGGTTAAATTTTGTTATTTAGAACATAAGAAAAGCCATAGTGAGGCAGACTAATTATTAATCCAGCCCAGCATCCAGTCTTCCCACAGTGGCCAATACAGGTGTTTCAGAGGATATAAACAAAGCAAGTAGTCATTGAATTGTCCAACCCCAATTGTCATTCCAAACTTTTGGAAAATAGAGGCAAGGTACACTTCTGAGCATAGTTTTGCAATGCTGTCCTTCCTCGCTAATAGTCATTAATGGACCTACCCTCCATGAACTTATCTAGTTCCTTTTTGAACCCTTCGCAACATCCTCCAGAAAAGAGTTTCATAGAGTGATTATGTTGTGTGAAGAAATATTTCCTTTTGTTTGCAACAAATCACGCTGCCAACTTTGTCCACATATCTGCACAAGAGACACCATCATAGGACCTAATGATGCCAGGTACTCCATCAAAGGCTCATTCACCTGCTCATCCACTAATGTGATTTATGCCATCATGTGCCAGAAATGCCCCCGACCCTACACACTGGACAAACAGGACAGTCCCTGCACAGAAGAATAAATGGGCACAAAAATGATATCAGAAATCACAACACCCCCCCAAACAAAACAAAACAAACACACCAGTTGCTGAGCACTTCCATCTTTCTAATCATTCCATGGATGAGTTGTTAACGACTGTGCTCAGGAAAGTCAGTTGGATATCAAGACTTCAAAGAGAAACAGCTGAAATTGAATTAATGTACAAATCAGACTATGTGAAAGCAAGACTGAATCATGACTATGGCTTCTTTTCCCATTACAACAGGTAATTTGACTTTACCCTCCTTGATGTGCTGTTTCCCAGGGTGTGAATCTTAACAAATTGTCTGATTTGCTATTGCAGTATGACCTGATCTCATGTCTTGCACTCCCTTGTATTTATTTTCATCCAGTTCTGTAAGTTCCTCCTCTTCAAAGTGTATGACGAAGTGGGATTTTCTCCCATGAAAGCTCATGTGATTAATAAATCTTAGTCTTAGTCTTAGTCTTTAAGTGCCATTAGACACCTTGCTTTTTTTGCTTAACTAAACTAACACAGCTGTCCCTTTGGAACTTGGAAAGATTAGAGAGAGTCTCCAAAGGATAGCAATAAAAATGGTAAGAGGCTTAGAAGATAAGACCTATAATGAGAAGATAAAAGAACTGAGCATTTTTACTCTAGAAAAGAGGAGACTGATGAAGGACATAATCAAATTTTTCAGATGATGAAGCAATTGTAATAAAGAAGACAAGCTTCAGTTGTTCTCCAGGTCCAACAAGGGTAGCACCACACCAGCCAGAGGCAGTCTAGATGTACTTGGACATAGCTCAGCATAAAGGACAAACTCAGTTAACTAGATGACTTCCTGAAGTACCCTTCAACCCTATATTTCTATAATTTACCATTTAGAAGTCTGATTTTGATCACTCTGTAATGTTTCCATCAAAAACACCTAACACAGGGAATCTTACACAAGGTAGATTATTTTTTTAAATTTTCATTATTTAACAAACCATTTTGGAAGTTGTGGGTGATAGTGAGAAATTCCCCCATACTTTTGTATATTTAACCTCCATTTTCTGTCCCTGGCTTCCCTCTGGAATAAGCAGACGTTACTTCACCATCTGAAAGTGGCAGGTCACTTACAAAACCACTGTACAATGTAGGTCACATAAGCAGAGCTAAGAGGTACCTGGACTGATCATACCCATAAAACAAAATAAGCAGAAATATAAAGGACATTTTTGTGGTTTAGGCAGCTGACTGCTGTCTGGGAAACTGTTCTATATCTGACTCCGTCACAGAGTTCCTGTGTGATATTGGGCAAGTCATTTAAACCAAACTTTTCACAAGCGGCCGCTAACTATGTGTTACTAACTTCATGGTTGCCCATCTTGAGACACTTAGGGTTTGCCTTAGAGAATTAATGAACAGTCATCCCTACAAGAAAAGTCAACATGAGCTCTATTCTATAGAAATAAAGTGCTACAAAATATTCTGAAAATATCCATTCATAAGCATCTCAAAATAGCATGCTCTTTCGATGTTAATCTTTGATCTTCATTTTCCCCTCTGTAATATTGGAATAATACTACCATTTCATCTCAGAGGGAAAGTATGAAAATAAATTCATTATTATTTGTGATTTGCCCAAATGGTATAGTGACAAATGCCCTAGAAAACCATGAGAAAAATCAGTAATTCCATCTTCAAACCAGGGCTTGAACAGTGTGTAGTAATTGAGTGAATGTGTCCTAATGCCACACATTGAACAATGAGGATAAAATAATGTTGAATAGCTGCTCAATGAGTGGACACTATCCTTCCTGGTCGCTGAATGAGACTGAAGTCCTCAGAAAAAATATGTGATCATATAATTAAAGACCATCATAATGCATATTCTTAAGACAGTCAAGTCAAGGTTGCAGAAGCAATCAAATCTGGGATATCTGAACATTTGAGTGATGGATAGTGCAACCTTAACATAGTTCTGTGTATATATCATAAATGTTTTTGAACAACTGTGTCATATATACAGTCCCATTGCTGAGTTCATACTATGCTACAGGAAACTGTTTAAAGGTCAGTTATTATATTGTAGTGGTCAAATGGGTGACTATTGTAACCCTATAGTTTGACTTTTTAATACTTCAGGGTGTTTTCCTTAATGTTTTAACAAAGCTATTTAACAACTTGTAAAGCATACAGATTATTTAATGATGAGTGAAGTGTGACAAACTGCTAGCTTCATCCTAATCAGTCTCATGCTTCTACCTCTTGTAGGTAGACCAGCGAATCTCCAGTTAACCCATTCTTGCTCTAATGGGTAGTTCCTTTAGTGTGGCCATGTGGGAAAGGGGACAGGGGTAGGGCCCTGAGCCCACCCTCTACTCCAGGTCCCAATACAGGGGCTCTAACTGCTGCTGACAGTGTTCAAGTTCACAGTTCTTTTCTTTGAGCTGTTTTCCCCCATCTGCCCTTTCTGTTCCTTTTCCCATGTTCCTTTTTGCCTGGGCAGGGATCTCCCCACCGCCTGGAGACCTCAGCGCCCAGGATGTATCCCCATTCAACTTGTGCTTCACCTCCTAAGCCTAATACCTTCCTCAAAAACTCCTTGCTGCTTTTCCACACAGCACAACACTCCTTCTGCTCCTCCTTCAGCTTGTGCCTTGTCTGCCTGGAGCAGGTAGATTTTTCTCAGGTACCTAGATGGATTTTAATTACACTCAGATGGCCTTAATTGCCATGTAGTAACCTCAGTTAGGCTATAAGGAACAAAGCCATGAGCATTTTGCGGCTCACATACCTCCCTTCTGTCCCTCTCTGATTGCCTTCGCTCCTTGACACCTCACATAGGTTAAAAAATACCAAGGACAGAGATAGCTAAAGGGGATGCAACAGAACCTGCACTTGCTGTTGTTATAACAACTACAATCCTTCTCCCCACTTCAAAACTGCTGAAATTACCACCATCTTGAAATATTAATAGTGCAATCAATATTAAACATTAGTAGCTACTACAGTTTCCAGTACTCCGAGTTTGCAATAGGTCAAAAGATAATTGCACTTCTGAAAAAAAATGTTCTGAAACATTTTCACACATGTAGGAAGAGATTTTTCCTTAACAACTTTACAGCTTTCAGAATATAAGGCTGAGAACTATCGTGGGACTTTGGATTTTGGCAGTGTGTAGGTAGCTCTGTGTGTGGGTGTCTGCCATCTAAAATCATAATGTCTATTGTTGCATTATTAGAAAGCTGCCATTAAGCAGATCTGCGTACTATCATAGTTGCTGGTGCCTAAGTATAAAATTATATGGTCGCTGATTCCTAAACTTGGATGACTGTATCAAGGACAATTATTAAACATTGGAAGCTTAAATGAATTGTGTACAGAAAGCCTGATCTACCAAATCAGAAAGCTATCTGTATATACTTTCAGAAATAAAAGAACAGCTTAAATGGTTTCTCCAACTCCTTCTAATTACTCCAAAGCGGACTGCATTGAAAAAGTCTTTAAACACATTTAGAAAAGCTGCAAAATATCTTAATGAAAGTTTAGAATTCAGATCAGATTTATGTTAAGTGATGGCAATTATTTATGAGGTCTATATTTAAATAAAAGTTGCATGCTGTCTGTTTTTTCTTTCTAAATAACACTTAGGAAATACTGTAACTTAATTGTGGGTGCAGGAAGAGAATGGGACTCAGTGCTGGGACAGGCCTACAGGGAGCAGGGGACAGGAACCAGATAAAAGTGGCCTTAACTATTCTCCACAGAAACTCGCAGCTTAGCAAGAGGCAAGCAAGTACCTCCCATATGCTGGCTACATGAAGCTACCTAAGCAATAAGTACACTGCTCTCTATTATGAGTTCCCTGTTCTGAAGAAGGTAGTCTTCTTGCACTGGACACAAGAAAGATCCATAAATCAAGGTGAGTCCCTTACCATAATAGCAGTAATAGTTGGGTTGAGCTAGCAGTCCATGCTAGATGGGAAATAGCAGAAATGACTCTGCTAAAATCTCAGTGCATCACATAACCACTAGTTGCCAGGCTTCCACACAAAAGAGACTAATGAAGCAAACAATATTATTGGCAGGCTTAATTATATTTGCCACAAAGGCTAAAACCTGGCCAAATCCTAGGTGAATGTAAAATGAATAAACATGCACACGAATATGCATAGATATGAATATGTATATAGAGTGGGGAATAAATAGTCATAAGTAATAATACAGAAGGGCTCACTTTTGTTGGTCTCGAGAGGAAAAGGGGAATGAGTGGTCTAGATGCTGTCATCGAATAAATCGCTCCTTACCGCTCCACCCAGTTCTATCCTTCACCATTTGACCCTGCCACACTAATGAATATAGACAATGGACTCAATTTCACTCTCTGTTACAATGCTGTTAATCCAAAGTAATTCCAATAGCATGTGTGATCTTGAGTTAACCTCTTCAGATGCAAAGGTTGCAATTTGCAGCAACTGTAACTATAGATACCACTGCAAGACACGTGAATATAGCCTCAGGGTGGTACAAATGTGAGTTCTGACAATACCTTTCACCAAACTCCATTTGGAACTTCATACCATAAGAGAGTTCACTTGCTCTTATTCATTCTATCACGCCAGGTTTGGTGTAGCAGCCAAAAACCCCTATCACTTGTTGTCCAGCACTGTGGTTTCTATACTTGGAAAATTGTCCAATAACTTTGCACTCAGATGAGGTCATTCCTTAGTCCACCCCTTCTGGTCTTTAGTTGTCCAAAATAAAAATCCCAACAAGTGTCTAAACGTAAAAGCAGAACCTTCTGTCTTCTCTGGGGCTATTACTCACCCTCCCTGAAATCTCTTCCCTGTCCAGGAATCCCTGCTTGGAGATCTTTTACCCTAGTGATCCAGCACTGTGCAGCAACCTTCAACAGTCAAGAACCAATATGCCTTTTGTAAAGAGAAATCATGCCTCACCAGTCTACTAGAATTTTTGATAGGGTCAGCAACCAAGTGGACAAATATGATCCAGTGGATTTAGCATACTTAGATTTTCAAAAAGCTTTTGACAAGGTCCCCAGAAAAGGCCCTTAAACAAAGTAAGGTGTCATGTGATAAGAAGGAAGGCCATCTCCTGGATCCATAAGTGATTAAAAATAGCAAACAAAGGGTAGTAATAAATGATCAATTTTCAGAATGAAGAGAGGTAAACAGTGGCAGCCTGTACTGGGGTACTGCAATCAGCCCAGTTAAACATATTCATAAATGATTTGGCAAAAGGAATAAACAGATAGGTATCAAAAATTTTAGATGATACAAAACTGCTCAAGAAAGTTAAGTCCAAAGCAGTCTTCAAAGATTCACAAAAGGACCTCACGAAACTGAGTGACTAGGCAAGAAAATTGCAGATGAAATTCACTGATGATAAATTAAAAGTAATGCATATTAAAATATAATCCCAACTATACATCTATAATTATGTGGTCTAAATTTGCTTCTTACCAGTCAAGAAAAAGTTCTTGAAGTCATTGTGGACAGGTCTCTGAAAACATCCACTCAATGTGCAGCAGCAGTTGAGAAAGCTCACAGAATGTTGAGAATCATTAGAAAAGGGATAGATATACAGAAAATATCATATTGCCTCTATAAATCCATAGTATACTCACACCTTGAATACTGCATTCCCCACTTCCAAAGAAATATATTAGAATTGCAAAAAAGTACAGAAAAGAACAACAAAAATGATCAAGAGCATGAACCAGCTTCCATTTGGGGAGAGATTAACAAAACTTTGGATTTTCCAACTTGGAGAAGAGATGATTAAAGGAATGGGGAATAGGCTGGAGGTTTATAAAATCATGACTGATGTGAAGAAAGGAAATAAGGAAATGTTACTTGCTCCTCATAACAGAAGAATTAAGGTTCACCAAATGAAATTAATAGGCAACAGGTTCAAAACAAATAAATTAAAAAACGCAAGGAGTCTTGTGGCACTTAAAGACTAACAGATTTATTTATCACATGAGCTTTCATAGAAGAATGTCCCACTTCAGCAGATGCTTTGAAGAGGGAGAACTTACAGAATCGGATGAAAATAAATGCAGGGGAGTGTAAGACATGGGATGAGGTCATACTGCAACACAGCAAATCACAGTATTCCTTCACACAACGGATAGTCATCTTGTGGAATTCTTTGCCATGCTTTGTCATGAAGGTGAATACTATAAAAGGGTTCAAAAGGAACTGGATAATTTCATGGGGGATAGATGTCAGTGGCTATTAACTTGGAAGGGCAGGGATGCAAACCATGTTCTAAGTGTTCCTGGTTTCTATTAGCCAAAACCAGGGAATGAAAAATAAGGGATAGATCACTTGTTGATTACCTTTTCTGTTTCCTCTGAAGCACCTGAAATTTGGCACTGTCAGAAGACAGAATGCTGGCTTGAGTGAGTCATTGGTCTGACCCAATATGACCGTTCTTATGGTCTCGCTTCCTGACGATTTTGCTGATATAATAATATTTTCCTAAACTTCCTCCCTTTCACTAGAACATCCTGCTGTGAACCTTTTGCCTTTATAGTGACCTCCCTCCAGCCTTTTTCCTCAGATGAGATTTCTCACTCTGAAAGCATGGCTACTTTTACACCAGGATCACCTGATCAGACCCATGTGTTAGCAGGGTTGGCACAGCCTCAGGCTGTCTGGCTGACAGGCAAGTCACCCTGTAGCAACACGAACCACAGCTAGTCATCACTTCTCATGAGATACCCTATGGTCAGCCCTGTTCGTGGGCTAGGCTGAGCCAGTCAGTACCAAACTTCAACATAGGGCAGGTGCTGCATTTTTTTTAAATTAGATAGACATACCTCCAACTGAGGACCACACAAATATAACAAGAATTTGGGAAATGAATATTCCCCAATGGAATTATTCTATATTTTTATTAATTTTCCAATATTTATATCAGTTTGTATACTATTGTATACTATACAATAATAGACTATTATTGTACCCATAGACTTTTCTTGCATGAATAAAATTATAGAATATGATGAAGATTTAACTGAAGTTATCTTCTATACTTAGTAAGCATGGGGAGCATTTATGGATACACAAATAGACAAGTATGTCTCTTTCTGCAGGGCTCTCTTGCCCACCAGAGCCTCAGCCTGAATCATCTTTTGGGTCCAATGCAACTCATTTTACTGCCTAGCACTAATACTTCTGAGATAGCTGGAGATGTCTGTGAGAGACGTAGGAACCAGGCACTGAGTCTAAATAGGCAGTGCAACAAATTGGTAATTGACTTCTGGTCAAGCCTCACCAAGTGTGTGTTCTTGTATATGTTTATTGCAGCATCAGGTTCAGGCATACTCAATTTATAGTCAAATCACTCCTAACCCTGGAGGACCTCATCTATTACAGAAAAATAAACTTCAGCAAAGGGTTGCATGAAATAGTGGTCTCTTCTTAGTCTATTAAGCAAAGGCATGATGTGAGCAGGGTGACCAGATGTACTGATAGTAGAGCCTTTTTCTTATTCAGTATAGGCAGCTATACCTACCCCCCACAAACCCCTCCATCAAAGAAAGTGTCATGATTTTATACACTTGCCATCTGGTCACCCTAGCTAATATATCTATATCTGTTAGATACATAACATCTTTCAGATAAGACAAATGTTAACTTAACTTTTTAATCTACTAAACATAAATAAATAAATAGCAGGAAGGGGCAGGAAATCCTGTCCAAGAGCAGGGACATCAACCCCATGTTCTAATTCAGGGGTGGCCAAATTTACAGAACTCAAGAGCTGCACAGGTTGATTATTAAACCTTTGAGAGCCACACTAAGGCATAAACCCATATACTTTTACCAGCTCCAAAATTACTAAGTTTAAAACTCATTGCACACTTTAATTTTATTGTAAAGTGAAGGAAAATATTGATCCTACTAATGTCAGATTCTAATAATTACTTGAGATTACCATGAAAACTAGGCCTATATAAAAAACTTAGCTCTCATTTGATGTAGAAGATTGGAGGCTGGTGGCAAGTTTTTTAAAATCTGGGCAGTAATTTGTCAACACAGTATCTAAAAGCTGTCTCAGGCGCTGATCTGTAAGTATTGCATGATGCTTTGATTTCACAATTTCATTGTGGAATACAATGCTTCACAGCAGTACATTGTGCCAAAAACTGAAAGTAATCCTGACCATGCCGCGCTTCTCCCCACTGTCCCCAACCAGGCCATGCTATTCCCTGCCATCTTGAACCCCTCCCGAACCCTCAAGCCATGATGCTGGCTCCCATGGGCCAATGATGCCCTGGCCCTCTTACGCGGCTGTTCCAGTGGCTATGCACAGGCTGGGGCTTTCCACACCCCCAAGCATGCTCAGGGTGGGAGATTTATAACTCCTAAGCTAGGGATGCTTTCCTAAACTGATTTGCTGACATTCTTCTATGAACCACACTTTTTCATTGAGGAGCCGCATGTGGCTCCCGAGCCATAGTCTGGCCACACCTGTTCTAATTAAAGCACTCCTTGTGGCTAATTACATTGGGTATCTCTACACTGGTGACTTAAGTTGACTTAACCTGGCTTAAGTCAACTGAAGCAATTCCATGGCCGCATCTGGCATTTATACAGTTGACTTAAGCACTTGCTTAAGTCGCCTTAATAACTCCTGCCCTTAAAGTCGACTTTAAGCATTAAGTTGACTTGATTAAGTCAATTTAAGCCAGGCTACCCTGACTTAAGTCAACTTAATAAAGCTGACTTAAAAAAATGGGGACTCTCCAGGTTGACTTAATAAAGTTGACTTTAGTTGGCCTTGTTAAGTTGACTCAACTGAGCCCTCTAGCATAGACCTAGCCATTGGGCCACCTTCAGTTCAACAACTATGCTACCCAAAAGGAAACTGCATTTCATGATGAACAATTTCTATATGTGTAGCTAATCAATGGGATGAAAGATATTCTATAAAAAAAAAGACTTAATTGTTATAGTAGTCTGCCATATTCAATAGCTATCACTCCTCTATAAAAATACAATCTTTTATTTAGTATCAGGAATATCTCTTTTGTATTCATTTTTTTTAAATATGTGCAAAGAAAACATGATGCCACTTGTCTGTGTTACATACCAGTACTGTCAAGGTTGCCTGGCAACTGGTAAGAGCTGTAGCAGACAGCAAGGTAGGCCTGAAAGAACATATAAGAATCTATAGCAAAAGCATCAACTTTAGGTGACAAATCACTTCTGCACTGTACATGTTCTACTGGCTAATCTTTTGCTTTTTATTATTTCTTTTTCTCATCTAACAAAATTTTAGCAAAGAATCTGAGTTTCTAACTACAGCCATAGGGGATGATGCAGAAGTGGCCCTGAACAAACACAGACTTCCCAAATCCTCAGGGTTGTGGGAAGTTCTCCCAAACTGAACCAGCACAAAAAAGCTGATGGGGACCACAGTATAGCAAATGCCTGAGGCTTTTAGGCCTTGAACAGGATAGGACACAACAGAAACTACTCTAACCACCCTAAAAGCTTCAATTATGAGCTCACTTAAGATACCAAAATTATACATCAGGAGGCTCCCTCTTACAGCAAGAGAGAATGAATGCACATACTACCTTTGAGAAAAACAAACAAGGAATCTTGTGGCGCTTTTAAAGTATAACAAATTTATTGATCTTATGAGCTTTTGTGAGAAAGATCCTACTTCATCGGATGCTTGAAGATAGAAAAAAATATAGGGAGAAGGGATAAATGCAGTGAAGTAAGTGTAATCATAGGATTAGGTCAGATTACTTTAGCAAATCAAACAGGTTGCATTGATTCAAACTGAGGGAACAACAGATAGGGAGGGTGAGAGGGGACAATAACTGGTTATAATGAGAAAGCCAAGATATTGAACACAAATTGATGGTATCACATTTGTATATGAATTCTAACTCTGGAGTCTCTCCCTGAAGCCTTAACCATAGAATAAAACTGTTTGAGGATATCCGCAGACAAATATATCATGGAATGGCTGGAGAGACAAGCGATCTGCTATCAGTTTTTGAATGTTGCCAGTTCTGACATCAGATGTGTCCATTAATTTTTTTGCTTAGAGATAGTCCCTTTTGTCCAATGTATAAGGCCACATGCCACTCAGCCTTATAGGGATATTTCTTGGCTTTTGACCAGGAGCACCCCTGGCCTGGAAAAAGATCCAGAGCTCAGGCATGGACATTTGGGGCTCGCATGCTTTAAGCATGCCGGTGCTGCAGCAGACCTAGGGATCTGGCGCTGACATTTGGAGCTCGATCCCCGTAAGCCTGGCACCAGTGATGTCCCTGCTTTTGTCACCTCTCTCACACTCCCTATCGGTTGTTCCCTCAGTTTGAATCAATACAACTTATATGATTTGCTGAAGTAATCTGACCTGATCTTGTGATTACACTTACTTTACTGCATTTATCCCTCCTCCTTACACGTTTTTTTTTCCATTTTGAAATGTCTTGAAGTGGGATCTCTCCTAAGTTCATGTGATAAATAAATTTGTTAGCCTTTAACAGTGCCATAAGACTCCAGGTTTTTTTTTCTTTTTTCCTCCGAACTAGACTAACACAGCTACCCCTCTGGAACTTGACTTGAGAAAGATGATCAAGGCTCAGCAGATCATGTAGAAGAGTTCAGTTTAATCTGATGTATATGAGTTTCTCATTCTTGGCAGAATCTAACAGTACACAGCACAAATTATTAATAATTGAAGACTGAGGGACATACGAATAGGGAGGATGAATTGTTTTACTCCTAATGAAGCTCTTATTGGCCATCGTTTTTCAGAGTTCATGTTCCCCAGTTAAGAGTTATCTTAAAGATTAACTTCATTCAAAGTCGTTATTAAAATCTTCTAGTGATAAATTAATTCTAATTTTAATGTCAGATAAGAAGGAATGGACTTTCAGGTACAATTTTTAACTGTATGGCACTGATTCTAATATACCCTGAGATTTTCAGGTTATTAGTCTGAATAATGTTTTTAGTTCAAGGTATAATTTCCCCTGACTGTTGTGTTCCCAAGTTCTATCATAACGTGTCATGTCAGAGATTGTGTATACCATACACTATACTCAGTGGTCAGACATGTTTGATTCAATGGATCTAATGCTTTGGAAATGACATTTTAACCTTTTTTCCATATGAGGAAAAAATTTTAATAATTCCTCTAATTATTGGGATATTATCAAAAACATATATTCCTACTATGTCAAGGAATATAGGATCTATTCATCTGTGAACAGTTAACTTTTCCCACTAGAGGTATTTGCAAATGATTTCAATCATTCTAATACTTAACACTTGTATAACACTGAACATCTTCAAAATGTATAAATGTGCAGCCTTACATTTTTAAAATGCATCCATCAATTTGCAGTGCCTTAATTTTCAGTTCCCTGTGTTGAGGAACATATGGTCTGATTTTCAGAGGTGTTGAATGCCTTCAACTCCCAATGCAGTCCAATAATAAGATAGCTTTTCTTACTTTACTTAGTGGTTAAATGATTTAGGGCACTGTCCTGGGCAGAACTGCACCTTTGGTATAAGATTTAGAAGAGATTCATGAACAAATCAGATAATGCACTAACAAATCAGAAAAGATTTCTATGTTAGCATAACACAAAGGCCATGTTCTGTCCCCAGTTACAGCTGAGCAATTCAACAGAACATGGCTCTCTCTATATTTATTATAGTAAGGAATGTATTTAATATAGTAAAGGATACTGATGAAAACAAATTCCTCTACAATTTTGTTTTCAAGAACAAACACCCAACAGCTAATAGTAATAACTCCCAGTTCTTACTGTAAATGCCACGTCACATTTTTCACCTGTAAATGTCAAGACAATTTACCAATGAGGTAAATATTGTTATCCACATTTTACAGATGGGAAAACTCATATTCTTCTCCCTTCTATGTCACTATGCATACAAAGTAACTCCACTAATGTTAATGGATTTAATTCTGGTGTAGTTTCCTTGTAATTCTCAAGTGACTCCAGTGGAGTTTTTCCATCCCCTCAGTTAAATAGTGTGAATTTGGATTAATTTCAAAATTTACATGGCCTTGTGCTGTCATGTACTTCACTGCAAAGTAGAAGTGAAATGCTACCATTCTGATCTGGCCCACTTTGAATGGCATAAAATAATTACACAATTTATAGGAAAAAGTGAATTAGATCCATTTCTCTAGATTGATATCAGCATAATTAAGATCCAAATTTTGAAATGCAGATAGTGTTGGAGTAACTGAAGAATCATTAGGAAAACAGTGCAAGTAGAATTTTTAAACAAATTCACTTGTCTTATCCACCTTTTTGTGTTCACTCTTCATGAATGTTTTGGAAAACATGTTCACAGGTATTAATGTTCAAGAAAAAAGCAACTTTTAAACAAAAATGACAGAATATTGATGAAATGTAAATTTGCCATCAAGAACCTCAATCTGAAAGATACAACCATGCAAGTTACATGTCCAGTCAATATAACTCTAGTTATTAATTGCAGATACAACATATTCAGACTAATATTGACATACAACAGCTCATGAGCAATCCACCACCCACTGAAGTAAGCCCATATGAAATATTTATTAAAGTATTTTAGGCGATAAATAAATGCGATAACTGTGATCTGTTCATGGACAATTCATGAAGGCTATGTTCACACATAAACTGTTATTTCAAAATAAGTTATTTTGAAATGAGTTATTTTGAAATAAAGTCCTTATTTCGAAATAAGTTAATTTGAATTAAGGGAAAAGCTCAAAACGAAATAGCATGTCCAAACACAGGACTTGCTATTTCGCTTTAAGAGAGGGGCACCATGGGAGGTGTGGCAAAATGACCCCCTCCCTGGGCCATGCTCCCACCCAATAAAGGCTAAAAGTAAGGCACCCTGGGAAGGAGAAGGGCGAAAGAGTTATTTTTAAATAATAATTATTTCAAAATAACACATCCAAACATCATTGTTTCAAAACAACCATTTTGAAACAATGGATATTTCAATTAGATGTGAGGTTTTACTGTTTCGAAACAATGGGCACTATTTTGAAACAACGGGACCCGTTGTTTTGAAATAACGGAAAGTCGTCTGGACATAAGAAATTTTATTTTGACACAACGTCTGTTGTTTCAAAATAAAACTCTCGTCTGAACACAGCCGAAGAGAAAAATGTTTAAGTTTGAGGAATACATTGTTACCACTAAAATTTAGCTCAATTCTTGTAATCAGTATTAGCAGGGGCATAAGTGAGAATGAATTACATCATTGGAAGTATGTTCTTTCTTTCTTTCTTGGGCTGAAGAAAGCCAGATTTGCAATTATTATAAATAAATGCTTACTTTTAAACTTTAATATGAATTTCCTTCTATAAACTTGAAATAAAATCATATATGATTAAAGAGCAACTTATATTACATTTCTTTTAAGTACATACCTTGGCTATGTCCACACATAAATCGTTATTTTGAAATAAAGTCCTTATTTCAAAATAAGTTAATTCGAATTAAGGGAAAGACTGCTATTGAAATGGCTGTTATTTTGAAATGGTTATTTCAAAATAAGGCCATTTAGACATGTTGTTTTGAAACAGTTGTTTCAAAACAATGGTGTTGTTTCAAAACAACATGTCCAAACAGCATTCAAAATAACCATTTTGAAATAATAGCCGTTTCAAAATGAATGGGGTTTAAGCTGTTTCGAAATGACGGTTCTTATTTTGAAGTGACAGAGCCTGTCATTTTGAAATAAGAAAATGTCATGTGGACCTAATCTTTTTTATTTTGAAATAACAACTGTTATTTCGAAATAAAGAGAGACGTGTGTACATACCCTTTCTGTTTTACCCTATATGGCAATAAAAAAGAACTGTGAAAAACAATGAAAACACCACAAATACAAATAAAGAAAGTTCAAAGTGCCAATACTAAACACCTCTGCCCCTTGCTCCACATATAGTTGATCATCATAGGAATATGCTTTCTTAAACATGTTCCCTATAACTTCTTGATTAGAAGTTATAGGGAACATGTTTAAGAAAGCATATTCTCTGAAGCAAGGTATAACTGACAAGAAAACGAATTATAGTACATCTACTTTTGGCACTCTGATTCTGTCTGCACTGTAAGTCACAAATCATTATTTTCCACGTAGCTGTTCAGAAGTAATTGTCTCATACAGGATAAACTGAGGGCTCAATATATAAATCCAAACTAGAGCATTTATATTTTTCACACATAAAACCATGACAAATCGTCTAGGTTTCGGATAAAAGGTCTTTGTCAAGTTTTTTTTAAACTTCATTTTCTGTATGTAATAAAATCTTAGAATATTGAAAAAATCCTTATCTGCTTTTCCTTCCCTATTTGTCATACATTGATTTTCTTCTGTGTTTTATATGGAGCTGAAATTAAAAAATATTGGTCACTGATTTATTTTGCACATTAAAGAGTTCTGTTGCATCTAACTCTTGTTTACAATAAGTCCTTGGGGGTTCGATAATGTAATATATTATAGTACTCTGTATTTTCACTCCATATTACAAACGCAAAGGTCTGTTATTGCAGGATTACTTATAATGGATAGGTTAATGGCACTGAAAAAAAATTTGCTGAAAGGTATTTAGAAATAAATCACATAAATACATGAAATTTACAGAGACATACCAGAACAGAAGGAAGGTCTAATCAAAACTTAACGGTGGGTCTTTTTTGTTTCAAAACCTCCATTTACAATGTACATGTAACAAAATACATAAGTATCATCAGGGTTGTTAGGAAAGGGCCTGGAAAATCATTTATTACTTTGCTTCTACAGAGCCAGAACAGCAACTTTTAGTACTTTTGCCAGCTCTAAAACGGATGCAGATCTGAAAGGAGCTGTACATCTCCTAAAAGATGCTGAGCTGAGGATCCTGAGCTCTCACAGAAATCAGTGGACCTGAGGGCATTCATCACCTCTCAGAGGATGTTCACACTCTCACAGGATCAAACACAGGGATTTTGTTCATTCACTAACACTGAAGTCACTGGAGTTTTATTACTGAAGTAAATGAAAGCAGGAGTGTGCCCACAGTTAGCAGACAGTGGCCTTACAAGAATCATAAATACAAGAAATAAAATAAAATAGATATGATATGATTATTGATTTCTGTATCATGGTAGTGCCTGGGAGCCCTAGTCATGGACTAGCAAACACACAAACAAAAACATGGTACCAAGTGCTGAAGTTATAAATCATTTGCTTATTAAACTAGCTGGGAGACAGTGAGATATTTCAAAAAACAAACAAGTGTTTAGAATCTATAATACCTTCTGTCACTAAATTATAACAATTAGAAGATGAATCAAATTGTAATACTAAAGGCCTGTAGCATCCTTACAGCTGTGCTCTGCTTTACTGTTGTCAGTTATGCAGTGTCATAGACAAGTATATACTTTTCAAAAAGTCTTTCAGATGTGCTGTGCATATGCATTTAAAGGGCCCTAGGCTCAGAATCTCCAAACAGTCTGTAAAACTTACCTCATGACGTTTTTTTTAAAGTGATATAATGTGACTTGCCACTTAAAAAGAGATCTATGCAGAATTATAATTTCATGGTTGTTTCCCCAAATCAGTTGTCAGTTAGAGCAGAATAACAAATAAAGTCTTCTGAGCTTTCTCAGAATGCAGTCTTCTGAGCTTTCACTGTTGAAACGGTCCCCTGCATTCTTGGGCTTATTCTAATCCATTTTTTCAGTGAATCAGAGTTAAAATGCAACTACCCTTCTATTCTTAAAGACAATTGTGAATTCAGGGAATGGGAAATTATTTACATATATACAGACAAATAAAAATTAAGTTAATATTAAGGATTCTGACTTGAACTCTCACAGGCAGTTCATAGAATCATAGAAACATAGGGTTGGAGGGGACCTCATAGGTCATCTAGTCCAAACCCCTGCCAGAGGCAGGACCATTCCCACTAAACCATCCCAGTCATGGTTTTGTCCAGCCGGGCCTTAAACACCTCCAAAGATGGAGACTCCACCACCTCCCTAGGCAGCTCATTCCAATGCTTCACCACTCTCCTAGTAAAAATGTTTTTTCTAATATCCAGCCTCGACCTCCCTAACCGCAACTTGAGACCATTGCTCCTTGTTCTGTCCTCTGTTACTACCAAGAACAGTCGAGCTCCATCTTCCTTGGAGCATCCCTTCAAGTAGTTGAAGGTTGCTATCAAATCCCCCCTCAATCAGTTAAATTATAAGGGTTAAATATGAATTTCTTATTCTGATTGGCCATGTCTACACCTAAAATCTTAGTTCAGGATTGGTTAGTCTGAACAAAGGAGTTTGAAAGTTAGTTCGAACTAGCTGTGCTTTCAAACTAACTTTTTAGTTCAAACTAAAAAAGCATGTTCAGTTTGAGCTAAAAGTTAGCTCGAACTGAAAAAAATTACACTTAGTTCGAACTAACCTCTGGCTCGAACTTATTTAGTTGGACCTAGCATGTCTACATTGCGCTAGTTCAAACTAAATATGCAAATTAGTTTCAACAAAGCAGTTAGTTCAAACTAACCACCTGTACTAACTAAGCTTTGCTTAGTTCGATCTAGGCAAAGCATAGTGTAGAAGGGGTTCAAATTAGTTTGAATTAAGGCTCCTTAATTTGAACTAATTTGCTAGTGTGGACATAGCCATTGTGATTACTGTGGTTTATAAGCATAAACCTCAATAGCAGAAAATTCAAAGGGGTAGCCATGTTAGTTCAGACAAGAAAATCAAACAAGGATTTCTGTGAAAAAACTAACAATTTTTTTTTATCACATGAGCTTTTGTGAGAGAAAAGCCTACTTCATGATGAGGTGGGATTTTTCCCCCCATGAAAGTTCGTGCAATAAAGAAATTTGTTAGTCTTTAAAAGTGGAACAGGACTCCCTGTTTGTTTTAATAGTGGAAGAGAATATTATGCTATAGTTAGTGCGGACAATTTGATTTTACAAGTATCTTTCACCCTATTCGTTAAAATACAATAGAGGTTTCTACTAGAGCCAGTTATAAGCAGAGCAAATACCTGTTCAAGCTTGCCTTAAACTTACCTTCCAGCAAAATTTTTACTGTGAGCACTGTATGATCATTTTAATTTTTTATAAATGTATGTTTGTATTTTTTTAAGTAACTACTCAGTGCACATGGTGGTGCTCAAAACAAGTCAAAGGATATAAATAAAAATGAAAAGCAAACACAGGCTGGCACCCTGTCCTTAATGCACACAGCTGCACCTACCGCCTATAGCATGTAAGGTCAATTAATGTTTTTGCATCCATGATCTGTTTTGGTACAATGGTATTCAAGGACTTGCACAACTCTGCCTCAGCTTCTACCTCCCTTCATAGCTACTTTCATACCTCTACTTCCCTGTGTCCAATTTCTGTTCTGCCAATAATTCATACATACATAGAATTTAGCCAAAAGGGACCATTAGATCATCTAGTATTAACCATATATCGCAGACATGTAAATTTCACCCAGTTACTGCTTTAGGGAGCCTAATAACTTTTATTTTACTAAAGTGTGACCTCCAAAACGGAAAAAGGTCTTGATTTGAAGACCCAAAGTGACGGAAAATCCATCATTTTCCCTGGTAATCTGTTTCAAGGGTTAATCAACCACACTTTTAAAAACATGTGCATTATTTTGTGTTTGAATGTATCTGGCTTTTACTTCCATCCATTGATTCTTGTTATAACTTTTTCAGATGGATTAAAAGCCCTCATCTACTCAGTATTTTCTCCCCAAGAAGGTTCTTATACAATGTAATCAAGCCACTCTCAGCCTTCTATTTGCTACGGTAGAGGGGTCCTGCATCATTGTAAAGCATTTTCTACAGCCCTCAAACCATTTTTTCAGTCTTTTTTCTGAATCTTCTAAAACTCTTAAACATTCTCTAAAAAAAATGGACAGGACTTCAGAACTGTATACAATATTCTAATGTCAGTCTCATCTGTTCCATAAAAGGTAAATTCACTTCCTTATTCATACCCACCAATGTCCTGTTGATATATACATGTTTGGCGTTAGTCTTTTTTTGCCACAGCATTGTACTGGTAGCTCATGTTCAATTCTTTTGTCCATTGTAACCTCATGATTCTATTCAGAGTCATGGCCTTTCATAATACAGACCCTTATTCTATAGATATAGACTACATTCCCTGTTCTAAATTGTATAATTTTGCATTTTGCTATATTAAAGCACATTTTATTTGCATTGACCCACATTATCAAGCATTCCAGATCACTCAGTCTGACGAACCTGTCTGCATCATTTACAGTTCTGATAAATGTTGCATCAGCTGCAGTTTCGGATACAGTTTTTTCTACATGATCAGCACTGATTGTGTATATTTCTAGATCATTGAAGAAAATGCTGAATAGCATTCAATAGAAGAAGCACCTATTTAAATATAATTCCTCATTATGGTGTTTTGAGTTCTGTGAGATAGCCAGGTTATAATCCATTTAATGTATTTTTATTGATACTGTACAGTGCTAATTTTTATCAGAATGTCATTTGCTACTAAATCAAACTCTATAAGTTTAAGTATTTTACATCCATGAAGTTTCGTTTATCAACCAAACTTGTAATCTTATCAAAAATGATATGAAATTAGTTTGGGAAGACCTATTTTCCATCTTGACTGACAGTAATTATATTTCTAACCTCTAATGCTATATCAGTTGAGTCTCATATCAGTTTTCCCATTATTTTATCCAGTACTGATGTCAGGCTAACCAGTTATCTGAATCCCTGGGGTCTTTAGCTTTCTGTGTCAATTTCCCACACATCATAACTTTTACTTTATATCAGTGACAGCAGAGGCTCCTTCAGTGTTCCCTTTTCTTATACTTCCTTTGTTGTATCTTCCATGCTGACCCCATAACATCGACAGAGCACTTTGCAAACATTAACTAGTAAGTCTTCACACTTACATAGGTAGGTACCACTTTACTACAAATGGGGGAAGTGACATAAAGGTGAAGTCAAGTAGTCAGTACTAAGGACATGCTTACAAATCAGACTTTTCTAGTTACTAGTGCAATCCTTAGATCACTGAGCTATTACCTATTTCTGTGGGTAAATATGAGTTATTACAAACATAACTGAGACACCTGCATTTTACAGGCACTCAGGTTATTTCTTCCTCTGAAAGAAACACTTATTAAGACATACTAGGAACTTGCTCTTGTTTAGTTTCTGACTGTAAACTTAATTTAACCATTTTACATTTTGTTAAGTAATAGCATATGTTGTAATTTTGTCTTCATAACTGTTGAAAAGCTTGACAAGAAATTCTTTCACTCACTAAGCACAGATGCCTAACATAGCTTACAGATATGTGTATTGTCTCTGAACTTATACTTATCATCAGAAACATTACTTGCTCTATATTGTTTACATTTGAGTTATTTCCATTGTCATAACCTCTACAATGAGTCCACTTGCAGGCTGCTATGTCCGATATGGATTTACCATACAACTTTTTTGTATACCACAAGGAATTCTTTGTACACTGAACTGAATATTGATGACTCACACGGGAAACAAAGAATGTTTCACATCAAGGGGGACAAATCCAGACATGGTGGAGAACTCTTAAACCAGTCTGAACTGAGAATTCTGTTATTCAATATATCTGCATATGCAGGAGAGAGAAGCCTGGGTCTTGCTATCTAGAAATATGTATTGTCAAATTTGTATTAAATGTTTACAATCTTAAACAAAGAAAATGTAGCAAGATTTTACAGTAAACTTTAGTAAGTGCCAGACACCAACAATCCAGGCAAGATATTTTTCATCATAGAAAACTTTATTTTGATGGACTTAAGCTGGGAGTCTCATGTTGTGATTATGAAAACAACAAGCAGTTGTGTGGCACTTTAAGACTAACAGATTGATTTTTTGCATGAGCTTTCGTGGGAGAAGATCCCACTTCCTCAGATGCTTCGAAGATGGGTGAACTTACAGAAAGGAATGAAACTAAATGCAAGGGGGTGTAAAACATATGACCTGATGCTATGTTTTACACCCCCTTGCATTTAGTTTCATTCCTTTCTGTAAGTTCACCCATCTTCGAAGCATCTGAGGAAGTGGGATCTTCTCCCACGAAAGCTCATGCAAAAAATCAATCTGTTAGTCTTAAAGTGCCACACAACTGCTTGTTGTTTTTTTACTGAACTAGACTAACACGGCTATCCCTTTTGTGATTATGAAGTCATCCTCAAAGTTTCTTAATATTATAGGGCACAATTTTCCATTTTAAAAAGTGGAATCCAGTATTCGACCTCTTTGAGAAGTAAGAGGAACTGATCCCAGAACTAAAAATTAATACTAGCATAGTTACAATCAATCACAAATAAATCATAATTATAATGTGTGGAGTAAAGTGTGTGCATGCGCGCATGCGCACACACATGTGCACGCGCGCACACACACACACACACACACACACACACACACACTTATTTCAAAGGGGCAGCTGTGTTAGTCTAATAAAGCAAAAAAAGCAAGGAGTCTTGTGGCACTTAAAGATTAACAGATTTATTTATCGCATAAGCTTTCATGGGAGAATATCCCACTTCATCAGACGTTTTGAAGAGCTTTTCAAAGTGTCTGATGAAGTGGGATATTCTCCTACGAAAGCTCATGCAATAAATATAAATACTTGGTTCTTTAAAAGAGCCAATTCCAGAAAACTAAAAAATATTATGAGTCAAATCATCTGTAAGGAAGGATTTAATCAGAAAAATGTGAATGATATTTGGAAATTTTTAAAAAAGCACTTCAGTGGATGCCCAAAAAGGCACAATCAAGGAAGAAAGACTGTATTACTTAAACAAACATCCTGATTTAGAGGGGGCGTCACGGCAGGCATTATATATTTATATTTAGATATATCTAAATATTTATTTGCATCTAGATCGAAATATAGCTCTACATATAGATAAGAAAGGAGATGTTAATAATAAAGAATATAATTCAAAAATCAGGAATTGTAGAAAATTGACAAGGAAAATTCTATGGCCAGAAGAGTTAGGAACAATAAGAAGGCATTTCTAAGTCTGCAAGGCTATGTCTAGACTTAGATTGTTAAATCAATTTAACTTAAATTGACCTAATTAAATCAAAATAAAAATCATTAAATTGAATTACGTTAAATCAATTTAATATGGCCACACTAAAAACCCAAATTGAACTAGCATGTCCATGGACAGAACTTGCTAGTTTAATTTAGGAAAGAGGCAGCATGGGAGGTGTGGCAAGATGGCCCACAAGAAGGGTCATGCCCCCACCTAATATATGGAAAGAGAAAGGCACCCGGGGAAGGAGACAGGCAATCCATGTTAAATTAAAATAATGGTTATTTCAATTTAACATGCCTACACTGGGTTATTTCGAACTAATAAGATCAAAATAACCCTTGTTTCTATTTTAAGGCAGGTTTTACCATTTCAATATAACCTTTCCTTATTTTGACCTGAGAGAGGTCCTTACTTCGATCTAAGGAAAACTAGAGTGGCCATGCAGTACTTTAAATCAATTTAATCATCATTATTTCACTTTAAAGTGTAAATGTAGACACAGCATTAGAGATGGACATACACAGACACAAAGCCATTAACAATGGTTGCTGGTCCATTACTAGATGGAAATGGTAGAACTATTAGTAGAGGGCAAAACAAATGATATAGTCTTTTCTAACTCTTTCTGTTCAACCAGTATGTCAGTAGGGTGTTATACATGAGTTACTTATGCTGAGCATTTCTAAATCAGCAGGTCAGATAACTTCCAACAAAGAGTTTTACAAAAGCTGGCTGAGGAGCTTGCTGGACCATTAATGCTGATGTCAATAAGTCTTGAAATTTTGGGTACGTTCTAGAAAACTGAAAGAAAGTGTGTATTGTGCCAGTATTTAAAAAGGATAAATGGGATGACCTTGTTAATCATAACCCTATTAGCCTGATGCTGATTTCCAGGGAAGATAATGAAGCAGTTGAAATGAAACTTGGTTAATAAAGAATTAAAGGAGGGCAATAACTAATGCCAATCAGCATGGGTTTATGAATGTATCCTGGTAACTTAATATCTTTTTCATGATGAAATTAATAGTCTTGATATAAAATTCTTAGACTTCTGTAAGGTCTTTGCATTGGTATATTTTTTATTAAAAAACTGGAACACTATAAATTTAACATGGGCATCCATTAAGGGGATTAAAACTCTAACTGATAGGTCTCAAAATATAATTGTAAACATGGAACCATCACTGAATGGGAATGTTAATAGTGGGGTCTTTCAGGGACTGGTGCCTGAACCCATGCAATTTAATACTGTTATGAATTACCTGGAAGAAAATATAAAATAATCATTGATGAAGTTTGAAGATGACACAAAAATTAGAGGGAGTGAAGAATATTATGTCCAGTTCTGCTGTCCACAAATGAAGAATGATGTTGATAAGAAGGATAACAGCCCTAAGAATGATGAAACAATTAGAAACCATGCCCAGTGATACTCAAGGAGCAAAAAACATTTAAGGGTGACCTGATTATGGTCTGTTAATACTTATACAAGCAACAAGTATTTGATAACGAGTTCTTCGGTCTCATAGGCTATGTCTGCACTTAGAGTTTCAGTTCGAATTACTGAATTCAAATTCGTCAATTTGCACTAATAATTATTAATTCAAATTCAGTCAATTCGAATTGACATGGCCACACTAGAAAATCCAATTCAAATTGGCATGTCCATGAACAGGACTTGCTAGTTCAAATTCAGTAGGGGACACTATTGTATAGGGAAAAATCAAGCTGTGGCTAATTCAAACTAACAGTGAATTCGAACTGACATGGCCACACTGGGTCAATTCGAATTACTCAGTTGGAATTGCCCCTGACTTCGAAGTCCAACAAGTTTTGACCAATTCGAAATCAGCTTTCATCAATTCGAACTGAGGAGTTCCTCAATTCGAAATGAGGAAAGCCAGTGTGTCCATGCACTTAATAGAATTCGAATTGAAGCTAATCAATTCAAACTCAGCTCTAAGTGCAGACATAGCCATAGAGAAAGGTGTAACATTATCTAGTAGCTAGATGCTGAAGCTAACCAAATTAAGTCTTTCAAAAGTGTGCTCATTTTTAACAGTGAGAGTCATTTATCATTTGAATACTTTACTAAGGGTCAAGTATCAAGAGGGGTAGCTGTGTTAGTCTATATACAGCAAAACCAAGAAGGGTCCTATGAAAGACTATTACTTCAAGACTTAATAGGGACTTCGGATTTTAATGTCATTACAACAGCTGATTTGACCTCATCTTCCTCTATCTGATGCTCCCCGGTGTTTGAATCTTTACAACTGCTTTCATTTGCTGTTACAGTGTGATCAGTTCCCATGACATACACTTCTCTGCATTTATTTCTCCCCATCTGTAAGTTTCTCCATCTTCAAAGCATCTGACAAAGTGGGATTTTCTCCCACAAAAACTCATGCAATAAATAAATTTGTTAGTCTTTAAGTACCATGGGACTCTTTGTTTGTCTTACTGAACTAGACTAACATGGCCCCTTTGGAACCTAAAGATTACCAAATGTATTTGGATGTACACTTTTGTGAGATGAAACCCCCTCTGTCAGATGCATCTGGGTTGTACCTGATGAAGTGAGTTGCAGCCCATGAAAGCTTACAATTGAAGAAATTTGTTAGTCTTTAAGGTGTCACAGGACTCTCATTGTTTTCACTAAGGCTCATGGTTGATTTTTCATCATTGGCAACCATTGAATCCAAACCGGATATTTTTCTGGAAGACATGTTGTAGGAATTATTTTGTAGTAATGCTATGGCCTGTACTGTTTGGGAGCTCAGAGTGGATGACCAGAGTTATCACTGCTATCACTGGAATCTATGAATTAAGTACACTCAAGTTATGTTTTGTGTCTTTATGCACCTGAACCTGTTTTCATCAAATCAGTGGCAAAGTTCTTATTGATTTCTACAGTGCAATATTAACCACTAATACCTACGAAATCATATCAAAACAGTACTGTAACAGTGATTTTAATATACTCAGTGTTCAATCATGACTTTTAAAAGACCAAGGCATGTTCAGGAGGTTAAAAAAAAAAAGCATCACGGCAGCAGTGGCTGGATGCCACTATGCCTTTGAAAGGCATAAAACCTTCTAGGCACTAGGGAAGCATGTTGCTGTGCAGGGCTTTCTATGCTACTAAAAAGCACTATCTAAAAAGATGTCAGTGCATGTTTCCTTTACCCACAGATCAGCTGTTGTATGGTGTAGAGAATGGAATGTGGATACCACCTAGAACCAGTCAACTATAGGCACTGCTTGTTGGCTCTTTCCCATTCATGTCCAGAAGAGATAATTTATTTTATGCACTAGATGTTGTCTCAGTGAATGCTATTATTGTTTTGCCCTTCCCAGTTCTGAGTATAGCCTCCCCTCCTCCCCAAACTCAGAGCTTTCAAATAACTGATTTTTGGTTCCTTAGTAGTCCCCAACATAAATAAATAAATAAAGTTTTAGTGAATTCAAAAGTAAATACAAAACAGAAACAAAACACTAAAACCCACAATAGTTTTAGGTTGTTCAAAATATTTCATTTTGATTTCAAGCACTAAATATATTTTTAAAAAAAATAAATTATAATCAAAAGAAATTTCAAATTGAAAATTTCTTTTGAATTGAATATTGCAAAAGTTTCAATTAGAAAATGTAGAAACATACTGTTCTGACTTTCTAAAAAAGAAAACTAGCACAAATTTGCAGAACATTCACAAAAAAAAGCTTCTGCTGAAAAATGTTGCCAAACTCTTTTTTAACTCTTAAAAGAATTAAAGTTGAACATTGTGGGTTTGATTCTGATTCAAGTTGCTGAATACTATTATTTTATGATACAAATGACATTGCTTGGTATTTATATTATTCCGCTTTATTTATATGTTGCAGTTCTATCATTACATTTCTTATAAAGTAAAAACTGACTTAATTGAATTGTAAGTCTAGCTTGGAAAGAATCTTACTGGCCACAAAAGAAAATGATGGGGCATCAAATTACCAATGCTTGAAATAATTTAACCACAAAAGAGCAACACTGTTCTAAATACAGACTGCCAAACCTATTGAACCCATTTCCCTTGGCTTTCTGGATTTAGAGAAAAGCACAGGCTGATACAAGTATAGACTTTTAACAGAAGAAATAAGGAGGGAAATGGCAGCTTACACAACATTAAAATCATGTTGTACTAAAATTTGGCTCTCCGTCATAGTCAAAAAGAATAATACAAAAATCAGTTATTGTATATATTACAATATAGTAGCCTGAAAACCACTTAGTAGCCTGAAAACCATTTTTGACAGAAAGTATACAAATACATAAAAAAAGAAGGTCCCTGTCTGCCTGTCTGAAATGTTTGCAGTCTAAAATGAAATTCAATAGGTGGAATATATCAAACAGAAAGGAGAAGTACAAAGTAACACTGAGATAATTGTGATCAATATGATAAGCAGTGGTCAGTATACTCCAAGGGTATGTCCACACATCTCTTTTATTTCAAAATAACACTGGTTATTTCAAAATAAAAGAGATTAGGTCCAGACGATGCATTCTTATTTCAAAATGATGGGCTCGGTCATTTTGCAATAAGAGCCGTCATTTTGAAATAGCTTAAACCTCCTTTAAATCGAAACGGCTGTTATTTCAAAATGGTTATTTCGAAATAACAGTGTTCGGATGTGTTATTTTGAAATAACCATTATTTTGAAATAACACTTTTGCCCTTCTCCTTCCCAGGGTGCCTTCCTTTTAGCCTATATTGGGTGGGGGCATGGCCCAGAGTGGGGGCCATGCTGCCACACTTTCCATGGTGCCCCTCTCCTAAAGCGAAATAGAAAGTCTTGTGTTTGGACATGCTATTTCACTTTGAGCTTTTCCCTTAATTCAAATTAACTTATTTCAAAATAAGGACTTTATTTCAAAATAACTCTTTTTGAAATAACTTATTTCGAAATAACGATGTACGTGTGGACATAGCCCAACTGTTTAACCAGTACAGGATTTTCTTTTTCTTTTTCTTTTTCCAGGATTCATGGCAAGGGTACTCGACAGAAGGAATCTGAAGAAAGACAATGTGACAGATTTGCAATTCTTAACAGGAAATACTTTACATACAGAAAGGGGTAGAATGGACTGCAAGAGACTCTCAGATAAAGAACTAGTTCCTACAATTCACAAGGGAACCAGGAAAAAAAAGACAATTTAATGTTACCATTTTATCAAAGGAATACTTCTGGAGTTACCATCACAATAAAAAAGGTCCATGCATATTTCATCAGGTTTACCAACTGATATAGCTTTTGAGCTTAATTCTAGATAAACCCCAAACCCTTTATCTAGGAACTACAGAGAACATGCCATAAAATGGAAAGATCAGATGAAGGAAGCTTATTGTATAGCCAGGAATGTGCAGCTCATTGTAAGAACTATGACAAGAAAGTACAAAATACTGTGCATATGCCTTGTGATTGCATCCTGTTCTCAAAAAAAAAAAAAAAAAACACTATCAGAAAAGGGAGAGGCAGCAAATCAAATAACTGAGAAAGGTATAACATGATCCAGTGACTGGAAGCTGAAGCTACACAAATTCAGACTGGAAATAAGGTACTAAAATTGTAAGAGTGAGGGTAATTAACTATTATAATACATTAACAAGGGTCACGATGGCTTGTCCATCACTGGCAATTTTAAAATCAAGACTGATTTTTTTTCCGGTAAAAATATGATATCGAAACCATTTTGTGGAAGTTCTTTGGCCTGTGTTTTACAGGAGGTTAGATTAGATTATCTCAGTGGTCTCTCCTGGCCTTGGAAACCATGAAAGATTTAAGAGCTGTAAGAGCTTATTAGATGGTAAGTGCTAGAGAAAGAAGAAAAAAAAATGTAGGACAGATTACAGTGGAAAAGATATGAGAGGCAAAGGACCAATAAAATATTCATTATCTGTGCCAATTGACATATTTTTTGTTCAATCACAACAGAAGAGGGGACAGTCAGAGTCAGTGCTGGTTTACATTGTCACCAGTGGTCAACAGGGAATGTGCAAGCTATGAACTGCAGCTTGCATGTCTGTTGTCAATATACTTATGGTGCCATACCACAGTGTCTTTACTGGACTGCACTGGCAGGAGATGTCCTTTAGTCAATGTGGCCTTACTCCTTACTCCATTTGGGGGGATGGGGGTTAATTAATCATGTCAACCAAACAGTACTTCTGAGATCAATTGTGTGGGTTTTCAGTCACAGCCCGGTGAATCAGTCCAACTGCATCAATCTCCATGGACCAAGCAGTGTAGACACACTCTTATGTTAGCCAAGACAAACAAATAACAGTGCATGTCAAAGAGAAAATAGTGCTAAACAAGTAGACTAGGAGAAAGAGGATTGTAGTCATTCATTAAATACTATAGAAATTTCAATCCTACACAGTTCATTTGTAGCCAAGAATAAAAGATATTAAATATATTTAGGAAATAGATGTCAATATAAATATTAATTTTGTAATTCAGGATGCACAGGTTTAGGCCATACCAGTAAAGTTGTAAAGAATGTGCCAATGGATGATGTTTGGGAAAATGCCAAAAACATACCCATCTAGATCACAAGACATGAGACTGTAATATGAGAATTCTGCTATAATCATGACTTACCACAAGAGCTTATTTTACATAGGTTTGTAATGAGAATAACCAATCAGAAATAGGGCATACCTAAAGTAGTGGAGTGTGAAAGTCTGAATAAGAAACAAAGAGTTGAAACCCTTATGCATATGCATGAGAATTAGTGGATGTAAGCATGACACAGAATAAAAGGTGCTGGTCATGTGGAGGAAAGAAACGTGAGGAGATGACAGGATGACCACAGGTGTAAGACAAAGTAAAAGGTTAAAATAGAAAAGATAAGTAGGAATGTCTAGGCGGTGGCTTAAGGCCTAACAAAGTACTCCAACAGTGGGCCTGAACAGAATGTACAGTGGGCCTGAACTGAAGGTATGGACATGAAACAGATTGTGAGTTCAGCTTCACTAGAATTGGCAAGACATAAGTGAAATTGCAATAATAAGTATGAAAAATGGAAAAGTGCATGAAAGGTGGGAGGTGTTGGGCTGGCCTAGCACCAAGGAGCTAAAGATATGATTTTGGTCAACCCTGACATCTTGATGGATGGAGATGTCCAGTCATGCATAGACCTATCAAATTGATGGGTGGCATCAAGAAAGGGGTATGTGGACCAATCAAGGTAAATTTGGATCACAAAATCCAGTTTGGGAGCTGAGTCAGTAGGTCCAAGTAGGATATAAGAAGAGAAGCTTTGGTGCCCAAACTTCGTACAGCCAAAGGGGGCGACAGTAAGTCCTGCTGTCAGTTCAGCTGTTGTGTTGCATTGAGAGTACCAATGCTGCCAACAAATCTGTTGATATGGATTGTTTGCCATAGTGCTACATTGCAATAAAGCCTAGCCTAGCACCTTCAGTTCTACAAGAATCCATGGTCATGTTTGTTTCCTTGATTGTGAGTGTTGCCTCAGTCTAACTCTTGCACACAGGGTACGCTTAGGGTCCAAATCACTGAGCTAACCAAGTTCCCAGTTAGAGATCTGAGCCAGGGGTAATCCTGAGGCACTATTCCCTCTAACCTGTGCACGTGCGTGCGCACGCACAGGCCATGAAACCTGTGCACACAACAACATAAAGTGCGCACATAAAAATTCAATAGCGCTAATATTGGTGCTCACAGAGTAATGCTTTTGCACACACAAAGAAATTGCCTGTGCACACAGTCTATGAGTAATTACAGGGAACACTGTGAGGGAACATGCCTTCAGAGATTCACACATGCGCACAAACAGATGTCAGTGCTGGACACAGAACAACACTGATAAGAACACTGATAAGGACACATCTTCCCTGATGTGCCCGACCACACTCTGCCCAGTGTGTCACAACAGGTAATGATAAAAACAGTGATAAGGAGAGTGATGCCTTTGATAGGACTAAACACTTTGCACTATCTGCTGCTGTTTTAGTATTTGCAGACTGTTTAGTGATTTTGTTAATAAAATGACATGTAATAAACTGGAATTGTTTCTCACGTGCTCTTAGAGTCTTCCAGTACTAACACTATCTCTGGTGCTATAGGTCTGAGGAGACTGAATCTTTAGCCAAAGCAGTCCAAGAGTGTAATTGGTAATCAGTACACCCATCCAAAGCAGCAAGTCCAAATATTGAGGAAGCTGCAGTATGAAATAACTAATATACCCATTGAAGCAGACAGATGAAAACACCTCTGAATTCCCTTTATTACTACTTGGATCATCAGCCTGTACAATGGGGATTTAGAACACAAATGCTACATATAGAAGTGGAACATATATTATCCCACATTTTCTGTAATGACCAAAGCAAGATCTTTCAGTCTCCTCTCCATTTCTCTTTTAACATAAAAGAACACTGAAATATTGGTGAAAGAATATTTACCCAACTTTTCTTAAAACAGCTTTGAGTTATGCAATTATTGCAGAGGCTAGAATAACTGGTTAAAGACGTATCCTAGGTGCACTCAAAAATGTGATTCCATGTTTTATGAAAGGGATTCAGTTGCTTAAAACAAAGAGTTTAAGAAAAGGAACTAAGTAGAAAAATAATATCCAAACAAAAGAAATTGGATTTCAGTAGTGTAAACTGCTTTTTGTTTTTTTGTTTTGTTCTCTCACGAAAAGAAAGTTTGAAGATTCACCTTGACATACACTTAAAATGTAGGCTGACATAGCTATGTTGAACCAGGATATGAAAATTCCACATCCCTGAAAAACATAGTTATGCTGACCTACCACTTAAAGTAAGTTATGTCACAGTTACATTGATGGGAAAATGTTTCTCTTGGCCTAGATCTCATTTTTCAGGGAGGTGATGCTTCTACACTAATGGAAAAACCCTTCCATCTGCGTTTGTTGTATACCCTCTGTCTCAAAGGCTTTCAGTGAAGTTATTAGATAGTTTGTACTCTGATCAGATTCTTGACTGTTCATGGACTGATACCCATAAACTAGAGCACTGCTACTTTTGTGCATCCAAATGCATATCCAGAGTCAAAAGGTGATCACCAAAATCAGATATATTTTTTTTAAAGTTAAAAAGCCAAACCCTAAGTGAAGAAAACAAGTTAAGCTATCGGATTGTTCTAATTTTAATTTTGTCCTCTGCCTAAAGAACTCTGAGAAGCACAGGTGCAAACAGCTATAGGACAGACATGGGGGGAAAAAAGTTTTTTTAGCAAACCAGATAGGCTATATGTCCACACTTACACAGTTAAATCAATTTAACAGATATCAATTTAATAAAATCAATATAAAAATCATTAAATCGACTTAACAGGTCCCAACTACAAACTCAAATTGAAATAGTATCTCCATGGAGAGAGGCACCATGGGAGGCGTAGCAACATGGCCCACTAGAAGGACCATGCCCCCACCCAATATATAGAAAAAAGAAAGGACCTGGGAAGGAGAAGGGCAAAAAGTGTTAAATTGATTTAACAGTTAAATCGAAATAACACGTCCAAACTGTGTTATTTCAAAATAACAATTTTTATTTAACCATCATATCAATATAATACTAGGTTTTATTATATCAATATGACTTTCCTTATATTGAAATGAGAGACCTCCTCATTTCAAAATAAGGGAACATTGTATGGACCTACCATTTTTTAAATTGAAATAACCAGCGGTGTTTGAATTTGAACAGTATGTGTGGACATATCCATATAGGTGTTAACAACTGTTAACATTCAGTTTTTAAAGCAATCACAGTAACCAGAATATGTCATAATTAACAATTCAGATTGATATAGCATTCATATATCACTTTATAAAGAGTTATAACTAATACTAGTAATGAATCCTCACAAAACCAGTGCTTTGTAGATACTCATTAGACATAGGGTTGCAACTTCTGACATACAAAAAAATAGGGACATCCCTGTGCTAGCAAAGGGGAACACAGAACTGGAAGAGGATTAGGAGAGAAGTTTCAGAGAGGAAGAACAGAGCCCCACTGAACTAAAACAGTCACCACAATGGTGAGGAACAGAGTGACGTGGAACAGCTGCCTTTAATTTCTTTCGCTGCCCTGCTAGGGAGTCCTGAAGCAGCCATGAAGGAGGAGGAGCAAAAGCATCCAGGAGGAGGAGGAAGATGACAAAACTGCCCAGCAGCAGCTCAAGGGGTAACCTAACTAACGAAGGAAACAGGGCTTTTGATCTTCCAGAAAGACTTACAGATTTCCCAGGATAGCTATCTCAAAAAAAAAAAAAGGATAATCGTGAGAAAACCTGGACAGATACCAGATCATAGGGATCATTGTTCTCATTGACAAACAGTAAATCTGAGGTTCTGAGCTGCTTAGTGAGTTGGCCAAGATCACAAAGGAAGTAAACTGGAGCCCAGTTTCCATTACTGAATGACAACAAAGAGAGACTGGCAACTCTCACAGAGCTTGGTGGTATTCACAGGGAGTCCAGAAATCATCCTTCAGTTTGTGGATGGACAGAAGTCATGGATTTCACCTCTTGCCAGAAGCTCAGTTGCATTGGGCTTTAGTGACATCAGAGCCTGTCTGGGCAACTATCGTCAAGAAACTTGATGCTGGGGAAGTAAATAGGGCCAAATTTTGCCCTAATGGTAGACTCGGTTTTCCCCATTTTTTCCTCACACTGTTAGTCTTATTCAACTACTTTTCAGCACCAAACTTCAACTGAAAGGGTGGGCTACAAATGAACATCCTTGGCTAATTGGCAGGATAGTGTGGTGGCTAGCACCTCTGCTTAACATGCAGCAAGTCCTCGGTTCAAGCCCCGGGGGGTTGGACTTGATGATCTCATGAGGTCCCTTCCAGCCCTATGATTTGATTGATTGAACTGCTCTGCAAATGAGACTTCTATTTCCCAGAGAGTGGATATAATTGCTTCTATGAAGCACTGAGTATTCACTAGACCAAGAATTATAGATACATGAACCAGTTTTCCAAACATGAGTCACTCACAAGGCAGTCAAATAATCTGCCTGGCTGAGTGACCAAGCTAGATGATGCAAGTTCTGAAACAAGCCATAAAGAAAGGCAATTATAAATACAGTGATGTCAGTTAAATCTCAGCCAGGGGTATCATAAAATCAAACATACCTAAGCTGTGACTGGATGGCGATTGCCACACGGGAGGCTGAGGTTCAACTTGCCTGTTCTATCCCTTCATGGGCTGGATGGAGTGATCTGGAATAAGTAGAGTCAACCCCTGAGACTGCCTTGCTTCTATCATCAGAAGCTTCTCAATCTGATTAAAGAACAACTACTCTCAATCAAAATGCCTCAGTCAGATGATTTCATGTGATGAAATGAGACAAAGTATTTAGGGCTGTAGAATAGGAGAAAATCTCAGGACTCAGGGCCACAGAGGGCACAGAAAAAAAAAGCTGAGGTAAAGACATGCAGATGGTCACACTGGTTATATAATCAGATGCCTATACTAAGGCTACGTTCACACACGGGGTTATTTTGATACAAGTTGTTTCAAAACAACTTGTTTCAAAATAAGGCATTATTTCAAAATAAGTTAATTCGAATTAAGAAAATGTTAATTCAAATTAAAGAAAAAAGCTCAAAGCGAAATAGCATGTTCGGACAACAGTTATTTTGAAACGAGTCACTGTCATTTTGAAATAACATGTTCAGACGGGATTGTTTCAAAACAATCGTTGCAAAACTTCGTTGTTTCATCACCAAATGGGGTTTAAGTTATTTCGAAACAACGCCATTGTTTCGAAACAATGGTACGTCGTGTGAACATGGCGTTTTGTATTTCAAAACAACCTCTGTTGTTTCGAAATAAGACTGCTGTGTGAACACACCCTAATTGTGGAAAAGATTTTCTAAATCAGTTACATTAGGAATTAAAGTTCAACAACAACATTAGGATTTAAAGGTGAAGACTAAATCCAAGGAAATTTATAATAGCTAACTCTTGGCCAATGCCACTATTAATATTGACCTCAGAATTACAAAAAATCGTAGAACTATCTCATAACAATAGGTAAGATACTACACATCAGCTAAGAATGCTAAACTAAAAGAACTGTTTAAAATGTGCCCGTGATAATTCAAAACTACTTTCTAGGCACTGATAGTAATAATTTTTGAAGGAAAAGAACCTAGTAGAATCTACAGGTAAACATTGTATATGAATGTTTAATTACAAAATATAATTATTTTCAAACAGTGAGAAAGAGGGTTCTACAAACACTTTCATATAGCAATTCCATGCCATGTAATTATGTCTCACATTTTAGTCACTAACAGCAGGAACTAAAAAAAACGGCATTCCAAATTAAGCGTCTGCTTTTGAAGATAAAAAGAATTCCTTTTAAACAAAGATCAACATTATTCTAGATAACACATCTTCTATTGTAATGTAATCATAACAGCATAAAACATGTATAATACCATGTGCTCTTCTTTGAAAGATCTTAAGACATTTTCAGCTATGATGTCTTTCTTTAGATGCTGAATTTCCAATGTGATATTGAAATTTGTTGTGGAGAGCAGCATTGTGCTCAAGGTATGCTTGTGAGAAAAACCTGCCATACGAGATCACACCACTATCTGAAAACCTACCAAGCTCCTTAAAATCAATCAAGCTCAAATAAAGTGAACATAGGGTATGTCCACACAGGGCTTTTATTTTGAAACAACACTGGTTGTTTTGAAATAAAAGTCCCTATGTCCAAACAACATTTGCTTGCTTTGAAAGGAGGGAGCTCCTCGTTTTGAAACAGGAGCCCTCCTTTTGAAACAACTTAAATCACTCAGCTTTCAAAAGGAGGGTTATTTCGAAACCAGTTGTTTCGAAATAAGCTGTTTGGACATGTTATTTCGAAACAATCCTTGTTTCGAAATAACAAGGACCATCCCCCAGGGTGCATAGCACCCTGGGGTGCATGTCTCACCCCCCCCAGCACCCTGGCCAGGGATCAGCACCCTGGCCAGGGTGCTGAGTGGGGTGCAGGGGGTCAGAGGGTGCCCCAGCCAGCTTCCCCCCTGCTTCCCCTTGCTGGAAGAAGGGGGGGATGGGAGCCTCAGCCCCCTTTGCCCCCCTACCCCTGGCAAGGGGAAGGGGGGGAAGCCAGCTGGGGCTGCCCCAAGCCTGGGGTGCCCCGCCCCCGGGCTTCCCCTCTGCCCAGTGTCTCCTGCTGGGTGTGGGGGGAACCGCGGGGTGGCAGGAAAAGCCCCCCGCCCCCGGCAGGAGCTACGGGGGAGGGGGAAGAAGAAGCTCCTTTGCCCCCGGCAGGAGCCATGGGGGGAGGGGAAGCCCGGGGGTGGGGTCTCCCCGGCCCAGCACAGGGCCTCCCTCTCCCTCCCTTCTCCTATTTCGAAATAGCATGTCAAAGTGGACATGCTATTTCGATTCCTTCTTTTTCCCTTATTTCAAATTAACTTTTTTGTTATTTTGAAATAGCTTGTTTCAAAATAAGGCCTTATTTCGAAGTGGCTTGTTTCGAAACAAGCACTTGTGTGTGGGCATAGCAAAAGAAAAGAAAAGAAAAGAAAAAAGAAATTATTAAAATCTTTTTTCTTTTTTTTAAGGTAATCTCATACCTCTTTCTGCCACCTCCAACTCGGTAAGAAACTTTGACAAAGTGTACACGATAGACCCTGTTGGTATATCTATGCTTGCATAGCATTCTAATCTAGATGCAGCATTTACATTTGCTGCAATACCCTCTCTTAAATTCAGTGTCACTCTTCTGTCAGTATTGCAGGGTCTGCATTGGGGTGGTTTGTTTATAAGAGGGTGGATTTTACTAACCGTTCATTTACACAGCTATGCCATTAGAAACTGTCAGTGAAAATGAAAGTTTTATCTATTCTTCCCAGTATTGACCTGCCTCCATTTGTCACATCCAGGCTGAAGTTTTGTAAACCAATCTGTTTGAGGCTGAACTTGAAGGCAATCCTCAGGCTCCAAGTGTCACAGGATACAGCTGCTCACCTTCTCCAAAGCTCCGGATGGCATGAGCATGTCAACACCTCTCTTAAAGTCCCTCCTTTGGTTCTCAGTCAACTTCTGATGCCACTTTAAAGCCTGGGTTCCAATTTTCAAGGCAATTAATGGATCAGGTATCAGAATATGAACATCCTGTTCTCTTTTAAATCCTCTGCATTCCACCCCCACAACAGCCCTACCCAATGAGAGTTTTGACATCCAAAAGAAAGATGTGCCAGAGCTCCATGAAATCTACTGGGATATCTCTACACTTAAATTCCTAGTTTGGACTTACTTAGTCTGAACTAAGTAGTTCAAAGTCAGTTCAAACTAAGTGCATTTTTTTTTTTAGTTTGAACTAACTTTTAGTTTGAACTAGCTGTGCTTTTTTTTTTTTAGTTAAAAAGAAGTTAGCTTGAACTAAAAAAAAGTGCTTAGTTCAAACTAACTGCTAGCTCAAACTGAATTTCAAAAGAAGTTTGAACTAAGTAGTTAGTTTGGACTAATCAGCCAAACAAACTAGCTTGAACTAAGCTTTTTAGTTTTTTTTTAATTTGAACTAGGCAAAGCCTAGTGTAGACAGGGTTGAAATTAATTCAAATTAAGGCTCCTTAATTCAAACTAATTTGCTAGTGTAGACATAGCCCTAGGGACTTGGCTGTTGACACCAATTATATGTAAAAGATGCTCAAATACTTCAGTCATAGGCAGCAGAATAAGACACACAGATAGAAATTCTTCTTATTTCCAGAACAAATAAATTTTCATGAGAAAGAAAAAAGGTCTTTTGAATGACACTGCACAATTCTTTTTAACCAGTCTGCCAATAAATTATTGTGAAACTTACTGTTTATTAAGTTATGTGATTTTTTCCATCAAATTCTCAAGAAGCACTTTGTTACCATGCAATTACTTAACAATTAGTATGTAGAACAGAATCACATATTAGTTTCTCAAAATTAACAGCACCGTGCTAGCACAAAACAGGAAGGAACAGACACTAGACAAGAAGATGAAATAAAAAGAGATCATTTGGGGTAAATCTTTCCCTCTGATGTATTCATTTTCCAGCTAAAACTGTGTAAAATCTTTGCAATGAAATCTCAAGTCAGGGAACACAGGAGAGTCTGAGAATTTCCTAATGAAAATGAAGTCCCATGGAAAGGATTTTCAGACATCTCTGTTGCCTTGGATCACTCTGATGGTATTTGTAATAGGAGTACAACTGTTTTCTTCCCTACTGATCCATAGGAGAAAGGGAAGAAACTCCTTGGCAGAGCTGAAGTAGAAATGAGCCTTGTTGATATGCTCCCAAACTCATAGAGGGTCCAAAGAGTTTGGAAATTTTTCACAGGCAGGTTATCTGTACCTTTTCAATTTCCAAAGGGATAGCCATGTTAGTCTAGTCCAGTAAAAAAACAACAAGTACCTGCCTTAGCAGAGGACATCAAAGATAAAGTGAGGCAAATCAGAGAGCCCAAAACTCCAAGAAAGATTGGACCTCAGAAGGGACCCAATCAAAAAGCTAATTTAGGTTCCCTAGAAGGTTTTATGCAGTTCTAATTCTCACTCATACAACATCATGTAATAGCATTGAACCAACCAAGCTATACATCTAGAGTGTGTCTACATTTACAATTTAATTTGAATTAATCAGGATTAATTTAAATTAAATTAATTCATGGCTACACTGGCTTTCATTAATTTGAATTTAGGAATTCCTTAGTTTGATTTAATGAAAGCTTAGTTTGAAGTTATAAAACCTAGCTTAATTTCAAAGTAAGGATTAATTTCCACTTATTAGTTCAAATTCAAGCATTGTGGCCATAATAATTCGAACTAGCCATTAATTTGAATTAATGCTTTTTGGTCTTCTTCCTCCCAGGATGCCTTCTTCTTTCTATATATTGGGTGGGGCCATGGCCCTTCTTGGGAGTCCTGTCCATGGACATGCTAGTTCGAATTGGGTTTCTAGTGGGATCATGTTCGTTCAAATTAACTTAATTCAAACTAATCATTATTAATTCAATTTAATTAGTTCAAATTAATGTAACTTTCGAAGTGCAGACATAGCTGTATGGCCTATGTTCAAAGAGATTTTTTGGTCATCTTAAAATCACTTATATAAATATTATATATTCTGTTGTTCTACTAAAAAAATTTAAGTTTCAAACTCTTACTTGTTATAGACATATTGAAGATATATTATCCAAGAAAGAATAACACCTGAAGGATTCCACCTGCAAAAAAGTCCAAATGTACAAGCTCTGAACCATATTTGAAATACTTCCTTATGTAACTGGGATTGGATTCTAATAATGATGTCAAAACTATCTGCCCCAAAATGGACATCTTCAAAGCTTGTGGGAATTTTTCAACAGAACAGCTTTTTGTTGGAAAATAAGAATTTTTGGGGGAACAGAGAAAAGAGAGAAAGAACACTCTGGATCGCCAGTGGCCTCATGATTAGTGCACTCACTTTGGACACAGGATAAGTGACTAAGCAATCTTCTTAGAACAAGAACTGGAACTAAGGTCTTCCACATTCCAGATCAGTGCCCTAACCCTGGTCTAGAGTGTGGTCTCTCTCTATCTTCCCTTTTCTTTTGTTGTTGTTGAAATGCTTTCTAAGGTTTCAGGTTCATTCTGATATAACACAGAAAAAGTTTCCAAACTCCTGAAAATGTTTGCAGGATGGAAAAACCATTTCTTGCCCAGTCTTGGACATCTTTGGCAAACAGAACCTCTACATCTGATGTGTAAACTAATATCAAACCAGATTTAGTACTATTTATGTTTAGGTCAGAAACGTAAATACAGCTAGTCCTCACTTAGTGACCTACTCGTTTAGTGACCCCTCAGAGTTATGACCAGCTCTCTGATGAGTTGGTATTATGGCGATGTATGAGAACTCGCATCAACTCTCTCAGATTCATCTCGTTCCCGCAGTCAGAACTAGCGTTTTTCGTCTATGTATTTTTACTTTATTGTGCACCCCAAAGTACAAGATGTCAGCGAAAAGGAAGAGCATGACTTCACCCGGAAAAAGTGCCACGAAACAAAGGAAGGCTATCGATCTTGAGACAAAAATGAAGATAATAAATGAATATGAAGCTGGTAAGAAAGTTAAAGCGATAGCACGTGACTTGGAGCTGGCACATTCAACTGTATCAACGATCTTGAAGGATAAAGATTGAGTGAAAGAAGCAGTGAAATCATCAAAAGGATATAAAGCCATAATAACTAGGCAGCAGAAAGGCCTCATTCACGAAATGGAAAAATTACTGGTGATATGGTTTGACGACCAGATACAAAAAAGAATGCCAATGAGCCTTTTAATAATTCAAGCAAAGGCACGCAGTATCTCTGAAACGTTGAAAGCACGAGAAAATGAAGAGTCAACGGAAACATTTACGGCAAGCCATGGATGGTTTCAACGTTTTCGTCGGAGATTCAGCCTTCATAATCGAAGTATCAGTGGTGAGGCGGCAAGCGTGAACATAGAAGCATCAGAAAGATTTGTGGATGACTTTGATGAAATGATCAAGAAAGGCGGGTATCATCCGGAACAAATCTTTAATGCAGACGAAACCGGACTATTTTGGAAAAAATACCCGAAAGATCCTACATACACAAAGAGGCTAAAGCAATGCCCGGTTTCAAGGCTTTTAAGGACAGGGTCACATTGTTGTTGGGAGGAAATGTCGCTGGATTTCAGTTAAAACCTTTTCTCATCTATCGTTCTGCAAACCCACGTGCACTGAAGCAGGTTAGTAAGCACACGCTGCCCGTCTACTATCGTTCAAATAACAAAGCATGGATGACGGAATCTTTATTTGAGGACTGGTTCATGAACTGCTTCATAACCTCGGTCAAGCATTACTGTCTGGAAAACGGTGTTCCCTTTAAAATTATCCTCCTACTTGATAACGCCCCAGGCCACCCCCCAGCATCTTGATGATCTACACCCTGATGTAAGGGTCGTGTATCTGCCTAAAAACACAACTGCTGTGTTACAACCAATGGACCAGGGGGCTATCTCTACGTTTAAAGCGCTATATTTGCGCGCAACATTTTCCAAAGCGGTAGCAGAAACAGAAAATGGTGAAGTAACCCTGCGCGATTTTTGGAAATCCTATAATATTTTACACTGCATAAAGAACATTGAATCAGCTTGGGCGGGAGTGACAGAAAAGTGCATGCAAGGCATATGGAAAAAATGCCTGAAACGTTTTGTAAATAATTTCGAAGGGTTTGAGAAAGACGAACATATTGATGTCATAAATAAAAAAATTGTGGAACTTGCTAATGTTCTTAATTTAGATGTTGAAGTGGAAGATATTGAAGAATTAGTGGAATACGTCGAGGGAGAGCTAACTAACGAAGATTTAATAGAGTTGGAAGCACAGCAGCACTTGAAAGAGGAGGAAGAAGAAGAAGGTGAAAGAGTGGAAGAAGTACAAAAGAAGTTCACTGTAAAGGGGTTAGCTGATGTCTTCTCCAAAGTGAATGCAGCGATGTTAGAACTAGAGAGTATGGACCTGAATGTTGAATGGTTCACAAAAGTGGAACGACAAATGAATGAAATTTTACGATGCTATCGTGAAATTTATGAAGAAAAAAAGAAAATTACAACACAGACCACACTAACGAGGTACTTCTCTAAAGTTCCATCCAGGACCCCTACCCCAAACCTTACAAGTCCTTCCATTTCCTTGCCATCATCTCCCTTACCAGGACCTTCTACAGCTCCTGATAACCCTGCTGATCTCTCTGATGATGACATTGATGACGTCCCTGCTGCTGAACCACACTTTGAAGGATTTGATGAGTAAAAATGTCAAAGTAATCTGAATGTTTATTTTCATATTTCTTTGGTACATCATTTTTATAATTTTTGCTGATTGCATTTTTATGTTCTGTAATACAGTATGTAAGGAGTTATGCCAATAAAACAAAGTTATCACGATGGAGTTTATTTTAGGCCTTTTCTTTACAGTACTATTCAGAATATTAAAAATGATTACCTGTATTTACAGTACACTATGCAAACTAAGTTCAGTACATTAGAGCTTAAAACATTTAAAATATATATTAAAAATGTTATAAATGATGCAAAGGTGACATTAAAACTATCTACAGATTGTTGAAAAACCCACTACCAGTAAAGTACATTATGCCTGAAATACCGGTAAGGGCTGCTCCTCATTTAGCGACCAATTCGTTTATCAACCGGGTTTCAGGAACGGAACCCGGTCACTAAGTGAGGACTACCTGTATAAACTTAAGCATTTCCCATTTATTAATATAGGAAAGATTAAAATTCTTAGTAATTGTTAAATCTCCAATAAGTCAAATAGGGTGCCGCTTTGGTGTCTCGTACACCCATTATATCACAAAAGGAATACAATTTCTGGTAACAAAATGGCTTACAACAGCAGCAGGTTCACATGTCTGGAAATATGTGCATATGAGAAGCGGTAGGGCTAACAACACCGTTGACGGGATAGAAAAGGCAGCTGACCTGAACAGAGGACATGAGAACTACAGACATTAGAGAAAACTTGTGGAAGTGCACTGTTTAGCAGGCTTTGAGAAGATAGGGTTCTCTTTGGTTTCTGGAACCAATGATCAGTGTCAAATCACTACAAAAGATATTTAATCAGTGCTGACAAAAATGTTGAACTGTTCCAGTTTCCACTTCTTTGCTGGGTGGTGCACCACAGACATGTTGTTTAATATTCCAACCCCTCCTCTGCTGCTGAAAAGATGGAGCCCCCATTGCATAGGGTTCAGGTGGAAGGGCTCCCCCAGAGAAAAGGGGGGGTGCTGTTGCTTGAGCATACAGCTTGACAGTCTTTTGTGTCTATTGGGTTGTCCAGTCATTGCCTTTCCTCTGTGCCTAAAATGTTGAGGGGATACTACGGTCTTTTATTTTCAAATACAATTAAAAATTTCACTCATGATGAAAAGGGTTTCCGAACACTTCAACTGTTAGATATAATCATAAATTTTAAGACCAGAAAAAGACCATTATGATCATCTAGTCTGTCCCCATAGACAGAACATCATCTAGTAATTTCTGCATCAAGCCCTTAACTTCTGTTTGAGCTACAGAATATCTTTCAGAAAGACAGCTAGTCTTAATTTAAAGATGTCAAGTGACAGAGAGTCCAGTGTATCATTTGGTGCTTATTCTGTCTTTTGTCTGCTTCCAGCCATTGAATCTCATTGAATCTGTCTGTTGAGTGGTCTACTAACAGAAATCTCTTCCCCACAAAGGTAGTTTTAGACCATGATCAGGTCATCTCTTAACCTCAGGTCTTTCAATGAGATCTGGGTTAAGTCAAAGGGGTGCACAGTTTTCCATTTACAATACACTTTTGATATTTTTCCATATTTGCACCATGCATTAATAAATCAGCAGATCTCAAATGAGATCATGATACAGTGACTTTATGCATTGCTACAGCTTCACTGACGCCCACTCTTTGAACAATTTCAGGCTCCTCGTTCTCTGTATAAACTGACTTTCAGAGGGTTTTATTCTTAAATTTGCTCATTGCTTAGAGCCAAGTTCATATTTCACACTTTCCCATAATAGGCAATTGACAATAGATACATGATCCTAAGAAACTTGTGGAATCTGGCATCTCTGACAAAAAGGTATGGCTGAAATGTTCAGGTTGGGTGCCTAATATTAAGCATTTACAGATTCAGCTAGCAGTATATATAGGTGTCTGACTTAAGTCACCAAATTTTAGACATTTGTGGCAAAACATATGCCTCATTCAAGTGTATTCTGTACAGTTTCCTTGTACATCCTAGATAGTAAATGCTATAGTGGGAAACACTTCATAAATGTTTATAGAAAGAGAATAAGAAAAAGCCTGGACTGTAGGAAAGGAGCATGTATTAAAACCCAACTATTTTTATCACTACAATAATAAAACCAGCTTTTAAAATACATACATCAGTTCATAAGAGGACCAAAACAGTAAATCCTAAAATAATCTTTAACTACCAGATTTTGATTATTCAGCTACTATGCTCAGTAAATTGAACTATTAAAAGAAAGAAATTTTTTTTGCTGAGAGGTTTTTTTTTTCTTTTCTTTTTAATGGAAATGCATTCATGACAGAAGAGCTATATATGGAGAAGAGTTATTACTTTAACAAGGACTTTAGGGAAAAATGTAAAACATTTATCACCATCTTCTCTGCAACCTGAAGGAACATTAACAACAGCTCTACATCCTTTGATTTTTAATGGGACGAGACAAAAATTTAAGTGCAAACCTCCTCCAGAAGATGCCTATTCTTGTTTAAAGAATGTGCATTTACAGATGAAGTTACTCAAGATTATTTTTCAAGCAAAAGCAATAGCAAGGTAGAAGACAGATGATAAGTGCTTGTGACATTTTAGTGCAACTATGATTATTAAAGCCATGTTAATTTTCTTACTATAATTTTCACTATAATAAATATTTAAAAACAAAAAAAACTGTATTAAAGCAATGTTTGAGTTGCACAGTTACAATAAGTACTCAAAATTCAGGAACTGCAGAAGTTCAGCACAGACCAACAACCTTAATGCTGTCTAAGTGCATTAATTCTTTACAAGTGTGTTAGGGTAAATTTAATTATATGAAATGATAGACTACTTTTCAAATATAACATAAGACAATATTTATCTGCATCCTTAGATATACATATGCATCCGAGAAACATACTAAACTGAAATGTTTTAGAAACTTCTAAGCATAGGATAATGTTGAGGAAAGATTGAAGTGCAAAATGTTTTGCAATCTTAGTGACAGTGGGAACTACCAGAATAACCTCTAAAATAAATTTCTACTAAAGCCATTACATATACATTTATTTATGATGTATACCCAAGTGGCCAACATTTTACCACTGGGAACTGAATTGTATAAGATATCCTTGTAGGGAATCTAGAGAATTGGAATGCAATTTCAGTTAGCACACAAAAATTATCCCCTTAATCTCATGGCTAAGTTTCCCCAAAAGGAGCTCTTCTATCATATTTCATATGGAACTTGAATAAGAAGCATATAAAAAGTCAGCTGAATGGTTTAGTCTCTCTGAACTATTTACATCCCTATACATTACATAATGTCAGAGAGAGATACAAGTATCCCATAGGGCACAGTACAAGTCTTTTAAATAGAATTGTTAAAAAGAAAACAACTCCCCCAACAAAAATAAAGCAATTTTAATAAAGCTAAGCTTACATATATTTTTTTAATGTCACTTCTTGCCAAATACTAATTACAGAACAGTCAACAAATGACTAGATCAAAAATTCAACTGACAGGACTTTGTACTCAAAATCATGGGGCCCAAAATATTTAACTTATCAGACAATCAGAAAACAACTAAGCACCTTGTAACATTATAAGCTTGCTTCTGATGAGCTATCAGATCCATTCTTTAAAACCAATACTGTAATAGCCATAATGTAAATAGCTATCTCAATGGCATTGTCAGGAAACAATATAACCACAGCAAATCCTGGTGGGCCAAGTTAACACCCAAACAACCCAAACTCAACCCATTAGTGATTCCATGCAATAATTAATTTTATTGTAGATGGCCCCAGATTACAATAAACTGATTTTGAAGAACCATTCACTTTTTCTTCCTTTCCCCAACCCCCAGGTATTATTCCACAGAGTTAAAGTTGATTTTTCTGTCCTTTGATTGTGCATTTTCATACTGTAACACAACAGGATTTCTTTAAAAATTAATTTTCTCTCCATAACTCTTTGGGGGAGGGGGTGGGAGGGCTGTGAATTTTCTCTGGCATCATCATATGCCTTACATTTTCTCTGACTATCTGAGAGAAACTTACTGAAATACTGCCAATGTAAACTGAATTTTGATTTCTCACTCCACAAGCATTTGCACTAGAATCCTAGTGGGATTCATCCAGATGAGAACAGAAAGTATGCCATGGGACTAGTCAAAATAAAGCAACATAACTGAACTTCTGAACAAGGTAAACCATTCATTGAAAAATGTCAAATTATATTAAATGACTATATTTTTTAAATAGTCATCAGCTTGTGTCATTTTGTGAATACAAAAATAGGGGGAATCAAGCCTTTGTATGAAATATTAGTTAAGCTCTAATTGTAATAGCAATGCATGGCCTACAAGGTCTAAAAATGGAAGAGCTACATTTATTAATTTAAATTAAATCATTTATCATGAATGAGATAATATCAGAATTAAAACTGCTATAGAAAATAGTCTTCCTTGTACAGAAGTTACTTAGTTCTGTTACAAAGTTTGGAAGATGATCGTGGGTTAAATCAGCTTACCTCACTCAAGATTTCCTGAGTCAATCAAAAATTCCATTTGCTTCAATGATTATTTGTGTGAGACAGAAAAAAATTAATATACATGATAGTTCAATGCAATCTGAAGATTTTTTACTAGCATGAGTTTGGGATGGCACATTAAAAGTCATAAGTGCAACTTAAAAGAACTTGTCCTGGATAAGTAACCAAATTTTAGTGAAGTGACATCACTGACATCTTATTTTAAGGGTCTATATCACTAAAAACAATCTTCTGCTTCCATAATACAGAAACCAATGCAGCTCACTAACTGGAGTTTTTACGGCTTCAGTTTAAACTTTCACAGTAAAGTCTGCCTGGCAGGATTGTAATTTTATCTGTTCCTCTCAGAGGTGCACTTACTTTCTCAGCATAGTTCAGGTATTCTAAACCCTTTATCATTTTTATTGCTCTCCTCTGGACTCCTCAGTTTGATCCCATCTTTCATAAAGTGTGTCATCTAGACCTGGACACAGTACTATAGCTGATGCCTCACTAGTGCCAAGAAGAATGGAACAATTACCTCCTGTGGCTACTATAATATTCCTGTTAACCCAGCCCCCCAAATACTAGCTTGGTTTTTTTTGTTTGTTTGTATTTTTGCAATTTTGCAATATTGATGGCTCATCTTCAAATTATGATCCACAATAACTTGCAGATTCTTTTCAGCAGGACTATTATGCAGTCTATTATTTCCAATTTTGTAGCTGAGGATTTAATTTTTAAATGAAATACTTTATATTTATCTTTACTGAATTTCATCTTGATGAATTCAGACCTATTTCTCAAACTTATTTGAATACTAATTCAATCCTCCAAAGTGCCTGCAACACCTCCCAGCTTGCTGTCATCTGCAAATTTTATAAGCATACACCCCACTCTATTATCCAACTCATTAATGAAAATATTGAATAATACCAGACCTAGAACAGATCCATGAAGAATCACTAGACAGGTTGTCTCAGTTTGACAGTAAACCATTGGTAACTATTCTGAGTCCAGGGTAATTTTTCATTTTCCTTCCCCCTGCCCCCTGCCAATAAGAACTAAAATGATATAGCAAAACTATTGGGAAGAGACTGATGCAAATGGTTGGGTTAGCTATTGGAAATATAATTAAGGACAGCCAGAATTCTAAAGTTTGTCTCATGGACTATCAAATATGAATAAAGTGTTAACACTTGACTCAGTCAGATAAAGTCTCAGATGTATGTGGATGGAATGGAAAAAATATATATAAAAATTTGTCAAGCCCGCCCCTAACTGGTACACTGGAATAATAATATGGGACAAGCGTGGCCCAGCTACTTCCTGCTGGGGTGATCTCCACTTACTGTTCATTCTATCTTTGTTTCTAAAGTTGTCCATTAATTTGTAAGAATGCACAGTGCAAGCCAGTATGTATATAAAAGGCAGATAACTATTTTTATGTACTTATCTTTTTTATGTGTATTGATTTTTCTATCATTTCAGTTATTTGTCTGCATTAACTAAAGCTCATAAAACTTGTGTGTGCTTCACTAATTTAATCTTCTTAATTAACTCTAAATAGTCATTTTAAATAAAGAACCTGTTATTTATATTACTTCATGTTGCATCCCAATAAATAATTTTACAATTGCAACATTCAGCAGGCTATAAGTTAACACACTGTGTGACTAGGAAAAGGCTGGGGCAAAGGCCATAACAGGGCAATGTAGGAAGTGGTCCAGCGAGACAGCCATCAGTCTTTATAGCCTGATCTTGAGTGCTTATTCAATAGTCCCTAGATCAGAGAGGAAGGGCTTTGGTTTCCCTACTGGTCCACTAAGGAAGGTGGATTGGAGGCCCTTTGACAAGAGGAAAGGATTACAGAACCCCTGATATGAGGGGTAAGGACTGATGTTTCCAGAATCAAATCAAAGACCCAATGTGAGGACTACAAACTGTAGTCTGTTGGAACTACTTGTTTACCTGGGAAGGGCTGTGATTTTCAGTCACCCAACCAGAGGGCTAGGTCACTAGAAGATTGTGACAAGGCCAGAGTGGAGGCACCATAGGAGAAAAGTTCGTTCTACCTTACTCAAGGGAATGCATCAGCCACTGCATCTCTCATATATAGAGAGGCCTTCATCTTATTCACTTCTAGTTCTGGTTTATCAGGTAACCTAGCCTTCTACTTAACTATTATTGGCACTGGGCACCTGCCAAAATGAGAAGAAATGAATTTTCCAATTTAACCTACCCAACAGGACCTGCATGGGAATCAATAGGATACATTACACCCTTCTCTCCAACCAATATGTCGGAGTCCCCCTTCCATAAGCCCATAAGGACCAAAGAGGGAGTGCAATCCTCAAATGAGCCAAGAGTTTTCTTTCTCCTGTTGGTCCAGATGAAGCCTACTTAGCTCTGAGGCTGTAAGGTAGGGGAAGTAAATGCATAGTTTTCAGTGGGGTTTGGATAATACTATTAGTGGAATGATCGGTTACAGAATTTCAGATATCAAAAAGCAATCTGATCTTGTTGTGCTTGAGAATATAAAGCCTTTATCCTGCACCATTAAAGTCAACGAGAACTTTGCCATTGACTTCAGTGACCATAAAATCTAGTCCTAAGAAAGCATATTTTAAATGTATATAAAAATGCCACCATCTGAACAAGCACAAGGAACCCATCAATCAAATAATCCCTGAGTCATGTTTTCCTGCCAGTTACATCATTGATTACCACAGAATTACTCCACATTTACAGCAGTGAAACTAAAGCAGAATGGGCTTGATTGTGCTCACATGCTGGTGTAAATCAAGAGCAATATTACTGAACCAGTCGCTACATCTTTGTAAACCTGGTATGAGCAAGATCAGGATCAAAACCAATAAGCACATACAGTTGGAGAACCGAAATCAATAAGGAACAAGAGATTTGGGATGTCAATGTTAATAAGGTGCTGTTGTAATGTAAGAAAGAGATATACTTTGAGAAATTATGAGACAAACATCATTGTGGCATTTTTTTCAATAACACCATGCTTGGCAAAGAATTGATGTGATGGAGGATACACGCAGTATGATAATATATTCACTCACTTAACTTGGGCAGATCAAAGTTATCACTGTTCAAGTGATCCATTGTTCTGGATAAGGAGGGCAAAGTGTTACTCATTATTACTGTGAATTCTGAGAAGTTAACTCTTAAGCTCAGTTTTACTGTTGACGCAGCTGTCAAAACCAATAATGTACTTCATGAGCATTGGTGTAGACCGAGGTAGAGTATTAAGGAAGCCAATAATACTTTATCATACCTATGTCACAACTGTATTTTTTTCCCTAAATTTCTGGGAACATATGTCTGTTCATGAACGGAATTCTCCAGGTAACAATACAATGTATTTCCCTCTTGCCAAAGTCCAAATCCCAACAAAGCACTTAATCCTGTGCTTGACTTTAAGAATATTAAAGCATGTTGACTTTAAGCATATTCAAGTCAATGGTTTAAAAATAACTACAAGGAAATCAACACATCTCTCACGTCACTTTCCCCTGATCTGAATTTTCCTATTAAAATATTATGTTCCACAGATCTCCCCACAGTGTTTCAGGAAGTAGAAAGTGGTGGAACAGTTTAGCAACTTAATACTCACGCTCAAACCACAAAGCTTCCTGACTCACAATGACAAACTGTAACATCAGTATTGGACTCCATTAACATCTATTGCTGTTAGGCAGGTAGGCTCCGTGGGCTGTGATTATTAAAGTGGTAGGCTGATTGCTAAGGGAATATCAAATGCATTTGATAAGTAATCTGAAGGAAGAATTTATCCAAACAAATGAAAGAATTAGCTTTCTGACTAGCATGCCAAATAGAAATCTATAGCAACTTCCCAACTAATAATATTTTTCACTGCATATCAAAAGGACTTATAGCCTGATCCAGCCAAATTTTGCTTATATGAATGTGCTGGTGTGAGTAATGATTACTCATAGGAGTAAGGATTGGAAGGATCAATTTCCTGGCCTATTCTCAGAATGCATTGATTATATTTAAATAAGAAAAAGGCATTTTTGCCATGAATATTTCATCCTTATTCTTCCAAGCTGCTCTACAAAAACTAGTTGTTAGAAACACCCACTATCCATTTTTCCCCATCGCTAATGAAAACAAACCCTGCATTCAGAGCTATTTTTACTGCAAAGATTTGCATAATATGCTCTGACTCAGATTTCTACAGAAGAAATACCTTTTCCTTCTTCAAAAATGTCTATTTTGAAAGCTAAACATTAAGAGAATCAGATAGCCATTTTAAAAGAGGCTTTGTTGTTTATTCTCCATAAATGGCATGAATTCACAAAACTGGCATAGTTGTAGCTACATCTGATTCATCCTGCTACATCAGTACAAGGTATATTTAAACAACCCCCTTACAAAAACCACTGTAAATGCAGAATTAAACAAAACAGGTTTTAAAATGTATATATTTTATAAATTTTATACTATGAATTATTTTTACAATAAATGTTCCAGTAAGGTAGTGCTATTAGATCCCTTGTGATGTGTGGAATTCTTCATAGGATTTTGCAGGGTGTTTCTAGAACCACATTAATGTTTTATAGAAAGTACAATGCATGTGTTAGCTGAAGGCAACTGATACTGGTTTTATGGCAGATTGTCTTTTGTGCATACTGCTATTTGTTATATGAAATATTTTCTTTAAAGCATAAAGTACATTACAATGTTTGAAAAATATGAAGGTCAAATATTTTCATAGGTTTAAATTACCACAGTTTCCCTAACTGATTATTTGGATGTTTAAAAAAGATAAAGCAGGTGCTAAAAATCAAATGTAAAGTTTGTAAAATAGTTCAGAATTTATGTCTGTGCAAAAATATTCATTCCATCTTACAGTGGGCAAGGTGGTGGCAACCAGAATTTTCTCTTCCTCAAGTGTCTGGCTGGCGAGTTCTTACTCAGATGCTCAGGATTTAAATGATTATCATATGTGGGATGGAGAAGGACATCTTCCCAAAGTTAGACTGGCAGTGCCCTTGTTTTGTTTTGTTTTGTTTTGTTTTTACCTTCCATCTCTTCTCTCTCCTTTCACTAGAGATGCACTGAAGAGGAACTGATTTTGTACATATGTGGTCTTTGGCTCAGTAAGGTGACGAGAAAAGCAAAGTAGACAAACTACACAATGATGTTTAACAACTGAATCTCCAGAAACAGTCTACCTAGCCTGATTGCCAAATTTGGGGTCTGGAAGGAATTTTCCGTAGGGTAGATTGGCTAGGGCTCTGGGGGGTTTTCATCTTCCTCTGTAGCTGGTGAATTCTCTGTATCTTAACATCCTTAAATCATGATTTGAGGAGTTTAATAACTCAGTCAAAGGTTAGAGGCTTATTGCTGAAGTGGATGGGTGATGTTTTATGGCTTTCATTGTGCAGGAGGTCAGACTAGATGACCATACTGCTCCCTTCTGACCTTAGAATCTATTGCTATGTCTACACTGGAGGCCCTGTTAAGCCAACTTAACAAGGTCATCTTTAAGTCACCTTAAAGTAGACCTTGTTAATTTGACCTGGAACATCCACACTGAAAACTCCTGTTGACTACCTGCGTCCACACTGGCAGATGCAAGGTCAACCCGTCTTGGTGGCCAGGAACTTTGGGAGGGGGCCTGGAGGCCAATTAAGTTGACTTAAGGGATATTCCCAACTACATTGAATTAAGTTGACTTAGTAAGATCAACTTAATCTTTAAATCAGCCTTAAGAGCTGGTGTTATTAAGTCAACTTAAAGAAGCACTTAAGTTGACTTAATAAAAGCCCAGTGTGGCCACTTCCTTAAGTCAGCCCTAAGACTCCAGTGTAGATGTACCCAAGGAGCCTATGAAAAGATGGGTAGGAGCTGGCCCTATCAATGACATAGAATAGACTAGTGTAGTGTGGGCTGTAACATTTTGGTCTTATTTCAGTTGTTGGGTTTTGTGAATGGATGTTGGGTGGTATTGGTGGCTTGTAATATACAGAAGGTCAGATCAGATGATCTAGTGGTGCCTTTTGGCCTTAATGATAGATAGATAGATAGATAGATAGATAGATAGATAGATAGATTATCTGGTACATTTGCACGCACGCCTGTGTTTGATGGTGCAGTAGCTCATGCTGAAACAAGAAACAGCTAGTTTTCTTCCCACAGCTGCAGCATGACAAGAGTGCTGAAATATATGAGATTTCATCAAGAGAAGTGCAACCTGCTGGACTGTTTAATGAACTGCAATATAAATGTCTTCATGATTTGGCTGAAAATGAGAAGGGAGGGGGAAAACTAATTAAAAAAGCCAATGAGCCACCAGCTACCAATTACTTATACCAAAAAGGTGTATTATTAACCCCCTTCACTGCTGATAGAAAATTTGTCATGTTCAACTATGACAAAATACAAATAATTAATAAGTATTAAATAGTCATTTAACAACTAATTAATGTACTTTGGCAAAAGATTTTTAAAGCAGAGAAATGAATAGAATAATAGGACACATCACTATCTCAGTGGCAAAGAAAAAATATAATTTCTTGCTATAGATTGAGTTTAAAAGCTCCCATTTTGCAATGGGGAGGGAATTTTCTTTCTGGGTAGGATTGATAAATGTCAATGAATATTTTTATCTTCTTCACTGGATTCCCCAGGCATGTTATCACATATTAATATTGATCTCAGTGGTATTTGTGCCCAGGGAATGAGTGTATATGACCTTAACACAGTTTTGGAAAGGACACCAAAAAAAATTGCCTAGAACCCTTGATTTTTCACTCCACATTTCTCTAATATCCCTAAAATAAAACTATGTTACGGTCAACTATTATCCATCTGTTTGATGACTTAAACATGCTGAATGTACATTGTGACAAAATGGAAGAGGGTTCATTAGACTATGTTAAAAATCTGAGCATGATCATATGAAAGTTTTCAGTCAATTGTAACTTAATTATCTTTTGAAAATATCTTATCATGGGCATACTAGTCACAGAACTGTTTATATCCCATCTATCAAAGTTCAGCCACTTTTCAGCAATGTGTATAAAGATAACGGGAGACTCTATGCTGGGATGCACTCAATATGAATAAGACAGGGGGAAGTGGCTTGGGTGGATGATTAGTTAAATATGAGCTACCAATGTAACACTGTAGCCAAAAGAGCTAATTCAATTCCTTGAGCCTTAAACAGAGCAAGATCTGGGAGTACAAATGTTATTTTACCTCAGGGAAGTCAAATTCATTTGCGATGGTGGGCAAGATTTGACTCACATTTACTTCAAGTGGGCTGTACATACCGTAAATCAAAATACTGGGGCCTATGCTCTCGCAGCATCATGGAAAGCTGTGTATGGGAGACTGCGCTCCATGGTACCACACTCTCTCCCTAACAAAGAGAGAGAGAGAGAGAGAGAGTGGTCTTGCAATGTCATGGAGTGCAATCTTGCAGCCCAGAGCTCCACAATGTCACAAGACCAGACACCCTTGTGGCATCACAGAGCACTAGGTATGCAAGATTGCATAGTGTATCCTGCTAGATAAATGAGCCCCTTCTAAGCCACGTTAACCCAAGCCACCTTAAATCACCAAGAATTTTGCCAGGTGAATAATCCCATTTTATGTCTATATTTGGCACTGGCAAATATTTGTATTTGGATTCTGGTCTTGTAATCTATAAAAGTGGGAAAGTAAGGTTTATTTCAGTGTAAGTTTACTCCACTTTCTGGCACCTGATGAAGTGGGACTTTGCCCACAAAAATCCATACCAAAAAAAAAAAACAAAAAAAAACCTGTTAGTCTTTAAAAGTCCCACAGGATTCCTTATTTGTTTTATTGAACTACACTAACACGGCTACTGCTTTGGATCTTTTTTTTTTCATGTTTGCATAAATCCAAAACAGCTGAATGGCTTGTTTCAAAATAGTCTTCACCCAGAAAATCAGTCTTTGAAGAAAGATCAAGCATGGCAGATGTCTGCCAGAATTATCATGTTTTCAGAACCTACAGTGTATGTAAAGCAGGATTAAACCAAACTAAGTTGCTTGCTTATATATGTCTCCATGTAAAGAAACCACTAAAACAAGATAAAAATGCACAAATATATAATAAATAAAATAAGTAAGAAATAATGTCTTGAATTATAGTGGATGTTAGCTATGCATGGTCACTTTGGCTAAATACAACTGATGGAAATGGAAAATGGAAAAGAATGTTAGGTACTTTACTGAAAAGTTGAATCATGTTTTTGCCTAAGTCTAAGTCAGTATAAAATACACAAGTCTTAACAATAACATTTTTGTCCCAGTTCTGAGACTACCCATGTCTGTGTCCTTCAATCACAGCCACTTACAAGTCTGTTAAATTATATTGTTACAGAAGTTTGAACATGCTTACAAAGTAAAAGCCTGCCCACTATAATCATTTTTTTAAACTTATGCACTCCCTTCCCTAAAACCTGGCTATTTGCCTGGTTTCTCCAGTACAACCAAAAAGACTGACATTCACATAATTCTGAGATTTATAGAGGTGCCTTAGAAGGAATCTATTAATTTCTTCAAAAGAAATCACATGCAACTACAGAATAATACCTATGCCTCTACAGAATGGCCTGGAATTGCTCTAGAAAGTTATTTAAGCTATTTCTTTCTTTTTTTAATGAAATGAAACAAACTTCTGCATAATATTAAGCCAAAATAAATTAGTGGTTCATGTTTGTCTTCTTGAAGATTTCTAAGAAAAAGTGCTGACAGTTTCTCAAGACTTGTGTTTCACCAACTTTGTCAAATGTAGTAGCAATATAATGTAAAGAATAGAAGCAAAAAATGTATGCCTGCAAGATACTCTGTTTATTCACAAAATAATTTCTAGAAGAAGATAGCCTGGGGATTAAAATATGTATGGAGATATAGTTGGATTGGCCAAAGACAAAATAAAGAGTCTCCAGAAACTGAGAGAAACAATATAAGAATGGTTACAATTTTTTTTAATTTGATCTGAACAAAAATATTTGATTGATCTTCCTGCAAATATGACCTAGATCTTGACTTGGGAGTGGGCCAGGAAGAAGACATGTTTATGGTACATTATGTTGTTAAATAGAAAGGCTATTAAGATGTGAATGAATTGGAAATATTTTCAGGGTATGTGTCTTTATTCCTAGACAAAATTAATTACCATAATCAAACCTGGATGTCAAGATTTCATAGAGCATGGTGGCCATGTGTGAATCCATTATAAATGGAGCACTCTTCTGTCAGTTACCAGGTGGAAGAGGATATTTGGATATCTAGCCATCGTGACTTCTAGGGCATTTTATCACATCAAGACTGGAACGACCCAAAGACTGGAGACCAGCTTAATCTGTAAGCAGATATCCTTGATTTTGCAAGATACAGTAAAGGAGACAAATTCATGGAGTTGTTCTCTTCTCTCTAAAAGTATCCCTTCAGTCTTGCCTGAGTTCAGCTTTACCAAGATTTCTTCATTCAGGTGTTTGCACTTAGGCCCTAAGGAAACTAAGTGATTGTGCTATTTATGTTTGGTTTTAACAAGATGTGGAATTGGTTCTCATTCAGATGGGGTTGACCAGTGCTTCTGTGTTATCTCAGCATTAGTCCTGCAGATATTGAGTAAGAAAGTAGAAAGGACTGAGCAATGTGGAACTCTAAAGATGAAATAACACATTCTCTGTCTGATAGGAAGAGGCTGAGCCATTTTGGGGAGGGGAGGCCATGTAATTAAAGATACTGTATTTCCACTGTCTTTATTGATAACCAGAAGGATATATCCAGTATTCAAATCCCAGGTTGCTACAATTCTTCTTACAGATGGGGTTGCTGGGTGTCTGGATTTTGCCACCCTAAAATGGACCTGAACTCAAAGTCTAGTTACTGGGGGCAAGAGGGGTGTTAGGTCGTTAACCAACACCAGCCACTGCTTAATTGGGGCCTCCTTTTATCTGCAGGCAAGGCCCTTAAGACAATCCAGCTAGTGGGACTGGGAAAGTAGCAAGTAACTGGGGGTGGCAGGAATAGGTGAAGCAGGGGCAGTTCCTTGAAGAAAGAGTCAGGGCAGGGAATGGCATTGGGAGGAAAAGATCATGTAGGGGCAGAGCCTCAAGAGTCCAGCAACCAGCATTTAGAAAGGTGAAAATCCTATTTACAGAGCAGTTTTGTACAGTACTGATGTACCAAAGGCTGTGACAGATACACAGGCTAACTGAACCCTAGAGATAGCATATATTTTCTTTCTGTTTTTAAAAAGTCTTCAACTGTAAATGCATCCATTTAGCCAATAATGCAAACCTGTTCGTGCAATTCAAATATACAACCAGCCATCTAACTGGGATTAAGATGGATTGGAACAATTAAAATGAGGAAAATAGAAGACCTACACTTTACTTTTTGACATACCAGTCATACGTTACAACAATGAATTTTGCATTCCTGGCAGTAAGTAATATTTAGATACACATAGTACTGTGTTCTTGACATGTGCACTGAAGACTCATTGGCTATGTCTATATGCACAGTTTTATTTCGAAATCAGTCCTTTCGAAATGGCTTATTTCGAAATAAAACCCTTATTTCGAAAGGGCTCATTTCGAAATAAGGAAAACTGCACCATCGAAATGGCTGTTATTTCGAAAGGGATGTTTTGAAATAATGCCAATTGGACCGCTGTTTCAAACAGTTGTTTCAAAACAATGGTGTTGTTTCGAAACAACATGTCTAATGGCGTTATTTCGAAATATCTCTTTCAAAATAACGGCCGTTTCAAGGGGGGGGCAGGTTTTACTTTTTCGAAATGAGCCCTTTCGAAATAAGGGTTTTATTTCAAAATAAGCCATTTGAAAGGACTGATTTCAAAATAAAACTGCTTGTAGACATAGCCAACATATAATCATTTTCTTTTTCTATTTGGTTTAAGTCGGTATTAACTAAACTTCAATGCCGTCCATGTATCCATTACTAGTTAGCTTATTTCTTGTATATGTCAGGTAGAAGTCTTGAGATACAAACTGTACTGTTTTATATTCAACAGTTCTTTTCTTATGTGATCTGGTTATAGTTTTCTAGATATTTAGAAAAATGTATAATTGTATAGATTTATAATTTTAAAAAATTCCTACTATACATTAATTATCAACAGTAAATCACTTCTGATTCTGAATGCATCTTTTTTGGGAAAAGATATTTTAAACAAGAACTCAAATAAGTAAAGAAGTTATGAGCGTATGAATGAATGAACAAATGAATGAATACAATTTTGTATTACTTTGTTTTCTCCCTTTGAAGTCTAACCGTTTACTCCAAATGGCAAAGACACCAGTGGAAAAAGACTATGAGAAATTGGACTCTAATTATCTCAAGAGTGATGTAGCTACAGCAAACATATCCTAAACCAGGGTCTGCAAGAGGGGATAGTGTGGAATCAGTTACTAGGGCTCTGTAGATATTGCAGAGAATCCTTTTGTGGCTGAGCTATACAAGACGGCTGGCTAAGATTTGGCCTGATACTTCCAGGAACCTCAGCAGATTCAGACTGAGCTTATAGCTCAGACAATTAACAGAAAGACCTGTGCCTTCTTTATGGATAACTGAGCACTGAATGCTCACAAACAGAATATCTGACAGGATTCACTTTTTAGGCCATTACTAGTTTAGGCAGCATGTCAGCAGGTGACCAATTTCTTAAGCCCAGTCACACTTAACAGCAATCTGTTTCCTTATCCTCCTTCAAAACCCTCCTTCTAAACTCCTTCTTGTGAAGCCTACAAAAAACTCAGCAATGGCGAGGCTGCTGATCACTGCATGTCATGCTGACCAATATTGTCTCATTTTTAACTTTTACTCCCCCATTAGTCTGTCTATATCCATCTGTTGAGTCTTTCTTTACACTTGCATTGTAAGCTCTTCAGGGAAAGGACTGCCTTTTTTGTTTGGTATTTGTGTAGCACCCAAAACAACCAGAATCCTGGTCTACGACTGGGGTTCTAGGTTCTATAATAAATAGTTTTAAGGACAGCAGCAACAACAACTTCACAGTACTTTCTAGGCTGGTCAATTTGAAATAGTGGGGAGCCTTTTATATCTGCTTATTTTAACACCTGTGATTATATTAGATAGCCACATCAAAATTTAGGATGACAGCATCACTACAGACAATTTAGCAAATCTATTTCTACAACAAATTACCTGTTTTGGGGGGTGGGATTGTTAAAAAAAATCCTTTCCTTCAATGTTAAAGGGTCAGACAAGTAGTAGAAATTAACCACTTTGGCTATGGCCAAGTCAGCTACAGAGATGAGTAAAAACACAACTTGTTTTTAAGAGGCTGATGGACATCTGGATCTGCTCTCACACACTTATCTAAGCAAAAGTGAGGCTATTTAAGGTATTTTCGCTCCTTTTTTCTATGCCAGTGAAAGCTCAATAAATACTTCAACAGCTTTGCTACCAACTGGTATGGGATCAAGCTGAACATTAAGCAGATGGAACACATTACTAATCAAAATGTTTACCAGCTAGTTATTCAAGAACCCGTTAAATTCAGCCGTGATGAATGTTTGCCTTGGCCAGGGATGTGAATGAAGAGCCCTTTCTTCAATAATATAAGTAATCTTCTAACACAGAGAAAAAAATTGAGTTAAAATGTGCTAGATAAAAATGCCCTTGTACCAGGATTTAGTGACTCTATGTTAATTTGTGTCATAATTCAAGTTAAGTGTATTTTGAACATTGTTACTTACAATGAGGAAGTACCACTGTTCCAGAAAAGTGTTCCTTTTATTTAAATCCACCCTATTCGACTCAAAGGTAAATTATTTCAATCTGCACAATAACAGCTCTTGTAATTTTGCTGAGTGCCTGAGAAGTCACTTTCAAATTGTTTATCAGAGCAGATAACATTTATTGCTGTTCATGGTCATCTCTTCCTGGCTACCGTATGTGTTGGGGTATTCAACAAAACATGTAAATTCTAAGTGTCAAAAGTTCAGGGACTTCTAATTTTCAATAGAAATATATGAGTAATGAATTCACTGAGGCTTCTTTTTTATACTGAAAGTATTCCAGATCAATAAATTGCATTATTACTCTAAACACACATTTTAACTCAGTTGCTATCACTTGGCTTTAAAAGAGTATGACCTTTTCATGTTCATAATTTAGAGCTACAATGGCTTTTTTTTCCTTTCTTGCTTGGTTCTATTATTCACAAGATTTACTAGCATTGTAACTGGTTTATACATTACTTTTTAGACTTGCTGTCTAGAAATCAGCAATATAATTTGAAACTAATATGGAGAGATGTGTCAGTGGAGGAAAAGAGCCTAATTGAAATGGATGTTTTAAATCTAAGGAAATGCTTTTTAAAAGGAGTAACTTGCAAACATTTACACAAAACCAGATCCACTCTTTCCACACAGAAATAAAGTACAGTATATGGTGAGGTCCACTGGAAATTCAGCAAGGTCATATATGAACATTTTGCCTCATATTCCTCCCCAAAGGAGCAAGTTTTGTGGCACCTAGGACAGGTGGAGACACTGAGGCATTCTAAGCATGGAATCAGCCTTTCTCTCTGAATGAAGGCGTGCTGCGATGGCCTTCTCTGCCTGCACTCTTCCAAGTATCCCACTGCACAGGGAAAACAGGCATGGGATATGAGTTGATAGTGCTATAAGACAGCATTAACTCCCTCAGAGGCAGCAAATGTGGCTATGAAGTGGTGAGGAATGGGTGGGTGAGGCTTTTGTGGCCCGCATTGTGCCAGAGGTCAGACTAGATGATCATAGTGGCCCCTTCTGACCTTAAAGTCTATGGCTGTGTTCACAGGCACTTTTGTTTCGAAACAACCTCGTTGTTTCGAAACAAAAAAAACCATGTTCACACGACGCATAGTTGTTTCGAAACAAGGGGAAGCCCTTGTTTCGAAACAA
>ML681979.1:9845574-9910389 GCA_007922195.1 Podocnemis expansa
TATGTTATTTCGAAATAAGGTGTTATTTCGAAACAAGTTGTTTCAACACAACTTTTTTCGAAATAACCCTGTGTGTGTGAACACAGCCTATGAGTCTATAATCTTTTTTGTGTGTGTGTGTGTGTACTGAACCCTGCAGGACAGGAGGATCATAGAACTCAGGTTTCAGCCCAAGCCAAGATAACTCCATTGCAAATAAACAGCCCAGAGCCCATGATCCTGAGTCAGCTGTCATAACTTAACTGTGGGTTTTTCTTTGCTATATAAATATACCCTGTGCCTTTGCTACTGCTCCAGACTGCTACCCAACACAGACAGACCCCACCTCCATGCCTTCATGCAGACTCGTCCCTACTTGTGTTTTCTTGTTGTTTTACTTAATCTAAAGGGCAGTTACATGTAAAATACTGAATTACTCCTTATATAGTTACTCCTAGTGTATCAAAAAACATAACATTGTTCTCTGTTTCCCCAAATATTATGCTGGTGAGGTCCTCCAGAGCAGGAATTAATATGATTAGAAGTATATAATTATCTGTCAGGTTCACAGGAGAGAACACCTGGTTTACCAGAACTACTCCCTTGCCCATTTTGAATTGGGCTTGATACTGAAGCATACCACAGAACTCTCTCACAGCTTCTGCTCCTCTCCACTACTGGCACTGAAATTGGCCTGCAGAGATTTAGGATGAGATAACCAGTTCAAACTGGTTTTATAACTGACCCAAACCCTGAGACAAATCATTGAACAAACACGCTTGCCAGCAATGGGCCAACAGGGTAGTATTCAACCTTAGCAAAGGCAGTAGAATTGGGTTTTCTAACAAGTTTACTCTTGTGTAATTCTACTCACTTCAGCAAAATTACTGTTGAACTACAAAGAAGTCAAGGTGGCATCCTGAGCCCAGGGAGGGTAAAACTCCCACTGCAGTAAGAATATCACCCCAAGTCTTTAACTGTAGTGAAGCAAAATTTTAAGGGATGGATTCTGATAGCTTTATTCCAAGTACATAAATCTGCCAGAATCAAGTGAATAGGCTAGATCATCATCTAGTCCTATCAACTGCTATGAACAGAGAGCTTCAAGGGGCAATTCATTTTAAAGATGTTCCACAAAGCAAAGAGAAATAAGTTTACAGACATATACATTTTACTTAAGTGCTCTCCCTTGTAAATGTAGAGTGATGCCCTCAACACTTGTTTCTAATATAACTTTTTTTTTTAAAAAAACATATCAGAAATGTCAGGTCCTTCCTTCCTCTTTGACAAGATCTTTGGACATCCTCATGACCCACAAAGCTTCATGCAGAACTGCAGTTTTTTCTTCTCTACAATGAAGCAGAGGAGAGGAGCCACATTCTCCTCCCGTCAGTACACATGGAGTTAGAACTACAGTACACGGTACAGACTCGCTATCATGAATAGTCATATCCTCTGGAGTTCTTGCCAAGAGTGATGGGTTGGCAGCCCTCTCTCACAGATGGATGGCTCCTACTGGTGTTTTTGGGAAGTTAGTTCAAGTGGACATCCCAACTGCAGCCTGTGTTCTGTCCCTCCTTGTTTGGCTGCTCACCCTCTAGCCGAGTACCTATCTATATTCCCCCTTCCAAGGGAAAAAATGCTTTCCCAGCTCTGCCATGCCACCATCTGTGGCCACAGCACTTCTCCATCTGCAGCCACTACAGTTGCTGCTCTGCTGGTGGTCCATGGGTAGCAGGGGAGAGGCCCAAGACCGCCCACTTCTCCAAGCTATGGCACTGAGACTCTATGTACTATAAAGAGATCTCAGTACCTCCAACTCCCCCAACTCCTCTACAGCTTCTCTGGGCTACTTTCCCAAAACTCCAGTACCTTTTCCACCCTTGTATCAGAGCCCACTGTACTGTCCCAGTTGCTGACTCCCTGTGCCAACTGGGGAGCCCATCTCCTTGTTCTGAGCTCTGGGATGGACTTCCTTGCTCTGGCTTTTCATCTCCCATTTATACAGGGTTTCTTGGCCCTGACTGGCTGCTTCACTGCTGCTGTCCTTTGGCTGCTACACCTATGTCCCTTTTAACCCCATCCTAACCACCTCAGGGCAGTCGCCCCACCACATCAAAAAACTAAGATCTAAAGCAAGAAAGATAGGATTCTGACACTATTAATGAAAAAAGAAAAAAAAGTTTCTACAAATAAACATTGAGACAGAATACTTCTCTGATAAAGCACTAAAACAAGCCTTTACATTTTGCCTTTAAAGAAAAACACTTTTTATTAAAAGCCAATCAATGTACATTTTTACACATCTGATCTGCCTTCACTATGTAACCTGTGACTCTACTCAGTGTAATCCTTAACTTTGTTACCTTCTTTGGTTTGTTACTACCTTCTTAAGTCTTATCTAGGTTCCAATCCCGCAAATATTTATGCACATGATTACTCATGAGTAACATAATTGTTGTAAAAACTCATAGTAAATAGAAAGTTTTGGTATCACTTTTTATGCCCGCTGACAGGCATCCACTTAACTGTATAACTGTGGTGATTGACTACTGAGACCCCAAGCCTGCAATCTCTTTTATATGCATAAACTCCTGTGTTCATGCAGACTCCTATTGCTCCAGTGTGGTTTTGCATGAGTGTGGGGGTCTACCTATGCTAAGGAGTTTGCAGAGTCAAAGTATTAATTACGTTTCCTCCTTCTTTAGCATTTTTATCTAAGTTACCTTATATCTCACTGTCATATATTTAAAAAGGAGTGGGGCAAACCCAATATGTAGCAACTGAACAACATTTACACATTGCTACCAGTTTCCCCTGCCTTTAAATCATCCTTGCATTACATTCTATCTTTAAACTGAATACATGCATACCTGATTAAAAGGATAGTCTGACAAACTAGTTATAACCAAGGTCAAACTTGACTCTTAAGTATATTGTTATTCCTTTGCTTAAAATAACACTTTACCCCAAAGATGCTATATCCTGTCACCTTTTGAAACTTCATTAGATCACCAAACCCATTAGTTAGTGGAGCTAAAGCAATAGCAACTGAGTTGCATGATGCCGTACCACATGGTGCCATCTGTTGAGCGATTTTGGATCGCACTGTTACACAATATTATTATATAGTTATTTCTGACATGAAGTCAAAGTCATTCTGGCACTCATCCAACCTTTAACAGGGACTTTAACCTTCCATATAGCAGTGAGCGCTGTTACAAAGATACAGCCTGCTGGAAAGCCTCATAATTTAGATCCATAATATAATGTATTCACTATTAGAAAGTGAAAATCCTCAGGCTACTTCTCAATGAAAGGGAGTACACAGGAGACAACTGAAGCAGGTTGGATGAAGAACACTTATCAAGTCCTCCTTAACTTTTGCACAGAAATTACATACATTACAGGACAGCAAAAAGGCAATGAGGGTCATCACATGGATCCATATCACTGCATTAGGGATGTTATTCAGAAATATTTATGGCACTCAAAAAGATTTTTCTTCATTTTCATATTTTTAGTGATAATATTGCACTTGCTAACATTTTTTCAATACAAAACACATACAAAATAAGCACATAATTACTGAATTAAAAAGATTATTTTGCTTCATCTTAATAATGTTATGCTTACAATATCCATTTTAGAATATCCATTTTATCCTTTGTTTTGTTTTGTTTTCTCTGCTATATTAATTGTACATTAGTATACTCAGGAAAACAGATGCTTATTTCTGCATTTTCATGTCTAGGTCACAGTGCATTACTCTTTTACTTAACATTATGCTGATGAACCTAGTTCCCCCTACCCTTACAAATCATTGAATCAAGTGGTAAAAAATTAAAGGGTAAAACACTTGGGCTATGTCCACACATACATCATTATTTCGAAATAAAGTCCTTATTTTGAAATAAGTTAATTCTAATTAACAGTTTGTTAATTCGAATTAAGCGAAAGCCTGCTTTCAAAATAGCCGTTGTTTCGAAATGGTTAATTTGAAACAAGGCTGTTCGGACATGTTGTTTCAAAACAATGGTGTTGTTTCAAAACGTGTCCAAACGCCGTTGTTTCGAAACAACTGTTTCAAAACAATGGCTATTTTGATTAGATGTGAAGTTTAACAATTTTGAAATAACAGTGCGTCGTGTGGACATGCCGCTTCTTATTTTGAAACAACCTCTGTTGTTTCAAAATAAGAAGCCTGTGTGGACATACCCCTGCAGATCCTCATCTAGCATTGAATCACAGTGAAATGGCTACTAGCAGTAATGTGACTTTGGTGGTCAGTTCCTGGATCAGACCATTGCTCTAAATTACACCACACAGCAGTTGCCTGGTCCCAGAAGTCTAGATGAAGGAAGACCAACAACTAATGACAGTGCAGCCAAATGGATACTGTGTTTAATTTGTTCTCGCGTGAGGAAACCCATTGACTAGAGTCAATGACTCAGTAAACATCACTCCTGCAAGTAAGGGTGTCCAGGAGTCCTCTAGGACTGTAAACTCATTCAGCAAAGATTGCTTTCTTTGTGTTTCATAAGGCATGAGCACTCTGCACTTATCAATGATCCAGTAACCAAGTAATTTCTTACATAGAAACCTGCAGAGTAACATATAATTTCACAGCATCAAAGAAATGTCTTCTGTTGCTAGTGGCTGTTTCTTCTAAGCAGAATTATCTGATGTGGAATGTAATAAGGGCACCATGAAGATAAATATCTGAATCGTGCGCACTGGGCCTCTAACTATAGGAAGACTCTTCACATTACAATACGAATAAGAGAGAAGCTACAGCATTTTACGGAGACTTCACCAAGATAACCTGGGCCACAATATTGTTGTAAAATTCCTACACAGCTGGACATAATATTGTGGATGAGAGCTCAAAATTTTTCCTTCTGTGGAGTTCACTGCCTCCTCCATATGTGTAAATGAGATAAACACAGCTGTCTCTTCACTGCCTTTTCTGCATCTCTAAATGAGATAAGCACCACAGTCGAAGACTGCTGTACACAGATGAACAGCTAAGGGTTTTTTTTTAAACTCCGGATTAGCAATTGCACCAGATCATCTACAGAAGAAATGTGCCTGTTATCATATATTTTGTGCTCATAAAAGGCTTTTCCTAAAATAAATTCTTAAACACCTTCAAAACTCCCATAACACACCCTATTTATGGCATCGCAGATAGGATTTTCTTAGATCGCTTTATGACCAGAATACATAACCAGTCACAAGAAGTTTATAAAAAATAGATTTGCTTCCTCAAGTTCAAGAGCAGAAAATGCATTTGAAAATACATGTATACTTTTTGTTAGACAGACAACAAAACTGTTTTCAAAGAGATGCATACACAGGACCAGTATCCCATTACTTCCGATATAGTGGCAGACATGGATATGTTAGCAGCCTGTATTACAATCATCTCAGGGTCCATGCAATATTGCTTAGTTTGCAATAAAACTGAGACAATGTGTTTCATCCACAGTGTTCTTAGAATGCTAAGACTGCCAAAAATAACTGATTCTAATTCATGCCCATCAGTCATGGCACCAATTTGATCAAAATGGTGTGGGATGAGGTGAAGGAGAGAACAAAACACAAAGAAAAAAGTAAACAAAAATTCTGTATCCTTTCTGAAAATACCTAGTAGACTCAAATATTTAGACAATGATTAAAATATTTTAAAATCTCTTCTCCAGAATGTGAAACACTAAATCACAGCCAAGAAAGTCGCATTGATTAATTCTGAGATGATGGCCAGATAATTGTCATAGTAGCATGCTCAGGAATGTAATACTATCTACAAAGAACTGCAGCTACTGCAGAATTAGAAACTGTCAGACATTGAAGTCAATTACATGGTACCAAAAAAAAAAAAAAAAAAGATGCAAGTGCTGATCATACCCTCATCTGCTTGTATTCCACTAGTATTACAACCCTTAACATTGTTCTCAAACTAAAGTAATCTAGAGAAAGGCTTTGTCTATGCATACCTGGTGCTGAAGCCCTTTCTTTTCCCGTCTTTCCTCAGTTCAGACCTTCTCTGTTCATCTATCCTCAGAAACACTGTTCCTATTGGTTCCCTGCCTATCCACAAATCCTATTCCTCCTTTGGACAAAAATGAAAGTGTGGAGCAGTGTAATGTCATGGTGAATGTTCACTGCTAGCTAAACCTCTGAGTCTCTCACAGGTCTCTCTGAGTATAACCACCTCGGGAGTTAGGCCCACTGCAGGGGTTGACAATCCTTAGTAAGGTGCAAACCAAATTACCAGCCCCACCCCCAGTCCAGGCCCCATTGTCATTGGTGGTGTCAGCTGCTACAAGGGGGAAGAGGGAGCTGCAGGCCTGGTGGTGATGACAGAGAACGGAAAGCAGGTCTGTAGGGCCCATGGTAGCAGCAGGAGAGGGTTTCTGAGGCTCATGGTGGTGGTAGTTTCCTCCCAGCACAGCCATTTTCCTGAAGGCTGGGTCCACATGGGAGAGGGGAGGGACAGGGCCTTGTTGATAATAGGGTACAGGCACTCAGCTTGGAGCTGAGTCATTCAGCTTTGGACAGGATGCCGGCATGTCAATGGAATTGTGAAATGTGCTAAAAGCTGAACTAAAGATGGCATACATGCCACAAGCTGCTGACCCCCGACTTATTGCCTGCATCTGTCCTGGGATACAATCCTGAAATTCTCTCTATCTAAGACCAGGTACCCTGTGAACGAATCCTGATCGTTCAACATGTTCAACTGGTTTCAGTTGCTCTGCAAAATTTACCTTCAGGAGCAAATTAGTCATTAGTTGAATACAATGACCCCAAATAGTCTTCAAAACAAAATATTGTTTAGAACAAATCTCCACAGTAAGACCATAGCATAATATAAGAAATTATTTTTAACACAGAAAAGGGTCTACATGCACATTTGTCTTGACTAAAAATTAGGTACATCTAGCTTATTACGTTTCTGGGGACTGGGATTCAGCCAACTTCCTAGTAGTCTCCTTCTCTTTTCTTGTGCTTCAGAAGCTATGTTTTTATCCACCCTCAAGATGTGCCCCAATTTCCTGCCTGAATTACCCCTCTCCTCCCCGCACATGCCAAATCAAGGTGTTGAATTCAAGATGGTCAGAGATAGACCTTCACAGTGAATGACACTTGCATTGTCTATTAAGTGTTGGAGCTATCAGAAGTTGACTGCCCACTTCCTGCCTACCTGCAAATAGCTTCTGCTGGAATTAATCCCTTCTGACTACATAGAAAGCAACATAACAAACACACACACAAAAATGGGCATACAATAATAGATATATGTTTGTACAGGTGTCTCCCACACCTCCACATCCTTCACTGTGATTAAACTACAGGCAATATTGTTAATGGGCTTGAAAGATGGTGGGAGAATTCTGTTGAAAAAGAGCATCTCTCCCCTGGCCCTGCCATTTCCTAAGCCTTGCCTAATGTACAAATGTTTTGCTAGCACAGCTACACCAGAACAGCCATGGCAGGACCTTTGTGTAGACACAGCATCTGCTGAGATAAGGAGTCTTTCTGCCAGCATAAAAATGCCACCTCTTCAAATGATATTAGCTATCCTAAGGGAAACACAATTCTGTCAGCTTACTTGATGACACAGTTTCAAAGTAACCATACCTTTGGGACATACTGCTCTTGGAATGCCATTCAGATCTCAGGTCTCTAGTTTCCAAGCCTCCACCTTTCTATGGGGATGAAATCATGTCCCTTGTATGGAGATACAAGCATTTTAGGCTGCAGTCTCCTGTTGTAACTAAAATTCTCCCTGGCAAGCCAGCATGCCAAAAGGCCAACATCCATGTTGTGCTGTCTCTCCAAAGACAATGGCAAGAGATTTGCCAGTGACCACCCCAGCTCTTCGCAGCAGGCTATGTTTATTCAGGAACACAAAGTGTAACCCATGGGCTTAAATGAGGAGTGTCTCTTTAAGATGTTTGCTGGGTTTGAGTTGCTCTTGCTGGGCCACTGTTGCTGGGCAGATTTAGGTGTCTAGACCCAGAAGTTTCCAGCATGTGCAGCTTTGAGCATGCTCTGCAAGGTTTAATGCCAATGCAATGGTCAGATGGCTGAGATCAGCAGCCAGCCCAGTTGCATTGAGAAGAGTACTTGTGCTCTGTGCAAGGAGCAAAGCTGAGCCAGGAGCAGACAGCAGGCTGTTTTCCCAACTCTGAGGCATTTTGCTTTAGGTCAGTAGCATTGTTAACCTTCCAACAGGGAAGTCTGAAGGCTGTGGTTACAGAGAAGACCCCATTGGGAAAAGAAGGGTGGGTTCCTTTTAACTTTATACTCTGGGTTATGGGCTTTACTACAGTTCTTGAGTGTAATAAGGGGAAAGAGGCAGTTATGTTTTGTTATTGTCAGTGATGTATTTTTCTGTTGTAACAGGTTTTTTTTTTAATGTCTGTGTGTGTGTGAATGAGTGTGGACTGAGTAAGCTGAGTGGACAGCAGTGCTCCCAGCAGAGGAAGAAAGGGCTTCAAGGACTCAAACAGAGGACTTCTGCTGCCAAAGAGGAAGGAGTTGCTTCTTCTAACACAAGCCTTTGAACTTGGTGATTTGAGACCATAACAGACTCAGATACTGCTAAATAGCCACTATATATTATAGATCTGTATACTAATCATTTTGTCTGCTTTCATCAGAAGGTTTACAAAGTTAATGTTTAAAATAGTACATTGCTTTTGGGGTTTTTTATGAATTCTGAACAGTCTTCACTGTGAGCCCCTTTACAAATCAAATCAAATCAAATCAAATCATAGGGCTGGAAGGGACCTCATGAGATCATCAAGTCCAACCCCCTGGGAATTGAACCCAGGACCTTCTGCATGTTAAGCAGAGGTGCTAGCCACCCACAGACTGGGTCCTGGTTCTCTAGCTGCTTTCTGCAGGGGTTCCTCTGTGAGGCACTGGAGAGGGGCAAATAAATGAATTTGAGCCCACCCTAACATGTTACAAAAGCACAGACACCATATAAAAAGAATAATAGATTTAAACATACATTACTATGTAAACCTGAAATCACCTTCGCAGATTACAGTGCTTTGAACTGTTTAATAAGGTTTGGGGCCTTCCATTGCTAGATCAGAAAGTAGTGTATGTCCTGAGTCTGTTTAAACTCATTCTTATATCCCCACATTCTCTGTCTCCTGCTTCTCCTCTGGGACTGCCCTAAATCACCCAGGGAGTGGTGCTCCTCTGGAACTGTTTACAACCTCAGGGATTGTAGCAATCAGCCCCTACAGTTTTTAGCTGCTGGAAGAGCTATGGTAATGCTTCCCCCATTAAGTACATGTAATCTGTGATGCTCCCAGGGGTTCCCAACATTATGAGGCACCTTGCTGCCACCAACTTTGAGTGTGAGGACGTCAGTTCCCTGACTCCAATAGCCCCTAGCATCACAAGCACTGCCTTCCAGGTCTCCACCAGCCTCACACTCTTTGTGCAAGTTAGCAAGAAACACACATCAATACCTCAGTTCTCTGAGAATCTCTATGGAGTCTCCAGCTGCTGTTCCATTGAACACACACAATCTGCAGACCCTCTGTTCCCAAAAATAATAGCGTACCTGAACCTATGATTCAACTCAATCACCATGACTCTAACACAGATATATTTACAGTGAACACAGGAAAAGTTTATTATCAAAACAGTGATTCAAATGATAGTGAGAAAGAATATTTGAAAAAAAAAAGGTTACCCACAAAACAAAATCTTAGTCCATTTCTATAGTCTAAACAATTCAGAAAACATTTCCCCATTTCCTACAGGATAGCTTACCCCAATTTCTTTTGCCTGCATTTTCTGTCATAATAGCTGAGGTCTTGTTTCATAAATTCAAGCTTGCCAATGGTTTGTCCTCTCAGACTGATGAATATTAGGGTGTCTCTCTTCATCCCCAGATATACTAGCCTAGATCTATGATCTCCACCTGAAACCTGCTGTTTTACCTCTTCCTGTTAATTTCTTTCTGAAGTCTACACATGCTTTTCATGAGCATTTCACTACATATATTAATGGACTTCTATTGCGAGATATACAATACATGGGCCACAAGGGAGATAACTGTCTCCTATCTCCTTACCTGGACAAGCTTGTCTCAAGGCATTCTACCTCTGAATGATCAGCCTTTAATGACAAGACTTAAAGAACATAGTTTTATACATATATAAAAAAAGAACCCAGGAGGTCCCTCTACCTTTATGTACCCTTGTGTCCTCTTCTGGCTGGCACCAAGAGGCTCCTTTGGGCAAAAAATCTGTGGCCCACAATGATACATAAAACATTCATAAACATAATACAACATAGACCCCAAATATACCACCTTGCGTTGTGACATCTATAACAGGTGCATCTATATAGGGGAGTCAGCAAGGAGATGGTGGTTTTTCATACTTCTGACTAACATAGCTATGCCGATAGTACTTTGCGTAGACCTGTACAGACCTGGTCTCACTCAGTCATACCCTCCAATAGAACCCTAAGGATATAATAACACCTAATTGGATCCCTGAAATAAGGTGGTGGGTGAGGGTGCTGATGTGTTAACTAACCCCCCTAACATATTATGTGTAATTTCATTAGCTTTTCAATATTTTCATCTTGTACCTTTACCAGATGGAAAGCGTGAACTGGTTCAAATATTTCTGCAGGCTATTTTGTTGAAGATTCACAATTATTGTTCTCTTCTCTGATTTTTTTCATCTCTTCTCATTCTCATCTAAAATAGCTGAGCCTCTAATTGTAAATATTGATGGATTTCAGGCTTGTGTTTCATTCTAAGTAAAATGGCAAAATGGTTGTATATCTGTGAGCATTTCTGAGTGAATCTTGAGGAGTCTGTGAATCAGCATTCAAGTCTCTTGTCTCTGATGAACAGCTTGCTATAGTGGTAAGAGGTCCTCGGTGCTTTAATATGTTACATTTACACAATGCAAAATAGAAGATGCACTATGCAATCTCATTCATTTAAGATATGTATCAGTTACTATACATTCCCCCCAGCTCTGGATCAACAAATGGGCTATAGGAGCTGAAGCCCTAGGCTTGGCCTTAAGAGGGAGGGAAATTCTGTCTTAAGGCCCCTGCATGATCCAGCCCCTGATGCCCCACTCAGCCTGGCACAGTGCTGGTGGGATGCGGGGGGCACTGGCATAGCCCCGGCTGGTGCTGGGGGGGCAGGACCCTGGGTTGAGGGCTGTGCTCAACAGCACTCCCATCCCACACCCAAGCCAGCTGGTCTGCCTCTGAGGGTAGGGCAGTACAGTGTATGTTTGCTCTGCTCCAGATGTGGGACCAACTGGCTTGCAGTGCGGCCTCTAGCACAGCCTTCCAGGGCTCATGGTGGGGAACTAGGGCCCGAGGTAGGTGGGCCCCATGGTGGTGAGTGGGGGGACTCCAAGCTGGGGTGGAACAGTGGTGGGCAGCCTGGAGTCCCAAGGCCCTTAACAAGGCCCTGATTCAACCTCTTTCAACCTTTCTAGTATGCATTAGTGAAACAATGGTCAGAGCTCCACCTGTCAAAGTTCAGCATCATTCCTTGCCCTTCAGAATTCCCTATTTCACAGGCCATGTATACAGAACCTTGGGATAATTTAACAGAAGTATTGTTATTAAAATTTTACCTTTACAGATAGCTTTCCATCCATGGATTTTAAAATGCATTGCAAAGGAGGACAAGCTTTATTTATCCCCAGTTGATTGCCGGGGCTGTCAAATGGGGATAAATAAAGACAGGTTACATGACTTGCCCAAGTTGACACTCAATAAAAGCTGATATTAAAAAGAAACCATTTACAGTGCAGCACAAGTTTATTGATTCTGGAACACTCAGAAACTATGCTACATATTCTTTAGTGCTGTCCACTGGCACCTAATCAATTAACTATTTACAGACATCTAGACAGAGTGTTCCTCTTACCACTCTATAGAGGTAGGACTAGAAACCATGTTATTTGACCTTGTGTCCATGCTGAACCACCAAGATTGCCTTTTAGGCTGGAAGCTGATTTATAAGTGGATTTTTACAAGTGGATTTTTTTTTTTTGGTTAACCTTAGCAGAATAATAAAACAAGGAGTCGTGTGGCACTTTAAGACTAACGGATTTAAATCTGTTAGGCTTAAAGTGCCAATGCAAAAAATAAATCTGTTAGGCTTAAAGTGCCACACAACTCCTTGTTTTTTTGTTGTTGTTGGCTTTTTTTTTTCTTTTTGCTGGACTAGACTAACATGGCTATCCCTTTGGAAATTGACTTTGCAGAACAGACATAGGGCACTTTTGAACTCTAAAGGTCCATATAAGATAAACTTGTTGATGACCTTAGTTCATTTTCTAGTGTACAAGGGCCTAATCTCACAAAAGTCCATTCCTTTCTCCCACCTCCCCTCCTCATAATTTCTAGTTTCTTCAGTGGGAGAATTTGCAGTGTGTAGGGACAAATTAAATCAAAAGTCTTTTTCAACAGAAATTTTCCTACCATCACTAAATGCAATCATGTACTGAATGAGGAGACATAATCAAACCATATCATCATATTGTCAGAAGCTAAAACATACTGTGCACCAACTTCTTTAGAGAACCATATTTACCATAAGTAAATAGCAGCAATCATATTAGGAATATATTCATTCATAGAGTAGGCTTATATTTTCACCTCCTAACACACCCCAATATGAAAAAAAACAGTCATGTCAAGGCATTGCATCCCTGAACAACCAAGATATGTACAATTCTATTTTTACTTTCCTTCCAAAATTCATGACAAAGATAAGTATTTAATTTTACTATAAATTTGCTAAAAATATCATCATAAATAAGCATGGTTAATGTACTATACAACGAAATATAGCACTTTGTATAGTAGTATGAAAATTTCTGCAACAATTGCGTATTGCTAGTGTATAATCATAAGGAAAAAACAGAATTTTCTGACAAGATCCCCCCCACACACACTTTGATAGTATTTATTAATATGACAATTCAGTAATGGCCTAGTGAATAATACATGTCTTTAAATGGTGTCTTTCCAATGGGACATTTAAATGTAGATGAAATAAAAGAGCTCCTAAGAGACTGAATATGGCTTTTAAATTGTTGGCAGCTCTAGTCAAACCTGACTTATGAACACAAGATAGCATCTGTAGAATGCAGCTTTCACAAAGAAAGTCCATAAGGGTCATTACTATTATGAAAGCTTAATGCATAGATAAATACAGTGACACAGGGTAACAGGCTAGAAAACACAGCTTCTGTATGAACATGGGTTAAAGTAAGATAGAACACCCCAAAATTTGAGGAACCAGAGTTCCAGGGCTCTGAAAAAAAAGAAAAACCAGGCAGAATGCATGATCCACCCTGCCCTGGCCTAGGAGCTGCAACTAGGCTGGGGAAGTTCTCAAATCTCCCACCCTGAACATGCTCAGATGCATACTTAGGGCAGAAGCAATCTGGCCAGGGAGCAGCTCCAGACAGGTAAGATGGAGGGGTTGGCAGGCAGCTTAAGGAAGAATTGGAAATTGGTGGGTGGGTGAGTGGGAAAAAGTCCCGGGTGATTGGGAAGCTGGCAGACAGGAGAATGGGCCAGGGAAGATGGTCAGGGAGCTGCTAGGCAGACAGAGAAGGATCCCAGGGATCAGGGAGCTGGCAGGAGGTTAGGCCAGGGAAGGGAATGAAGGTGCTGGCAGGTGGGTCAGGGAAGGGGGTTGGGGAGCTGGCAAGTGAGGGGGAAAGGAGCCCAGAAGGGTCAGGGAACTGGAGGGGAAGGGCCCAAGGGTCAGGGAGCCGGCAAGTGGGTGGGTCTGGGAAGAGGATGGGAGTTGGGAGAACTGGTGGGTGGGTGGCGAAGGTGCCTGGGAGTCAGCGACTTGGGAGAGTCAGCCGGGAAGGGGTCCGGGGGTTGGGGTCAGGCACCCGACCTGGTGGGGGTTCAAGGGGAAGGGTCTGGGGTGTCAAGGAACCGGCAGGGCAGAAAAGGGTCGGGGCATCAGCAGGTCACAGAATGGGGTTGGGGAGCTAGTGGGTGGACAGGCTGGCCATCAGGAAAGGGTCCCAGGGATCAGGGAGTCAGCTGGTTGTGTAATGAGTGCCAGGGAGCTGGTGGGTGGGCCAGTTGGAGAAGTCGGGGAGTCAGCAGGTTGGGGAAGGAGGCCAGGGAGCCTAAAGGCAGGAGGGTTGGGAAATGGGGGGGGTCGGGGAGTCAGCAGGTCAGGGAAGGGGGCTGTAGTTGGGAGCAAGTGGGCAGGAAGGTTGGTAAAGGTTCTTGGGTGGTCAAGGAGTCATGCGATCGACATGGGTGACTATATATTTCAGAGGTCAAATGCACCAAATTATATTTTTGCTTGTGCTTGGGAGGTGAATGGCTCATAAAATGACTTCATGTTTCTGGATTTTTTTCCCCCCATCTTTGTTCCTGTTTTGCTGATTCCATGCTAATAATGATAATACTGTCCTGGATAGAAACAGTGTCTCTCCCATTACAGATCCAAGGACTCTAGCACATTTCCCAGTCATTCTAGAGACTAAAATGTGAATTATTTAAAATGTGTCTTATTGCATAGTGCTTATTTGCCCCATATGTACATTCCACAGACTCACTCACTATTTATAGGAAGCCATTACCACTTTCTTCCTAAAATATCTTGTAAAGTAGATCTTTAAAACTGTTCCCACTTTGGGGATGACCAAGTACAACAGATATTTCTTAGTAGTTTAGATTTTATCATTTTATTTTGTACTGATATTTTTTAAAAAAAAACTGGGTTTGACTTATTAAAATGAGTGAGGTGCACAGTTCCCCACTCAGAACAACTTATATTTTGGAAGCTAAGAAAAGATTATCATAGAATTGGAAGGGACCATGAGAGGTCAATGAATCCAGTCCTCTGCATTCCTGCCAGGACCAAATACCATCTAGGGGGGTGCAGGGGGCAGCATGTGAAGCTGGGATTGGGGGTAGAGGGGCTCAGGGGGCAGTGTGTGAGACCAGGATTAGGGCAGGGGGCAGTATATGAGGGAAGGATGGGGGCTGTGGGGGGGCAGCAGAGGCAGAGCGTGAGGCCAGGATCGAGGTCACGCAGGTGCAGAGCGGTGGAGGGGGCAGCGTGTGAGGCCAGAATTGGGACCAGTATTTTTATGGAGTGATAAACATATTTTTATGGAGCAACAAGTGATGCGTATGGTACTGTGAAGTAGTTACAAATGCCTACCTGGGCTGGAGCCTGCACATGCATAAAGGAGGCCCAGACAATATGGGAAGGGGGCCCAGAGAATAGGAGGGTTCCAGGACCTGTCAAATTATACTTTAACCATTGTGTCTGAATTATAATTATTAGAACTGGAAAGCATTCCTATTAGCTGGTCACCAGAATGAGCCCTTAAATTATGAAGAACTTTATAGTTCACAACACTAGAAGAATATACAGCTAGATTCTGCTTCACATTAAGGGGCCAGAACTTCACACTTTTGGTCATCCCTTCTTGCAAGGCTTCAACTGTTCCTTGATTTCATTTCCAGCCCTTAATATTAAAAAATCATGACCCTTCCAAAATCATGAGATTGCCTTAAAAACCCATAAGATTTTAAATAAAAGTGAATCCTTTTATTTACTTTCCGATTTATGAGACTTTAAGGATCATAATTTCCAGGGGGTTTTTTCCCCATGTCCCTGAAAACCAGAATTTTTCACTTTAATTGAAAGTTGAATTTCTCAAGTAATAATAGAGTACTAGGAACTGGAGCTTTGAGAAAACATGACCAACATTAGGGTCTCCTCACAGAGAAAGGGTTATCTGAAGGTGAGTTAGGATGTCCTGAAGTGTTGACAATGTGCCTAGTGCTGTCTAAGACTCTAATAAAATCAGTCCCTGCTCTGAAGTGCTTACAGTCCAATGAAGAAAAAATGGGAAAATATGATATACAAGGAAGCCCAGAGAATAAGATAGTTTAAGAGAGATTTTAAGAAGACCAAAACCATCTGTCAGCATGTTCACTATTCAGAGAACTGATCATATTCTGAGGGGTGAAAAAGAAAGAAAGAGCTTGTACTACTTACAAAGGTTTTTTTTTCTTTCTTTCTTCACTTGAATGATAGTTTTGCCTGTTTCACAACATCAGGAATGGAAAACCTGCCTTATGAGAGGAGACTCAAGGAGCTTGGCTTGTTTAGGCTAACTGAAAGAAGGTTGAGGGGTGATACAATTGTTCTCTATAAATACATTTGAAGGCTATATATCAGGGAAGGAGAAGAATTATTGGTGCTGTACTCAAATGTGGACGTAAGAACAAACAGATACAAACTGTCCATCAGGAAATTTAAGCTTGAAATTAGATGCAGGTTTCTAACCACCAGAGTAGTAAGTTCTGGCTTAATAAGTTTATGGAGGGGATGGTATGATGGGACAGCCTACTTTGGAAACTGACTGATCTTTGACTACTGGTGGTGGATATGCCACTGGCCTAAGAAGGGAAAGTATAGGGGATGGGTTCTGAGTTATTACAGAGACTTCTTTCTTGGGTGACTGGCTGGTGAGACTTGCCTATGTGCTCAGGGTTTAACTGATCTCCATATTTGGCATCAAGAAGAATTTTTTTCCCCCAGGGCTGATTGGCTTGGGGCTCTGGGTTGTTTGTGGGTTTGTTCGGTTTTTTTTTTTTTTTGCCTTTCTCTGTAGCATGGGGCATGGCTCACCTGATGATGAATTCTCTATATCTTAAAGACTTTACATGATTTGAAGACATAAATAACTCAGTCATGGGCTAGAGGTTTATTGCTGGAGTGGGTGGGTGAGGTTTTAAGGCCTGTCTTGTGAAGGAGGTCTGAATAGATGGTCATGCTGATTCCTTCTGACTTAATAATCTATGGGGCTATGGATTACAAAAGTATTTCCCTGGGCCCAGTTACCACGCTCTCCTGTCTCTTCAATCTTTTGACTAAGATTTAAAATAGGAATCCTTTCCTAATCTGTTATCCCACTAGATTATTACAACCATGTCAAACACTGCAATAGTAGTAACATGGGCTTCATAATGTACTTAAAACAATTCAAATGTTCGTGTTGCTGATCAATCATTTCCCCCTCGCTTAGAGTTAATTTTCATTAGTTTCCATGAACAAACAATGGTACAAAAGATAAAATATTTACAGCTTGTATACACTGCCAAATGCTGCCCATTGCAGAGGATATCCAGTATACTTAAGCAAGTATGCAACTTTGCAACTTATCAAAGCCTCAAGAATGGTATGTCAAGGATATGTTTGTGTATTATCCTCTAATCTGAAAACATTTGCCAAAGCAAACACCAGACTATTGGTAACACCGTCTGGTACACTGACTGAGATGTATGCTGTTGGGGTTACCTTAAAGGCCCCTCCCCCTTTTAATTTACAACCAAACATCCAGCCTCCCTTTCCTTTAATAAATACAGCTAGAAATTTCTGACTGCTCCCACAAACTGTAAATTATTTCAACAAAGAGCACAACAAACAATGTAACAGAACAGGAAGACTCTTCTATGTTAAGTTCAAACTTCATGTCCACATACTTTTGAGCTTATAGAAGATGTTAGAGCAGGAAGAGGCTGGGAGAGATGAGATGAGGCAACAATGTGAAGGACATGGGAAAGGTTGTGGGGGTGGAAAGAGGGCATGCAGGAGGAAAGCAGGGAACATGAGGAATGGGGGAAAGCTGAATCATGGGGAAAAGGAGAAAGTAAGAAGTGATAAGGAGAGCAGATAACACTACTCATGTATCTCAGCAGCTCATGCTGGTCTTCTTTCTTGGCCCACAGGAGGTTTAACAAAGTTCATTGCTCCAGTATGTCAAGCTTTGGGGCTTTGAGAATCCCCATCAGTAAGGTATCCTGGTTCAAAATAATACACAGCATCCAAACCACACAGCATCTTGCACCTATTTACTTCCAGTGCTTGTTCCTCTGTGGCTGGCAGGGTTTAAATACAACTTTATTTTACAGATTCTAGGCTTCATATAAAGAATTCTGAAGATTACTTCAAAATTAAGTATTTTTAAACAGGGATAATTCATTTGTATTACAATTTTAGCATTTAGTTTCCTCAGGCTACAAGACTGAGGGGTTTTTTTGCTTCGTAATGGAGTATGCCAATATAAAAGGGTAGAGGCAGTATTTTTATGTTAACAACCTATAAAAGAGTATGTGTTATTTCTGTTCTTCAAACAGTTTATATTTCAATTGAAATGACAACACTGGACAAATAATTCAAAATAAATCTGCAAAATAATCAATAGTATTTCCAAGGTTACATATAAAATATGAATTAACTGACTGTGAGAAATATTAGAAAGTGTATAATTTTGTTTGCAGTCAAATCAATATATTTTAGTCTATTACATAGCCTAAGTGCTCTCAATATAATTAGAGCTAAATTACCTGTAAATTAATGCATTTAGCTCATGAATATGAAATCATTTGGTGAAAATCTTTAAGGTGGCTAATTCTTTAATTTAATGTTAACAAAGAATTAATTGGAAATAGCAAACCAGAGCTACATAATAAGGAAAAAACAGATATATACACATGCCTATCAATAAACTCAGTGTTCAGTCAAAATATTAAGAGCAAATGTTATGTTTCTCATACTAAAAATAATTACTCTCTTGCTAGTATAGGACCAAATTCCTCTTTCTGAAGTTTACCTGATACATATGAAATCAGAATTTAGTCCTGTAACTTTTATAACAGATCCATAATTTAAAGAACCATACTTTATTATATGTATATTTAAATTTTTCTATTGAAAAAATACTGCATTTGAAAACTTCTTTGGAGATCACACCTCCAACTGGCAGTGTTATACCAGAAAAGCTCTAGTATATCCCAGCAAAAGGAGTTCTGCTGATATAGCTAAACCACCCCCATGATCCACATTAGCTATGCTGACAACTCCAGCTAAAATCAACAGAAGTCCTTCTATTACACTCTTTCAGTAGGAATTGGATTGGATCCACCAAAAGGAAGCAGGAAGTAAGGCCCAGATCCTCTGGGTATAAATTGGTATTGCTGCAGTTGAGGATCTGGCCCCAGAATGCTTGTCATCTAGTTCTAGCTTTTCAGCTTATTCCCTTATACCCTTGCTAAATACAAAGTGACAAACATTTTGAGAAATGCCTATTTGTTTTTGTTTGTGAAAACTCGAGACACTTGCAAGCTGATTTTCAGATGTGTGGGATATCTGTATTTCCAATTGACTTTAGGAGAAGTTGAGTGCTTACCTTGTCTAGAAAATCAGCTACTTTGGCTAAATTTAGGCACCCTAACTCAGTGACTGTATTGAAATGTTTTACCCTAACCTTTCTGTGAAAGTTCATCTGCAGAATAAAGATAATTCATGCCTCAAAGAAGAGTTGTTCTGATTAATTAGTGTTTCTAAAGTGATTTGACAATATTAAGTGTTTCAGATCATTATTATTTTCAAATATTAAGATGGTGTTGTGGTAACAAACTAAATATTTGCACAAGAAACTGGGAGGATTATATCCTACCATGAAAAAGTTAGAAGAAAAATTACCAAATATCTTTTTTCTATGGAAACCCAATTGTCTAGAGGGAGGGGGAAAAATTTAGAAAAGACAAGGGTGATTCTTATTGTGATGTCAACAAAGATTAGTACTAATTGCAATTCAGTATTTCTGGTACACAGGAAATTTTGTCATCTTGAAATCTAGGTTTGTTCTTATTTGAAACAAAAGTATTTTCTTCCCCAGTATTTCCCATGAAAAGAAGACTCCAATAATTTTGTGTTTTGGAAGCACCAAAACCTGATGTTCCTGAAGCAAAATACACACCCTGGATGCCCTGAAGCTGTTCAATAAAATTGATGTAATGCAACTCAGTCTCACCACTGCTGCTCAGTGATGAGCAGAACTAAAACTGACATTTATTATGAGAACAGCTGCCAGGGATCCCAGGGCCTTGGACTCCAGAGCACCCAAACTTCTGGGCCAGCTGATTCCCTGACTTTCACAACCTGGAGAGCCAGCTGCCAGATGAATCCAAAAGCTCCTATGCTTCCTGTTTTTGGCTCTGGGCTTTTGGAAACCCTGAGTACATCTACTTTATCTAACCAAGTTCCAAAGGGATGGCCGTTTTAGTCCAGTCCAGCAAAAAAAGCAATGACCTGATCCCATGTCTTACACTCCCTTGCATTTATTTTCATCCCATTCTGTAAGTTCCCCCATCTTCAAAGCATCTGACAAATTGGGATTTTCTCCCACGAAAGCTCATGTGATAAATAAATCTGTTAGTGTTTAAGTGCCACAGGACTCCTTGCTTTTTTTGCTTGATCTGGGTGTCTCAATGATTCCACAGTCTTAGCACCCTGCTGCAGAGCAAGGAGCTGGGCCCCATTTAAAGGCAATGCTGCAAGGGTTCCAAATTCCTTGCTATGATGCAGGTAGCCTGAAGTGCTAAGGTCCCTGGCCTTGGGACAAAATGCAAGATGGGGCTGCAGACCGTGGAATCCTGGACTCGACAGCAGCTCACTACTTGAGAGAACCAGCAGGTTTCTAATTGGACTTTGCCTGTGATTTGATGAAAACTGAAGTGTTTTTACTAAACATTTCATGTTCACTGTAAAAAAAATCTGACCAGCTCTAGTAAAGATAATGAATCGATAAAACATGTCTATAATATTGACAAAGTGAAGGGGATCATGGTATTGACACCAATTAGAGATTTAAGACACGTACAATTACAGGTGCCTCAAAGTAAATAACCATAATAGAACACTGTCACAAGATATTGGCATTCTTCTGTTCTTATATAAAAGCCACTGAAAATTGAAGCTCACAATATGGAAAGCAAAATGTGAGGTGAAACCCAAAAATATATTCTCAAAGCAAGAGAAATTGATCCAGTCTATTTTTTATTCTCTTTTCTTTAAATATGACTTGACTTTTTTACGTCTCCAAAATAGCTTTTTCTCCTCTCTCCACAAATTATAGCCATCACCCACACTATTAAGCTGACTATAAGATAAAGAATTTACTCTATTACATGTGTGACTGATATTGCAGCAGAATGCACTGTCTTTGGGGACTATATTAATTTATGTATTATGGTGGCCCAGTTTGTGTACAGCTTTGAAGGAAAGGGTTAGCACAACTACTATAGGAAGCAAAAGATGGTGATGATTAAGGGGAATCACTTAGGTTGCAAACACCACAGAGAGGTGCCAGTCCTCAGGGAGGCATGTATAGACTGGTTCAAATTGGGTTTTTCCAAAGACCAATAGACAAAGAAGGCAATTTTGGCATAAAAAGGCTGTGACTGAACTGACTCAGTACTTTCCTTCTGATCAAGCAAATGGCCAGGACCTTCTGTCCATGGGACCCCTAGTCTTTGAGGAAGGGTTGGAAGGATTTTGGCCTATGACAGCCATGTAAGATGAAAAGGTCCCCCATGGTAAGCTTTTAGTGGTTTTGTATGTTTTCTCTGTAATGATTTTACCATACGAACAAGAGTGCTTGATTAGAAAAATCTGTGTGGTAACTTCCAACCGACTAGCCCTCGAAACTAAAGCAAAGCACAGATGCTGGCCTTTAGGCTGATTGGTTTGCTTCAGTTGTCCGGATATTTTCCAAGAGTCTAAGCAGCATTAAAACCTGCTAAGAAGGGAGTGGGGCAAGAATCCCCATGAGACAAATGATAGCTTGAGAGCTGACTGGAACTCCTGGAGTGGACCATGAATGGACTTTGAAGCCAGAAGGAGTCACTATGATCAGCTAGTCTGACCTCCTGTCCATTGTAGACTACACAACCAGATTCCTCATTAACTGCTTTAACAGACTCCCAACATTCATTGCATTACAACAACAGTTACAGCAAAAGAGCATCATACCATCAGCATATCTAAAGCTGGTTAAGAGGTGTCCACAAAAGGAAATTCCAGCTCCTTCCAGCTTACCAAAGTCTCCCCAGAATTATCTCATAATAAATTCTTTGTAATGTTAGGACAGAATGCAAAACTCTGGAAAAAAAATGAAAAATATCATACTTAAAATTACCAAAAAGAAACATTCTGAAAAGTCAGCATTTCTGTAGGTTCACCCATCTTTGCAGCATCTGACAAAGTGGATTTTCTCCCACGAAAGCTCATGCAAAAAATAAATCTGTTAGTCTATGTCCACACAGGCTTCTTATTTCGAAACAACAGAAGTTGTTTCGAAATAAGAAGCAGCATGTCCACACGACACATCGTTATTTCGAAACAACAGGCCTCGTTGTTTTGAAATAATTGCCATCATTTTGAAACCATTAAACCTTGCATCTAATTGAAAAAGCTGTTGTTTTGAAATGGTTGTTTCGAAACAACAGCATTCGGACACGTTGTTTCGAAACAACACCATTGTTTTGAAAAAAACTGTTTCGAAACAACATGTCCAAATGACCTTGTTTTGAAATAACCATTTTGAAACAAGGGCTATTTCGAAAAGAGGCTTTCCCTTAATTCGAATTAACAAACTGTTAATTCGAATTAATTTATTTCAAAATAAGGACTTTATTTTAAAATAACTCATTTCAAAATGGGGTCTTTCAAAATAATGATGTATGTGTGGACATAGCCTTAGAATTTAAGTGCCACATGACTCCTTGTTTTTTTAAATTAAAACATTAGGCATGATTAATGAAGAAGGTATTTGCGATAACAAATAAATAAATAAATAAATAAAAATAAGCAGAGTGAAAGAGAAGAGCTTAAAGATTGAAGAATGCAAGGCTATGTCCACACAGAAGCCCTTGTTTTGAAACAAGCCATTTCAAAACAAGCTGTTTCTAAATAAAGGCCCTTATTTTGAAATGCCTTATTTTGAAATAACTAAAAGCTATTTCAAAATAAGGAAAAAAGAGGGAATCGAAATAGTATGTCCACTGTGACATGCTATTTCAAAATAGGGGAGGGGAGGGGCAGGGAGGCCTGTGCTTGGCCAGGGACTCCCCGCCCCCAGGACTCCCCTGTCTCCCCGCCGCTTCTGCAGGGGGCGCGGGGCTTCCCCTGCCCGCCTGTGGGTCCTGATGCGGGCGGGGGGGGCTTCCCCAGCACTCCTCTGCCGCTTCTGCCGTGGGCCAGGCCGGGGCCACCTCCCGTCCAGGGTTCCCCGGCGCCCCTCTGCAGGCAGGGCCGGCGCCAGGGAATCCTGGGCAGCAGGCGGCCCCGGCCCCGGCCCCGCCCATGGCAGAAGCCGGGGGGGGGGCACCAGGGAAGCCCCCCCACCTGTGGCAGGAGCCGTTGGTGGGGCAGGGGAAGCCCCCCTGCCCCCAGCAGGAGTGTCAGGTGGGCAGGGAAAGCCCCCTGCCTGTGGCCAAAGCAATGGGGTGCAGGGGAAGCCCCCCCATCCCCTGCAGAAGCAGCAGGGGGGGCAGGGGAAGCCTCCCGCATATGGATGAAGTGGAGGGGGGGCAGGGGAGGTCTCCCGCCCCTTGCAGAAGCAGTGGGGGCACAGGGGGAGTCCCCTACCCCTGGCAGAAGCGGTGGGAGGGCAAGAGGGGGGCGCCAGGGAGCCCTGGGGGCTGCGCACCCGGGGCTTGGGGGCAGCCCCAGCAGCGGGGTGAGCCACCCCTGGAGCGGCCACCCCACCGGGGCTGCAGTCCCCCTGACTGGGCCGTGTGGCTGGTAGCTCGCCCGCAGCCTGGGCAGGGGGCAGAGCCCTAGGGGTGCCCCAGCTGGCTTCCCCCCGCTTCCCCTTGCTGGTGGTAGGGGGGGCAAAGGGGGCTGAGGCACTCATCCCCCCCTGCTCCCAGCAAGGGGAAGTGGGGGGAAGCCGGCTGGGGCACCCTCGGATCCCCTGCACTCCACTCAGCACCCTGGCTAAGGTGCTGATCCCTGCCCAGGGTGCTGAGGGGGGGGTGGGACCTTCCCCCCAGGGTGCTGTGCACCCTGGGCGGGAGGTCCTTGTTATTTCAAAGCAATCCTTGCTTCGAAATAACATGTCCCAATGGCTTATTTCAAAACAACTGGTTTCGAAATAACCCTCCTTTCGAAACCAAAGTGGTTTAAGCTGTTTCGAAAGGAGGGCTCTTGTTTTGAAACGAGGAGCTCCCTTCTTTCGAAACAAGAAAACGTCATGTAGACATAGGGACTTTAATTTCAGAACAACCGGTGTTGTTTTGAAATAAAAGCCCTGTGTGGACATACCCCAAGAGAGAATACAAGAAACCAAAGAGACGGATTCAAAGGCACAGTAGCTGAGACAAGAGGGAATACATCAAGGCAAAATTCAAGGAACTTGAATATTATAAATAGAGTGATAAGATGTTCACTGTTGTCAGACTTTTTACCAAACAGTCTTCCCCACAACTTAGCATAATAAACATTATATTGGCAGAATTCTTACTGAAGGTGATCCAAGACACAGGTAGAAAGATTACTGTGCCAATCTGAATGCCTCGAAAAAAAGTATAGATCTAATGGCATCCGTTCTGCAAGAGGATGCAGTTTGTGCTGTTATGAATGTGAAGCATGGAAAATTATGAAGGGAAGAAGATTCGTCAACAAAATTGCTAAAAGCAATCAATGACTGTGGTATGGATCTTACATGAAAAACCCCTGGGCCCACCAAAGACTGTGGCTGCTAGATCAGACTGCCCTTGACCTGATGAACAGCTAGCTGAACTATGTAGCTGCTATGTCACTCTGTGGTTAGTCCAGAGGACAAATCAAGGCCACAGGGTCACACATTTTCCCCAGTGTTCCCACTGACTCTCCTTACCAGGTGGTGACACAGTAAGTTTACACCAAAACACCATATCAAAGAAAAGGGATATAACTGATTGTATGTATAACTGATTATATGTAAATATTGCACCATTTCCCAGATACTGCATACTAGTTAAGTGCTCAACATAATTAAGGATATTATGAAGCAAGTGACAGTAGCAGTGCTTACATTCCAACCAGCTAGTTTCAGAGAGGGAGAAGATATGCAAACAAATCAACGATATCCACTGTACTATTAAAATGCAGAGAACATAATCACCTCTTCTTTGTGCATGTTATCAACTACTGTAAAGCTGTTTGATATCATCATACATGGATATACTCTCTTAACAGACTTTGTCTGTATATTTGGATTCTAGGTAGCTTAGTTTGTATAGAGGAAACAGGAGAATTCACCTCAGTTTATAAGACATGTGAACACTGCAGAGGCAAATCTTGGTCTTCTCTTTTTCCATCAACAGTGGGCTGGTGTGGTGTCATATATTAATAGCATCTAGTCACAGTGTAACAGTATGTGCCTTTTGTCTTGCAAGTCACCTTAATCACTAGAATATCTAGGTGGGAGTTTCAGATAAGAATGCAACTTAGTGTTTAAGCATCTGGTTTGAAATACCTAAACTCCTTGGAAACAAAGATTCTAAATCATTGCAGAACAGACTCAAATTCGAAGCTTTGAAGGTAGTTAAGCTAGATACTATGCAATTTGCTCTGTGGGGATCATTAGAGACTAACTTAAAAAGTGTTCCATCTACTGTGCATGAATACCAAAGATCTAAGTTGGCCAAAATGTCCATATGAAATTGTGTATAGTATGCCAGTTGTTTGCTAGCCTCATACTAACTGTGGGCACAATTAAGGGGTACTGTATGCATATACATTGCTCTTCTCCCCTGCTGCTCTCATCCCTGGCACCTGCCAAGATGTCAGAAGTGGGGCTGGCACAGGAACCAGAAAAGGTTGCCAACCTCTGATATAGACCGTACTTCCCTACTTCATGTATGACAATGCCATGGGGTATTGTATCAAAAGCCTTAATAATATCAAGATGTATTACATTTACTACTTCCCTTCATTCACAGGGAAAGTAATTAGGTTGTTCTAGAATGATTTTTTTCTTCACAAATCCATTTTGGCTATACCTTATCACATCACTATCCTCTAAGTGCTTACACATTGATTGTTTAATAATTTGGTTCCAGTACCTTTTCAAGTCCTAAAGGTAGGCTGACTGATTCATCATTCCTTAGGTTCTCTTAGGATGTCTATACTAGAGATCCTGCTGCAGCATAGCTATACCCACAGCTGTGGTCACTCTATGGAGACAGAAGACAGCTCTTCCACTGACATAACTAAACAATGCCCAATGAGCAGCAGTAGCTATGGTAATGGGAAAAAATTTCCTATTGACATAGTGCTGTCTACATTTACACTTCTGTTGGTGAAACTTATGTTGGTCAGAGTGTTTTCTCACACCCCCAACTGACAAAATTTTCTCTGACGAAAGTGCTAGGGTAGACATAGCTTAGGTGAAAACAACAAGAGTCCTGTGGCACCTTAAAGACTAACAGATTTCTTTGGACATAAGCTTTTGTTGGCTCCAATGCATTGTCAGATGAACTTGTCACCAGGCATAGCCCATTCACCTATCTTTAAAAGGAGGACTATTTTTTGCCCTTCTCCAGTTCTGTGGTATCTTACACATCCCCCATGAGTTTTCAAAGGTAATTGCTAATGGTTCTGAGATTGTCTCAGCTAGTTTCATAAGTTCCCTAGAGTGAATTTCATTAGGCCCTGCTGACTTGAATATGTTTAAGAATAGTTAGAGAAATTAAACCTGTTCTTTTCCTATTTTAGTTAGGCACAGAGAAATAATCTTTGTTTTATAGCTATAATAAGTTCAATGAACAAAGACACGTATTACAGCTGAAACATTCAACATAAAAATGCCATGTACTATGTAAAATACAAGTGCACAGCTTCAGCCAGTTGTGGTAGACAGAATCCCCCGTCTCACTTTCTGGTGAGATGAGAGTGGAAGTAGAAAGGAGAGACTCAATTTTGCAGATTACAAGCTTCTCACTATCACAAAAAACATTCTGTATTACTCTGATAGAGAACTAAAATGTATGTCAATAATCAGATGAGTTCTGAAGGATGAAAAGCAAGAAGCAGACTCTGTAAAGATGGGTTCAGTGGAAAAAAGAAATGATAATTATTTAGATCTTCAATCAGCAATTTAATTCCCAGAAGTACTAAATGATTTATTTATTTATTTATTTATTTGGTCAAAACTGAAGACAATGTTAGAGCAATACTAAAAAAAATACTGCAAAGGCAGTGACTGTGAAGGCAGCAGGCTGCAACCCCATTTACTTTGCTCAATCTGGCCCCTGTAGGTAACTACATAACGAGATTAATAGGGCAATAGTGTAGCTGTGGGGGCAGTTTTGATGGTAATGACACTTAGTTATAATAAATAGTAATAGCAAATTGGTTGTGAAATGTGAATGAGCAAGGGTTTTCTAAGCATCTCATGTAGCTGCTTTCTGTCTTTTCTTAGTTCTTTAAGATATGTTTTATGGTTAAACTCAATTATTTCCAAAGTGAAATTCAATTATCAGGCATCTATACAATAATTTATAAAGATGATAGAGATCATTTTAAAATTATATTACTTCTTTAGCTATAAATGAGGATATAGATGTGTGCATTTTATTATACAGAAATATTGTAAAAAATGTCACCTAAGTTGTGGCCATGAAATATGAAAGTGTGCCCCCAAAAATGGAAACTGAACCACTCTCTCTGTTAGATTCTGAGTCTGTGTCCTCCAAAGCTTACAGTTTAATTTACCATAATAAGAGAGAGAGAGAGAGAGACAAACTCATACTACCACATGACATGAGTATGGCAGGAGGGTGGTTTTTGGTTTGGTTTTCTTTGTGTTGGTTTTTGGTTGTTTTTTTTTTGTTTGTTTTTTTTGTTTTTGTTTTTGTTTTAGAGAGGGAGAGGTGTTTTTAATTAAAGAATAATTTTAAATAACCTCTACACAAGCCCCAATACTCTTAACTGTCAAACCACCACGGTAACACACAAAGCAGAGAAGTCACATGTGCATCCATACAACACGAGTCTGTGCCCACCTCGTATTTTATACACTAAGCAATGCTTGAACGGAAACAGCAGGAAGTGAGGTGGGTGGTTCTGTAGCTGACACTCTTCCCATTGCATAGAGTACTAAATCAAAGCCTCCACATGGTGGTAGGGAGAACTTTACTGCTGCAAGAGGTACAAATGGAGACAGAATTTTAAACCCTGATCTTTTATGTTCATCTCCCGCACATCTTTTAAAAGAAGTATCAGCTGTTAGCAGTGGTCTACTGGCCAAAGGCCATTGTGGATAATTGCACTGCATATACCTAAAATTGCTGCTCAAGTTTTATTAAGATAGGTTATTCACTTCCTTGTCTAAAAGCTGGCATGTAGGATAATGCTAGAATCCAGTGACTGGTGCAATCAATTCCAAGAGTGTTTGCATTTCGGAAATTTTATGGGGCTATACATGGAGGTTGTCAATATACTTATTCTAATCATAAAGAAAACAATACTGGATTGCTATCAGCAATATCATGATGTAGTAATTGTTGGTAAGCATCAATTAAGGACTACTGTGCCTATATCCTTTTGGTATTTGTAAAAGTCTCTTACGTGGCATTTGGGCAATCTCTAATACTATGTATCACAGCTGAATAGTTTTTTGGAATTGCTTAAGTAAATGAAAAATATTTTTAACATCAACAAGATAGATGAGGAAACCTGAATGTTACTAAATGTTGTAAAAGACAAGCATATGGTTTGAAAGCTAATTTTTAATATATAAGGAAGAAAATAAATTAACTTACACAGTAGAAAGTCCAAAATGCTACCTGTGCTCAGGCATGGGACTTTGAATATGAAAATTATTCCCCAGGAAACTTCTTCCATGGGGAAAAAGAAGTGCTTAAAACTGCTGATGGTCCCCTGTATGATTGGTGGGATGTGCTGAGTTGTGCTGAATTAACTACATAAAACTATGTGAGTGAAACAAGGAAGCTGTACCATACAGAATTAAAGAAACATGAAATGTGAAAATCTGAACATTAACACTGTCCACTTTACAAACACATTGATGCCATCCTTAGTTAGGCAATCATAGTTTAACATGATCTACTTTCTACAGCCTTTGATGTGTTTCTAAACTAATCTGCTCACACACATGAAGAGTATCAGTGTACACAAATATTACCGAAAATGTGTTATATACTGTGACAAGTCCTTTTAAAAAAATTCAGTGTCAGTTTAAGTGTTAAATAACTGCTGTGTGATGACATGAAGCATCAAGAGGACAACTGTATGTTTTCTAAAAGCTTGACATGCACCCCAAGGCACTCTGTCTCTCCCTGCCCATTCAAATTTACTTTGTCTGAAGAGACAAAGGAAATATTGCTGGATGCTGGGGGAGGGGTCCTAATCTAAGGAGTTTGGATAGTAGCAGTGCTGAAAGATTTTGATGACAGACTGCATGAATCTAATATATTTTAAGTTAGGCACCAGTAGTTGTTTTATCTTTATGTTTCTTGAAACCAATTATAAATTTTATGCCTCAATACTTATTATCTTTCTTTGTAATTAATAAACTTGTTTTATTTAATCCAGTGTGTTCAGGCTAAAGTGTCTGAGTAACTCCATTCGGGGCAACATGCTGTATGTATATCATTCCCTACATGAAGCAAAGGACTTAACGTATTTCTACAGTCTAGAAGAAGGAAATGTAGGGCATAGATTTCTGGGGAAAAGATATGAGAACTGGGAGTGTGGTAGGGCCACCTAGGGAAGTTTTAGGGCTGGCCAAAGCCAAGGGGTGGCTGTCTGAATGCAGTACAATGCATTGTAAAGGGCAATCCAGCTAAGAGGGCAACAGGACACAGTGATTCATTATTCTGGATTGTTACAGCAGGACAGAAGTTTCTCAGCTATAGCATATATATTGTTTGTAGAATAGAAAATTATAATGACCAATCACAAATCTGTAAAGCCAAGGCATTTTCTAAAAAAGATTACACACAGCAGAAAAAATTCACCTCTGTGCAGAGAGCTATATACACCTCCATGTAAACCATCAAAATTATTAGCTCTGTTGATTTTATTCTGTCTCATTAAAACTGGATTTATGGGAGACTTTGTGTGGGCCAACTAGACTGTAATGCATTTCACTCCTTATGCACACCTGTGTCAATGTAAATCAATGAGACCCAGATCATTTCTTCCTTGGAAAGGCTCTGATATTTGGCATGATCACCTTGTAGAGTTCTGATGCATCATTCCCTCAGTCTAACAGTTCAGTTGTTGAATCATCAACATACATACAAACTATAATAAGTAGAGCTGGTCAGAAGTTTCTAACATTTTTATGTAATTATTTCTCTTCAAAAAAAGAAATCACAAAAGTGTTGTATTTTGAAGTTTGTTGGAGTGGGCTTTTGACTAAAAAGAGTGAGTAGCCTTTTCCTACCTGCTTCTCCACTCATTTTTCTTATTCTACCCTTTTTCAGCAGCAAAACAGAACTCAAGATTTTCCAATTCTAACAACATTGGTTTAAAAAAACCCACAGAAATGTTGAAAAATCAGTCCCACATCTGGAATATTGGAAACTATTTTCAGTTTTCATTCTCCTCCTCTCATTTCCAGCTAGATTTATAACAATATGTACTGCAAGAAAGAAGAGTCCTTTGTTTAAAACATCTTAAATAATTGATGTCATAGCAATATTCAAAATTCCCATAGCCGTGTTAGTCTAGTCCAGTGAAAAAACAACAAGGAGTTGTGTGGCACTTTTAGACTAAACATTTTAATAAATATCTTCTTTAAGTATACCTATGTTATCTATCATTATTCTCTAATGCAAATTTAATAAAAAACCCTCTTTATTGGGGCAATGACTATAAATTAATAAATCCCAGTGTTAATGCCAGAGATTTTACCCAATCCTTTATTCATGGACTTTTTAAAACAAATACAATGGCATTCATTTAGTATCAGCTTATTCTCAATCTGTACACTTGCCCTCTGCTGAAAGGGCAGTCAATGTCCATTAAGCCTTGCTCTGTATTAGAGCAGAAAAAGATAAAAAGCACACCTGACCTGCACCTTCCCTTTGGTACTTCAGTGTTCCAAGTATGGACTTTACAGGGCTGGTATTTCAACATCATGACATTTACGTGCAGCACCATTGCTTAACAGTTCATCAGACTGACATTTCACCTTACCTCTGGTTTAAAATCTGGGCCCAAATCAGAATTTATTCAGATTTGCCAACCCTAAATCTTGGGGCATCTACAAAATACAGTTCCTGCTCATCAGGTTTTGCTGACTATTGAACTACGGGGACACATTCTTACGTTATATTATGACACCTATATTAAATATAAAATCAGGAAAGTTTGTGAAGGGATACAGTTCCCACTCAAATGTATCAAAAATAGCACTTCAAGTAAAGTATGATGTGGATGAGCCACTTTAATCTGCCACCACCTGAAGGAAGATTGCTCTTATATTTTTTGACTTGATTGTAGCTGTAATAAAGAAACTTGATTTCTCCATTTGCTGGATGCCCACATTTGTTCTCTTTTGCACATGCTTTGTTAGTGGGATGCTGTAGTCATCCATCCTAACTTCAAAAGCAAATGTGTTCATATTAATTCTAGTTTAACAGACTCCTTCCAATGTGTTGCTAGGTCCTTGAGATTTCCTTAATTTTGCAGGAAGAGAGGGGCTTTTAAAGAGAACTATGTTACCCTGTGAAACATTCTGCAGTGCAGATCCCTCACAGATATAGTGGAATTTTAAAGCTCCCAGGCTTTATATCTATGTGTCTGTTTTGAGCCATTTATCTAACAGCCATACGCAAAGGGAACATGCAAACACAGTACTACCGCTAGCACTATCATATTGATACACAGTATTTTTTTTTCCATTTACAGAATTGAACTTTGCAGAGGTTGGTAAGTTGCTTCAACCATATTTAACAAGTGGGAAACTAAGGTCTGAATAGATAAAATGACTTGCTTAGGCTAATCTAATGTCATGACCAGGACATGGGAAGTTTCACCTAGTAGTCAATGCAGCATTCAGGCATTATCAGGTAACCAGGAGACTAGAGTCCAAGACACATCAGCTGTCAGGAGGCAGACAGGATCAGATTACTAGGAAGTCTGGTTACAAGACAAGCCACAAATAAAAAAAAACAGACATCATCAGGTTACGAGGAAATCAGCAGCAGGTGCAAGCATCATAGGAGATGGCCTCTAAAGCAACAAAAATCAAGGTGCCTGGACAATTATCTACTCATAGCCTGGATTTCTGTAGGACCTGGGAACCAATGAGGAACCCCAGCATGTGGCCAAGCAGAGTCCAGGATTGGGGTCTTCTGCTGGAGTTCAACTCCTATTCTAACAACATATCCCTGTAGAGCATTCTGGCACTTACTAGTGCTGAAAAATCCTATTGAGCAGGATTTGAGGACCGTTGTCCCATAGCCACTGTGTGTATGTGAGGACTCATAAGAAGTCTCAAGAATAGTCCTTGCTAGCTGCTAACTAATATAATCCAGTCTATGTCAACTGAAAAGAGGATTTGGAAAGGTAGGCTCTAAATATCTACTTCCTTACATCCCTTTTGTCATGTGCACAGGTACTGTACACAAATGAAAGTGCAAAAATATCAGATGGATTTTTTAAAGCTCTCTCAGGCAAAGAAAAATAAATCAAAGTTATCCTGTTCATACATAGTCTGAAAGTCAAGCACTAAAAAAAGGAACAGAAGTAAAATGTTTCTAGCATTTCAGAGGAGAACAGGGTTACAGAAGAGCAGGGCTCAGAATGGTCTGGTACATACAGTATATTTTCCTCCTTCATTAAGAAAAGCTAGCTGCTAACTGTTATGGTCATGGAGGAAACCTGTAAAATGCAAACCAAGTGTAACTAAAGCAGGATGTCAGCCTGAGTCTGCAGAGAGCCTGGGACAATAAACTTTGAGAGTTGTGATGTCCCATTCATCTTAATGTGAAGTTAAATCAGCTTCCCAGTAACAATAATTTAAATGTCAACTCTGTTACATGTTTATAGTATTGTTGTAATATGTTAGTCCCAGGACATTACAGAGAGAAGATGTGTAAGATGATATCATTTATTAGGTGCCCTTTTGTTAGTGAAAGTGACAAGCTTTCAAGCACACACAGAGCACTTCTTTGGGTCTGGAAAAGGTACTCAGCGTCACAGCTAAACATAATGAGGAACAGACTGTTAAACATAAGGAGTTAACATTTATTTCATTTCTCATCCATTGAAAGAGAAGCAGCATCACAGATCTGCAACTGACTGAGTGACACTTCATTTTGTTTCAACAGGTAGGTGGAATTCGGGAGATTCCAAAGGGGCAGCCATGTTAGTCTAGTCCAGCAAAATAAATAAATAAATAAACAAACAAACAAACATGCAAGGAGTTGTGTGGCACTTAAAGACTAACAGATTTATTTTTCGCATGAGGGTTCATGGAAGAAAATCCCACTTCATCAGATGCTTTGAGGATGAGGGAACTTACAGAATGGAAAGAAAATAAATGCAAGAAAGTATGAAAAATGGGATCAGGTCATACAGTAACAGCAAATCAGAGCAGTTGTTAAGGTTCAAACCCCTGGGAAGGGTGAAGTCAAATTACCTGTTGTAATGGGAAAAGAAACCACAGTCACGATTTAGTGCTGCTTTCATACAATCTTATTTGCATATTAATTCCTTTTCAGGTGTTTCTCGTTAAAGTCTCAATGTTCCACTGATGTCCCTGAGTACAGTCATTAACAAATAATTTATAGAGTGATTAGAAAGATGGATGTTCCAAAGGGACAGCCGTGTTAGTCTGGTAAAGCAAAAAAAGCAAAGAGTCTTGTGGCACTTAAAGACCAACAGATTTATTTATCACTTGAGCTTTTGTGGGAGGATATCCCATTTCGTCAGACACTTTGCAGAGGAAGAACTTACAGAATTGGATGAAAATAAATGCAGGGGAGTGTAAGACATGGGATCAGGTCATACTGCAACAACAAATCACAGCATTTGTAAGGATTCAAACTCTAGGAAACAGCACAGAGGGAGGATGAAGTCAAATTACCTGTTATAATGTGAAAAGAATCCACAGTCACGATTCAGCCCTGCTTTCAAACAATCTAATTTGCATATTAGTTCAATTGCAGCTGTTTCTCTTTGAAGTCTTGATGTCCCATTGATTTTTTTGAGGATCATTGTTAACAAATCATCAGTGGAGTGATTAGGAAGATGGAAATGCTCAGCAACTGTTTTTTTTTTTTTTTTTGGTGTTGTGATTTCTGATGTCAATTTTGTGTGCATTTATTCTTCTGCATGAGAATTGTCCTGTTTGTCCAATGTATAAGGCTTGGGGGCATTTCTGGTACATGATGGCATAAATCACATCAGTGGATGAGCAGGTGAAGGATCCTTTGATGGAGTAGCTGGCTTGATTAGGTCCTATAATGGTGTCTTTTGTGCAGATATGTGGACAATTGGCAGCGTGGTTTGTTGCAGGGATATGTGCCTGTTTTAATGTTTCTGTTGTTAGATCTGTAGTTGCTGGTAAGTATCTGTTTAAGGTTCGGGGGCTGTCTGTAGGTGAGGAGAGGTCTGTCTCCCAAGTCTAGAGAGAGTGAAGGGTCATCTTTTAAAATGGGCTGGAGGTCCTTGATGATCAGTTTTAGAGGTCTGACTCAAGGGTTGTATCTGGTGGCCAGTGGTGTTCTATTGTTTTCTTTTGGGGGGGCTTTTCCTGTAGTAGACTGCAGGGTACTCGTCTGGCCCTATCAATGTGTTTCTTTATTTCTCCAGATGGGTACCGTAGTTTTAAGAAAGCTTGATAGAGATCCTGAAGATGTCTGTCTCTGTCTGAGAGATCAGAGCAAAAGCATTATATCTTAGGGCTTGGCTGTAGACAATGGAGCATATGGTGTGTTCAGGATGGAAGCTCGAGGGATGTAGATAACTATACCAGTCAATAGGTTTTTGGTGTAGAGTGGTGTTGATGTCTCCATCCCTAATTTGTACTGTAGTGTCCAGAAAGTGGATCTCCTATGTGGAGTGTTCCAGGCTCAATTTGATTGTGGAGTGGAAACTGTTGAAATCACTGTGGAAATCTTCAAGAGCATCCCTGCCATGGGTCTGGATAATGAAGATGTCATCAGTATGACATCAGTAGAACAATGGAAGTGTTCAGCAACTGGTTTTTCTGTTTTGTGCTTTCTGATGTCAGTTTTGTGTTCATTCATCCTTTTGGGCAGGGATCATCCTGTTTGTCAGGGCATTTCTGGTACATGATGTCACAAATCACATTAGTAGATGAGCAAGTGAATGAGCCTTTGATGGAGCAGCTGGCTTGATTAGGGCCTATGATTGTATCTTTTGTGCAGATATGTGGGCAAAGTTGGCAACATTGTTTGTTGCAAGGGTGTGTGCCTACTTTAATGTTTCTGTTGTTAGGTCTGTAGTTGCTGGTGAGTATCTGTTTAAGGTTGAGTGGCTGTGTGTAGGAGAGGAGAGGTTTGTCCCCCAAGGCTTGAGAGACTGAGGGATCATCTTTCAGGATAGGCTGTAGGTCCTTAATGATCTGTTGTAGAGGTTTGACTTGAAGTGGAACAGTTCAAGTGGAATTAATATGCAAATTAGATTGTGTGAAGGCAGCACTGAATCATCACAATGGCTTCGTTTCCCTTTGCAACAGGTAATTTGATTTCACCCTTCCCAGTTTTTGAACCTTAACAACTGCTCTGATTTACTGTTACTGTATGACCTGATCCCATGTTTTATACTCCCTTGCATTTATTTTCTTTCCATTCTGTAAGTTCCCTCATCTTCAAAGCATCTGACGAAGTAGGATTTTCTCCCATGAAAGCTCATGCGAAAAACAAATGTTAGTCTTTAAGTGCCACAGGACTCCTTGTTTTGTCTGGCAGAATCCACCACTTTTTTCATTTACATAAACCAAGCAAGAGTCAAGGTAATGAAGCCTTACTGAGCCCACAGGCATTCTCAGGCTCCAGTGAGGATGGAGATTGGTTCAAGGTATGCAGTGGAGCTCAAAGAGCATACACAATCATATTTCAGACATATGTCATGATCTGTCATAGGTGGTGTCACATCTGGCTGCACACATGGACAGAGGTTATTTGAACAGTAACTTCTGTTTGCTCAGGGCAGGTTTGAAAGACAGAAAATAAAGGTTTATAAACTGTGTGTGCAAGAATCCTAATAATTCTTGAGCAAGGACATGGTAAAGATATAGCATCTGGGCTAAGTTTGCTTCCTCTAACTACATTTCTCTTCCTTAAGCTTACTTCTTTTGACAATATTATCGTTCTGATAACATCCTGGATATAAGGGCACTTGTACAAGTATTAGTAAGCTTGGCACACCATACGGATGTTATATGTGATGTGTATATTCATCGATTTTTTAAGCCTTGAAAACACCATTATAATCATCTAGTCTGACCTTCTGCATAATAAAGACTAGAGAATTTCACCCCATAATTCTTAACTTCTGTTTGAGCTGGAAAGGGTCTTTTACAAAGACATTCAGTTCTGATGTAAAATTTTTCTACTACTAAAGAATCCACTATTCCCTTCTAACAGAACACTGTTCCAATGGCTAGTTACCTTGACTCATTACAAGTGTGCACCTTATTTCTTATCTGGATTTTTTTTTTTTTAGCATCAGCTTCTAGACATTTATTATGGTTTTGTTTGCTGGATTTTTTCAGTCACAATCAGAGCTCTCATTACACAGGTACTTACAAACCAAGGACAAATTACCTCTTACCCATTTCTTGGATAGCTTAAGCATCAGAAGTATAAGGCAGGTTTTCCTGACTTAACATTCTTCCAGCTTTCTTCTGAACCCTTTCTGATTTTTCAACATCCTTTTAAAAATGTGGACTATAGAAACTGGACACATTGATCTTGTATACAGAAAAAAAAAGACAGCTTTTGATGCTAGAAGGCCAGATGCCAGCTCTTGCCCAGGTTATAGGCATAAGCTAAAAACTGACAAATCTGTGGCTGGAGACCAGACTGTTTTACCTGTATGTTAGTTTTGCTTAAAATAGGTATTAGTCTTATGTGAAATGTATTTAGAATCTATTAAATGCTTCTAAACTGCTGCATGCATTAATCTCATTTGCAATGGCTGTATCACATGCTATAACAAACTATGAAAGTTTTTCTTTACAACTTTGCAAATATTTGCTATGAACTTGGGAATTCAGGCAGGGGACTTGCCAGGACTATCAGCATTGATGGAACCAAGGATCATTTCAATACAAAGGATTGGTTAATGGCCCTATTTGCATTGGAGAAATGCACAAGAAAGCTTCTCCAGTCAGCTTGAAAGCTGAATGATGGAAATAAAACAAAGCCATGGAAAAATTTTCAGTCTTTTTGCTTTAACTGTAAAGGGCCAGAGACTCTAACTTAGTTCCAAAGGGGCAGCCATGTTAGTCTAGTAAAGCAAACAAAGCAAGGAGTCTTGTGGCACTTAAAGACTAACAGATTAATTTATCTCATGAGCTTTCATGGGAAAACATCGTCTGAGGAAGTGGGATATTCTCCCACGAAAGCTCATGCGATAAATAAATCTGTTAGTCTTTAAGCGCCACAAGACTCTAACTTGAAGCCCTAGGGTCTGCCTCCTTAGTTTATTCCCCCCCCCCCCCCCAAATACCCTCTTTGAATTGACATATCACTACAGGACTGTCAATCTTAGCGTTTAGATGGTAACTTATTTGTGTATATGTTTACTTGCTTTAAACTGGATATGTCTACGCTGAAAATTTGTTTCCAAATAAGGAGGCTTACTTTGCAAAAACTTTTTAAATTTGTCCATGCAGGCATTTTGTTATTTTGAAATAAGCATGTTGTTATTTTGAAAAAATGAAGCACTATTCTGAAATAACTAAACATGCTTCTATTTCAAAAGGGCAATTATTTTGAAATAGTTATTGCAAAAAAAAGCCATTCCAAGCCATGGAACTGGCTTTTTTCAAAATAATGGCCTTCTACTTTTCCCTACGTTCCCCTATTTTGAAATAGAGAGTCTAGTGATGACTCTCTATTTTGAAATAATAATTCCTATCTTATTTCTTTACTAGACTCCTATTTCAAAATAATAAATTCAAAATAATGCTATTTTGAAATAATTATTTCAAAATACCTTGATAGTATAGACATATCCTCTCTTATTGCTTTTTCTTAGTTAATAAATCTTTAGATAGTTTATTTCTGGATTGGCTGTCTTTGGTGCATAGCCTATCAAATGATCTGGGGGGTAAGTGACAGCTCTTGGGCCTGAAAGAAAACTGAATGTTGTGTGATTTTTGGCATATCTAACTATTTATCACTATCCTGTTTGTCTGGGTGGCAAGATAGTCTAAAGAGTCTCAGGATTGTCTGTAACTCCATGGGAAAACTGTTCTAGTGATACAGGAGTTCACAATTGTTATTAAATTAGTGAAATCTAATTTATAGACTATACCACCTATTTAAGTTATCTTCCCAGTTTTTGACAGTCTGCCCTAAGACTGGCATTCACAGTTGTGAGCCACTCCCAGTCTCCCATCCTCTAAACATGACCTACATCCTCTGTAAGCCTGTTTCTTCTTGTACTGACCAGCCGCCTTCTATACCATGACCTTGAATTACTGTATACTAGCAGATAAAGGCTGTGTCCTGTGCATTTGGAAAGAATTATAAAAGACACCTACATAGCAACAGCTGCAGCTACCATGTGCCACTCAAGTCGGGCTCACAGGGATTAGGCTATAGGGCTATCCATCCATGGGAGCTTGAAGTTCCTTTAAGTTGCAACCCAGCCCATGAGTTGACAGAGAGAGACCACATGAGGACACTTGCTCAGGAGGTATGGTGACCAGTTCACATCTACTGGAACGTTGACAAGAGGGTCCAGCTGTGCTTTAATCATCAGAAAAATCTCTTCTCAAATTGTTCCAGAACATTCCAGCCAAGGAAATTCTTCTGCTACTGAGGACTGGTTTCCCTTCCTGCCCCATCTAATATGTAATTTAAGAGGAGGGGGTAAATAATATGTTTCAAAATGATTATTTTGGAATTGGATTTGTTTACATAGCTAATGTGCAATAATATTGGTAATTATCTTTATTCCCTTAAATATTGTTTTAATTATTCCAGACCAAATCCTGACATTTCCATTCAGGAAAATACTCATTAATCAAAATGGAAGATTTCTCAAGAGACAAGCCATTAAAATTTTAATATGATCCTTATGACTTGCCAAATCCTGTTTAGAATATTTGTGATTTGTAATATTTCTTATTTCCCATCATTACGTCCTAATTGCTCACAACCCAACGAAAATGTGTGTCTGCTACTTGTTAATTTTTTCCTTAGTTTAAGAATTATTTTAAGAGAATAAAGTTTGGAAATGAATTCAAACAGATGGAGAAGACAGCAGGAGAGCATCACCAATATTCATCAGGTGAACACAGTGGCAGAAGACTATATTTGTTTCAGTTTTACTTAGTATTTAAGAAAAAAAAATCTCTATTTCTTCACTTCTAGCAACTCCATTAGCAATTCATCTGATGCTGCTAAGCAACATTTTCTGTTTCCAAATCCTGCACAGATGTTTTTGCCTTATGACCACTTGCTGTTGTCACTAGGCTGCTAGTACCTGTAATGCTGCCTACTGCTTGGATTATCCTTTTTGGCTTTAATGCCTACCAGGCGGATGTTTGCTGCTATCTGTGTATTCTTGCTTGACTTGCTGGGGCTCTTTAGCTTTGTGTGATGTGGCTTATAAATTCATGTTTGGCTGACTCTGCTTTCTGCTTACCTATGCTTTACAGCTAAGTACCTGAAATGGTTTTGATAATGCATTATGTGCCCTGTGGTGCTGTAGCGCTGCTTCTATGCAGTCCCAGTTCTGAATCAGGGCAAGACATTTTTTGATCTATCTCATGTAGAGTGACTCCAGTAGAAATGTAGTCCTGGAAAGGATCTTGAGAAGTCTTCAAGTTCAGCTCTCTGCATTGTGTAAGAACGTCCTAGACCATCCCTGACAGATGTTTGTCTAACTTGTTTTAAAACCTTGCAATGATGGGACAACATGGCTGTCCTATTCTAGAGCTCATATACCCCTAAAGTTTGAAAGTTTCCCCTAATATCAAATCTACATAGCCTGCTTTTTCTGTTTAGCGTAAGTATAATGACAAAGGTAACACGGTTCCACTGAAGCACTAGCACTGGGGTTTTCAAAAGCACCCTCTTTCTATTGACATCAATGGAGTCATTAAACACTTCAACAGTAACAGAGTTAGGCCAGTGCAGAGCACTTTTGAAACATGAAAGCACTTACCAAAAGCAACAAAACATACAGCCTACATAACTGTGAAGAACGGCCACTGCTGTAAAGGCCAGATTCTAAAGGCATTTAACTCAGTGGGAGTTAGGCACTGTTGCAAATCTCATCAGATAGCTATCTGCATTTTTAGTGACCTAAATACCTTTTAAGAATCTAACCCTTAGGGTATTAGTATTCAGTCCCTTGCTAAGTGCCCTGCCAGCTTGATCTGCCATACAAAGCACAAAAACAACAATCAGTTGAACTCCTTTATATATGGATTCACAACCTTATACAAATTCCTAACCTACTCCATGTCATTCACTGACATTCAATCTGTAAAGTATTAGAATGCAGTTCTTCTCTTTTTCATGTCAAATATTTTTCAATTATATTTGTTCTTCATATGCAAGTCTTGGTAGACCAAGATATGCATATATTGGTTGTCTTTATTTTTATATATTATTTCTAGTTATATCACTAAGTCTAACCAACTATTTCACAGTTTCAGAGTATTTTCAGTTTGGATTGATTCTTGTTCTATCAATGTTTATCATTTAACTATCTGTAATGTGATGTCTACCCAGATTGGAAGGTAGCAAGGTAAGCCTATTAATTTCACATGATGAATCGAGAGGAAACTTCTGGGAGCAGAGATTGCTTGGAAACACACCAAGCTGGAAAGGAAAGAGGCAAGGCCTATAAAGCCAGTAAGCTGCCAACAAACTGAAGCTGCAGTCAAATTCTGGGAAGACAGTTTGGGCTAGTGCCCTCAGGGCAAGGAGGGAAACCAGGAGTTGGAGGAAACATTCCAGGGAAGAAACCGTGATGGCTAGGAGAGTTAAGTCCAGAAGTGCAGAGTTGAGGGTCTCTAGACTGGAACCCAGAGTAGGGGCCAGTCTGGGTTTCCCTATTGGCCATTGAGGAAGTGGTACCACCTGAGATGCTACTGGAAAGGACAGTCTAGACTACTGAAGGAAGATTTGGAACCCTGAAAAGGGAAACATCGATAGTTCCTGATGGGAGGGATACTGCAATTCTTGGAGTGAAAGGGTCTATGGACCAGAAAGGGAGATAGAATGATGACTTTCAACTGTGGGAGTAAGCATTGACCTCACAAGCTCATCCCTAGAGTGACCAGGAGGAGGGTCCATTGTAGCAGTCAATGGAGCACCACAACATTTCATCCCAAAATATGGAATGAAGGTTTCTTTCCCTGCCCCCCCTTTTTAGATGCCATTTTCCACTTTAAGTAACAAAAAGGAAAATATTTCTATAGAAAGTCCTATCGGAACACTAAACGATGTGTTGCTAAGTATAAACAGTTTTGCAATTCTTTGAAAAGTTGCATTCTATGCTTATGTTTACAGGGGGACCCTTGGGATATAACTGCAATGACTAAATTGGATATGCTAGCATTATGTCATATTAAGTTGCTAAGTTTATGACACCTTAATGGTTGCCTGCTTGCAGGCATTATCAATAACAGTAATCTAACTGCCAACACTAATTCAAAGAGTCTAGAATTATGTCATACCAAAGTGCTCAGATTATGACATCAATATAAGGGCTGTGTGAGCACTGAAATATCAATGTAAGTGACGCTGAAAACCTCCCAGTAAAGCTCATACTCATCTTTCTTTTCTTTCAATTTTGTAAATGTATCCTCTGTGCTACTGCTTTTAAATTCTTCAGCAATACATGATCCAGTAGACAGCTGTGAAGTTAATATACTATGTAACTCTTCTTCCCAGGACTTAAAAGACTCTTCTCAAGAGCATGGAAAACAGGATCTGTCTACTGAGAAATACTGGCAAATGAAACTACGGGTACATTCTGAGAACATTAAGAAGCTAAGAAATTTGTGAATATGGAAACATGTAATGTATGTATCTTATCCCTTTGCCTTTTAATATTCTATGGTGTTGATTACAATAATTAGATTGCAGATTTTATGGGCTCCAGGTCTGTAGAACTGATTCTATACATTTCCTTTAGTATGAATAAAACATGTATGTCTATGCAAATTCTGCATAAATCAGAATATCTAAATTTGAGGAGAAATTATGATGGAGAAAACCATAAGATTTTTATAGAAAGACTAATCTATAAGAATTTAAAGTAGAACTCATTTGAAGGTAATTGCTTTCAATACAAAGGATGACACTGTTGTCAATGGAAAATGAATGGAAATAGGTGAAAAAGCAGTAATCTTTCTGCTATTTTAAATGCAATACAAACATGATATGTTGAAAAACACCAGGCTCTGTTGTTTTGAAATATTGTTTTAAATTATCCAGATATACCACTGTTTTGGTCACAAGGCATTTGACAGAAAGGGTTAATTTTCAAAACGCCCTTTTACTAGGCTTCCACATGGAAAGTAGAGAATTGTGTGTAAACATACATGCATCCACAACTGAAGAAGCAAACATCTAACACTTGATTTAAAGAGTCTAAGGCATGCATGTCCATTTAGGTAGCTTGTGCATCTACAAGAGATGGAAATTGCATTTCTATAACCCATAGGGATCAGGTATGCTTTCCAACATTTGGCTGTAGATTTTATGACATATGCATAAGTTCTTACTGGTTGAATAAGTGTGCATGTTATTTGGTATGTGTGCAAGTGAAAGCTCAATTTCTCCAATAAAGCACAACTGAATTTTGATCTGTGAAGATGCTACTTAGACTGCAGAAACAGTGTTTTCTCTGCCAGAGCATGGTACTTGTGCTGCATCAGATCAAACCATCCTCCCGTCTAAATAAACCTTTGCAATACAAAGTAAAAAGAACCAAATGTTCCTCCCAACAACTCCTTTTTTTTTTCTTTTAAGAATATATCTTGCAAGGTGCATTAAATAAATTAAGAAACCAAGATCATATTTGGCAAGTAAACTATTTCTCATGATCCCATCAGCGGAATAGCCAAGGCTACAGTGCAGAAGAAATTCATAGTGTTACGTCAGTCATAACATATCTCTCTGTGACCTGTGTAAAAGGTACCCTCGAGACAATTGCACAGGCTGGTCAAAGGCTTTGCATGAGCAGACTCAGTATTCTTCAGCTAAACAATTAACCGCTTCACATTACTGCCTCCTGTATCAGCTACATTGTGTAGCTCATCATGCTTTCAAAGTGAAACCCAGAATTTGCATGGCAACATAGATAGCAACATTGTTCCAAGCTGATCTGAGAGGATATGTGGTAGAGGAAGTGTCTTGTTTCTTATCATTCTCAGTCTAAAAGTAATCAATGCCATTAAGAGAGTGAGCTTCTGTGTACACCTTACTTCTGTGTTTCTCAAGCACAGACTATCCTCATCCTTAACACAGACCACAACCTTAAATTATGCCAGAAAGTAGAGGAGAGAAAAAATGCACTCAACGGAAGCAAACAATTACATAAAAGCTGCTTTGGAGCACTTCTGCAAATACACTGGAGTTGAAGAAAATAAACAGTTCCAAGACACACGTGTAAACATTCTTCCAGGGGAAAAGCATAGTCTTGTGGGTGAATCACAGAACTAATAAGAGACTTGGGTGCTATATCTCAATCTTTAGAGCAATTGTTCAGCTATTATAAACCAGTGTAGTTCACTTAAACTCAAGGGAGCTACATTGATTTATACCATATAAGGATTTGGCCCACATTTTATCTAGCATGACTGTTGACATACATCTATGTACTGCCCAAAATAAACACAAGAACACAGAACTAACGTGGATTGTAGGATTTGTTTCTCCAGGGGCTAATGAATTTGGGAGAGGGTATGTCATCATTTGACTTTGCTTTAGACCTCCTGTCTGACTTTGGGTCAAGCCCTTTTATTCTTTGTAAAGCATTTGCAAACACAACCTCTTTTCTACTAATATATTTGTTCCGCATAAAAATTTTACTGAACATTTTGTGAACAATTATGTTTGCAAAAGCTGTTTATTTTAACTACTTGCTATTTTTGGAATGCAGGTAGCCACCTACATCATTATTACAATTATATGATTGTCGATGGTTACTTTATAAAGCAATTAATAAAACATTAAAAACAACGCATAAAACAGCAAACTTCCACCAAGAATTTCCAGATGGTAACTTGTACTCTCAGTGTTGAAATGTTTGGAATTTGCAAACTTTTCCAAAAATAACTGACAATAGCAAGGTTTGGGGTTTTTTTTGGTTTTTTTTTCTTGTAAATTGTCAACTTGTTTACAGAAATTTCAGCTGGTTTTCTACCAGATTATACACTGGTTAAACTTAAAAAAAAAATTCAAGTACAATTATAAAATCTTGAAGTTTTGTTTGGCAGTCATTGATCACCACTTGCTGAGCCTGATGATCGACTCGGTCAGTTTTCTGCGCATCCAATAGTTCATTCATCTAGCCCCAGGTTCTCAAACTCAAATCACCATGAGAGCCACATGAGGACTAGTACATTAGTCCACGGGCCACACCACTGAAACCTTAAAATATAATCAAAATGAAAAGTAACATATAAATGCTAAGCGTAAGTAAGAAAGAATTACTTTCATTCAAGGTGGAGGTATCATCAGGAAGACAAAGAGTAACTAAACACACTTTAGATTTTGCATTATCAATTATCTGAGAAATTCTAAGTGTTGTTGCAGATGGCAGGAAATAACTTTAGGGGCTGCATGTGGCCCACAGGCTGCAAGTTTTAGATCCTAGCTCATATTTCTTTAACTTGCTGATACGAGTACTGTGAAAGACAGTATCAAAAGCTTTTCTAAGGTCAAGGTATATCACGTCCACCTCTTTGCTCACATCCGCAGAGCCAGTCATCTCATCATAGAAAGCAATCAGGTTGATTAGGCATGACTTATCCTTGGTAAATCAATGCTGACTGTTCCTGATCACCTGCCTTTCTTCTAAAAGCCTGTTTCTGTTCTATGTGTTCCTGTTTGGCAAATCTTGTAGGAATAGTAGGAGGAGGAATTGATTTAATATTTCTCAAAGGACTCTTTCTTGATTGCAAATTGCACTTGTGTTTAACTGATTTTAATGATATTTCTGAAGTATTTTGCAGTCTTAGAGTCCTAATATTTCTCCTAGCCTCCAGGACACGATATTCTATTTACTTTTTCCTTCCCTGTCCCCCTCTTCAAAACAAAACAAGAAATCAGTGTTGTTTAATGGAATTCATCCTGTAAAGGAGAAAACTAATCCACTACAGATTGTGTATATATTACTTGGTTGCTATAAAACATATTAAAAACCTTTCAAGATAGCTCAGTTTTAAAATATCTCAACATGCTATTTTATAGAAATTCCCCAGTTCCATTATTATAAACTTTTTCGGAGATTGATAACTCAACCATCAAATTTCATTGTAAGATGTAACTGGGCACAACAGGTCTCAACACAAGAGAAATTAATATTCATTTTGCTTTATAATAAAATTTGTTTCATAGCTAATTGGCTGCTTGTAAGTAAAGAGGGCAACAACATTGAACTTCTGTGAAGTGTTATAACTTTAAATGATTCCAGCTGAAGATGTGAAATTGAGTAGACTGGTTAGTGCATAATGGCAGTAGTGCTTTGGGCTATTTTTATGTGTTTACTTTATAAAGTGATTAAAACAGCCCAGTGACTGAGTTTTGGAAAGGAGCTGTTACCATTTATGGTGTTAATGGCCTAAATTATGGGATAGTGTCATATATTTCCATCAGCCCTTTTGTAAACTAAAAATCATTGCCCTTAGTTTAATCTTAGTACAAGGCCATGAGAGACTGCATTATGCAACAAAAAGAAATATGTGCTGAAGGCTTTCCTCCCTGTGCTTAAATTATCCTGTTGTGCCTAGGAGAAAACAATTCTTGTTATGGATTCCACATTTTTGTTCTCAATCTAAAAGGGTGGGTGGGTTTCAGCTTTGTTGGGATATCAGCGTGCATAAAAACTGGTTTATCTACAGTTTGGATGTGACTTAGAGGCGACAATATTTTGTTTTAAAATGCTAAATTGCCACATTTTCTGTAAAATTTAAAATGAAAGATATGTTGCTGTCCAATATCTACAGGAAATAACTTGAATACATAAAAAGTGGCAATCTTTAATGATGATGTGGTGTGCTTAACTGAATAGCTGTAGCTGGATCTCAGTGAAATCAATGGAAGTGCTCATTCAAGCACTTCTTAAAGTAGGTAAAGGGCATTCAGCCTTTAGGCTGTGTTCAGACGAGAGTTTTATTTCAAAACAACAGCCGTTGTTTCAAAATAAATTTTCTTATGTCCACACGATGTACCGTTATTTTGAAACAGTAAAACCTCACTTGAAATTGAAATAGCTGTTGTTCCGAAATGGCTGTTTTGAAACAATGGTGTTCGGACACGTTGTTTTGAAACAACACCATTGTTTTGAAACAATTGTTTTGAAACAACATGTCCGAACAGCCTTATTTTGAAATAACCATTTCAAAATAACAGCCGTTTTGATAGCAGGCTTTCCCTTAATTCAAATTAACATTTTCTTAATTCGAATTAATTTATTTTGAAATAAGGAGTTTATTTCAAAATAATTCATTTTGAAATAACTCATTTTGAAATAACAGTTTAAGTGTTAACATAGCCTTAAATGTTGGAAAACTACATGCTTTACATACAACACACTCTCACCAATGTAACCACTTACCAAGGTGAGGAACCCCATGTGTACACAGGATGGTCTATAAGAATTTGGCTGTGGAGGAACTGCAGGCTTGGGTTTTATACAGGAGAGTATTCAAATGCGCAGTCACCTCAGTTCTTCAGATAAACACATACGCATATAATTACACCAGACACAGTGATAAACAAATCCCACATAAGCAAAAAGGGATTGATTGAATTATTGTTGCTGTGAGAACCATAACTTGCTACTTCCTGACTTAGCACATTTCAAAGCTCACCCTGAATATCACATCAGTTTACATTTTTGTCTTTAATGTATGAGGAGGTAAAAATTAGTTTTATTTTCATAATCCATTCATTCCAAGGTATACTTCTTCAGTCAGTGTGCTGTATACTTAATTTTCTTAATTCCTTCAATATGCTTATAGACACTTAGATTTCTTGAGATTGTCATTTAATGATGTCTATATATTTTAAGCTCATTTACTCATTTATCTAGTAGCCTAAAAAAAAATGCCAGTTTTATAGGAATGAAGTCAGACATCAACTACCTGTTTGCATAGCTAACAGAACAAGTACCTGGCTTCTAGATTAATGGGTGCAGTATAAATAAGTAGATGGACGGATAAACTGTGATGAGAAAAAAATAACAAAAAGCTTTAAAAAGACAGCATGAGGAGAATCAAACTTGCATTCCAGAAATACTAAGTTCCTGATGTTTTAGCAGATAGCAAAATACTTGTAAACCATGGAATAATCTCCAATTTAGGTATTATGAAGTGTTTGCAGAATTCCAGTGCTTGCAGTTTTTATTATGACGACAAGAAGAACTTTGATGGGGGACATTATAAAATAAATTGTAAAAAAATTATTCAAAATCTGGATATGTCATTGCATGAGGCCATAAAATTCTATATGCTATTGTGAATGCATATGCTAGCACAATATTGGAGCTTGCAAGACAGAGAACACAGCCTGATTCAAGTCTATACTAGGATTGTTTGAACCAATAATTCCCAGCAGTACCAATCTGGAAGTAACATTTTTGGAAGCTGTTGAACAACTACTGCTCAGGGATTTTAACCACCTCTCTTTTTAAATGTGTCTAAGGTTAAAAATGTCTCAGCACAGCCTATAGAACAGGTTATATAAAGCTACTATTGGCTGCGCTGCACCTGCTGGGAATTACTGGGACAAAAAGAATCCTCCATCAGACAAACTGTGAGACTGGCATCTGGTGTATGACCCCAGATATAACCAAAGGAAGTGACAGTAAATGTACATAAAATTCTGAATATTCTATCCTTATCAGTAGAGTCAAGTTGAAACTACATACAATGTGGTAGATTCTACATTTTCACTTAATCCCTGTCAGAAAAGGCTATTAATGTGCCGAATGGGGCTATAAATTGGATAGTTACAATGTCATTTACAGTTACACAAGGAGAAATTACAAATTGATAAACAATAGGCTTCCTCATTAACTTAGACTGTTAAGGTTTATTAGAAGAGGCTTTTCATTTGAAATATAATCTTGTTTTTACAGTGAAAAAGAAACATACCTCGTAATAGAATAGAGGTTTTTTTTAAATAAAAATGAAAGTGTTAATGTTAACACAGAATTTTAAGAAATATGTAGAGCTTTCTGGATTGCTGTTGACCATCAGTGGTATTAGAACATGAATTCTACTTTATAGTCAGATAACTCTTCTAATAACTTTTATTGACTATTATTGACTTTTTATAATCTTACCTGTTGTACATTACGATCAGTGTTTGTGTGAATATATTATATTCTAAATATATAAACATAAATGTTGTTTAGTGTGTGCAGTTACATAAATTTAGAACAATCCAGTTTCAGAGACCACTTATGGTCTAGTGTCTGATCTGAATATGTTTAATTTTTGAATTTTTGATAAAATGTGAAGTATAATTTAATTCCAGAAATGAATTGTGAAATGTTCATGTGTCAAAAAAAAAGTTTGTATATGCTGGTTTGCCACAAATTCATATTAGAATTTACAGCTTATCAAATAAATGAGTTTGCAGATATTTTGAGAATAGTGGAGAGCACAATTCACTGTTGTACATTGTATGTTGCGGGGGAAGAAATATTATTCATTCTTTGGTGTGTTTAGTTACTCTTTGTCTTCCTGATGATACCTCCACCTTGAATGAAAGTAATTCTTTCTTACTTACGCTTAGCATTTATATGTTACTTTTCATTTTGATTATATTTTAAGGTTTCAGTGGTGTGGCCCGTGGGCTAATGTACTAGTCCTCATGTGGCCCTCATGGTGATTTGAGTTTGAGAACCTGGGGCTTAGATGAATGAACTATTGGATGCGCAGAAAACTGACCGAGTCGATCATCAGGCTCAGCAAGTGGTGATCAATGGCTAATTGGCAGCTGGCAACAGAATGCCCCATGGGATCAGCGTTGTAGCTGTTTTTTTTCAATATCTTCAATAATGATCTGGACGATGAGGTGCACTGCAGTCTCAGCAAATTTGCTGATGACAGTAAGCTGGGGGGAATGGTAGATATCCTGGAGGGCAAGAATAGGATACAGAGTAAACTAGGCAAACTGGAGAATTGAGCCAAAACAAGCAAACAAATAAACAAATCTAATGAGGTTCAACAAGGACAAATGCAGAATCCTGTACTTAGTATGGAAGAATCCCAAGCACAACGGGTTCCATTGTTTCGAAACAAGTTAAACCCCATGCGGGGATGAAACAACTTGTTTCGAAACAATGCTGTGCGAACATGTTGTTTCGAAACAACGGTGACTTGTTTCGAAATAACTGTTGTCTGAACATGCTATTTCGATTCCTGCTTTTTTCCTTATTTCGAATTAACATTTTGTTAATTTGAAATAAGTTATTTAGAAATAAGGCGTTATTTCGATACAAGTTGTTTTGAAACAGCCATATCGAAATAACCACCTGTGTGTGAACACAGCCTATGGGTATGTCTACACTGGAGCCTGAGGTCGACTTAACCTTCCTTAAGAAGACCTAAGGAAAGCTCCATACACACTGTGAATTTATTAAGATTTAAGCACTTCCTTAAGCTGACTTAATAACACCACCTCTTAAGGTTGAGTCAACTTTATTATGTTGACTTAAGCCAGCATAGACGGTGCTTGCCCTTAGGTCGACTTAATAAGGCCGACTTAAGTTAAGTCAACTTAGCAGCTGCCAGTGTTGACATGGGCAGTCTACAGGAGATCTGAATGTGGATGCTCGAAGTCATCTTAACAAGGCTGACTTTAAGTTGACTTTGTTAAGTTGACTTAACAGTCTCCAGTGTAGACATACCCTATCACATGATTTAATCAAGCCAGCTACTCTATCACAAGTGCATTCACCTGCTCATCCACCAATCTGATTTATACTATTATGTGCCAGAAATGCCCCTCTGCCTTATACATTGGAAAAACAGGAGAGTCTCTGCATAAAAGAATAAATGAACACAAATCTGGCATCAGAAATTACAACATTCAAAAACCAACAGGGGGACACTTCAATCTCCTTGCTTACTCCCTTGATGATATGTTAATAGTCATACTTAGGTAAATGGATTACAAATCAAAGCTTCAAAGAGAAACTGCAGAATTGGAATTCATATGCAGATCTGATTCTGTTGCCTTAGGTTTAAATAGGGTTTTCAGGTTTTTGTTTTTTCATATTACAATAGGTGATTTTGCCTTATTTCTACTTCACCTCCTTCTATATGCTGTTCTCCACTGTTTGAATCTAAACAACTTCTTGGATTTTCTGTAACAATCTAATCTGATCTTATGTCTTACACTTCCCTGTGTTTACTTTCTTCTCATTCTCTAAGTTCTCCATTGTCTAGTGTCTAACAAAGAGGAGTTTTTCATCCACAATATCTCATATGATAAATGAATTTGTTAGTCCTTAGAACAGTGGTTCCCAACATTTTCTCTGGTGTGGCACACCTTGCTACCTTTAATTAATTTGAGGCACACCACTATATAGTTTCCAAATGAACTCATGAATATTCATGAGCCAATGAGTCAATCCAGAACTCTTTGAGTGGTTTTTCAAAAAATTTTGTGGCACACCTACTCAGGCCTGATGGCACACCTGTGTGCTGTGGCACACAGGTTGGGAAACACTGCCTTAGAAGTGCCACAGGACTCTTTGTTTGATTTAGTGGACAACAAGCTGGATGTGGGTCAAGAAAGCTACTTCCATATTGTACTACATTAGAAATACTACTGGCAGCAGATAGAGGGAAATGATTATTCCCCTCTATTTAGCACTAGTTAAGCCACATTTGGAGTATTGTGTCCAGTTTTGAGCCTCTCACTGCAGAGAGAATGTGGAAAAATTGCAGACAGTCCAGTGGAGGGCAACTAAAATGATTAGGGGGCTGGAGCATATGACTGATGAGGAGAGGTTGAGGGAACTAGGCTTGTTTAGTCTGTAGAAGAGAAGAATGAAGGGGAATTTGACAATAGTCTTTAATTTACCTGAAAGGAGGTTCCAGGGAGCATGGTGCTAGGGTGTTCTCAGGGATGGCACATGACAGAACTAGGACAATAGTTTCAAATGGAAGCAATGGCAGTCTAGGTTGTGTATTAGGAAAAAGCTTTTTTACATGTAGAATGGTGAAACATTGGAATGGTTACTTAGAAAGATGGTAGAATCTCCATCCTTAGATGTCTGTTAAGTCTTGCTGAAATGACTTAGTTGGGGTTGGTCCTACTTTGACAGGGGATTGGACTAGATGATCTCCTGGTGTCCCTTTCAATCCTCATCATCTTTGATTCTATGAATTTATTAAACTAATTATTCCTAATTATGCACATCTATGTGGCATGTTGGAGGTTTGAATAACGTGGAACCTAGATCAGTCAACTTCAATGCAGTACAACCAATCCTTCAACTTTAGATTATTATAGTCTGGTACTAACTCACTAAGAGCTCACGTTTAGTACCTGTACATGACAAGGGCTGAGGCCTGGCTCTCTCTGTACATGTTTTGTTGAATACTTAGCGTATTTTTGGATGCCTGGAAACAATTAAGTTTCTTTTAACATTTAACTGATGAAATCTTCATATTTTTCCAAGTCTAGTAGAAGAAACCCTGTAAGTAGCATCTCAACAGTGGCGTACTTGATTTGGGAGTTCCAAAGTATGTTGACATGCATGCCAATGCAATAGTTAGATTAACCTTCCACACTGACATTTTATAGATATGCTGTCTGACTTCTGAGGAGAAAAAATTGAGTTGTCTGAAATGGTTGATTTTTTTCTGTGCTTTTGTAAGCAAGTTCTCTATGAAAGGTTCTCTCGACTTTCAGCCTTCAGACCTTTGCTATAATTATTGTGGGAGGGAAAGGTTCCCTTTAAAATCAAGAACAATAGACTATTTTATTTTTTACCTTGGCATTTCCTACACTAATAACCAATTGCAAGGCAACACATGCCAAAATTATATGCTTAAGGAACTGAGCAAGACCTACACATTAAAGAATGGTGAGGTGATAGCTTGGAATATATACACATATATATCCAATGTTGTATATATTTGGGTGTTTTTCACTTGTAGCTTTGTAGGTGATTAAGTAGGTTACTATGTTCACTAGGGAGCTAGTGGTATCTGAAATCATATAGGAAAAATTCTCACAGAATCAGATTCAAAAGAGGATAAAGATTACACTGTACCTGATTTAAACAATGTTAAGTGAAGCCTTCTCAGAGGAGAATCCCTAGGAATTCACCTTTGAAAAAGGAAAGTTAAAAACAATAGGGCTAGAGAATGGACAGAGCAGAGGAAATACTTCTATAATGAGTGGAGCAAGACTGACTTAGGCAGAAAAAAAGGGTTTGAAGATTGTGGGAAGTATATGAACAGCTATGTCCTATTTTTTGTTCTGTCACAGATTCCATCTGTGCTTTTGGCCAAAGGTACACATTCATCTTTAGGGTCATCTACCCTGGTAAGATTGAGACACACAATACACCACAAGCACAACTCCAGTGTCCCAGTGATAATGGCAGCAGAAGCCAAAGATAGATGGGGCAAATGAGAATTAGCCCATAGTCCTCTAACTTTGCTCACAGCACTCCATGTATCTGGCCTTGCCTTCACATGTAAAGAGATGAATATTTCATCTCTTAGTACTTAAGATGTATAAACTATCCTAAGGTAACAATATAGTGAAGATGAAGAACTTGGTTTACCACAAAGCCAACTTCCTGGGGCTACAGAACTTACCTCAGCAAGGTTACCTTGTGGTAAGACTAAAGTGCCTTCTCCTCCATGTTTTTACCTTGGAGTAGATCACACATTAGTTACCCCGAGATTATAACATCTTTTTGCTTGCAGTCAAGACAAAAATCTTTGTTTTGCCATGTCTACCATGGAAGTAACACCACTCAGCTACCTCAGGGGACTGTTACAAAAGCACATGGTCATATTTCTGACGCAAAGTGAGGTCCTTTGATGGAAGGTGTTACGTGTATGCTGAGAACTACTGGTGCTCAGTTACTCCAAGATAAACAGAGTCTAAGGGTTGGTCTATACCTAAAACTACATCTTTTTAAAGTCTGTATGTTTACAAAGTTTGTGTAGAGAGGACTAAGCAGGAGTGTCACTGCGCTGAGAAAAGACCTGGGGCCCGAGCCCCAACCCCTGGCCCTCATCCAGAGTCGGGGCCCCAGGCTCCTGCTACTACCAGCCTAGCCCACAATCCCCAGCCAGGGACAGGAATGAGTGGAGCAGTGGCTGCCTTGGATAGCTTGGCCCAGATCCTGGGCCGGGAGAGGCAGGTGCTGCAGTAACTGGCTGGGCCCCAGATACGAGGCTGGGAGAGGCAGGCATACATAGCCAGGGGTGGGGCTGGGAGAGGCAGGGGGCACGCCAGCCATTCAAGGCACTAGAGCTAGGACTCGGGGCACATGGCCCCATGCCAGGCACCAGCGATGCCCCTGGGATTCAGTAGACTGTGCAGAAAAGTGAACAATATTCAACAAAATGAGCAAACTACTACCTCTCCCAAACTGAGCACTAGTGAATAGTGAAGGGAAGAAGGTACATAGAGGTGCTTATTGTGAAGTTCATTAATGAAAATCATAATAGCTCTGCAGCAGCCATATTTTTAGATTTTCAGCTACTGATGATGCCAACCAGGAGGAGAGGCTCACTCAAGTGTGATGAAGAGCTGCACTTTGAAGAAAATGAGACGACGGGGAGCTGTGAGAGCTGGTCACTAACAAGCAGGCTTCCAAAAGTTCTAAGGCAAACATCACTGACAGCCAGCTGTGTTTTACAGTGTGTTAGCAATAGCATTTTGCCAGTTCAGAAGCCTGGCAGGCCTCCTTCCCTCCTCTTATATCAGTTGATTGGATTGTAAGAGTAACAAATACTGGGAGGTCCAACTGGGTGCTCTGAAATGATTTCATTAGGGCTAAGTTCAAAATGAATGGAACCCTTGTCTAATGAATTTGTATGTGTTTGGGTCCCTGCTGGGTGATTACGTAATGGTGATTAGGATACTGCTATGCAGTCTACCCTGACATTGTCCCTAACAGATAAGGAGTCCTGTGGCACTTAAAGATTAACAAATGTATCTATTGCATGGGCTTTTGTGGAGAAAATCACATTTTGTCAAACACTTGGAAGGCATCACTGTCCCTAACAAAATGTGTATGAAACTGCCCTCCTCTTGCTCTCTCGGTCATGTGATATAATCTCGAATTGACTGCTTCCCAAAAGTGTTTTGTAGAAAAGTAGCCACACATCTTTGCAGTTATCATCAATACTCTTTGGTCAGCCAAAAAGAGGTGACGCACATCTCACGGGCAGTTGTGAGTCCTGTTACTTTAGTTGAATAATGCAGAGTAAGTTTATTGCCAACATACTCCATAGAACAGTGGTTTTCAAACTTTTTTTTATTGGGATCCAGTTGAAAAAAATCATTTATGCTTGTGACCCAACAATTACATCTTTGAACAATGCATTCCAGTGTTTTGGTAGCAGCAGCAGGAGGCACTGTTACCCAGGATCTGAGGGTCTGTGACCCAGTACTGGGTCTCGACCCTAAGTTTGAAAACCGCTGCCATAGAATTTTACATCCAGAGTCCAAACTTACAGGGGAAATTTTAGCCAAACAGTTCCTATTAAAGTCAATGGTACTCAAGTGGCTAAACCCAGGCAACTCTGAAAAGGTACATTAAGGGGCACTATGGTTTTATTACTTTGTCTTTCCATAGAATCACTAATCAAAATATGCTACAAAGATACAGACATCCAAATTTGCTCAGTATCTAATTTTGGGATTTCTATGTAATTAACAGCCCCTCCTATAAACATTTCATCCAGACTAAGACTTGGGGAGAATATGGAAGTGAGCACAAACTGAGCTGAGTTATTCTGTAAACAGTATCCAAGAAGAGCTACAGGATTTAACTGTGTCTAGCAACCTGAATAAAAAATTCCCTTTAAGCTCAGATAAGTTCACAGTCCCTGCTTTACTGGGAAGGATAGAGCAGAAACAATCTAACTAAATCATTTATTACAAAAGGTAAAATACATTTCTGTATTATAGCCATTCTGATTTATGCAAAGCTCCTCTGGATCAGCAACACAATTTACAGTATAGTTTTTTTTTTTTAAAAAAGCTTTATAAAACATACAGATGAATGATACCTGTATGCATACAATATAAAGAGCAAGACAAGCTTCATGTCCCAAATTACTGAGCCAAGACTCATGAAAAAAGAAAAACAGTGGACCAGACAAGATCCAATCTCATAGCAAAAATTTGCTCCCCCTAGAAATACATTTTGTATTGTTGATGGGTTATCATTGAAAGGATTCAGGAAAACAGCAAGTTTTTTTCTCTAGCGCTTATATCAATAGCATAAATGGTTTGAAAATTAGAATATTTTTCAGGAAAATTGTTAAGTGTCCAAATCTTGAAAAAAAATTGTTTTTCAACTAGCTCTAAATACTGTTAAGAACACCCTTCTTTCCAGTGTCTCAAGTAACTGAGTTGGAAACTGCAGGACTATGGAAGGGGGATGGGGCAGAATGGAGAGAAATTCTCCCTCCAAGAACAAAAGCAGGATGCAAGCCACGTTATTGATGCTACTTTAGCTCAGAGGTTCTCAATTACTGTGTCACCACAGAGCAGTAAGTGTGGTGAAGAGAGCCTGGGAGATGTCTGGATTCAACATGGAGGGGTAGACTAGTGTGTCCTGTAGAGTCTTGATGCCCTGCTAAATCTGTTGTGACTCACAAAACTTTAAAAACCACTGCTCTAATTCAATGATTTGTAGCCTCTCCCAAGGGAAGAGGTCACAAGGATCATTTTTACAGTAGATGATGCAACCCAGATTGCCTCTACCTAGATTGCATAAATTACTGCCATCATCACTTTGTGTAAGGGCAGAAGTAACCATCATACCAGAGCCATCTGTGGGGCCTCCTTGACTACTACCCTCCCACTGACTGTCAGAACTCTTAACATTTCCATTGCCACAAGGAAGCAGGGTAAAACTAATACCCTATTCCAGGATATAGCCCTTTAAGACACTGATCTTCATAGAGGGTTACGCAGAGCAGTTGCACCCACAGGGTATGTGCAGATACTCCTACTTTGAAGGGATACTGCCAACTAGAGCCACAGTGTCCATAGCTCTGTCTCCACCCTGACTGCTAGGGGTGCCATGCTAACCTTAAAACAGATGAGCACAAAGGCTGGGCCTTTGACTAGTCCCTTCCACCAAGGGATCGAGATAGAGAAGGCTCTTTCTGTCTTTTCATGTATTCCCCCAGTGGTTAATCACATTCTGATTAATAAATAATAGCATGTTCTTATTAAACACCATAGGCATAATGCTATATAATAAAATTCTGAAGTATAAACTTGATGACTCATTGCTGGGATTTTGTGGTACTATATGTATAAAGTCACTGTCACCAGTTTATTTTCCCAGCCACACAGGAAAAATGGGAAGATGCAATTAGCATGCAACTTTAATTAGGATGCAGCTCTGTTAACTCATCTGGGAAAGTTTAAAAATAAATCATACAGTGCAAGTCCATTCTTCTCTTGATCACTTCCACATATTTGGGGGAGAGGGGGCTATCAGGTCTTTTCAGCGGGTCCTAGCCCCTTGTTAGGATCCCAATACCCTCCCTTTGAGGGTAAAGCAGAGCTGGGGAAAAGGTGATTGCCTCCCTGCTGTACCAGACGTTTTCTATAACAGCTATTGTATTAGACTAACAACAATACTCTCTTTTTAGTAAGCATAATATTAATCCGGGGTAATCACTGTATGCATGATAATACCAAAAAGCTATAAAGCTTGAGGAAATAATTAACTTCATAGAGAAAAAGGTTTTTTATTCATTTTATCCTTCAGTGAACATAAATATAAATTTTATAGGTGATGAATGTGCTTGCAAGTAAAGAAATCTTCTCTGCAAACTAAGCTATTGTTTTGCATATTTTATCTACAATTTTATTGCTAAGAATGAGCAACAGTTTTATGCTATTTTATCAAGTAGGCTTCTCCTCTGGAGAGGAAAAGGGGTTTTACTAGATGGTTTTCTTTCCTTGACAGGGATGTACAGCAGTGCAATAACTGATACCTGGGAATGCTGGTTTTGAAAGAGTTCTCACCAGTCTAATCCTACAATTGAGGGAGGCAGAAAAATTACAGTCAGAATGTGTGCGTAGTCAGAGCTGGTTAATTTGTATGTTATTTAAGTCAACAAGTTTCAGGTGGTAATAGATCTTAATCATGTATTTTGTTGTGGTATTTCCTGATGTTGAGAATCCAAACTTCATGTCTTCTGCTTCAGTTAACAATCAAGTTTTCCATCTCAATCTTTAATTCAGAATTGTTGTTTATGTACACAGTTATGTGGCCGTCAGTGCTCCTGAATAATATACACTAAATAACATAGAAGATGGCAGGACTGTTCTCAATAAATCTGCTCTGCAATAGTCTTCTTTTGTACCACACAAACATTTTCTTTTCTTACACCGAAAAAGGTAGTCTTGCACTCAAATTACATTATAGCCTTGTAATGCTGCATGACTGACATCTGGCAAGCAAAGTGCATTCTAGGCCTGCTCCATGCCAAGGAAATTACTAAACAGATTTTCAGTGTTCCTGCTCCCCCATCCAAATAAATAAATAAACAAACCACCATAACTGCAAAATGATTTCAAATTGATTATGAACTACAGCATTTGAGTGGAGAATCTCCTGCAGAAGAGGCTTCTCTACTCAGATAGCACCATCTACTGACCACTGGTGGCAGAAACATCGGTGCCACTCAAAAAGCAAGCAGGATCTTGGTGCTCCTGAAACCACATAGATGAAATATGGAAGCAACCACAAAGACATAGGATGGGAGAAGAACAAACAAGAATGATTCAATCTTTTAAGACTTGAATATAAAGCATGTCAATGGTGAGCATCTATTTGAATAACGTTGGTTCTGAATGCAAAAAAATCACAGTATTAACATTTGATGATTATTCAAGTTCAAACCATGCTCCACTGTGGGCTAAACTTTGCTTTAGCTTAGTTAAAGTGACAAAACATTTGTTTCCCCCACAGGCTTTTCTATCTATACTTGACATTTCTTTCACCTTTGATTAACAATTTCATTAGAATACTATATGATCCATAGAACTGCTATCCAAAGACAGTGAAATATTTCCTATGCAATTTCACTAAACAGAAAATGAATTAAGTGGAGAAGAAAGTACAGTAAGTTCATTTTGGCTTGAACTGATGGCAAGCTAGGGACTGCAAACAGTTTTTTTGAAGAAGCTCTACTGCTGGGTGAATAACATGAATTTCATAAATATATAGAACACTTTTAGAAATCAGCTTCCAAGGCATCAATAGCTCTGACACAAAGTTTACCTTCTAAGAAAAGATAAATTTTCACATTACAATCATTACATCTTTCTAAAATAATTAGGTGCAATACTATCACACCAGGATTGACAGAATCTTCCAAAAACAGCTGTTCATATCAGCTATATTGATGCCTGGAAAATACACAGTACTCAATATAAGTAGAAAAATAGCCATTTGCAAAACAAAGTGAACGCACACATGCACACACACACCATGAATTTCACTTAATAAAACAATTTTTTCAGCTAGATGAATCTCATGGACAAATGGAATAAGGTATGTATGTACCATATAGTGTATTTGCTCAATTACATTGTATGGTACTTATTATATTTTCTTGTTTTATTATATTTTATTTAAACATGGTCGGTTTGGGGTTATATCAATCTTTTTCACCTGAACTCTAATCTTAAAATGAAACAAGAAATTCATTACTGAGGAAAGCATAATGTCTTTTATTTCAAGTGTGCTTATGTTTGCAGGCTGTATTTCAGTGTATTGATTTATCTGATAGCAGCTGTGATTCTCTCCCTATTAGTTACAGTATTAGTTTGCATTTGAACCTCATCATCATTTAGTTCTCAGCAAAACTCTCCCTCAAATCTAAATCAGTTCAAACATTACACGCCTAGAACAACTCAAGAACCATTTCTCAGGGAGAAACTTGGAAAAGGAGAAACTGAGGGTCAACGAGCAACCAGCTGAAATGGATTTGGTCCCAAAAAGATCAGTTAGTTGACTATCAAATGAGAATGTGACATCATACTTTGCTTCCAAATTTCAGTGTACTCTTCTAACAAGGAACACTATCAGATGAGAAAGGGAATAGTGTGATGAAAGGAATGATGCTGATAGAACCCAGAAAGGGCCTGGTTTCTAAGTAAAAGTCACCATTTTTAAAGTGGCACCTACTTTTAACAATCATAGAGCTACAAAGTTACTGTGCCTTGCTTATGGTTCTTGGTTAAATGTTAAATCCTCACTCTAATCACCTCTATTAATAGCACTACAATTTTCAAAAGACTTGGCTTGCTGACAATGGCATGTGAATGAGTGTGAAATATCATGAATAAAATATGAAACCAAATTTTAAGAGATTCAGGATGGAATGTGTGTTTGTAACCAAGATTTAAAATGTTGTAGCAAAAGATTGTTGCTTCCAGACTACTGTATTTTATAACACTGGAATTTGAAATGAAATTTCCTCATATTAATCAGATGGCATGTCATTAACCCATTACACTAGGGTTAAATATGAATCATGAATTTTTACACTATTTAGGAATGAAGCAACTTAAGTAAAGAGTTCTTCAGTGTTTTCTTATGACACTCTCAGTGCTAAACAAATAAGACAGGAGATTAATGGACTGAACGACAACAACAAAAATGGCTTTTTGATTGTGGCGTTGAACTTTGAGCCCATATCCTACTATATGAAGGTTTACCATCTAAACAAATCAGACATAATGTAGTTAGGGCACAATGTGAATCTCAAAAGGCAATAGCCAATGTTCTATTTTCAGAACAAATTAATACTTACAAGGCATGTGACTGAAGAGATGGTAGTAGCTTGATGGACTGGAACTAGAAGGGCATTCCAGGAATATAAACTTGGGAATTTCCCAGCTTTCTTCAAACAGTCTTTACTCAACATAGTGTCTGAATACAACCATTCCCAGGTTCGAATTCCTATCATTTGCTCACAAAACTGAGAGTAAGCCATCTCCTTATTCCTAAATCTTTCCTGTAGAATCTCCCCTGTCCCTGTGACAGACTCTTTTTCCCAGAGAGGCATTCCAACCCCCCAGATGTCTTCTGATCGGAGCTAACAAGATCCTTCCACTATCATGAAGCAGAAGCTGTTATGTGCTTTTAGATTCTTGCACCTGAGTTTAAGGTGCCTTAACAAAAGAGTTTTGCAATTTTTCTGTGTATCCTTAAGATGACCACCCCGGTAAAGGAAAAAGGGAAAACCTTTGAAAAGACTCAGATAGGGGATATAGGGCATGTACCAACTTTCCAGCCTAGTGTTTTACAGTAGATTTAAAGGGGAGCGGGTGACAAAAGTCCACATGCAAGCATAAAAAAGGGAACCTTAACAAACAGTTGGGGAAGACATGCAAAATTACAGTAGGATCATAGGACCACCAAGAGGAAATCAGTAGGGAAATCTGCTCAGCATCCTAGATGTTTAAAAACAAATGCAGGAGTCTTGGGACTATCCAGTAAGAACTAGAAGTATTAGCAATTTACCTAAATTGTGGCATCACAGAGTCTTGGCAAGACAAATGTCATGACTAAGTTATTGACATACAGGAATATAGCTTGCTCAGGGAGGATAGGCAGATAGAATATATGTGCTTGTTCTGAGGTCCAGAAGAAATTGAGATGCACTGAGTAAAGATAAATAGGGTAAATAAAATAAGGGTGATGTCATGACAGGGATCTACTATTGTACACCAAATCAGGAAGAGGATGTAGATGAGATATTAATAGACTAAATAACAGACATACCCAAAATACAAGACCTGGTAGTTAGGGTGATTTCAGCTACCTAGACAACCGTTGGAAAACAAAGCAAAAAAATGAGAGCAAAACAAAGTTTCCAATAAGTTACTGGAATGGTTTGGGACATCATTTTTGCTTCAGACAGTAAACGAAGTAACTAGGGGACAGCTATTTTAAACTTGATTCTGGCAGGGAAGAGTGGATTGTGACTATAAAGGCAGAAGACAGTTTGAGTGAAAGTGATTATAAAATGATAGATTTGATGACGCTAATAAAAGGAGGAACAAAAGTAGCAGAATGAGGACAACAGACTTCAAAAATTCACACAGACATAGAGAACTCAGATTTCTTCCCATGCAATCTTACCTAAGGAAAAAAGGAGTTCAGGAAAGTTGGCAGTATTTTAAGGACACAGTATTAAGGGCACAAATAAAAACTATTCTGATGAGAAGGACAGCTAGGAAGACTTCTAAAAAAACATTATGGCTTCATCAGGATCTCTTTAATGACATGAAAATCAAAAAGGAATCCTACAAGAAGATGAAGCATGGATGAATTGCTAAGGAAGCATACACAAGTATGGCACACGCATATACAGACAAAACCAAAAAGCACAAAATGATTTACACCTAGCAAGAGCCATTAAAGGCAATAAGAATTTATTCAAATACATTAGAAGCAAGAAAAAGACAAAAGAAGGTGTAGGTCATCCACTAAGTGGGGCAGGAGAGTTAATAATGGATGACATCAAGAAGATGGAGATGTTTAATGGCTATTTTGCTTGACTACAAACATTAATGACGACCACATATTCAATACAACTAATATTAACAAGAAGGGGGAAGAAATGCAAACTAAAATAGGCAAAGAACATATTAAAGACCATTTAGATAAGTTAGATGTATTCAAGTCAGCCAGGCCTGATGAAATTCCTCTTAGGGTACTTAAGGAACTAGTTGAAGCAATCTCAAAATCATTAGCAATTATCTTCAAGAACTCATGGAGAATGCATGAGGTCCCTGAGGACTGGAAAAGGGCAAATATAATATTTATTTGTTTAAAAAAGGAACATAGAAGACTGTGGCTTTATAGACAAGTCAGTCTAACTTCAGTACCTAGAAAGATATTTAAACAAATTATTAAACAAGCAGCTTGTAAGCTCCTAGACAATAATAGGGTTGAAAGGAACAGCCCATATGCATTTGTCAAAACAATCTAATTTCCTTCTCTGACAAGATTATTGCCTCAGTGGATAAAGGGGGAGCAGTAGGTGTGATATATCTTGACTTTAGTAAATTCTTTTACACAGTCCCAAATGGCATTATTCATATTCAAGATTGGGAAATATGATCTAAATTAAATTACTATGATGTGAGGATCTGATAAGAGTCTTCAAATGTATTATGGCTTGTTATAAAGAGGACAGTTATAAATGGTTAACCATGTCCAGTGTATGTAGGACAAGCAATAAGGGGCTTAATCTATAGCAAGGGAGATTTAGGTTAGATACTAAGGGAGAAATAACCATAAAGGTAGTTAAATTCTATAATGGGCTACCAAGAACATTGTGAATTCCCCATCATTGGTGGCTTTTAAAAATAGATTAAATAAGTACTAGTCAGAGATTGTCTAGGTGTATTAGGTCATTTCAGTAAAGGGGGCTGAACTGACTTCTCCAAGTCCATTCCAATGCTATGTTTCTATGATTCTTTGATAAATACAGTGGCTGAGCTGATTCAACTTTGGGTGAATCTTCGCTGGTTTATGCATTGAAACAGTTCACATGAAGCTATAGTGTGTTCAAGTTTGAAAACATCTGTGGGTAGATGTCTCTTAAAAATTTTATTTGTGATGTTTCTTTAAAACCTGGGCGGGGGGGAGAGGGTGCACAGGATTCAACTTCCTCTAACATAAGTAGGAGGTCCTGTCACCAAATACCTCCAGTATTTTTGACGCCCAGAGTTGTTCACATAAGCTATGTCTACACTATGAGAAGTTAGTTCAAATTTGTTAATTCAAACTAATGAGTTCAAGGTTGGTTCAAACTAAGCTCAAACCTATTAGTTCAAATTAAAAATGTGAACTAATTTGAACTAATGTTAGTTTGAAATAGTCCACACTGTTAATTCGAAATAACTGCCCTTAGTTCAAATTTATTAAATTTGAACTAAGGGTTAATCCCTGTCTATATCACTCTTAGTTCGAACTAACAATCCAACTAAGGGCTTATGTCGAACTAACCGTCAGGAATTCCTGAAGTCAGGAATTCCTGAATTAAGAAATTCCTTAATTCAAACTAATGAAAGCCTAGTGTAAACTAAGTTAGTTCAAATTAAGACTCCTTAATTCAAACTAACTTGCAAGTGTAAACATATACATAGAGGTTCCGTGCTTTCACTTTGTCTCTTGGCTACCTATAGCTTCCTCTTTGCACCACCACACATTGTCACCACTATAGTCTGCTCCCTCCTACTACGGATAACAGGACCAGGAAAATAAGTGCGCTTTGTATGTTTTGCCAGGGTGCCAAAGTTTCTGCAGCACAGTGAATGCTATAGGAGGGGCTGTATCTAACTCATCAAGCATTCCCTTATAGAGGCACATAAAAACTAGAGTCTAGTTCCTGAGAAGCACCCTTCTGTTTAGGGTACATGTCATCTCTTCCCAGTTTAAATCCAGTGGAAGCAGTAGTTAAACAATGGTGCATGTGACCAGTTCTGAAGAATAAGCCAGAAAAGACGTGCTTCTTTCTCCCAAAGGGAAATGAGCTCTCCTGACGTTCCAAAGGGGCAGCCGTGCTAGTCTAGTTCTGCAAAAGAAGCAAGGAGTCCGTGGCACTTAAAGACTAACATATTTATTTATCACATGAGTTTTCATGGGAGAAAATCCCATTTCATCAGATGCTTTGAAGATTGGGAACTTACAAAATGAGATGGAAATAAATGCAAGGGAGTGTAAGACATGGGATCAGATCATACAGTAACAGCAGGTCAGAGCAGTTGTTAAGTTTCAAACCCTGGTAAACAGCACATAGAGGAGGGTGAAGTCAAGTCATCTGTTGTAATGGGAAAAGAAGCCATAGTTATGATTTAATCCTGCTTTCACACAATCTAATCTGCATACCAGCTCTAATTCAGCTGTTTCTCTTTAAAGTTTTAATGTCCTATTGACTTTCTTCAGCGCAGTCACTAACAAATCATCCATAGAGTGATTAGAAAGATGGAAGTGCTCAGCAACTGTTTTTGTGTGTTTTGATTTCTGATGTCAGGTTTGTGCCCATTTATTCTTTTGCACAGGGATTGTCCTGTATGTCCAATGTATAAGGTGTGGGGGCATTTTTTTATTTTTAGAATAAAAAAAAAAGATGATCCCTCACTCTCTCAAGCTTTGACAGACAGACCTCTCCTTGCCTATATACAGCCCCCTAACCTTAAATGGATACTCGCCAGCAACTACAGACCTAACAAGAGAAACATTAAAGCTGGCACGCACCCCCCTGCAACAAACCACATTGCCAGCTTTGC
>ML681979.1:9932018-9994725 GCA_007922195.1 Podocnemis expansa
AGCACTGCACTCTTCTGGACAGAGAGCTCTGATGTTGTTCCTGGGATCTGTTGGAGCCACTCTCCCAGCTTAGGAGTCACAGCCCCCAGTGCTCCTACCACCACTGGGACCACTTTGGCCTCCACTTTCTACATCCACTCTGTTCCTCTTTCAGGCCCTGGTACTTCTCCAGCTTCTCATACTCCTTCTTCCTGATGTTGCTGTCACTTGGCACTGCTACATCTATCACCACCGCTGTCTTCTGGTCCTTGTCTATTACCACGATGTCTGGTTGATTGGCCAGTACGTGCCTGTCTGTCTGGATCTGGAAGTCCCACAGAATCTTAGCCCTGTTATTCTCCACGACCTTCTGTGGGATCTCCCATCTGGTCTTGGGAGGGTCTAGCCCATACACTGTGCAGATGTTCCTGTACACAATGCCAGCTACTTGGTTGTGCCGTTCAGTGTATGCTGTTCCTGCCTGCATCTTACATCCTGCCACTATGTGTTGGACTGTCTCGGAGGCCTCTCTGCACAGTCTGCACCTTGGGTCCTCTCTAGTGTGGTAGACCCCTGCTTCAATGGATCTGGTGCTCAGTGCCTGTTCTTGTGCTGCTAGGATCAGTGCCTCAGTGCTGTCTTTTAGTCCAGCCTTTTCCAGCCACTGGTAGGATTTCCCAATGTCAGCCACCTCAGCTATCTGTCGATGGTACATTCCATGCAGGGTCTTGTCTTGCCATGGTACTTCTTCTGCTTGATCTTCCTCCCATGTCTGCTGCTGCCTCAGGCATTCTCTCAGCAGCTCATCTTTGGGTGTCATCTTACTGATGTACTCCTGGATGTTCTGGGTTTTCATCCAGGACAGTGGCTTTGACACTCACCAAACCCCGCCCGCCTTCTTTCCGGCTGGTGTACAGTCTCTGGGTGTTGGACTTGGGGTGGAAACCTCCGTACATTGTGAGGAGCTTCCAGGTCTTCACATCAGCAGCCTCCATGTCCTCCTTTGGCCAGCTCACTATACCGGCAGGGTATCTGATGACTGGCAGGGCGTACCTGTTGATGGCGTGGATCTTTTTCTTCCCATTGAGCTGGCTCCTCAGGACCTGTCTTATCCTTTGGTGGTACTTGGATGTCGCTGTCTTCCTTGCCTCCTCATCGTGGTTCCCATGTGACTGTGGGATGCCAAGGTACTTGTAGCTGGTCTGTATGTCTGCTATGTGGCCTGCTGGTAGTTCCACCCCATCAGTCTTCACTACCTTCCCTCTCTTTATTACCATCCGGCCACACTTCTCCAGTCCAAATGACATCCCAATATCCTCACTGTAGATCCGTGTCAGGTGGATTAGCGAGTCGATGTCTTGTTCATTCTTAGCATACAGCTTGATATTATCCATGTAGAGGAGGTGGCTAATGGTAGTTCCACTCTTGAACTTGTATCCATATCCAGTCCTTGTGATTATCTGGCTGAGGGGGTTCAAGCCAATGCAGAACAGCAGCGGGGACAGCGCATCACCTTGGTATATGCCGCACTTGATGGCCACTTGTGCAAGCTGTCTTGAATTGACTTCCAGTGTTGTCTTCCACAGTCCCATTGAGTTCTTGAGGAAGGTCCTTAGTGTCCTGTTGACTTTGTATAGCGCCAGACATTCACAGATCCATGTGTGCGGCATTGAGTCGTAGGCTTTCCTGTAGTCAATCCAGGCTGTGCACAGATTGGGCTGTCTAGACCTTGAGTCTTGGGTGATTGCTCTATCTATGAGCAGCTGGTGTTTTGAGCCTCTGGTGTTGTTCCCAATGCCCTTCTGAGCTGTGCTCATGTACTGGCCCATGTGGTCCTGTAGCTTGGCGGCTATGATGCCTGATAGGACTTTCCATGTTGTGGGGAGGCAGGTTATTGGCCGGTAGTTGGCCGGTGCTGTTCCCTTGTGGGGGTCTTTCATGATCAGCACTGTCCTTCCTTGTGTTAGCCAGTCTGGGTGGGAGCCTGCTGCTAGCAGCTGGTTCATCTGTGCTGCTAGGCGTTCATGCACTGCTTTTAGTTTCTTTAGCCAGTAGGTGTGGATCATGTCCGGGCCAGGTGCTGTCCAGCTCTTCATGTTCTTGACCCGCTGTTGGATGTCGGCTACTGTGATGGCGACTGGTTCCTGTTCCGGGAGATTGCTGTGGTCTCTTCTCAGGTCCTGAAGCCACTTTGCACTGGTGTTATGAGTCTTTTCTTTCTCCCACATGTTCTTCCAGTACTGTTCAGTTTCTGCTGTTGGTGGCTCTGCTGTTATTGTGTTGTTGCACTGCAGGATGGAGTACACCTTGGATGGTTCTTTGGAGAACAGGGCATTTATCTTTTTGGCCTCTGCTTCTCTAGTGTATCTCCTTAGCCTGGTGGCCAGTGCTGTGAGCCTTTGTCTAGCAGTCTCTAGGGCTTCAGATGGAGTCAGGCCCTTGTATTTTCTCAGTAGCCGAGTCTTATCCTTAATCTCTACACCCTTCTGTAGTTCCACCAGCCGGCTAACTTCTCTCCGGGTTGCCTTGATCTTATCTTCCAACCTCATTTTCCATGGGGGTATGTACTGGTGTTCTTCTTGATTGTGTAGCCAAGCATCTCCAGGATTACAGAGGCTGTAGTGTATACCAGTTCATTGGTTTCAGTGATGGTGGTAGTAGGAATTGTCATTAGGGCTCTACTGGCATCTTCTAGCATACTATCTGATGGTACTTCTCCAACCAGCCTTGGTAATTGGTCTCAAGGGTTGACTGTAGCTAGTTTATCCATGATCTTATGCCTCATATCAGCTGCTGTGTTCTGTAATGGAGGGGGTGGCAGTGAAGTTCTGGCTTCAGGTGGTGGCTGCACATCTAGTTGTTCTTCTGGGGCTTCTTCTTGAGTCCGGGAGGTAATGTGGAGTTGGTCTATCTCCAGTTGTGAGAGCAGCTGTCTCTTTACTATGTTGAAGCATTGGGTAACTAGCTGTTTCTCAGTTAGTGTGGATGTAGGTCTTTTGTCCATCCATAGTCCCCTCATACGTTTCATATATCCCCTCTCATTAGGTCTGCTGTTGTAGTAGCATTCCATCAATTCCAGGTTCTCTTGTCTCGTCCATGCATGGTTTGTTCCAGTAGCCCACTTATCGTCAGATTGTCCTGGTTCCCCAACATCTGGCGCGGACCTTGTTAATCCGGGCAATATATATAAGTAACCAATAAAGGTGTCATCAAATTCAATTGGTTTGTGTCAATATTTTTCAGTATGCTCTAGATAAATCTTAGGGTATGTCCACGCAGGCTTCTTATTTTGAAACAACAGAGGTTGTTTCGAAATAAGAAGCGGCAAGTCCACACGACACACTCTTATTTTGAAACCGTTAAACGTTGCATCTAATTGAAATAGCTGTTGTTTCAAAATGGTTGTTTCAAAACAACGGTGTTTGGACACGTTATTTCGAAACAACACCATTGTTTCGAAACAACTGTTTCGAAACAACTGTTTCAAAACAACATGTCCGAACGGCCTTGTTTTGAAATAATCATTTCGAAACAAGGGCTATTTCGAAGGCAGGCTTTCCCTTAATTCGAATTGACAAGCTGATAATTCGAATTAACTTATTTCGAAATAACTCATTTCGAAATGGGTTATTTCGAAATAATGATGTATGTGTGGACATAGCTTTAGTGCTTTATGTGCTAAGATGAAAATGGACCACTTACTACTCTATGGCTTTTTTAAGATCCTAATACATACTTCTACAGTTATACCATGGTATTTCTGCCCTAACATTGTTTGAAAGATTTAAAAAATATATATTTTTTTCATAAGGTCAGGTGCTAAACCCCAGAAAGCAATATACAGTATTTTTAGGAAAAATATTTTATTTCTAATATCCAGCTGTTAGATATCTCCATCACAACTGGGACACATCAGTAGAGAAGCCATATTTGCCTTCCAACACTTTTAAATAGGGTGCTCAGCTTCTCTGGGTTTGGACTGAAGCATGCTGTGTGGAGGAAAGTAGAGACGTGCCTATCATGTTTCTTTCATGAACACTGCATTTACTTCATAATAAAATATAACAAATGTACAGAAAGTAAATCAAACAAGACCAATTAAACAGTGTTGTGTCACTGAAGTGATGTTCTAGTCAATGCGTAACACAGGCTTTGCCTCCAAATAAAAAGAAGGGACAGCTATAGATCACACAATCATAAAAATAACAAGTTATTGTTCAGTCAAATTTGTATACTCCAAATAATGAAGTTGCCACTATTTTATGGAAGATATTTGTATGAACCAATATATATTACTTTCAGGATATATTCTCCTTTTCATTTTCATGCCCAAGAATGTCCCATTTTTATCTTTCTAAATAGTTCCTGCCTTTTTCAGTTGTGCACCCTTCAAATATGTGAAAACCATCATATTCTTCTTAGCTGTTGCTGAGCTATGCTATACATGTGTAGCTCTTTTAGTGTTTTCTAGTAAATCAGACCAATGTTATTTCTATTCGCTCACAATGAAGTTTCTTTAGTTTGTCAACATCAGTCAAACAATTAAGGTGCTCAGTATTCCAGGAAAATTCACATAAGAAATGTAGTAAGCAGGATCACTACCTCCCAGTTTCACAGCTTGACATCCTGATATTTGTAACACAAATGGCATTAGTCTTTCTTGCTGCAGTATATAATTACAAACTCATTTCTAATTTTCTTCTCATTATCAACCTTCAGTCTCCTTTGGCATTACTGTTTCTAGATTTCCTTTACTTGTTATGTATTTGTTTTGTATTAGCTTAAATTTTCCCAAGCTCAGTCACAACTTACTACTTTCTGCATACAGGGTCAGCCCAGCTTTTTTGCCACGCTAGACTGGCAAGGATTTTGGCATCCCCCCCGGCCACTGGAGGAGTGGCAATGCTGCTGGGATCCAGCTGTGTGCAGGAAGTGGCGCCACCACTGGGGTCTGGGCGCAGGTGGGGTTCTGGCCCCAGCTGGGGAGCAGTACTATGGGCGGGGGTCTGGCCACAGCAGGGGAGCAGAACAACCGCAGACCAGCCTTTGGGGTATGTCTACACTTAGAGCTGAATTCGAATCGATTGCGATCCATTCAAATTCTATTAAGTGCATGGACACATTGGCGTTCCTCAATTCGAATTGAGGAACTCCTCAGTTCGAATTGATGAAAGCTGACTTTGAATTGGTCAAACCTCATTTGACTTCGAAGTCAGGGTCAATTCGAACTGAGTAATTCAAATTGACCCAGTGTGACCATGTCAATTCGAATTCACTGTTAGTTTGAATTAGCCAAAGCTTGATTTTTCCCTATACAATAGTGCCCCCTACCGAATTCAAACTAGCAAGTCCTGTTCATGGACATGCCTATTTGAATTGGATTTTCTAGTGTGGCCATGTCAATTTGAATTGACTGAATTTGAATTAATAATTATTAGTGCAAATTGACTAATTCGAATTCAGTAATTTGACCTGAAACTCTAAGTGTAGACATAGCCTTGGTGCCCCCTAACTGTTGGTACACTTCACTGGACTTGTCAACTCCTTCCAAATTGGGTTCATTAATAAATTTCATTACCACACTGTTTACTTCTATCAAACATGGAATTCTAATAAATAACATAGAATTCACACAGATAAAAAGAGATAACTCCAGATTAACCCCACACTATTAATTTGCATACATGACAGTGGTTTGGTGTCCTGTGTGGTATATTAGAGATGGCTGTACTTCCATGTACAAAAACAAAGGGTGTGTATTGTTACATGGTTTAGCTCTGTGCTTTCTTGCGTTTGTCATTTACTAAATGTCTTATATTTTGTCCATTGAAAAATGGGAGTGGGGTTTGTGACAATAGCTGGAGAGGTGCAGATTGAGTTCTTGGCTGTGCTTTGCCATATAATTAGAAGAGATCTTGCTGAATAATTTAGATCTAATGTGCTACATAGGACCAGGGCATTGGCCCAACCTGTCCACTCTGAAGCACAGCTCTTAAAAGACGTTTTAAAAAAACTAATATATCTATGTTAATTTAATAACTTAAACCACTGCTGGGGAGAAATGATAAGTATTCAGTCATTATGAATTCATTTGGAACTCAGTTTGGTAGCACTGATCAAAATATATTCATTAAGTATGGCTGGCTTACGTATTTTCATTTGAATTAAATTGTGATTCTGCAATAATTAAGCACCAGTAAATGGAAACTTAAAAGAACACTCTAATGAAGACTTACAACTATGTTGTAATGCAGACTTAAAATTACACTGGGTAGGTGTCCATTAACCAATCCTTACTGAATACTGAATTATGATCAGTTAGATTTAATGTCTAGGGCAAGGTATGACATACTATGTGAAGAATTTATGTAACCTCCTATCAGTGACAATATTTCAAATGCATGCACATTTCAGCTATAATGATTATATCACCTAAAAAGTTATTATTTAAGTAATGTTATACATTATATCTCTTCCTAATAAGATTATATAGGAATGTCTATTTGCATACATGATCTCTTCTTTCAAACAAATCTCTCAATAAGTGTGTGAACCCACACTTGCTTTGGCTATTATCTAATTGTGCTCATATAGCTTTGGAAAGTTACTTTGAAGATAGACATAGAAACAGTGGAGGGGGAGACTAGAGGAACAAATATATTACGAACTTTACTGTAGTTATACTATTACTGTGAACAACTATGGATAAATTATGAGTGATAGTTTGCTTAAGAAAATAACAAAAAGAACAAAATGGCATTCAAAGTTCTATACAACATTTTAGTCATTTATTGATGCTCATTAATAGCAGATAATTAAAGGTAAAAGAAAATAGAAGAGAAGCAGTCAGCAAAAGACACACATGGGGGGGGGGGGAGAGAGAGAGACAAAGAGAGAGCAAAAACTGTAGCTGCAGTAATTTCTGTCATTCATAACTTGCCATAATTATGTACTCTGTAAAACTGCTGCCGTAATTTGAAATGCTTCTCTCCTGATCTAATCGACAGACTAATGTAATGACTTGACTAAGAACCAGGAATGTAGATCTTACCATTATGTCAGATCTACTTGGATTTTAATGCAATAGTCCCTCAGGAAGACTCATGATTTAATTAAAAAACGTGTTTGAGTGACCAGCACACCACCTGCAGCATCACTTAGTGTGTGAATCTTGATTCCCTGGAGTGAATTGCAGCTGACCTTTTTGATTTCCATTTAGCAATCACTTTTCAGATAAAATTGCAACCTTTTTTATACTTAGCACTTAAATGTACTTCTGTGACTCCAGTTCTTGAAGCTTTATTTTTTCAAAAGCAGCATCTAAAAAGCCTAATGACTTCCCCTCAAAATACCGCTGTATGTATGTATATATATGTGTGTGTACATGCACACACACTCAATAGTGGAGATCATATTCATGAATGATTTAGAAACTGATTCATTTCAAGGAACATAAATATTTCTGAAGAGGGCAATACAAAGCTGCATACATTAGCCCTAACGGCAATTGTTTCCACAAATTTATACTTAATTCAACAGAACATTGTACAGTGGAATCACCCAATATGCTAAAGTACTTTCTCCTCCATGTTAGATTATCAGTAAGGTCTTTTGTCCCCATTCCTTGTAATATGCAGGAAACAAACTGAGGAGTTGGAAAGAGGCCCCATCTAGGCAACATACCAGATTCCACAGTGTGACAATATGGCAGTTCAGGAATGTTAAATTATAAATAGATGTCCTCTGAAATAGTGTAATGATTTCTCTTACCAAAAAAACAATAATTCTGTCATCGCTGATCACAAAATGGAAATAGACTCAGAGACTTTAAGGTTAGAAGGGACCATGATGATCATCTAGTTAGACTTCATGCACAACAAAAGCCACAGAACCTCACCCATTCACTCCTGTAATACACAACTAATTTGAGTGAGTTATCCAAGCCCTCAAACAATAGTTTAAGTAGTTACATGTACTGAGAATCCATCAGCAAGTGACCTGTGCCTCATGCTGCTGAGGAAGGAAAAAAAAAACAAAAAACCCAAGACCTCTATCAACCTGCCCTGGAGCAAAATTCTCTCCTGACCCAAATATGTCTATCAGCTAAACCCAGAGTATGTGTGCAAGACTCATCAGCCAGATACCTGGAAAGCATGCTCCATAGTAATTCAAAATCCACCCCATCTAACAACCCTTCACAACCCATTGGGGACATTTACCTCTGGCAGTAAAAGAAATCAGTTAATTGACAAAGTAAGACATCCCATCACATTCTACATTCCATAAACATATCAAGCTCAGTCTTAAAGCAAAAGGGTCCTGTTCTGGAGTAATGCTAGTGGTAACAGGGTGCAAGAGCCTCCGAGCAAGTAGAGGTCCAAGGGGGTTCTCTGTCTCCTTCTGCTCTTGGACATAATTAGCTGCTCTTTCAAATTGTTGAGTTTCATGTCAGTTAAGAGACTTTTTCAGGCTGTTTAGCTCCTTTGGAATTAATTTCTGGTTGACTACTGTCAGGGAAAGATCTCACCACCTATCCCCAGTGCATACTCAGTGTATTTTTTGATGTCATGACAGCTAACCTAAGTGTATGGCAAATTACAGCTAAGTTGCACAGGCATCTCAAGGAGATTCAATTGAATTTACACACAGTAGCAGTTTACACTAAGAATGGATGTTATTCTTTGCCACAGTAAGCAGTCAATATGTCTGGGTAACCATGGATGCTTACGGGGCTTCTGAAGACCTGTAATTATGGTGCCAGTTGTAACCAAAGTTTCATCTATCAGCATATGGAATGTACTTGCCAAAACACTTGCATACACTTGAGCAGATAAGACCCTGTTTTTCCTGTGATTGATATGAAACACATAAATGCCTGGTAACCTAGACTGCAAACAAAAATGTGTCATCCTGTGTAACCTGGTAAGGTTCAGAGTGTATGGCCTCTTTAAATCTTTGTCCTGAAAGTGAAGAAGTGTAGATTGCGCCAGTGAGAGGAACTATTGAGCTTTTTTGGGAGGAGGGACAAGAGTGCAGAGAGAGGGAGAGCAAAAGGGTGTGCATGAGTGTTGCTCCAAACAAAACAGGGCTACAGCAAGCAGGCCCTCACTGTGAAGCAGCCAAAAATCTGCCCATAGGCTGGGAGGGACAGAGAAACTGACCAGGCATGCCCCAGGACAGGGGCTAGAAAGAGCTCTGTCCTAAGGGCAAGCCAGAACTGGATCCTCTATCATTGTTGCCCAGAACTGCATGGGGCTGTGAATAAAGGTGTTTCTGACCTTGTACTGTGAATAAGGAAGGAGGCTGTACCTAGTTAAGAAGGGAAGTTGTCACTCTACTTGGTTATGCAGAGATCAGAAGAAGAAGGCACCAGAGGCATTTGTTCAGGGGTTTAAGTATGCTAGAACATGGCAGAACGCAATTCTGGGGCCCACTATTTTTAGGGGCTCAGCGTTCTCAGCCCTCTAAAAATAACAAATGGAGCCAGAACGCTGCAGTCCATTTAAAAATAGTGGGCTCATGGAACGCAGTGTTCTGGTTCTAGTTTCTATTTTTAGGGGCCCAAACTCTGAGCCCCTAAAAATAGCAGGCCCTGGAACATTGTTCTGCCACATTCCAGCAGGCAGGGGATGTGCCTGGCCCCTGCACGCATGCACAGGCTGAGCTTGGATTCAGAAGCCTTCAAGTGCAGCCTGCAGGAAGGATTGTCTCCTGGCCCAGCGCATGGCTGCTGGAAAGTGCTGGGGCAGCCCAGCTCTCATTGGGGGTGGGTATTGGGGGCAGGCAGGTAGATTTTGGGGACTGAGGCTGGGGGAATATTGAGGATAGGGGAGTGGATATTGGGGGCTGGGGTGGATTTTGGGTTGGGTATTGGGGTCTGGATGTAGATTTTGGGGACATAGGAATGTATATTGGGGGCAGTAGCTGGGGTATGTGAGGGGGGCCTGGACCTGCACGAGGGAGGCCCAGAAATTTAGAAGGTTTCTGGGGCCCCCCAAATTATACTTTAGCCCCTGTATTTGTTGGGGGAAGTTTACCAGTGTGGAAAACAACCAGCAGCACCCAAGCAGAGGTAGCCTTAGGAAATCAGGGACCCTAAGTGAAGGCCCTCTGCGGGGCCACCATAAGCCCACAAGAACCCCTTCCATGGCCCAAGCTCCAGACCACTGTCCCCTCCCAAAGACCACAGCTCCCCAGTCTGCAGCCCCAGCTCCCTGTGGCTGGCCACCCACCCTCCTGCATCTTCCCCTGCAGCCTGAGCACCCTGACCCCTCCATGGTTCTGGCTTCCTGGGGCTGGATCCCTCTGCCTCACCAGGGGCCCCAAACCCTCCCTCTGGCCTCAGCACCTCAGTACCCTCCCAGGGCCCCTTGCAGCCCCAAATCCCTGCGGTGCCCCCCTCCATGGTTCTGGTCCCTGCCAGGGGCCCCAAACCCCCTCCATTGGCCCAGCTCCCCATGGCTGGCCCCCTCAATGATCTGAGTTTCCTGCTAGGGGCCCTGAAAATTACCCCTGGGCCCTGCCTGGGTTTCCAAATACCCCACTGCCAAAAGCAAGGGGCAGGACAGGAGCGCAGGCCAGCCCACTCCATCCTGCCACCCCCAATATTGGGGCCTCTGGAATGGCCCTAAGCTTCACCCTCCCATAGGGTCCCACCCCCAACCTTTGGTCCTGGCCCTGGCCCCAGCTCCTGCTGTGTGTTCTGCAGGGTGGGAGGCAGACATAGTTTTTGGGGTAGGCAAACGGGCCCCTTGCTGCTCAGGGGTCCTAAGCAGACACCTGCTTTGCCTACCTCAAATGCCACCTCTTCACCCAGGACTCACTGTTGGTCTGGAACTTTTCCCAGGACACCTGAAATCTGAATGAGGAAGCATTGCTTGATGCCTGCCCTTTCAGATCATGGCACTATTGGGTCTGAAGGGCCTTATGTTGAATCTAGCCCTGCTTTATTGCTTCCCTTGTCTTTCTCCATTCATCCCTCTGTGAATAAATATTTACCTTTTCTATATTTGTTACACTCTTCTGGGGTGTGTGTTTTCAGAGAGTTTGAAACATATCCTTGAGACAGAAGGGACGTTCCTTGCTGCTTTCCTGCAAATGCCTTTTCTTGGACATAGCAACCTGAAGAGAAGACTCCATCTTGGCCATGAGGGTATAAAAGTTTACACTGCATGCACTGTGATTTTTAATGTGCTCTTTTTCTACCCATGGCTGAACATAATGGCCTTTAACAAGATGGACCAAATTCAAACTCCTAATTATTCATGCAAATAAAGAAAAGCACAAAACCTTTAATGAAATGTGTCCAGATAAGTTTCAAATTAGCATGATCAGATACCCACTGCTTACCAGCTTCATGCCACTCCAGGGTTGTGCAGCACTTGTAAACCCAATTTTACTGGCCAATTATACCAGGTTTGAGTGCATTGCACTACCGGAGCTGCACAAAACAGATGTTGCATACACATGAATCTGGTCCCTAATTCCTTAAACATCATCTTCCTGACGAAGCTTTCATTCTTTCTGTAGTTTGGTCAAAGAGTAAAATACTATTTTTGTGTGTAACTCAAGTGCTAGCTTTTATTCTGAAACAACATTGCACAAGGGCCAGAAAAGCTCAGAAAAACAGGCAGAAGGATTTTCAAAGTTGATTTCTCTCACCCAAGAGAATCAATCTCTGTCAAAGAGTAATCAGGTAGCCTATTTGTCCTTTACTCTCCAACAAACTGTTTTTTTTTTGGCGCTTCTCATAAAGCTCACAACATACTGGGTAAAAAATGTGGAATAATTAAACACCACAATGTTGGAATGGAAACAATACATCTTTTCTGAGGAGCTCCTGCCAAATTTCACCATTTTTTTAGAGCTACATGTGAAGGAGAGTTACTGGAATGTAATCTTATTTTTCCCTTTTATTCAACTGTTCTTCAGCTGGCAGACCCCCTGGTCAGACATTAACCATTAACAATGGGCCCCAGGTAAAAACAGCAATAAGGAATTAGTAAATTGGCAGGAGCGAGAGCTTGATAGCTCATAGCAGTTGGTGTGATTTTATGCAACAGACTCCAGCCATGCATTGGGGTCACTCAAGAACCTCCCTTGTCTTTCCAGGCTCTTTTCAAGGGCTTTTGATAGTCTGAGTCCCTTTGGTTCTAGAGTGTTGTCAGCGCACATGTACTGGCCCAAAATGGACTGGGAAGAGGAAGGGAGATGGTGATGCTACGTCCTCCCAACCTCCTGTATCAACTGATATGGTGGTCCTAGCACATGGTTATATTTGCACAGGTAGGTACATTACATTCCTGGAGCTTTATAGCTCATCACTACCCCAAGAGGTGATGTGTTTAAATGGTATGGCTGAGCCTTAAGCTTATTCCTGAACTCTAGTAAACCTTGATCACATCCTTATTTAGCACAATTCTGAGTCTTATGAATCTATTCACCTGAGGTGCCAAAATGTTCAGTCTCAAAAGCTATGTGATTTCCAAGATGGAAAAGCTTTCATGCAGGGACCAAGGGAGATGCAAACTTCATTAGAATAATAATTTCCACCAGCACCAAAGGATTGTAAGAATCTGATCACAGAAACCATCACCATGACTTTCTTTTCCAAATACAGAGATAACTGCTACAAGGGGATGAACTGGTTCAAATAAGAAAACATTTCCCAAACTTTGACATGATACTCTTGCAATTCTAATGTTTTCAGCTAATTTTGAAACAGCTAATTATTTATGTGCATGTTCACACTTCCTGGTTCTGACTGAAAATAGAAGTGCTAAAATAGCATAAGTAAGATTGTTGAGCTGGAATAGAAGAAAGAATTGCCAGAAATTTCACTATATATCTTCTGGTGATATTCCTGATCAGTTTTACAAACTGAAAAGCATCAGAAAACTTTTATATAAGCTTATGTTGTTTTGAGTGTTTTTTGAGCCAAAGTGAGCTGGCAAATCTTCTGAAGTTTACCTGTAACTAGTAGCTACCCCCTTCAGGAGACTCTTTTTCAGATGTCCTTATTAACAGAGCCTTGCTTCCTTACTTAAGACCAGTCATTAAAACATAAGGGGATTGCAGACTAAAGCATCTGAGCAAACTATAATCTATCAACAACTACTATTCTCTTTATCATCTTATAATAGGACATGAAGCAATGGTCTTCAATCACAGCAAGGGAGGTGTAGGCTGAACGTGGGAAAAAATTCCTAATTGCCAGGGCCATTAACCACTGGAACAGGGGTCTCAAACACACGGGACATGGGACGCATGTGGCCCCTAAAGCTATTACTGATATTTGCGATATTGTTGTATGAAAAGGTTTCAGTGGTGCGGCCTTTGGGCTAACGTACTAGTCTTCCTGTGGCCTTCTACTAGTCATCATGCAGCCCTAATGGAGAGTTGAGTTTGAGACCCCTACACTGCAATAAGTTGCCAAGGGAGTTTGTCAAATCTCCATCGTTGGAAGTTTTTAAAAGCAAGTTAGATAAACATCTGTAAAGGATGGTTTAAGATGGTGCTTGGTCCTGCCACCACTGCAAGGGACTGGACTTGATGACCTTTCATGGTCCCTTCCAGTTTCTTTGATTGTATGATTCTAACAGACTATATATTAAATCACTTCTCTTCCTGATTCCAATAAAATCAACTTCCCTTACCTATCCTGGCTACAGATTTTTTTTTTTTAAATAAAGTTTAAAAAAGTTTATGCAACCCACATGATTGGAGTATTGATAATACATTCTTTTCCATATAAATTCAAGACAGTCATTTCAGGACTGCTGACTGAAAAGCAACCCTCAGAAAACACACTTGCTACATATCATGCCTGGTATCTTGCCTACACATATGCCCATCTGTCAGCATGGCATGCTGCCTGCTCAAAAGTTGGTTGGATCTTTTCAGCAAGACACGGGTGCCAGACTGCAATGGATTTTGTTGAGTAGCCTTCACAAACTTGCACGTGCCATCTCCTCTACAGGAACTCCTTCCTTTATGCCAGAATTGAAGCACTGGCACCGTATCCTTCCTCACAATTGAATGCACCTGTTGATACTTATACAAAGGACAGGGGGTGGGGAGACGCCTGTGGAAGAGAAGGACTTCTGGCTGCCAAAAAGGCAGGTGTGGTAGCAGCAGGTGTCTTATAAACTCATGAAGATAACTTTGTGTAAAATGTTTCTAATATGGATGTGCATTACTCCTTGTAGGACTCTGTCCCAAGGCAATCTGTGGCAGTGACTCAAGATGACAGGCTTATAGACTCTGGTGGCAGATGTAACATACATAAAACAGGAACAGTCAACAAAGGAACTTGAAGGCTATGTCTACATTACAAGCCAGGAGTGTGATTCCCCAACTCATGTACATATATTCACACTCACTCTAATCAACCTAATGAAAACAGAAGTAGAAGCTTAAACACAGTACCGTGAGTCATGACCACTGGAGGCACAACTTACTTACGCCAAGTATATACCCTTAGCATGCAATGTAGACATACCCTAAGACTGGCTGTATACTGAAAATAAGCTACATATAGATCCTTTTCTCGCTGCTATAGTGAAAAAAATGAATTTATAAACAGATTGTCAAGCCTTTAGATCCCCGGTTTAACAGAACTGAGAAGTTGCATTTTCAAAGCCAAATTGTGTGAAGACCTTGGGTACTTGCTATTGACTTCAGTGGGGACAGGATTTCATCCTTTATCCAGTAGCTGGCCATTACCCATCCAAATAGCCTCCTTTAAACCAATGGGAACCTTTGAGTGCGTGCCTGCAAACAGGAGGAAGGCTGTCACAATCTGACTTTCGGAGCTAAACGTACATCTCTTTGGAAACCAGATTGTGTTGGTGTTTTTATTAGTTTCTCAGCTCTTAAAAAAACACCCCCTCACACAACCAAAAAAGCAGTATGTCAGAATAAAGTCCACATTCCTTACAGAGATCCACAACAAGAAGTTATGTTCAATTTCCAATCCTAAAAGTTCTTTATGTCCTTTTGTGGTTAAAATGCAGCTGTCTCTAAATAAATGAATATATACCCTGTGAGAAATTTATTATCTCTTCATCAGATGGGCAATATGTGATACAGCTGTGCACGTGACTCAGGATCTCTTCCCAGACCCCATTCTTTAAGCTACTGGGACGGTTGGTAGGAGAGGATATCTGTGACTGTTTGGTATAAAGGTTATTTGTTCTCCTTCTGGAATGATCCAACGCCAACAGATTTTTCTTCTACTTTAAAATATGTATCATGAAAATAAATGTAAAATGCTATTTTCTACCTTCCTTTGTCCCCAGAATAAATGCTTTATAATAAATCAATATGAAATCAGATTTACATTTGATGTCATAAGGCTGTGAGTTTTCCAAATCAGGGACCCATCAACAAAACACTGTATTCCCCTTGAACTTCAGTGGGATTTGAGTGCCTGTCCACCTTAGGCGCCTTTGAAAAATCACACCCTAACAGTGAAGGTACTGTCATTAGCTTACCAGCTGCCAAGGGCCTGATTGTACCACTTAAGACACCAATGTGTAATGGGGTTGATGTACATAATCCACAGAAAATTGGAGAAGGGACTGTGTCTCCCAGATATCCAAGACATGCAGGAAGAATATACATACTACAATATCTGTTAGGGTAATATAATGGATTCCTTCCTCTGTTGTTGGCACAGGCATGCAGAGCAGACAGCACCATGCCCCCAATGCTTCCCTAGTCCTTTGCAGCTATATACACCCTTGGGATTTCACAGGAGGTACAGTAGCTGTTACATTACTCTGAGTGTATAGAATAACATTGTCCTAGCCCACATATAGAGTTGGCATGAAAAGGAAGGCTGCTTGTGTCTTCCCTGTCTGCACATAGGGTCCTAATTCTGCACCATTAAAGCCAATGAAATCTTTGCCAGTCATGTCAATGAGCACAGGGTCAATCTCATTCTGGCTTCAGGGGCAATGAGGTCCCAAATGTTCACCCTTGGGCGACATGAAAGAACAGATTTGTAGCATAAGAAATGCAGCCGATGGTATATATTCATTCTATAATGACACCCAAATTATTCAGTCAGCTTTACTGCCAAAATTTTAAAGTGTCAGGCTCAAATGATTCTGGGCTATAGATGTGCTTTTGAGCAGAGCAGGACAAAAAAGTTGGCAAGGATCAGAAATAAGTGGCAATAAAAATAAAATGTTGAAAATGTCACTTCCAATACATCATGCAGTTTATAAATTAAATTCCATATTATCAGGCTAATAGTAAAACTGCTCAGGAGCTGCCCCTGCAGTTCCTATAACAGCCCGTGCCCTTGGAGGGTAAGTTGTCAGCTTTTTGTGCTGGGTTTTACATGTGTGATAATCCTGATCCTGAAAAAAAAAAAGGTCGGGGGGGGGGGGGAACGGTCAGGTGCTGCTAGTAGTTTGAAAACAAGCTGTCATGAGACTCCAACCTGGGAGTAATGATGGCAAAGAAGGTGGTTTTTCCTTTTTCTGACCTTGCAAAGATCATAGAATTGCCATTTAGTATATCTGATTCCATACGTCAGTGCTCTTCAGCCACTGTGTCAGGACACCTTACTGGTGTTATCATACAATGGCGTGTCACAGAAAGCTGGGGAGATGGCTGGATTTGGCTGGGGGAGCTGGTGTATCATGTAGGGTCATGATAAGCCACCAAGTGTGCCACAACCTGCAAAAGGCTGAAAAACACTGTCCTAACTGACTAGTATAAAGGCTAGACTTTGTACAATTGGTGAAATTCTACCTTTAGCTGCCTTTTTGTTTTGTTTTGTTTTGTGATTTACAGAGAACCACCCAAACTGCTCCACATGCCTCTAACCCTTTGAAATCATCTCCTGCATACATGCTGCATATCTATAATTACCAAGATAACAACTTCAGAAGCACCATTTTTAAACTTATTTAAGAATGGCCCCCTTACTTACAGCTAGATAAATATGCTAGCAGATTTCCTTCTCTGGAGGAGAATAGCTATTGTCTCATGGCCATTCAGCATATCCTAACTGATTGTTCAACTTGGATATCTCGAGGAAGTTAACACACACTGAGTTTTAATTTTTATGGGTACACGTAGCTTCAAAAGTGTGAATTTATCTGGAGTTAGCTAACTCACATTAGCTGACTTGGGTTAGAACAGCAGTGAAGCCTTGGCAATTTGACTTTTAACTCCGGTTAACAACACGAATTCAACCCCAAGCCGTCCTACATAGGGCTGAACTCAAACTGTGAAGTTTAACCATTATTTATGTGCATAGATCAGAGGCGTCCAACCTTTTTGGGTCGGGGGCCACACTGCAATTCTTTTCTTAGTGGGGGGTGGTGAAATTTTTTGATAGATAAGACATACAAATTGATCTTATTAATAAACTTTAATAAAATGATTAGTGTGAAAGTTGGCATTGCTTTTGCTTGCACTGTACACAGATGACAAGGGGGGGCAGGGGTGCCTGTTTGAGGGGGCAAGGAAGAGCCTGGATAGAAATTGACAAGGGCCATGGCCAGCCCCAGCTCCCAGACTCTTGCAGCAGCACTCTGCAGGCTGGATAAAAGCCCTTGGTGGGCTGGAGTCTGGCCCCCTGGGCCACAGGTTGGACAAGCCTGGCATAGACCTTTGTGGGATTCAGACCTTAATGTAAAAGTCCAGGTTCAGTGGTACTACATATTTTATCCACCATGACAAACTGGAGCATTTTAAGAGGAGGAAGAAAGCCTGAAAGGCTAGGTCTATACACACATCGTTATCTCGAAATAAATCTTCTGAAATGATTATTTCGAAATAAAGTCCTTATTTCAAAATAAGTTAATTTGAATTAAGAAAATGTTAATTCAAATTAAGGGAAAGCCTGCTATCAACATGGCTGTTATTTCAAAATGGCTATTTCAAAATAATGCTGTTTGGACATGTTGTTTCAAAACAGTTGTTTCGAAACAACATGTCCAAATGGCCTTATTTCAAAATAACCATTTGGAAACAACAGCCGTTTCAAAATGAATGAGGTTTAAGCTGTTTTGAAATGACGGCTCTTATTTCAAAATGACGGATCCTGTCATTTCAAAATAAGAAAACGTTGTGTGGACCTAGTCTCTTTTATTTTGAAATAACCAGTGTTGTTTCGAAATAAAAGAGATGTGTAGACATACTCAAAGAGCTATAAATTGGTAGATTATTTTTAAAAAATCTATATGAACATCAAACATAGAGGGAAGAATAAAATTAAGTTTATTGCTACGAGTAACAGGGAGCACAACTGAGCATACAAAGGTAAAAGAGAATGTGGAAAGGAGTGATGACAATGTAAAAGGATAAAACAGAAACTTTTAAAGCATTTGTAAGGGTCATCCAATGGTTAAGGACCCAGCCTAGAACTTTATAGACCCAGGCTGTTTCTCCTCTGCCACAGATTTTGTGTATAAGCTTTGACAAGTCTTTTAATTTTCCTGTGCTTCAGTTCTCCATCTGTAAAACTGGATTGTTTTGTTTCCCCAATGGCAATGAGGATTAATGCTTTAAATATTGTGAGGTTCTCAGATACTGTAGTAATGGGGCCTAAAAGTAACTAAGATAGAGGAAACCAAACCCACCCAATCACTTAAAAAATCCAAATAAAGATGTTCTATTAAGATGTCATTGAAACTGTAAAAAGATAACAATGAGCAAGAAAAAATGTGGGACAATAAAAAGAGAGAATGATCAAATGAAGAAGCAAATATTGCTTCTTATAACATTCCTCTTCTTCACATTTCTGAAAGAAGAAGAAGGTAGCATCCCAGAGGCTGATATAGAATTTCCTGCTTGGAGAGGGAGGAACAAAATGTTAAAGGCTTTATCATTGCATTAGAGCAGATAATTAGGCAATTAGAATGATTAAAAGTTGACAAAGCACCAGACTCAGATGAATTATGACCCACAAACCTGACAAAAGTAACAAGGGAAAGAGAAAACCGGTGAAGAACAGTTAATACCTCCCAAAAGACAAGGGTGCCTACTGTTATTTGTGTGTTTCTGTGTGAAGTATACATGCTACATAATTTTAAGGATGGTGGCTTGAGGAGGGGTAAAGAAGACCTACATGGGAGCAGCATGGAATTGTCCCTGAGGAAGATTACTGTATGCAAAAAAAAAAACAAAACCCAAGGAGTCATGTGGCACTTAAAGACTTAACAGATTTATTTTTCGCAAGAGCTTTCATGGGAGAAAATCCCACTTTGTCAGGTGCTTCAAAGATGGGTGAACTTCGAAGCATCTGATGAAGTGGGATTTTCTCCCATGAAAGCTCATGCGAAAAATAAATCTGTTAGTCTTTAAGGGCCAAACAACTCCTTGTTTTTTTTTTTTTTGCTGGACTAGACTAACACAGCTATCCCTTTGGAAATTACTGTATGCACACGTCTACTTTTTGGTGCAATGTGGCTTATTGCAGAGGCAATGCATTTGTTCTTTAAAAACAGTTTTCTAAGTGCCAGAGAGAAGTTGTCTCTAGCAGGGTTGATTTAGCAGTCCTCAGAGGTGAGGTGACCTCCATCAAAGGCAGGGAAATCATCCGAAGCATCTCTCCAGTTTGCTGGCAGGAGAAAGGGTGAATATTGGAGGCCCTGAGATTCCTCTTCTTTCCAGCACAAAATTCAAGCAAATCATTTTACCTAGTGCATTCTGAGACTCAGTTTACTTGCACAAAATGTGTATAATCCCTATTTCACAATAACTGTATTTACCACACAGACACAGTACGACTCTTCAGGGAAAGTTCCACCAGGCTAATACAGGGTATGAGGTCATCACTGGTGGAAAATCTTCACAGCAGTGTTTAGTCAGCCACCCTCCTGGTGCCGAAGTGTCAGCCTGCACTGCCCCAATACAGCAGAGAAGGAAATAAGTCACTAGATTGCCTGATAGATGGACTGCTTTCAGAACTTGCCCTGCACAGCCTTTATCAAGGGTGCTCATAGTGAGCTTGCACAGCAGATTAAACTGCTATTCCCTGGCAGGGCCCAAGAAGGAGGGTAGCAGTGCAAACACCATGTTTTCATTTACAGGTGAATTCAGATATTAGCATCTTGAGGTACCAATCAGGGTTGGAGTTCACTGGTGATGCGTGCTGCACAAACAATCATACATTGTAAAAACACAGTTCCATTCCTGCTGAATTACAGCTGCAATATACATTCAATGTATTATTGTTATTCAAATTGTCTTCATTTATGTAGTTTCAAGGACACATTTCATATTTAACTCAGAGTAAATTTTGCAACTTATGAAATTTTGTTCCCAGCCTGGTAAGAACAGGGCCACAATGTCAGAAATGTGGGGGTTTGGGGCTGGGGGAGGTGGAACTCAGACTAAGAGTTCCTGCTCTGTTCAGTTCCAGTGAAATGAGAGTCAGGCAGAGAGTCATTTCCTCTTTGAGAGTTTATGTTGTCAAAGGAAATAAGATTGGTCCATTAGCTGCAAACTAGGTATGGGATCAGGGACCCCTAAAATGCTGAGGTCCAAACAATCTCTTCCTTATCGCCCTGACTATACCACACAGAGGAATTTAGTTATACAAAAACAGGATATTAAGAGGAAAAAGGTGAGCATCAGAATCAGTATTAAGATGTTTTCTTTTTACCTTGTAAGGGGTTTAGGTGACCATACAGAGGGTATAATTTCAGATAGTTAAGTCTACCATGGACACAAATTATGTTTATGTTTGGGAAGAGGGTATTCAGCCGATACAGATAACACAGAATGAGCTGACTCATTTGCTTGGAGTTAAATGGCCTGTGCAGTTCCATGAAAAGAAGTCTAAGAATTAATACATCTCTTTAAAACCAATGTGAATAAACAGGAGAGAAATCAGGGATAGAGCCACTAAGTGGATTTTGAAGGTTAAGATAATGTGTTAATGGCTGATTAGTTCTTTCAGAGTTTACGGGAAGGTCCTGATAAATGTTATTGTCTTGCCATGGCCTTTAAATAGGCTGTTTCCTTACTCACTCACCCTCACTTTTATTTTTCACTGCGAGTTCTCTTAATGTCTGATTTATATCTATGTCCAACATTTTTAGACAAAGAGGCTATTTTTGTTCCAGTCTTTCCTCACTAGGGCTAACAATATGGCACCTGTATAACTGAAGAAGAATTAAATACATAGTTATCCAGATAGGCTTTGCTAATTTTCAATACTACAAATGATTTGGTTATTTAGTTTCTTGTATTTTTCTGGTTCTTTTAATGATGAGTCTAAGTATTATCTAGTGGTCAAAATGTCAGTCAAGCAGCTGGGTGACCCAAGTTCAAATCCCTACTCTTCCCAAAACTTCTGATATGACCTTGGGCACATGACTGATTTCTGTGTAGTTAGGAGCCTAAATGTCTTTGAGGATGTGAATCTTAACCTCTCTGTGCCTCTGAAACAAAAGGTGATAGACTGCCCTCATTCAAAGGGGGTGTTGCAACAATAAGTCCATTCAAGGTTGTGAAGAACTGAGGAATCGCATCCTATGTAAGTCCCATAGGTAGGCTGTTTTCCAATATCCATCCTATTTCCTTGTAACAGGTGAGTTCACAGTATCTTGTGTCTACAGATCAGGTGGAATCCAATAACCTCCTTCAGAGACCACATACCAGTATGTTAAATCAATGCATTTATCTTGCCTTTATCAGGATACAGAGCACAAAAAACAAGGTCACTTTTCAAAATCAGGCTTCTCTCTCAAAACGTGTCTGATGCTGAAGACGACAAGACAGATCATGGAGGTGACCTATTTAGCCTCTGGTGAAAGTTATAAGGTATTTCTCTCATTGGTCTAGCAACTATACATGACAGAGGGGTAAAAATGCCTAACCCTGATCTGTCTTAGGGTTTTGCCCTTTGTTAGCCGTACATCATGGCTGAAAACAGAGCAATGAATGTGCTAGCATAAAGTAGCCTTTTTTCGCAGGAAATGGGATCTGTCAGTTAAGCAAAAACAGTGAATGACATTTTATCAGAAGCTGCAAACACATAACTGTTTCAGTTGCTGCAGTAAGTCAGAGGCACAGAATGAAAAATAAAGAAAAGAAGAACTGGAAACAAATTCCAGCTAATAAAAGAGACTTTTTTAGATGACTTTGAAGTTTCCATGCCAATCGCCTGTAGCAATAGAGAATTATATTCCCAGTGAAACATTATTATCAGGTGAATTCTTAACACAAAGACTCCTGAAGCCCCAAAGGCAGCTAGTCAATAAAATGTGAAATCGCAGAAATGCTGGATGGGGAGATAACTATAAACTTCATTTCTTCTTGTGGAAGAAAAGATCTAGGTAAATCAGATATTTTTAACATCCATGTCCAATATTTCTCCTAACAGATGCTCATTTTCATATATTCTACACTCACTCCCTGCTCTTATGATCAAATGAAAAACCGTCTGTGCTATTTACCTACTCCTTTTACCCAGCCTGAGCCCTGCAAATGAAAAACTAGGTACTACCTTTCTTATTGAATAAGTTTTAGTCACATGAAAAATTTAATTGAATGCACTGCATGTGAATAAGGCCTGCAGAATGAAAATTTCCTTTCAGTCTTCAGATGTGATCCTGAAAGCCACCTGCACACAGAATCCCCATGATAGAAAAATGGAGTTCTGCTTGGGCTTGCAAGATTGGGTCCTTCAGCCTAAAATGAACACTCTTCAGGGCAGGAGCCAAGTCCTTAATCCATCTGTAGAGTGTCATACACACTGTATAAATGATAGCTAATGATCATAATTGTATGCAGCTGCATTAGGTTTAACCAGTTTTCTCAAAAGAGGCTGCAGTCTGTTGTGATTATACAACCCATTGTAGTTAACTATAGGAGCATTCACTGGTGCACAGGTGGGCAGAAGGGGCTCCTTCACATTGACCACAAAATGAGCTTCCTGAAATAATCTCCACCCAGCCAGGAAGATTGCTAGCAACAGGTAAGCTGTTTCCTCCACCTTAAGCTAACCTTAATAGAAGAAGAACCAGTTTATGTTTGCTAGAATGTAATGAAAGACCACGTACTAGGCAAAAATGAGCCAGAGATCTCTTGTCTGTAAAGTGACAAGTGAACTACCAAACAGAGGTTCTATATTCAACAATCTCTTGACTGAAATTATCACCAAGCTATGTAATAAATTGTGGTCCCAATGCTACCCAATTCTCATTTTCTATTTAGGATAACCATTTCCTGCTAACTTACTCTGTGAGCTAAGTTAAATGCAAAACAAAAATGATTCAATGTTAAAGTTTCTCAGGTAAAAATCACAAAACATAAGAAAGCAAAATTAAAGTACTACTACTCCCTGCCAGCCATGTTATCTTAGTCACATCTCATATCATTATAGATGCATGGCAGGTACAGTCCCACCATCCTCACTGCCCTGGGAAGAGTCTTTGGAAGAATAATAAGACCAAAGTAATCTGGAATGTGATAAAACCCAGCCCCAGAGTGGAGATGGAAATCTCCATGCAGATCCCTCGCCAGCTATTTCTACTGCATCAACCTGTCAGCAGACAGGGCTTGTCTCCAACTAAGGCAGTTGTAAACCTTGTGGATCTTTAGGGAATTGCAGCCTGCCAAGCATTGTCTTGGTTACTGCAGTTCCTGAGTTCTTACGCATTTCTTCCCTGGCCTATCCTACCTCCACGTACTCTCCTGCATGGATCCAGCCCATGTGGGTCCAGAAGAAGGATGGACAGCAGTGTGGAGGAGAATGAGACTTCCTTTCATGTGAGAAGGATGGAATCCACATGCCTATTCTGTGCATGGGACTTTGAGGGAGGAGGAAATTATCTGTACCGTAATCTGGAAAACTTTTTTCATCCCTTAGGCTACTAAGAAGAGCCGAATATAGTCAGTCTTTTAAGGTATGTCTACATTGCATATTCCTTATGATGGATGGAATGTAGAGTGCCTACGCTACCCTAGCATGAGCATAAATAGCAGTATGTACAGTAAGGCATAGTTTAGATGACTAAAATACTTCTGAACCTGTAGGATATGTACTGTAGATAGCTTTCAGTGTACCCAAGTAATGTCTCCCCTACCAACACTGCTATTTTTAGCTGTGTACTGGCTAATGAAGGAGTCTTTCTTTGTCATAGGGAAGATCTCCAGCAGTGTGGAAAATTTCTAGCACGGGGAGGCAGTAGGGAATGGCTCTGGCAGTCTTCCACTGCCAGAGCCTTCTCCTGCTACTTATCCCTGCCAGAGCCTTTCATTGCCATGTGTGGCTATAGACCTTACTATAGACTCAGCCTGCTTTTCCTCTGTCACCAGCAGTGTGCACTGTTGACAAACCACTAATGGGATCAGAAAGGATGGTCTTTTGTGTCACATACCAATCAGACTGGATTCATAAAGTTTAAGGCCAGAAGGGATCATCCTATACATAACCGACCTTTGAAATTCACTCAGTTATCTCTGTTGAACCCAATAAATTGTTTGACTAAGGCATATTTGCCCAAAAAAGTCATTATCTGAAAATATCAAGTGATGGAGAATCTATCAGTTCCCTTGGTAATTTTTTCCAATGGTTAATTACCTTCACTATCAAAAATATGAGCCTAATTTATAATTTGAATTGGTTTGGCTTTAGCTTCCAGTCAGTTGTTCTTGTAACACCTTTTTCTGCTAGATTAAAGAGCCCTTTTAATACCCAGTATTTTTTCCCTGTGGAAGTACTTACACACTAATCAAGTTACCTCTCAATCTTCTTTTTCATAACCTAAACAGACTGAGTTCTTAAAGTCATTCACTGTAAGACATTTTCTACAACCCTTGAGTCATTTATGTGGCTCCCCCTGGTCCCATGCTTTCTCCAGTTCTTCTTCATCCTTTTTAAAATGTGAACACCAGAACTAAGCACACACTTCAAGCAGTGGTCTCACTAATGCCATATGAAGATGTAAAAGTCACCTCCTTACTCTTAACCACTAGTACTCTGTTTTTACATTCAAGGATTTTATTAGTCATTTCTTCCAAAACATTCCACTAGGAGCTCATGTTCATCTATTATAACCCTTAAATTCTTATCAGAATCATTCTATCCTGAAACACAAAGCCCCATTTTGGAGGTTTGGCCTGCTTTCCTTTTTCCAAGATCGTAACTTTGCAATTCATAGCTTGAGCCACACGTTGTTAGAATGGGTGCAGTTTACCAAGCGATCCTGTTTACTCCTGACAGTCTGAAAACTTTTATGCCACTCTCTGCTTACCCTCCACTGTTGTAATTTATCTGACTAAGCCAGAACAGCACAAGGTATCTAGAATATGTCTGAAGAGTTGGCCCAATATGAAAAGTGAATGTTTTAGAAAGCTTGTTCACAAATGCCACTGTGATGGCTATGCTAGGACTAGATTAACTAAAATAAAATTGATTTCCTGAAATCAAAATTGAAACAAACAATTTTACAACTTTAACAATTGATAGATGTGACTAGCTTATGTTATATTAAACATTAATATCGGTAAGCCTATTGTATTGGTTCACCTGATTTAAATACTGTCCGAAATTTTATCTGCTGTACTGAACAAAGAAATTTTTGCTCATCACACACAGAAAACTTCCTCATTTTTCCCTTTTCATTTTATGATGAGCTTCAAAAAGGTAGTGTCATCTATTGGTAAAGTGCTTCGAAAGAGTCAGTAGCGTCACTGAAATCAGGTGAGTTTTCATCTTTTACAACATAAGTCATGATCTCTGAAAACACAGTAATCAGCAGTTCTAATGACATGTTTTGACTATCTGCATTATGATGCAGTAGGAGGGCTGAAAAAAATTAAAAAATAGGCCTCAGTGGCTAAATTCATTTCCAAAACTCTGGAGAAAAAACAGTAATATTTCATTTGTATAATTAAGCAATAAATATTGAACAGAATTTTTTTAAAAACCACATAGCCATAGCTTGCATGCCAATTAACTCTAGGGCATAGAGAAAAGAGTCATTTAATGAAAAAAGCCATTTATAACTAAGCAACTGGCCATTAACATCAATTATCACCACTATAATCCTAGGATTTAATTTATAACTATATTAAAACCAATCCCAAGGATATTCACCTTTGAAAAATTGCTGCTTTTAGAGAAATTTGCTCAACAGTTAATTTTGTCATTTACTGAGCATGCACAGTTGTGTTAGAAAAATCAGTAGGTACTTCAACTGGAAAATAAGGCACTGAGAAGGTTTTTTTTTTTTTTTTACAGGAGTGTCTTTTCCCTTACTGATTTAATGTCAGATACTTGGAATAGTAAGGGTAGTATCATGTTTGTAACTCATCTCCAAACAGAAATAGGAAATATGCCCATTTATACGTAGGTCACTTCTAAGGGTATACAGATGCGTAAATGACATTTGTTTTATTTATGCTAACAGAGGGTAGGTTAGCACAGAGTCTGAGACACAGTAAGTTTTGGAAGCAAACAGCACAGGTAAATCTTCAGTAAAAAGCATTAACATGAACATTCTAGCAAAGTGCCATTGACTTTGTGACAGTTTCTTTAATAAACTCTTTGCTGGGTCTTTACGAAGTTCAAAAATCTTAGACTGCATCTGCATTGGGAATTTTAGGAGAGGGTTCCATCATTGATCTACCTATTCTGGGTCTAAGTACAGTGGAGAGCTAGTGCAAACAGGTATTTTTATCACCAGGTCGGCTAAAACAGGTCAGGGAGTAGACAAGCATACGCTCACTAATTCTTCATAATGAATCTTGTATTGCCCTGGTCAACACCATGGACTAAAGGCTATTTTATTCTGACTCCCTCTGAAACAGTTCGTGCTTTTACCAGCTGATATGACATCAGCTACAACATCCTTAGTAGCTGAGTGGATTTTGACAATTTACTTCCTTACAAACTCTGAAGGGACTGTCCCATCAAATCAGCTAAGTAAGGGCTTTGGTAGAGCAGCAAGCCTATTACAAGCAACATGAGAAGGCCAAGCACAGCAGCTAGCAACCTGCAGTGCTGAGAGGATTTTCTTTGTGTGTGTGTGTGTGTGTGTGTGTGTGTGTGTGTGTGTGTGTTTTATTGATTTTTTTTGTTTTGTTTTGTTTCCAGGCTGCACTCTCTATCCAGTTCCAGAGGAGACAATTTCATTCATTTATTAAAATGTGTGCATTTATAAGCATGTACATTGTCAAGAATTCATGAGTAGAAAGAGGGTCCACACACAAGGTAGTTCTCAAAGTTTGGGTGTTGTATCTTGACTGGAAAGGGGAATTTCAGTTCATATTTGGGCCTGGATCCAAAATCAGGGTACATTATGTACCATATGTTCACATCTAGCACTTTTACCACAGTACTATTCCTCCACTGGTGCTCCAAACCACCATCTAGCACATTGTGATACTCACTGGATACGTAAGTACCAATTAACTATGTTTTGATACATTTGAGGTAATCTATTTGAGTTAAGTTAATTAGTTTTAATTTTTTAAAGGTAAAAATTACAAAATGGTGCTTTGCTAAGATAAGAACATTGGCAACAATACCAATATGCAAATTTCTAGACTGAAATTCTATAGAAGAGCAACTCTCCCTTTGTGTAGAATTACAACATACTGGTGATGTTTATACACTGTGGGCCCAACTTTCACAGGTGCTGAGTAGCATTCCTGTCTCTCATTGGCTTCAACGTGAGTTCTGGGCACTCAGCACTTCTAAAAGATCAGAGTTTATGATGACTTAGGGACATATTTTGAAAGATACTTAGGGATGGAAGGAAGCAGATGCCAAGAATTTTCAAATGGAAGCTCAACACTGAGGTGCACCAAAATACCTTTAAAAATCTGGCCTTTAGAAACAGATTTAAGAATACTTTTCTCCCCACCAAAATCTCCGTATTACCATCTCATTAAGGTTAGGCTCCATTACAACCCAAAGAGATTAAAATGTAATTAGATATAATGTGGGTTTGTTTTCTGTTTTTGTTTTTTAAGAAAAAACAAAACCCTCCATCTTCCCTGTCTTAGAAGGGGGCTAACCAGTCATTTTAGTAATTTGCCAGTGTTTATCAACTTGACAATTCATTCTTTGTTTTCAGCTACAATCAATAAGTACAACAGTAAGGTTTCAGTTATTAAACACAACCATGTTTAATACAGCATATTAAACTAACAGAGCTCATGGCTGGAACCTGGGAGCACTATTTTCTTATGCAAGCATTCACGGAACAATAGAGAGGCTGTGAAGGAGCAGACCAATAAGGTTCCTTAGTAGGAAATTCTGTAGAAGTCGTTGCTTATGAAACAGCAGGACAACGCCGAGGAAGCAAGGGAGACTCCATGCCCACTATTGTGGCATTAAAATGGTGACTCAGATGGAAGGGGTGGGAATGTTTTGTTTTGTTTTCTAGTTCTCCGAGACCACATAGTTTGCATCCTGTTATTGTAACTATTGCATTTCAAGACCCTCAGGTAGTAAAAACCTTAAGGAAGAACTCCCCGGCTCTCCTGGATTGTTTAGATTTGAATATTAAACCAGCTGACCCAGTGTATAAGCTGATACAGCTGTTCTGAGTGCTTGTCACATTGAAGTGCTTCCAGATTGCATTGTCCTAAACTTCATTTCTGAGAATTGTAATACACAGCATAATATTATTCTCCTTTGAAGCACTTTGAATGTCTATGGCTAAATGAGCTCATTCCATCTGCTTATATTCCAAAACCTTTTTCTCTTTGCTTAAAAACACTGCTATAAAAATACTATACAGCTATTTATTTATGAACAAATAATGTGTGCATTTAGAATAGTATATAGTGCTTAAAAGATATGGTTTTTTAAGTGCATTCAAATTCTTTTCTGCTGTGTTTTTAGATCAATTCATTAAACTGTTATTTTGCTATGATTTTGTTAATCACTTTATATCTCTGTTAAAATGGATTTTCTTACACATCTAGGTATTCCTTGTGTCATCTTCCCTCCCATCCCTTGTATTGATTGCATAATGAAAAAAATTCAGATATTCAAGGTATTAGTATCTGCCTCATTCTTAACACAAGGTTGGTCAAAAGCCACTACCACCAAGTGTTACAATCATGGAAAAACAAAACAAAACTGGTTCTGTGTCACCATCCATCCAAGAATTTAAAATGACACTACAAACATAAAATGAAATTAAACAAGGAGTCTAGTGGTGCTTCTAAACACTAACAAATTTATTTATTGCATGAACTTTAAAAGTGCCACTTGACTCAGGGCTATCCCTGGGGGGTGGGATCCACAGCCAGTTTGCCTGAGAGTGGCAGGGCAGGCTGGCCCAGAGGCCTGGCTCGATGCTCCCACCCTTCCTTCAGCCAGCCGTTCTGCCCTGCGGGTGGGGATGGCCAGCCTAGAGGCCGGGTTCTGTGCGCCCACCCCACCACGTACCTTTGGCTTGCCACCAAAGGTAGCAGAGAGGCAGACAGTGAGGTAGGACAAGCGGCAGCATCATTGGCCCTGCACTGCCCTACTGACTATAGGGCCTGGGACAGTCACCCTGCTTGCCTCCCGTTCCCTCCTGCCCCACCAGCAACAGGGCTGACACAACTCCTTGTTTGTTTTGCTGAACTAGACAAACATAGCTGCCCCTTTGGAACTTATAAATGAAGTTAGTCTTATAACACCGTCCTTGGGAACAAATGTCATCATCTTACAGATTAAAAGAACTTGTGCACAGGGAGATAAAAGTAAATATTTTCAACAGTTACCACCATTTTGTTGCCTGTGTATTGACACACCCAGCCTGAGACAAGCAGGGTTTGATTTCAGATGTGGTGAGCATGTACTATTGCAGACAAAAATCAATGGTAATTGAAGGTGCACAATACTTCTGCAAATCAGGACCTAAACACCTCAAGCTAATAACCCAGAAGTTTTGGTGATAAAATTCAGTGTCCACTTTTGAATATGCTGACCCAACAGACATCCAAAACTCAAAGTCTGTGGAACAGCTAGGAATAGCACCCTAGTCTCCTGACTCCCGGCTCTGTATTTTAACAGCAAGATCTGATTCAGTCTGAAGCTGATCTTATTACTAACAAAAAGTTACAGCCTGTTTCACATCTCAGCATGCAAGCTCAGCCTTCATCTGAGATATTGCATTCTGGTACAAGTGATCCTTCTGAGTGCTCCTCCATATTAAAATGAGGGCAGCTGTAATATATTTTATTTTATTCAACCTTCAGTCCTAGATATTGCTAGTGTGGCTCATAGTTGGGCAAAAATTGGCATTTTGACAACACAGCAAAAGAAATATCATGGGTATCTGATGCCACCCAGAAATGGTAAAGGCATAGGTATATCCTTCCTGTGAATATATCACTACTGGTGGAAAGGGGAGAGAGATCAAAAGAAAAGCAGCAGTACAGATATACTGATCTTTAATCTGATTTTTGGCAACTCAGAGAAAAATTATCAACAAGGAGAAAAGTAGAAGTGCTGACACAGCTTTGAGGCCTTCAGAGGTGAGGAAGATATATTTCCATGGGAGTAGTTTGGTTAGTAAAGATTTTTGTTTGATTCTGAAAGATTCTAGAAAAGGACAAGTGAGATGAGCTGGAAATAGGGGTTAGTCTACATACTGATATGGAACTTTTTTTTTTTTTTAAATTTGGCCAGGGAAATGGAAAGGAGATGTATCATCACATGACACATAGAGCATAAAAAGCCATAAACTATGCACCAAGTCTTGTTCCCAGTGCTCAACTCATAACAGGGTTATTAAGAGGGGATCTCTGAACTGTCTTGTTCCACAGCCACAGGTGCAGCAGGAACTTCAGAAGTGTTAGAACGGCCATTCTTATTTGGAATACAAATATGACATTGCCTCTCTATGGAAATTCTCTGATTTGTCAAACATCCAGCACTTCTCTAGCTTTATTATATCGAGGATGATGCCACTTCCACTCCTTGACATGCCTTCTGCACTCATAAAGGAGGGATCAGGATTTGCCCCTGCTTTAGGCCATTAGTGGCCCATTATATGAAGCCCTCTTTCCTTATAGAGAAGACTCAGGCTAGAGTGAGAAAAGAGCTCCTGACTATTTGAAGGATGATTAATCTTCTGAAGAAACAGAAAGTAAAAGCAGCGCAATTATGTCATTTGACTGTTAAATAACATAGCTTCTCACTTGCATGTGGGAATAAGGTTCAGCATGCTGCTCAAAGGGATCCGAGGGAAGTTTGATCTCTGGCTCTGCAGAAAGGGTATTAAGAGTCTGATTAGATAAATAAGGCAAGGGAGGCAGTGAGTTTATTCTCAGTCTGTCTCACTTCCATTCCCATTGAGGCAGGTCATAGCTGGAAAACTTAACTCTAGCTTTCAAACTCTTTAAAAATGAAGGATTCAAGTACAGAGTCAATCTGAGCCCATGTAAAGATAGAAATATCTTTCAAAAAGTGGATCTGAAGTCCAAATAACAGAGATGTATTAGAATATTGAATTAGTTCCTTCTCTCTGTATATTCCTCAAGATTCCTTTTTTAATTTTCTGTCCTGACTCAGATTTCCCTTAAGGGCTTACATTATTTTCATCATTTGTTAAGAAAATAAGTATAAACCTTTGATCTTTATATCCTATTCTCATTTAAGGAGGGACTGGAGATGAGTTCATAAACATGTGTACCTGTAGGCTGTTAGGATAGCTTGTTGTGGTGACGAATTACTTTAGGTCAAATCCTGCTCTTTATGACATCAATAGAAAAATTAATCCTTTACTCAAGCAAGATGCCCTATAAGCCAATGGGAGCCAAATGTGAGGTCTATTCAGGTGGCTGGGGATGAATTCATGTAAAATAAAACCCATCACTGGTGTTCTAATGCAAGAGAAACCTGGAGACGGCCCTCTTGGTATGTTTCTATGGCTATGTTCACACACGGGGGGTTATTTCGATACAAGTTGTTTCAATACAAGTTGTATCGAAATAACGCCTTATTTTGAAATAAGTTAATTCGAATTAACAGTTTGTTAATTCGAATTAAGGAAAAAAGCTCAAAGCGAAATAGCATGTTCAGACAACAGTTATTTTGAAATGAGTCACTGTTGTTTCGAAACAGCATGTTCAGATGGCATTGTTTCAAAACAATCGTTTTGAAACAATGTTGTTTCGTCCCCACATGGGGTTTAAGTTGTTTCGAAACAATGCTGTTGTGTTAACATGGCCTTTCTTATTTCAAAACAACCTCTGTTGTTTCAAAATAAGACCGCTGTGTGAACACACCCTATGAGATCATCTGTGCAGCACAGAGGATTGAACTCAAACTGCATGAACCTTCTATTGGCACAAAGCTATGTGTTTGTCCTGGACCCTATATCTTCCACTATAACTTTTTCTAGGACAGGGCTATAGGACACATCTGTCCTGCTCCAACTCCACAGCACTTGACTTTTCCTAAGTCCCAGGAACAGCTACCATGAGCAGAGCATGTCTTTGATAATGATCCTACATGGCCCAGGAGACTGGGGTGGAGGAAGACTTTTGAGCCAGTTCCTTACAGCAACAGGAGAAGAACCAAACATAAAGGTGAATTCCCAGGAGCGGGTGATTAGAGCCTTTGTGAACAGCTTTAATATTTGACCCTATTTGCTGAACCCCTAAAAGCAGTTTATTACTAAACACAAAATATGTAAACAGAGCTGTTTATTCAACTTGAGATGTTTATTTTTGTTTGTAATTTGTTCCTTTGAAAGATCTATAAACTTCAGCACAGAATGAGCTGATGATATAATCCATGAATCCTCAACAGAAAACCTACAAGGAAGAGGGAAAGATGATGATCTGGAAATTCAGCTGCAAATTCATAGCACAACATCCAAATACCACAAAGACATCCCTACATAATTGAAGAACTCTGCATTATTGGTATCTTTAAAAAAATGGAGGAAGGAATAGGCATGTTGGATTTTCATGCCCCAGACATGCTTAGAAAAGCTCTGGTCCTTGAAGTCAATGGAAAAATCCCTGATAACTGAGTTTTGATAAGACCTAAAATAATTCTCTGTAGGGTTGGACAGTGTGTTAAGCATTTAAGAATATTTTTATAGGAGAGGAGCATAAGAAAATAAATGTACCGTAAGTGGATCAGTCATGCTGTTGTGTGTGTATTTGTTTCTACTCAACTCAGCATATGAGGATTTGCAGTGTCATAGCTAGAGGCAAACAAATATTGCTCATGTTAATGCCATGTCATTTCAATGAGGAAAAGTAACCAAGGTGTCCTTGGAAAGAGATGCCTTACTTCCAATTTGGAACAAAGCTACTGAGTTAAATTCCTTTAGGGAGACACTTGACCTATTGAATGTGAGCAAGTGATGCACAGAAAGTTAAACATATCTACTCTATAGGACTCAAAACATTGCAGAATCTGAAGGTACCAAGGTTCACTGATCTTATTCATTTCCTTTCCCACTTAAAGAATACTGTCTACCAGACCTCCACTTTGATAAAAGTCCTAATCTTAGTTCACTAATTCTTACTACACTATCACTACAGTAATAAAAATATTGTAATTCAAATGGAAATAGCATCAAGGACAGTGACAAATACCAAATTGATTATGAGCATGTGCTTATTTTAATGAAGTCAGCAAATGTCTTCCCAGGCACTCTCTCATGCCCTTAGGGTAGTTCAACAAGCAGACTCTGGCCTCAGCGCAAGGGCTTCTTAGGCTGTGTTCACACACAGGCATTATTTCGATACAAGTTGTGTCGAAACAACTTGTATCGAAATAATGCCTTATTTCAAAATAACTTAATTCAAATTAACAGTTTGTTAATTTGAATTAAGGGAAAAAGCTCAAAGCGAAATAGCAGTTTCAGGCAACAGTTATTTCGAAACAAGTCACTGTTGTTTCGAAACAACATGTTCAGATGGCATTGTTTTGAAACAATCATTTTGAAACAACATTGTTTCGTCCCCACATGGGGTTTAAGTTGTTTCGAAACAATGCCGTTGTTTCGAAACAACGGGTGCCATTGTTTCGAAACAACCATGCATCATGTGAACAAGGTGTTTCTTATTTCAAAACAAACTCTGTTGTTTCGAAATAAGAGTGCTGTGTGAACACAGCCTTAAAGAACTCTGTAAAGACTTTCCTCATGAATCCAATAATACTTGTTGCAGAAGCTAATTCATTCATGAGACGAATTTGGATTTAGTCTTGGGATGTCTCTTCCCTCCAAGTCTACTCTCTTCCTCAGAGTATTTTCTTGCTACCACAAAGTAAGTTCTCCATGACCTTCAGCCAGGTTTGGGTCTGGCTTTCAGGCCTAAAAGCTAGTTTGAAAACATAATTTCAAAGACATTTATTTACTGCAGCATTTCTATGATCTTCACCACAGCTTCTTCTGCTTGATTCTCCTTGAGCATCCCACCCCACTGCAGCTTCTGCTGCTCTTGTAGAAGAATCAGCTGCTCTCAACTCAGGTGGGATTACTTAGCAAGTAGGGTTTAGGGCTACCCAGAGGCCTCTAACTCTTAAACAGGTAAACCAACTTGTTACAAGTTTTAAACTTGCTCATCCTGCACACTCTTTAGCAGATACAGAACTCAAAGAATACTCTTGATATGGATTATCACATTGAGTATGTGAATTCTGGGTTTGGGTTTAAAGCAATCATAAAGGTATATGTGCATGTCATCAGATAAAGAAGTTTTAAATATGCAGATATTGGGGAAACTTAACCCCAGAGTAATTAGGATTTTTCCTTTATATAAATAGTGTAGATATTTCCTAGCATGGGACTTGGCTGACAGGCACTCCCTAGTGATGTCTCTGGGGACTAGCTCAAGTCCATGCCCATCAGGTGATCTGTGCTCTGTCTCTCAGTTTCTGTTTAGTGCCTCAGCCCACCAGGTAAGTCCCTCTGCTACATTCCCTCTTGCAAGTCAGGATCTAGTCCAAACAACCCCCTCAGTGTCCATGGACCCCCTGGTCCAGGTGCCACCCACTGGCAATCTCCAATCCCCAGCCCAAGGACCCTATGTGCCAGGCCTTGGCACCACGTTAACCCCCAATGCAGTCCTTTGAGTTCCCGATGCCGTATCTTAGGTACCTTCCACCCATGTAGCATGGCAATGGGTGCTAGCTCCCACAGATCTGTCACTGGCCGTTATTTCCAAATAGCATACTCTTTCCTCCCCAGAGCCAAGGAAAAACTAGGCAGAACTGTGGTGGCAGCTTCTTTTATACATGGTTCTTGGGCTCTGACTGGCTCTGCCGTCACCAGCTCTGGTTGGTTGCTCCTTTGCCAAGGTTTTTTAACCTGTTCCTTATCAGAGCTGGGAAATTACCCTGCTACAAACAGCTAAATGAAGATGTGAGGTAAAGCAATAAAAACCTCTAGTATTGCCAATTTTGAACATAACCATTAAGATCCTGTTTGTTGCTAGTCATTAACTGCAATGGGTTTTAGATTAGGCCTTAAATTCCAAAACCAGTAGCCTTCAAAAGTGACTCATAGGTTTGGATGTTTCTTAATTTGCATGCTGAGCTTGAAACTCCTTAAAGCGTTCTGGTACTTCATAGCTTCATACAGAATGATAAGCATCCATCTTAAAATCTAGGCTCTTTAGGGTATCTCAAATCATTTTCCCTTAAATGGAGGCATCCAAAATTAGTGGTCCTGGCCTTAAAGCTTGGAAAGAGGTGCAATTTATGAAAGAGCCATAGTGCATACAGAACAGAAAGCATGCATATACTGCCTAAAACATTATTACATTTACAAATGATTTTGGCTTCCCCCCCTCCCCCTTGCAAACAAGTAAATCTTGACAAATCTTAACTGGAAAAATCTTTCATTGTCTTTGAAAATTTGTACTTCTAGAGTTTCTGCATAAACAAGAAAAGCAAGGAGTCCTGTGGCACTTAAAGACTAATAGATATATTTATCTTTAAGTGCCATAGGCTTCCTTGCTTTTTTTTGCTTTATTGACTAACATGGCTGCCCCTTTGGAACTTTGCATAAACAAGAGCTCTGAAGCTGAATTACTTTTGAGAAAAACAACTGGAATGAAATCCTGGTCCTAATAGAAATAGGAGTTTGGCTATTGACTTCAGTGGAATCAGGATTTCTTTCCTGATGAATAGTTAAGATCTGGCAATGGGACTGCTACTAATCCACCTACCTTTGATAAATTCAGTGATCCTAACTTTTGCTGTTGTTCTCTGTTGTTGTTACATTTAAATTGCAACTCTCCATTTTCACTCCTCCATTGTTCACATCTTTTATGGAGAAGAATTAGAAATAAATTAAATTAGGAAAATTAAATTAGGACCAAAAAGAAAAAATGCAATTATCTAGCCATATCATAGCCGCCCAGTCAGACTTCAGATGTTTGCCAAGACCATTAGAGTTAGTAAAATTACTGTGTGTATTTGTGTGGCTGTCTTAGTCGCACCTTGATGAAGTCTAGAAGATTACACTAATGATTCTTGTAGTGATTTATTAAAACAGCCTGGAAGGTGATTTAGTAATTTACTCATAAACAATTCCTCACTCTGGTTGTTTTACAGATCATGAGAATGCTTCCAATAAGGAAGTGTAGGGTGCTTCAAAATAATTCACAATTAAAAAACTACTAACATTTACTAAAGCAATTGAATTAAAATGCCAGTATTTTGACTTCCCACCTGCCTTACCCCATACCCAGGGCTACAGTGGGGACTTCAAAAGTTCTGGAGTAGTCAGTCAGTAACATATCTATGACATTTCCTCTCTCAGATCTTATTATGAAAGAACTTTACAAATTCAGATTCCTTCAGGTTTTGCCTTTTACCCAGAGGGCAAAAGTGGTGCCTATCTCTGGCCTACTGTGATCCTGCTATCTTGTATGTTTGCATAAAACATCTCAACTTCAGAAGTATTGCATGGCAGAGCTGAAGCAAAGATTTATTGGTAGACTCAAGAAGCTTGGATTAAAATTCTAGCAAAACTATTTCCTTTTTGCTATAGCTTAACAGTAAGTCACAACGCTGTTTAAAACCTAGTTTGTTTTTGCTTTCATTTTGCACAATTCCATGTGTAATTATTTCAAAGAAAAAGTTTAAAACACTTAAAAGAATTAACAGTCACTGTTTTTCAATCTTCATCTCAAAGGCTATGTTCACATGTAAACTGTTATTTTGAAATAAGTTATTTCAAAATGAGTTATTTTGAAATAAAGTCCTTATTTCAAAATAAATTAATTCAAATTAAGAAAATGTTAATTCGAATTAAGGGAAAGCCTGCATTTGAAACGGCTGTTATTTCAAAATGGTTATTTCGAAATAAGGCCGTTCGGACATGTTGTTTTGAAACAGTTGTTTCGAAACAATGGTGTTGTTTCAAAACAACGTGTCCGAATGCCGTTGTTTTGAAACAACCATTTTGAAGCAATGGCTATTTTGATTTCCTGCTAGGTTTTACTGTTTCGGAATAACAGTATGTTGTGTGGACGTAAGAATTTGTATTTTGAAACAACAGGTATTGTTTTGAAATAAAACTGTCATTGACAACAGCCAAACAGTATATATCTTAAGCAAATTGTATCACAACTTTACTGGAATATGGGACAGCATAATGTTTATTCACTACGCAGCATATAACATGAAACTGAGACTAACCCAACATATAAGAAATTAGTTCACCTTTATTTATTGCATGAGCTTTCGTGGAAGAAAATCCTATATTGTCAGATACAAAGCTCATGTGATAAATAAATTTAGTCTTTAAGTGCCACAGGACTCCTTGCTTCTTTTGCTGAACTAGACTAACACGGCTGCCCCTTTGGAACTAGTTCACCTTTGTAACTGATTCCAGTAGAACAGTTATTTGTATGGATAAACAGCTAGCTGTTCATATTAAAATTTCTACAGTACTTTCTGGGAATACCATGGAGATAATGTTCTTATCTCGTAACAAGGAAAGTGCACTTCATACTGCTCTGCACAGATACCTCTAGCTAAATCAGAAATAATACTGACAAGCTCTGGTAGGAGCAATATCCTTTTCTCAGTTAAATGTGTGGTTGTCACAGTCCGGGATTATTTACATGGAAGTAAAACTGGAATGATTGTGCTGAGTTAAAAATTGGGTTTATAAGAAGAAATCAGAGGATATCCTACGCCCCGAGTTAAAAAATGATATGGAAAAAAATCTGAGAAGAGTTGCACTTTAGGAAGATCATAGTAGATTCTCTATATTGTATCACAATTGTATGCAATCTCATTAATTGAAACAGTAGAAATATAATAAGGAAATTCTATAGCAAAAAATAATCTTTTAGAGATGCTGCAAACAAGTATACAAACAAGGAGTCTGGTGGCACTAATCTTTAAAAAGTGCCACCAGACTTCTTGTTTGTTTTGCTGAACTAGACTAACATGGCTACCCCTCTGGAATTTCCCAAACAGATATGTGATCCTAGATGAATCTGAAATAAGCTCCTCTTCATTCTTGAAGCAGTTATACAACAACAGCTTTAGCAACATTGAGCTGCAGTGCTCTCTTCATAAGGCATTTCCTGGGAGTCACATATCTGGTATGGTATGCTGAGATTTCCTGCAAATACTGAGAGGTAAAAAGGCAGGCTAGAAGAAATCAAGAAAAATTGCCTTGAGAGAAGTTGGACATCCCTTCATTTTGCTGGTACCATTAGCCAGATAAGACCTCACTTTTTAGTGGGTTCTCCTGTTATAATTATTGTTCAAACTCTGATTTGTGTTCTTGCTATAAAAGTTAATATTTTTACGTAAGATAACCCATATCAATTCACATTTAATATTGCATCCACTGCAGTTCATAATGCATATCCAGAAAGCTTCATTTTGCATATTATCATCTCATACTTAGTATCTTTTGTATTAGGATAATGATATATGACTTATTAATGTAATTGTGGTTCTTTTTTGTTAATAGTCTCATTGGAAATTTGGTTAATCTGCACACACTTTTAGTACAATCTGAATCATCATTAGTCAGGATGTAGGATGCCTTTTTATCCCTTTGCAAATTGAGTCTCACATTTGCAAGATAAGTATCTTGCTTCTGTCATTGCAAGGGATGCCAAAAATATTTATAACTGTTGGTTCTCAGTAAAAATGTGATGACTGTGGCCCATAAATGAATCATTTCCCCTAAACCCATGGTTGGTTGCTAGCTATGCAAAATAGATACAAGAGTAAGGTACTAAATGGGTGTTATGGGAGAGCAACTTAACTATTACAGTTTTGGTGCACACATCTCCAACATAATATGATGGGCATGTACCTCTACATGGCCACTGCTAAGACTGGAAAGTGTTAGGAGATCTGTTCAAAACTAAACTTGAAATAAATATTATTTAAAAAAGGATTTAAAAATTTCTGTCAGCTCCATAGTCCTATGGAAATACCTGTGACTTCCACATGAAAATCATACTAATTCTTTATAATCAATGCTGTTACAGTGAATATCACACAAATTCATATAAATCAGTGCTAAATGTCAAATAAATTTATAGACAAGATATTTAAACTGAAGGGCTACTGTGCAGTCCATGTAGCACAGACTTTGGTATACAGACAACAGTTGCTTGCTAGATAAACTGCACGTAAAGGAACATCAGCAACCTAGTAACAAGTTCAGAACAATTAACTGAGAATTAGATGGTTACCTCCCATTATTCTAATATGCGAAATGCAACCTAATGTATAAACAGAACACATTGCTGTTGCAATCCTTACAGCACATGAATCTAAATACTGTGTACCACATAGGACTAAGCTCAATTACATCAAAGATTTTTGTTTCCAGTTGATATATCTGTCATAATAGTTTAAGGGCTAACACTAACCCAAAAGAAGTACAAACACATGATGAATTATTAGAGAATAAGGTACTACTGTGTAATAAATGGGAACATACTGTTACCTACTACATCTACCGACCCTTGTGGCTATACAAGTCAGAGATGCAAGCTAGAGGGAGAGCTTGTGGATATGAACGTACCCAAAAACTATAACTCACTTCCTGTAATGGCTGGCATGGTCAAGAATTGCAAATACAGTAATTAGCAGTGAGTTCACAAATTTTCATAGTGCAGTCAAGAGTCATGTGCCTCAAGGCCATTGTTTTTTTCAACTTGAGGGAGGAAATTAGAAGGAAAGCTTCAGTGATTTTTCTTTAGAGCAGGGCTGTGCTCTGAAAATGTTTAATCAGTGCTGCAACAATATTGTTTTCTCCAGGATAAAATGCTGTAGTAATTGTTACCAGAAACCCATATTGTAAAGAAGGCAAATTATTGCATTTGTGAGAGCACTTTTAATCAATTTCGCTTCCTAAATCTAAGTACGTTAGTACTCAGTTATCCACACTTTCAGTGAAATCACACTGATCTCTATTGTGCCTTAGAAGCACAGGAAACCATTGGGTATTTTCTTTTTAGGCTTCAATTTTGCCATTAACTTTAGCGCTACAGAGCTGAGCCATTCTTTAGTGTGGCAGGTAAGATTTTGCACATCTGTATAACGCAGTTTAAAAATATGAGGTTGCATAAAAAACCTGCATTTCTCATTGCCACAGAAATCTGTCTCTGGATGAACTTTAAAAAGACAACAACAAGGAAAGCAAATGCAAAACTTAAGTTACTGAACCTGTATCATTTATGTATTGTTATTTTTATTAATATTGTGGCATAAATATACCACATAAAGAAAGGAGACAAAGACCCTGCCTTGAGAACCTCACAACCTAATTAGAATTTATAATCTGGAATGCTTCTGTAAAAATCTGTTAAATATTCTAGGAATCTAAATTATTTAGTAAGGTAGAAAACTAAGGAAGTACCCAAAATTAGTATCTGATAGTGTTATGAGATTTGTATGAGACCACAAACTTGTGAGCATAAGTGACTCCATCTTAGCACTGTTCCCTTAATATTATTTCAACCTCTAGCCTGACTAACAAAAGTATAGAGCCCCTCTCATCCTTGAACAGTCTATAAGCAGAAGATTAGGGAAACTGCACCAGTCTCGAGGTCACTTATTAATCAACAATTTCTCCTGTTTATTACATTCCCAGGCTCTGAGGAGCCTGCTTGACCTTCTTTACTAATTCTCCTATCTTATATGAATATGTATGAAAACTATCCCTATATGGTACTAATAAATGTATTAATCTTGTTTACCTTGAATAAATTAACCATTTTTAGATTTCCTTGAATTAAGTTGTTGTACCTGGGCATAAAACCCTTTTAGCACCAGTCCTTCGGGGCCGGCCGCACTCAGTAGCTCTGAATGTCAATAAACTGCTGATTCTTCCTCCTGTTGTCCGGCTCCATCATTGACCAGAGCAGAGAACGAGCTTTTCTCTCAACAATATGAAAATCAACTCAGACAGACTACTAGTTGTTGACCAAAGTCCTGTTGACTTTAATTATTCATTGATGTCAATGGGCCCGATTTTCTTCACTTTGCACTTTATGTAATAATTTACACCTCTGCAAAACAGCTGAAAGAAACTACCATTCCGGCGTGGTAGCTAGTTACTCTTACTTTGCACTCAAGTATATGTACCCACAGAGCGATGCATGGGGCAGAAGAGGCTTAATGAATAATTTAAGTAGGACTGAGTGCATGAAGATTCCAATTCTGTGATCACTGGGTTAACTTTTCAGAAGTGCCTAACTGGCTTATGAGTCAAAGTCCTATTTTCAAATGTGATTTTGGCATTCCACAAAGGAATTTAAGCACTTTAATGCCACTTCAAGAACCAAAGTCTAATATGGATGCCACATCAAAATGTCACAAAGTCCACTCAGTTGGCTCCCAACTCTGTAAGCATCTAACTTTCCTACAACAGAGGTGTGCAAAACTCTGATGCCACCAAGTTGCTTGGTGCCCTCACTTGAAGTCTGAACCTTGGCAGAATACTCATTTTAAGTATTCCCCAGCTGTGTTGCCTTCAGGGCCCTATCCTGTAGCCATTCTCAGAACTTGCATTCTGGATAAGGCCTTGCACAAATAACAACACAGGTGATGAGAGCAGGAGGGCTGGCTGGGTATGAGTATGGAAGAATACTCAGTCGCACTTACTAGAGGTACAGAGAACCTGTTTTCAAATCTCTGCTGTGTCAGGTTTTGAGTAGGGGGTTTGATCTTCTATCATCCACATCCCAGGTGAACATCCTAATCACTGGCTATTGCATACCATGGGATGGGGGGGAACCTCCCTCCTTCCCCTCCCCACACTGAGCAAAGACTGACTTGGTATAAACCTCTAACTTCACAGGAGGGTTCAAAGCTGTAAATCCTCAGTGAAGTGTCTCACTACCATTTAGGGCAAGGGTCTCAAACATGCAGCCCGTGGGCCACATGTGACTCTTAAAGCTATTTCCTGCAGCCAGGAATGACACTATTGTTACCAGTATTTGCAATATTGTTGTATGAAAAGGTTTCAGTGGTGCGGCCCTCAGATTAATGTCCTAGTCTTCATGCAGCCCTCTCTCATGCAGCCCTCTACTAGTCCTCTTGTGGCTCTTGTGGTGATTTGAGTTTCAGACCCCTGATTTAGGGGTTGACTCCACTTGGTGACTCCTATAAATTAGTTTAGTTTTCTCCCTAATCAGTGTGTTGATTTCTGCCTAATTCTCTCCATGGATTGTTTAGGGAAATTGAGCTTTTAACTCAGGTTTATGAATTCCAGTAACTGGCATCATGGCTAAAAATGCCTCAGTCTCCTTGTGGATCTACCTCAGCAGCTTAAATTCCACTGACTTTCAGTCAGATTTTGGTTCCCATGTCCCATAATCTTTTCTGAAAATGGGATTTTGACTCCTAAATCACTCAGGTGCTTTTGAAAATGTTACTCTTTAATTCAAACTTGAATTGACTTAATGATCTATTGAGGTCAGTGGGAGAGTGGGAGATAATTACACTCTGCAAAATTGAACAAAAAGGTTTTCTGATTTTTTTAATTAATGATGCCATAGTTAAATATATATGCAAATATGCCAAATAGCCAAGTCATAATACTATCATTGGAATCTCACCTGAATTTCCTGACTGAGTATGTGGGATGCATTTGAGATTTGACCTAAATCAGATCAACTAACTAAATGTCAACATTAATTATGTTGCCCTGATAACATATATGCACCTAGAGAGTGAATAAAATCACTCAATAAAAATAACTGTGTGCACTGTAGCAACTTTTAAAAGCAAAATAGCATTTCAAATTTTCAGATGACCAAACTGAAACCTATCACTGAGATAACTGCCAAACCCTATTTCCTAATACCATATCTGTGAGTTATATGAGTTCAATGTGTGTTAAATTGTTCAACTTCTATTTTTTTTTAGGAAAAAAAGCAATTTGGAGAAAATGTATTAAAAAAATTGCCAGTTCCAAACTCATGCTTTGTACACCTAGCAGATCAAATCTTAACCCATACCAAAGTCTTATCTGCAAGTTATAAATCCTGAAAATAATGTCAATTCTGATAGCTCTGTAGCTGTAGTAGAATTGCTATCAGGAATTGTTGCAATAATTTTATGCTATTCAGAATAGACCCTATGTGTGTCTCTGCCTAAATCTTTATGTCTTTGTGTGTTAGTATGGAAGTGGAAGGAGTAAAAGAATTAATTATACTTAGTAACTCAAATAAATGAAAAGTTTAAAAAATTTTGTCATCACTTATTTCCCTGTGTATTTAAACTTTGAATAAAATAAACAAAGTTGTCAAACAGAAAATATATCTCTCCTCTTGACATGTGTCTTCAAAATTTATGTCTTCCTGTCAGTGTAAATAGCTAATTTATTGACTTTGCAATTTAATGGTATTCAGGAAAGTCTTTTGAGCTAAGCTGAGGGGGTCTGGGAGCATTACATGATACTTGAGGCTTGTATTACAGGACACTGGCTACAAACATTAGCAAAGAAGACAATACACTATATGGCTAGAAATTAGATTTTATTTTGTAAAACAAACATTTACCTACTAGGGAAAATAGATAGGAAAAAAAAGCATACAAATTCTGTAGTCAAATACTTACCATGAATATAACAAGGTGGACTAAGTAATTCAGTAATAAACTTTACCTCACAATATACAAAAAGAAGACTGAGGCACCTCTGAATCATTCTGCCTTTGCCGTTCATTCCAAAACTTAGCTTCCCCGGCAATATTTTGCATGTCCTGCTTATAAAACGTAATTTCTTTTTTGTTTAGAAAAGAAAAACAGAATGCATATGATCTAATTAGTTTCAAGTTGGACACTCAAAATATCTGAAATAATTTTTGACCTGAAAGATCATTTCAAGAAGGTCCAGTCCTTACTCCACTAAAGTGAATGAGAAAATGTACAAATAATCATTAAAACTGTAATGCAGATAAATCTAATATCTGTGAGAGATATTTGTTCTGTCTTTCACTTTCTCTCTTGTGTAGCCATGTTATGGTGACATAATAAGACCACTTAAACAAGTAGCTATATCGGGGTAAAGCATTTCCTGCCAACATAGTGCTGTCCACATAAGCACTTGTTTAGCAAAATATTTATCTGTCAGGGTAGTATTTTTAATACTCTTGAACAACAGAAGTTTTGCCAGTATAAGCACTAATATAAATAAGGCCTTACAGGGACTGAACCAACAATAGGTAAAAGTTCCAAAGGGGCAGCTGTATTAGTCTAGTAAAGCAAAATAAGCAAGGAGTCTTGTGGCACTTAAAGACTAACGGATTTATTTATCGCATGAGCTTTTCTGGGAGAATATCCCACTTCATTCTGTGTACCCACTGATGGAATAGATTACCTAGTTGAGCAATAAAGAAAGAAATAGCAAAAAAGCAACAATTCTACATAATTAGAAAAGAGGCAAAGAATGGGGACAGTCTGTAGTAGGTCTAATGTTTAACAGTTGTGTGTGATGATTTACCATCTGAAAAGCCTTTCCTCCATTCTGATTAGCCAGCAGTTATTTTCACAGAGTTTCCTGTATTCACTATAAGAGCCTGGCAGGGCCTACAATCCCCAGCGTGGTACATCTGTACAAACAAGACGTTTTATTTCCTATTTGCTGTAAACCAGTTTGGGTCTCTACTTAGATTCATTGTGATGCAACCCTGAAGTCATTTAGTACAGGAACTCATTTATGTACAAAGAAACTCTTGAGTATATGGACTTGACCTTCAAAGGTCTAGCTCATAAAATAAGGAAACTGTGCATAACCAGAGGGGAAAGCTGATCTTTTTTAAAGAGGATATTTTTTTTTTATTCCAGAAGACCTAAGAGCAAAGAAATGTCAGGGAGAGACGCCCTTTGGACCAACAGCCACTACATTATTGGTCAATCTTAATTAAGTTTTTTTATCTCACATTTCTCTCATGTAGAAACAATGGAAGTTTCTATTGAACTGACTCATTTATATGCTTTACTTAATTTGTCTTCCCTTGTAACTTGTGTAGATTTACTTGCCGTGCAAATAATTTCCTAGGGCTAGACATGAAGAATCCGCATGTAGATTTTAAGCTGGTCCTCAATGGACTTCTATGGAAGTTTGCATAAAGAAAGGCTAGTAAGAGTCTCAGCTTCCTAATTTTTAGACTATGGGTATGTCTACACTGTGTGTTTAAGTTGACTTAAAGGTCCTTAAGTCGATTTAAACAAAGCTCTGTCTGCGTTGCAGGGCAATAAAGTCGACTTTAGCATCAGGTAAAGTCAACTTTATTACTTCCACTTATAAAGTCAACTTTACAGTTAAGTCGACTTAAGGCAACTTGGAGTTACTAAGTCAACTTAATAAAGTCGACTTAATGCAGTGGGGCCATTAAGTTGACTTTATAAAGTCGAATTAAGCCAGGGCACCCATTTAAAATCAACTTTATAAAGTCAACTTAATGTAGCGTAGCCTTACTAAGTTGACTTAATAAGGTCTACTTAAAGTCGACTTTAAGTAGACTTTATTAAGTCAACTTAATAAAGTCGACTTTGCTTTTATAGTGTAGATATACCCTATGTCACTTACTCCGTTCCAGGTAAAAAGGCAATCTGACCTAGAGGGTAGGATACTGGGCTAGGAAACTTAAATTCTATTCCTAGCACTGCCATTGGCCTGCTTGTCTCCTTAGACAAGAGTCTGTGCTCTGTTTCCTCTTTACCCTGTGTCTGTCTGATTTACTTAGATTGTAAGGTTTTTTGGAGCAGCAATTCTCATCTATTATGTGTTTGTAAAATGCCTAGCACAATGGGACTCCAACCTTGGTTGGGGCCTCTACATGCTCCTGAAATATACAGCAAAATATCCTCTTCTTCCCTTTGAAAACTGTTTTATAATAAAACATCCCACTTTTCTCACAAGTCAGATTCTTTGTACCTAATAGCCTTCTTTGCTGTCTTATGCTGCACTCCAGCCAAGGCAATAACATTTTCTTGGTGCTATGATTAGCAATGTCACACTACATGTTCTAGAGCAGGTTTTACAAGGGGGGATGGGTATATTTACAGTATCTTCTGCTTTATTTCATATTCCCTCTGTCTTCTCAAACATCCTTTCATTTTCTTGTTGACCTTTTCAAATGCTGATTTGCTCTAGGCTGATAGCCTCAATGTATTTTCTCAGTAACCCCCAAATCATTTTCCTGCTCAGTATATGGGATAATTGTTCTATTTAGCAAGTATTTCCTAAATTCGTTTTGTGTTCCTAGTTTAATTATTTTCTATTTTTTCTAATCAAATTCTTTTTTTCTTTCTGCTAGCTGAATCCCATAAATGATCCAAATCTTTTTTTAATACGATTGCATTGCTCCTCATTATTTGCTATGTTTTCAGTTCTAGTAACCTCTGAAAATTTGGTGATCTTTGTTTACAAACCCTCGCCCATATCACTTTTATGTAGTTGTATATAATCATGAACAAGAGGGGTTTCTAATACTGACCCTCAGGGTCCTCTAGCTGTCCATTCTCTTTGTGTCAAACTCTAAAGCTAGTTGTTTATCCAGCAGTCTGTTTTGCCTTCATGATGATTTCCCTTAGCCATTAATCTCTTATGTGCTACCTTGTCAAATGCCTGTAAGTAGACTACATCCACTGAATTTCCCTTATTTATCATGGCAGGAACATCTTCAAAGAATTCCAGCAGGTTAGTTAAGCATGACCTCCCCTGCCTGAATCTATGCTGGTTATCCTTAATCAAACTGATTTTCAAGCTGTTCCTTCACACTTTCCTTATGGTAATTTCATTTTCCCTACAAACCCAGTTAAACTCAATGATCTATAGTTTCTTGGTTTGTCTTCACTCTTTTTTATTTTTTTCTTTTGGAATCATGAAGATTTGTTTGTCTTTTTTCAATCCGCAAGACTCACTTTGGAATTGGATCTCTTTTTAATGATGCCAGCACACAGCCTCTAGGTGTTCTCTCTGGACTCCTCACTGGATCTGGTTGCAAATTATATAAAAACTCATTCTGAGGGAAAATTGGGTTTTCTACTAAAGGCGCTGTGGGTTTTTTTGTGGGGGGGATTTTTGTTATTTTCTTTTTTCTTGTTTCAGTTTCTGCCCCCCCTAAAAAACTGTCTGTTTACCACTAGAAATGTTGACTTTTCAAAAAAAAATCAGACAACTGAAAACCACAGTGGTTTTTGTTTTTGTCTAAATTTTCCACTCATTTTCTCACCAGGACTGTTCCTTGCTAATACCAGCCCCCTAAACAACAACAGCTGCTCACAATGTCTTCTTCCACATATAACTGGCCAGGACACTATGTACAATCCTGAGAGATGTGTGCTAGTCCATGTCTACATGATCTCTAGTCTCAGTTATTGTAAAACACTATGCCTGGAGTGGAAACATATGCCCTGACACAGCTGCTAAGCAATACAGGACACTGCCGATATACTGTCCCAGCTCTTCAGGCACTATACTTAGTCCACATTATCGAACAGATTAAATTCAAGGTCCTGAACTTGAGCTTCAAAGCCCTCAATGTGGAGGAACTGGTCATTGCACCAACACAGGAAGAGGTGGCGCTTAACATTTGCTGTGATAGTTGTATTCACGAGCAATGGAAATAAGTTGGAGCAGGGAACTGAACTCGGTTGAGAATGGGCCACAGCCCTGGAATTCCCTTCTACAGGGGATGCGAATAACTGCAGTTCTCTCTCTCTCTCCTCCTCGCTAAGATCAAAAGCTGCCTTTGTCACCATGGCAACTGAACACCTTACAATAAATGTATGCACAGCCAAATGGGTTGTTTATATGCAGACCTAGATTCTTTCCACTCTCTAGCATCACTGATGATATCAGCAGTGCTGTAAAAGAGAGTTTGCTGGTTTTGTGATGCTTCAAACCTAGCATTGGCACACAAACACTTTGTCTAGGTCCTAAATAAGTAGAGATAACAAGCGATACAACTCCCCATATAGTATCATGGTATTTTTTGTTGAGATAGGTTGTACATGAAGGGCTAAACATGCTGATAGCCAAGGGCCCAATCCTGAAAGGTACTGATCACATCTTGAAAAGAGAAGGCATACATTTAATCAAGACCTGAAGGACTCTTCTTGCCTCTCAGGAGCAAACCCTGGAATAATAGGGTTACCTGATGTCACATCAGAACAATCAATATTTTGATTTCCTGAATTTCTCAAGCAGATTCATTATACTAAACAGAAGTGAAACTATGGCCATGCCTTAAAAAGTTATAGCAGTGCACCCACACCACACCAGGTACACCATGTGAACACTACCTGTGTTGGTGGGAGTGATTCTCCTGTCACTGTAGGTAATCCATCTTCCTGAGAGGTCCTATTTAGGTTAATGGAAGAACTCTTCCGTCAGCCCAGCACTGCTTACACTGGGAGTTAGTTCGGTATAACTATGCCTCTCAGGGATGTGGATTTTTCACCCCTGAAAGATGCAGCTGTATAGATATAAATGCTTAGCACAGACCAGAGCGGGCCAGGGCAGGAGAAGACTGACATTTGAAGGCTACACTGGCAACATAACACCATAAAATGTCACATCTTTCAAAGAAATCCATTTAAAATAAGGGCTTGGCTACACTGAGGTAGCACTGTAATTTGATTTTAGGCTGTTGAATTATAGAAGGAGAAGGTGAGTAATCACAGCACATTGCTTGCTTGGGACCTCATGTCACCACTGCCCACATTACTTCCTGAAAGGCATTGCACTGTGGGTAATAGGTGCAGGGGCTTGTGAGGAGGCATTCAGCCTCTGCTCACTCCCCTTTTAAGGGGAAAAAAAAGCAGGAAAAGCTTTCCTTGCTGTTTCTTGGCCACAGGCACAACAGAAAGGCACAGTGCTGGATGCAGAGACAAGAACTAAATGAAAACTTTCTGGGGCTGCAAGCAGGGGAGGAGCTATGTTGCTACAGTGCAACACACACTGGAAAAAAAAAACCAGCTGCTCTGTGGCTAAATGGAGCTAAATTCAAATTGTACATTTCAATCTCAGTGCTAGGACACTTGCAGGGGTGGTATTAGGGGGCTAAATTATAGCTCCATTTTTTTAAAAAAATTACTGCTCTGACAGTGGAGACACAATCTGCAGAAGGTCAAGGTGAGCACCAGTATGTCAAACTTCACTGGCAGCGTAACCCAGAACAAAGTTTCATTGAAGAAATTGTATTAATTGCAGAAAATGATTGTATTGCACCATGTGAGCATTCTAAGAGACTAGTTGAGATATACTGTAACATATTCTCTTTCGCACAGTGATTAATATAAATCCAGGCGCACTTCCTACATAGTCACAGAACTGCACAATTAATTTTGATGTTACCCTGAACCCATCATTAAATACTTTTAATTAAATACAGAACATTTGAAAATTAAATCTGGGATTTTGATGATGACATATTCATAAAGTATTCTATAATAACTTTTTTTAAACAAACAACCTGACTTCAAAAATCTTAAGGGTTTAGATTAAGCTAATTAAAGTCAAGAAAAATCAATCAAAGTTGAGATTCTACCTTTCATTTGTTTCATTGTGAGTAGAAATTACAGTATATTGGGAATGCAGCATCTTGCCTAGCTTTAAACTTCTTGCAGCAGTATTGCCCCAAGCTGTTATCTTGTCAGATTTCACAAACTAAGAAAGATTGTTTCTGATAAGTACTTGGATAGGAGACAACTTCACCTCTTAAATATAGTCTATCAGGAAAGACTTGGAAATACGCATTTCTCTTGTTAGAAACCAAAAAGTTTGGTTTCCATTTAAAAAGCAAAAAGAACAAACTAGGCTGCTCTGGTGAAGCTGTCAGGGTCTCCCTAATAATCATGATCCAAAGGGGCAGCCGTGTTAGTCTTGTTCAGCACAAACAAGGAGTCCTATGACATGTTCAAAGACTAACAGATTTATTTATCACATGAGCTTTTGTGGGAGAAAATCCCACTTCATCAGATGCTTTGAAGTTGAGGGAAATTACAGAATGGGGGGAAATAAATGCACAGGAGTGTAAGTATGGGAACATCTCAGACTGTAACAGCAGATCAAAATAATTGTTAAGATTCAATCATGGTGTTCTGGTTTCTGCTGGCTGATGCTAGTGTTACTCACGTCACCTACATTCACAAAAAATGTACTGCTCAAATGGGCTTGCTAACAGATATTCTTAAAAGAAGAGTGGGATTGGGGTTGTTGTGGGCAGCCATTTTATGTCAAATCTAAACGCACTTATGCAAGCTCCCAGGCACAGCAGAAACAGTTATCTCTCTCTTTCCTTGTTAGGGTTTTGGGCTGACTCCCATCACTGGGCTTCCAAGCATTCTCCATGTAAAAATAACAATATCCAAGTTCCAAGTGAGGAGATCATGGAATTTCTCATACTTCTCCCTCTTTGGTGTAAAGTTCTGTTTGGAGTATAGTTATTACTAATTTTTGAAAACTTGTACTAATGTACTCTTGGGTGTTTGAGTCTTATGTTTTGTGTGTTGATTGGGTTTTCAGCCTATAAGGGGTTCAGTATTGTGTACGTCTTATGGTGGGGGAGGGGGATTTTTACAAGGAGGAAGGGTTTGTAGTGCTTCCCAAAGATGGTCCTTCTCTGGATTCACCTAGCCTCTTCTGGAGTCTGTTCCATAGTCAAAAGAATACTTAGTCCTCAGCACTCACATGCTTTGTCCTGGGCTTTATAACTTGTATTCTCCCAGAAGAGTACAGATATCTTTTTAGCCTGGGTCAAACTTTGGTCTTTGATAATACTGGGGCCTAACCCATTTACTGCTTTGAAGATTAGGAAAAAAGCTTTAAACTGGCCTTCAAAGCTGGCTAAGAGCAAGTAGAGAGTTAATGCTACTGCATCAGTGAAAGGGAAAAAATTATCATTGAGACTACTGTCTTCACCTCATGTCTCCTCCCTACAATTATGGTTGTTTTAATATTCTGTCCCTTCCACCTCTCTGTGGACCAGTTTATCATATGACACCCAGTACTGTGATATGAGTGCATTTAGATTTACCCTTAAAAGGTTTAAGGAACTTTGCAACTAGTATCTGTGATTGAATACATTTAGCTTTCATTATATTTTTTTTTTAAATGTGTTATTGGATGGTGAAACACACTACTATCCAAAATGACCTCATAAGTCTGATACACTAAATCCTTAAAACGACAGTTTAGGGGGGATTGGAGTACTATATCGTCCTTGTGCCACGAATGCACAGGCACAAATTCACCCAAAAATGCTGAGCTGTAAAATGTAGCCAGCGCAGTGGCACAGTGGAATGGTTTGATGTAAATGTACTGTCAAATAGGAGGCAGTCGGCAGCAGTGGATAGGGTCAGAAACGGCCCTAAGCATTTTGTTTATACAAGTGAAAAGTATTTTGGTGGCTTCCCAGAAGTCTGAGCATAAACCCCCCAAACCCAGATTGGTGATTTATTCCCCCATCATGTTAAGTTATTGCCACCAGAATTTGGCATCCAGGATGACCATCCTGATTGTCAGCCATTAAGGCCAATCCTAGCTAGAGTACCAGCTTAGGGAAAAGGAGAGCTGGGTTTCATTCCCCTTCTCTGCCTCTGACTTACTATGTGATCTTTCTGTTCATCTGTTTCCCCTCCCAATTTTTGTGTGTCTTGTTCAGTAGGATTTATAAGCTTTTTCTGCATCCATGTCTGTACAGTGCTGAATGCAATGGGGATCCACTCTCATTTGGGACTCTAATCATCACTATAACACACATACACACAAAAATGAATATGCCTATACAGCATCTCCCACTTAGAATTGTGCTTTAATAATAATAATAATAATAATAATAATAATAATAATAATAATAATAATAATAATAATGATGTCAAAATATTATAATTAACTGAATAAAAAAGAAAAATGAGGGGGGAAAAAGATTTCTGAGGAAAAAAAACAGTAACTGACTGAAACTGCCAGTACACAATATAGTGAACTTTCAGATTTTATAAAGCTTATCTCTTTATCAGTGCTAACAGAAAAGGAGATAAAGTCTAAGAATAGTTTCCAAAGGTTTTTTCATTTGTCAGTGCTGTCCTGCAAACTGAATGCTAGACCCTCAGTGACACAGTTTCTGTCACTGCAATAGCTCATTTCTTCATCATGGGCAGTACTTTATCATTCCACTGTCAAGGAGTGATTAGTTTTTTTAATTGATTTTCTTCCCATGGGATAGATGCTTCTGCACTGTGCTTTTATTTAGCTATTACCTAAATATGTTCAGTGTCATTCAGTACACATAAAGATGCGACCACTGGTGAATCATCCTTTATAACAACTTATGTTCTACAAAATAATCTCTGAAAGCGTGTGTACTCTACAACAAGGCTTGCCCAAACCTTTCACAAAAATTCAGCTCTGGGGCTACACTGCTCAAGTTAATCACATTTTTCCACTGACAACAACAAAATTATGCCTGGCATGAATTTGGCCTCCGAATGACAATTATTTCTGTATGTTATACCACCATAGAAATGTATTAATATTAAATTAACAATATGGTTATTATTTCCTTAAGACCTGATCCAATGCACGTTGACATCAATGTAAGTAAGTCAATGGGACAAATGCAAGCTATTTTATGTAGTTTACATACCTCCCATTACACACCTCCCACTAATCACCAGTGGCAATGTAAACCAGCCCTTAGTCCTGGGCCTGCAGAGTGACATTTAATAGGCATCGAGTACAGTCTCCATAGAAGGATGAGTTGCCTTAGTTTCAAACTGCAATTTGCATAGCTTTGTAATTTTTTCTCTGTAATTACTATTTTGTTCCTGACACGTTGTGTTCAGATTTCTTTCTTCAGCATACCTTATGAAAGGTGTGGTTTGGTGTTTAGATAAATAAATATTAAAAAAAAAAGAAAAAATGTTTATACTTGGAAACTGTTATTTAGATCTTACAGAACTATCAGCTAAAGGTACCTCATGCTTAACAAATGCTGAATGAATATTGTGTGTATCCATTTTCTTTATAGCACTCTGTATTACATTCAAAGTATGATGAGCACAAATGTGAATGTGAACTAGGCATACAGGATAAGAGATTCTGGGGTGCTAAGCATCCAGAGCATCAACTGAAGTCAAAGGGACTTGCAAATAATTGAAACCTCTGGAAATAAAGCAAAAAGTCTCTTCTAGTAAATAGCATTCCCTTTATCCTTTGAGCTGCATTGGACCTTACACTAAAATTTTTTTGTTTAGTAAAATGAAAGCCTTACAGTCTGCATATGTTCTGTTATTCACCAAAAAGATTTACTATTCCATCAGTTACTTGGTTAAAAAAATGTTGTTTTTCAGGCAGAAGGGGTATGACTAAGTGCCTCAGTGTGTCTAACGAAGTGGGATTTTCTCCCATGAAAGCTCATGTGACAAAGAAATCTGTTAGTCTTTAAATGCCACAGGACTCCTTGCTTTTTTTGCCAGACTAGACTAACACAGCTGCCCTTTGGAACATCTACAAGTTGGTTTCTTTGTTTAATAGAAGAGCCAAGGTGAGTAAGGTCTTATTTATTTATTGGATGAACTTCTGCAGGGCTTCTTCACACACTGAGGTGCAGGACTAGTAAAGTGGAATTCAAAAAGACAGTGAGAAGATGAGAAAGAGGCTGTTGTACTGAAATCTTGGAGCCTGATCTTGCAGTCTTTACTCTGCCAACATGCCTTTGAAATCCCAAGACTGGAGTTGCCTGAGTAGAATTAGAAGTGCCAAGTTTGTAAGAGATTGTAATGTATATAAACCACATTGTTCTGTCCATTAAATTGGTACTACCCCATACCAAAGTGCCTGAGAAAAGAATTTGGCCCTTCATAATTTCTTGAAATACTGAACTTCAGTTTTCAGCAGTAGAAACTTATATTTATAATAGTAAAATGACAAGTTACTATTGATCCAAATTACTGTGTGTCATTTTGCAGCTAGAACTGATCAGATAAATATTCCACAGTAATTTTAAAACTGAATTCATTTTGGCAAAACAATTCCTAAACTTTTCTTCTAATATTAGTCACCTTAAATCCACTATGAAGTGGTAAAGAAACTTCATCAACTGCCTAACTATCATCTTCCTAAACCATCTTTTCTAAAATATCTGTTCTTGAGCTGTGTTTTCCCCTTCAATACAAATATATATATTTAATATAAATGCATAACTATTAATATATCTATATCTGTATCTATCTATATAGATAGATAGATATAGATATACATATACATATAGATATATATATTCCCATTAGTAGTAGCTCTGAACTTTATTGTCTTACACCATGTTCTTTTCCCTTCTAATCATGATCAAAGAAATGCCTCTTTAAATCAACACTTTATTTATTTGAAAACTATTTTAAAATATCTTTTGATTATTTCTATATATTTTCAAAAGATAAAAATGCATATTTTTTGCTGAGCACAAATCAAAAGGTAAAGTTCAGTTTCATTAGTAATGTTAGACACTCAGCTTAGAAGCACCTCAGATAATAATTGAAATGTTCAGGCAACATAGCCTTTTATTCTTCTTTCCTACTGTAACATTTCATTGAACTAATTTTGTAATTGGATCTGTAAAAGAAATAAAATGATTAGTCCTTTTTTGTTCTATAATCTTTCTGTAGTGGAAATAGAAAGCTGCAAGATAAAATATTGTCATGAAGATCAAAATGACAATTGCAAGTTGGCCTTTTCACTCAACAGTACCTATTATTATTTTGATGAATACTATTTATCATTATCACATGGCTACAAAGGAAATCTTAACAGTCTAATAACACAACATTTATGGCTGGATCCCCAACTGGTATAAAGCAACATAACTCCATTGATTGGTTTGCAATATGCTATCATATTTTTATTACTGTTACTATTTGTATCTGTATATGGGATATTAGGGGTCTGAGCTTCATTTGGCTTGAACCTTAAAATACAATAATCAGGGCAACCTGATAGTCTAAAGTGTTATCTGATGCACTGGTTTTTTTTTAAAAAAAAAAGACTCCAGAGTCTCTCAAGAGTTGACAGAAAGAACTAGATTGTCATGACAACTTGAGTTGTAGAAATCCCTCTTTCCTCTTTGCACAGCTCATCTCCATTTGATCAGTCTGTTTACTAAATATTACTAAAGAAAGCAATTAAAGGTTAATCTCTTCTCAAAAGCAAATAAATGAAATGTTAGTGAAAAGGAGCAGAGATGGTACACTTTGGGATGGTCAACAGATTTCAAATATAACGGATCTCCAATGTAATGAAGATTCCATGGCTATTTGCATAATATCAAATGCTAAAACTAAAGAAGGGTTAGGGGTCTATTCATCAATATTTGACTTGCTACTCTGTCCTTACTTTGATATGAGTTTTCTACATGGATGGGAGCTTTAGATCTGGTTCCAAGTACTCAGGACAAAACCTTTAGGAAACACAAGCAATATAGCTTAGTCCATAAGCAATAGAGGTCAGTGCATAAGCTGTATAGCTCAAACATAAGCTATATAGCTGAAATCAAAGCCAGACTTGGCTAGCTATGCATAGAAGCAAGGATTTCAATTAGTGGCTGAGAGATTCCTTTCAAATTAATAGCATTATGGATCTGCAAAAGACTGAAAAATATCTCTGCTTGTTTTACTGCCTCTTTTAAATAGGTTCAAAGGTAAGGAAGATGCACCTGGATGAACAAAGTTCATATATCTAAATACTTATTGTGTTGCCATCTTTGTTTTCCTAGTACCTGCTAGCATCACATTCTTTCTTTTGGACCCACTGTAAACAGTGGGTCCAAGTGAATACTCCAGATATTCATGTGCTTAGATAAAGAAAATCAATTTAATTTTACAAGAGATATCTCTACAAATGCAGAAGGTCACTTAGTGTAACATCAGCAGTTGCTAAAAGATACTAGAGTTCTAAAAGTGAATTATAGACAGCAGCAGCATTGTCCCCAGATGCTTAGTCTGACTCAATCCCTGTATCATATTATAAGAAAGATCAGGAGGAGATGTACTGTTTCATTTTCTCAGGCCTACCTGTACACACACCACTGAGGATACTTCCTGGTTGTCTCTCTCAGTCATATCTTTACATTCAACTCCTCCTTATTTTCTTATTTTTTGTTACAGTGAACTGTGTTGTTCTCTTTCAGGATCCATGTGTTTATATGCACGTTATTTCTATAGTGCCTAGAAAAAGAATGCCCTGATCTTATCTGGTTCCTTGGACCACTATAATTAGCCTCATTACATATAAAATCTCAATAATTATATTAAAACCACAACAACGATAAAGCTAAACATTATTTAGATTACAGAAAAACAAATAAGGAGTCCTGTGGCACTTTTAAAAACTAATGTGTTTATTTATTGCACCAGCTTTTGCAAGAGAAATCCCACTTATTATTAAGATTGTGAAATCAAATATTAAGAAGTAGGAAGAGGTCAGAACTCAGACTGTCAGTGCCAGCTCTCTTTCTGTGCCTAAACATGGAAGCTGGGGAGAACCTTTCCAATCTGGTGCCTATCAGGTGAGGATGGCCACTGAAGTCACATGTTGTGTCTCTGTTGGCTGTGTGAAGCCAGGCTCAGTTCCCTTTTCCAATTTTCAGAGAGCTGATCTGCTCCTCGGGTTCCCAGTGCAATGTGTGTTGCTTCTCCTTTGGCAGCGGCATAAACAGGCCTTAGATTAGAATTTTATGTTCAGGTATTTTTCTGGTTTACTGCCAAAATGATGCCGACAGAAACAAGTGAAAGGAAGAAAATTATGATATTCAAAAGTTGTCATCACTGTCACATTTGATCAGGAACTCAAGGCAGAAAGAAAAGTCACATCTCCTGCCCAAGCACACTCACATTGTTGAATGTCAAAGGTTTAATGTTATCAATGGAGGTATTTAAGCTTTTCAAAAACAAATAAACAAAAAAAAATGTAGGCAACCTAACGACAGGTATTACCTTTAGACCCACCCTATAATAAAAAGTAAAGAAAAATTTCTTTAAAAAATGCAAATATTTACATTTTGAAAATTTTTTCAGTAAAAAAAACCAAAAAACAAAAAAACCCAAAAACCTTACTTTGAAATTGCAAATAACTTAAGAAGCAAGAGCTGCAAAATTCCATTGTAAAATGGTGACAATATTTTATGCAACTGTTTCAAAAACAAAGGCTGTGGATTTTGCAAAGTATTATTCAAAGTATTATTCATCTTCTTCAGCACTGTATGAGCTGCAATTTAGCAAACAATTTTTTCCAGAATACCACTGTACAAAAGAGACATGATTGTGGAGCATGATCCTGTATTTCAGTATCCCTGGGATACTGCAGAAGAGCCATAAAACATTTCAAGACTAAAATGACAGTAGCATTTTCTGCACATTGTCCACAGTAATTTCTTAAACAGGAGTGGGGGGAAGCAGCAAGCCAGATGCTGAATAAAATCCTATATCTGTTTTGTGTACTGGATAAATTGTTCAAGAACGGATCACCTTTGTAAATATATGAGCCTATTAATGCAGCCAAGAGCAATGACCCAGATTCACTGCATTTTCATCCAATTTTGCACCATGTCAATGCTGACGGGGTTCAGTGACTAAAAGTTTACTTAAGGAAAAAGATGCGGCATCACAAATTACTTACAATCTTTTCTCTGCCTTATTCAGATGACTAATCATTCACCCAGGACCTCATCTGGTTACTGTTGAAATCTATAGAAAAACTCCTATTGACATCAGTTGCAACAGGATTGGGCCCTCAAAATTATAATAAATTCTTTTGCTTTCTTAAAAAAATTAAATATTAAGTTATAAGGAGGTGAAAGTAGCTAATAAACAGTTAAAATGCATAATTTAATAACTGTAAAGCTGTTAACAAATTGCAATTAATTTTTCACCTGAAATTAGAGCATTTCTAAAATTGCAAGAAATCACAGTTGTGTTTGTCTTGTTTGTTTTTGCTCAACATTCACTGAAAATGAATGATTTATAATACTCTGATAAATCAAGAGGCATCTTGGTTAATCTTCAAAAATGTAAGACTAATTAAATCTTGCTTTACTTTTTGACTCAATATGCCCTCCAGTTAAAAATGATGGGGACTGGTATGGTTTTCAGTTTTTCAACTGCACAAGATTTTATAGAGAAATATTTGTGCTCTGAAGAATGGTATGACTTGCTATGACAATACAATGTAGTATTTCTCTTGTAAGAGGTTACTGTGCATGTTTCTTCTTTTACAATTGAATTTCTAAATATAAACAACTGACGTGTTGCCTTTGCATATCAATATAACAATGGTGCTAATCTGAATAGTTTGTGTAAGCATTAATTAATGTTACAATAAATCTAGTGTAGACTTTATTAAATATGACAGAAATGTTGTGTGGTTGACAGCAATCTTTCATCCCGCTAGAACAAAGATGCATGAGGACAAAGAAATATTTCACCTGCTGTCCTCAAGCACTGATGGCATTTGTCTCTAATTCTACAGCTACTGATTGATCAAAGAGGTGTAAAGAAAATAGCAGCTGCTGTAGAAAAGTAAGGTATCAGTAAATTTAAAAAAAAAACAACTTATTCATACCTGCATACGAAGCACTTCCAAATCACTCAATCTTTGTTCATTGCAGAAAAGCAAGGAACAGAGCTTAACTTTAGTCCCACAGACACCAAGGGCTAGATTCTTATTGCAGTTACACTAGGATGTATCTAAAGTAATGCCGCTCAAATACACTAGAGGCTTTCCTACACTTACAAAGTTTTGCTGCTTTACCTTTACTAGCACACCAGTAATTAAAGTGAGAACTTGCATAGATACAGTTATAATGGTATAAATGTGCTTATTCTGGTACAGTTTACTCTGATTCAGCCAATCAAAAATAAGAAGCTAGTATCTGCTTCTACACTAGGGTTCTTACTGCATAACGATGCCAGCAAAACAAATCACACCCAACCAAGGTAGCTACGAAGATAAAAGTTTTAAATTTAGACCTGACTAGAGACACCAGAGATGTGAAGTTTGCAGTTATGTCATGGCTTTGAACTCTGAATTTACAGCACCTCACCTTAACCAGGGGATTGCTCTGAAACAAGATGTAATATGAAGATTGGATGATAGTGTACAAAAGACTGAACTTCTAGGGTTTCAAATTAATAGTCAATAGAGGTTCTCCGCCACTTCCCAAAAAGGAGCCTAAGTACAGCAAACAGTTATATTCTGTTCCTTAAGATTTAGATCCTTGTATACACTTTTATAAGTTTAATGGGATCAAAATTTCAGTTTCAAAGACATCTGGACCTTACGTCCCATAGGCTTATTTGAAAAATCCCAGCCCAAATATATATAAATATGTAATTACAGTATTGTACAACCAAAATAAATTAGATTAAGAATCAGGCCCCGAATTTATATATAAAGAACACTTAGCAGAAAAACCAAACAAACCAGCCAACTTTACCTGCCACCCCCAATACTCAAGCTCTAAATCACGCATGTGTAAAAGGGCATAAGTGGATATATGTAAAAGTAAGCAACAAAATGGGGAGTGTTTGTGGTTATTACAGTCGATCATCAGAAGGTGCCGTATGCCCTGAACTCCGATGATTTTAGTGAGCCCTGACGTCATTGTACACCACAAATGACTGGGATCTTCTACACTATCATCAGGCCCTCATATTAGCACACCACTGTACCTTTGGTTGGACCATCTTTAACATGAGAGTTCGAAAAACAAGATGACTGAGTTCTTGGGGTCGCTGATGAACTCCTAGTCCTATAAGTGTTACAGAATAATTTTCTCAGACTTCTCCTAATTTTTTTTTATTTGAGCATAAACACAGAACTTGGATCTTTTCCAAATATGAAGACGTATTTTTTGAAATCAGAAGATAATGTATTAAACATGAATGCACCAGTATATTGGGCCAGCATAGTTGAATCATGGGGACAGAATTGCCTGCTCATTTTTTGTTTCATGTTGGGCCTTTTCCACTCTGACTGAGCAAAAAAGGGAATGTCCATTAAGTACTTGTCATTCACTTCTGAACATCCAATACTTGGGTCTGGTTTTGGCAAGACTTAAGTGCAAAAAAGAAAAATATATCCTCTTTATCTCATTTTCTCTTTGCTTGTTTGAGCTTCCTCTGGAGGAGATTGGAGCCTCTCTAGGGACATCATCTTCACTGTTTGAGAAACACTGCTCTGGAGATAGAGAAAATACATGACTTTGAGATAAATGCTCTCAATCCAATATACAGAGCAGGCCTTACGCACAGTAGAAACTTTTAGGTGTTGTAGTCATAGTAATTATTTTGATAAAGTGACTGCAGCTAGCAGAGGGTACATAAACTGCAGTTAGTTGGGATTTTTTCCGAACAAGATCTTAAACTGGATATGTGTGAGTGTTTTCATAGATGGGATATTATTTAAATGCCAAAATCTGTTTCCTTCTCTCTTTTCTATTAAGTATATCACTGGTGTTATAATAAAAAAACTGGTTTATGAACATTCTGTAACAAACAATTTGTGATGAAAGAGAACGTATTCCAAAATAATCTGGAAAGGTACAGTAAATGATCATGAAAAGAAAATATTTGCAAATAGCTATGGTAGCCAACGAAAAACATTTCATCAATGCATTCCCCTATGTTCTTTTCTATGAAAGTAACTGACACACTAAAGAATTCAGATTTTAGCAGTAGAGAGATTATATTAACCTACACATAAGAAATTTTAGGCTAACAGTAACTTGAATTTTGTTTTACTTTCCTATTAATAGTTGTTTCTCATCTTTTTGACACATACAGAGAAAGAGAGACTGCTGTGTTTTTGTAAGATTCAAAGAAACTAACAGTCTCCTAGAGGTTTTTGGCGCAGATGTAGCAGATCAAAATAAACAAATGCCTGCGATAAACAAGCCACCTTCCCCTACAGAGCTGAGGACTGCCTTGTGAAGCATTATTTTCTCCAGTAGTTTCTGAGATGTTTTAGAATACCATCTTTAAATGACTCCATATCTGGCTCGCTATATAGCACGTAAGAAGAGAAAAAAACTTTCCTATTTTCCGAAACAGTGCCATACTTCAACACAATGTAATGGTAAATGCCACACAGAACAGGGAAATGCATCTTAGATCTTACTACAAAGCGGGTAAATGTACGCATTTCTCTACCTACAATCAGTCTTCGCTTGTCACCTTTGAAAAGTTGTGGCCAATTGTATGGCAACAGAGGGGCTGTCTTTCCTTTCCGACTGCTACTCCTAAAGAACAATGCCAAAGGTAGAACAGCTTTCATTTCCAGAGGTTTAAAGGAAAAGCGAAGTGCAAGGCAACACCTCCAGAAAAATGCAGCACTTTGGAGCTCTCCATGTAAACCCCAAGTGAATCCCTATCACAAAGAACAGCTGATTAATTCACGGCCACTGGACAGATAACTAAAGAGTTCCTGGGATCTAGTGGCTCCGATTTTATGGGCTCCTGCAAGCAAAGGCTGCTCATGTTACTAAGCAATGAATTCTCTCTAATTTCAACGCAGGTTTATATTTTACTAAATATCGCGACCTGGGCAACTGCCTAGGAACCTGAATGAGGGAAAATTGTGTCAAATCTCCCTGCTGCTCCCGCTTGGCCCTGCCTTTTGGCTTCCCCACTGCCAGGCTGCAGCCTTTAGGTAGGTGCCTTGCTGCTCCAGCCTAAGGCAGGTGGAATCAGACTCTCAGGCAGCCTCGGAGGCGGTGCCCAAGCGGGCATGGCCCAGCTCTTTGTGCGGAAGCAAAACACGTCGGCTCGGCCGCCCAGTAACCGGGGTCCACCCTCCAGCTTTTCCCATGCGCCGTCAGCCGTGCAAAGAAACCACCGAAATGTCAAACGCCGGAGCCGGCCCCAGCAACACACGCCGAGCGGGGCTGAGTCCTTGATCGCCAGCCGGCCTCGCCCCCGCCCCGCAGCCCCCCAGGATCCCTCCGGGCGCCGGATCGGGGCCGGCCGGGGGCAGGAAACCACCCCCCAAGCAAGCGGGGGGCAGGACCTGCACTCTCCCCAGGACTTGAAATTAGGGGGTGTAGGGGGAGGATTGGGGGTGCTCACTAATTTGTACAACACTCTTACTAGCTGACAGCTGGGGTGCTGGGAAATTCAGGGGGGTGGAGGAGGCACTGGGGTGCTCACTAAATTGGTGTCACTGTTACTAGCTGACAAATGGACGGTGCTGGGACATTTCAGGGAGGTTAGGGAAAGGCAGGGGGGTGTAGGTGGCATGGGGTGCTCACTAATTTGGTGGAACACGGTTACTAGCTGACAACTGGGGGT
>ML681979.1:9994735-10059752 GCA_007922195.1 Podocnemis expansa
GTAGAGGGGTGCTCACTAATTTGGTGGAACACGGTTACTACCTGACAGCTGGTGGGATGTGGAGAAATTCAGGGGGGCTTGGGGAGTGTTCACTAAACTGGTATAACACTGTGACTAGCCGACACCTGGGGATGTTGGGAAATTTGGGGGTGTTAGGAAACCCCTGGGCGGGACGTTCAGGGACGAGGAAAGTCCTTGCCCGCCTGGCACTGGAGCGGGCGGTGGGTCGCTGCCCCCTTTCAGCACCAGCCGCGCTTTGTGCTCCCGGCTGCCCCCAGAGACGGGAGCCGACCGCCGGGGCAGGACCTGGGGCAGGGGCCAATGGCGGTGGTGTCCGTGGGTTCAAACCTTAGCTCAGCCCGGAGGGGATCAGATAGCACCCCCCCCAAACCGTCTGCCCCGGGAATCCCTGCCTGCCCCCCGCCAGGCCAGCCAGCGAAGGCAGGACGGGGCGCAGGAGCTGGCTGCCCCGCTGCCTTTCCCCGCCGCCCTCTGCGGTCACCTCCCGCGCCCCGGCGCCGGTGGGAGCGGGGCAAGAAGCGGCCACGACCCCCTGCTTCTCCGCAGCCCTCTCCCGCTCGGGGCAGGTGAAAGCATCCCCGACTAAATCCCTCTCAGCGGAGCCGGACTGGGCGGCCGCTGGGGAAGTTGCTGCCCCCGGCCGGGCGAGGGGGGCCGAAGTTGGGAGATCGCTGCCGCAGCCTCCCCGCCCGACGGCCTGGCCTGGAGGCGCAGGGCAGGTGGCCGGGGCGCCCGGGGCCCCTGGTGCCTGCCGAGCTGAGCCGGAGCCGGCCTCCACTTTCCCTCCCTAACTTCCCACGAAGCCAGCGCGGCTCTGGCGGAGACACACAGCCGGGGCGAAGCGAACTTGCCCTCCCGGGTGGCGCGCCAGCAGGCGCGGAAGCGCAGCGGCGGGCGGCGGGCGCTGTCGGGGCACCCCAGGCGGGAGACGAGGCTCCAGCTGGCCCGGGGGCGAGCAGCGCGGCCGGCCGCGGCCCGGGGCTGGAAAAGTCGGCGGGTTGGTGGGAAGCAGCCGCCCCAGGACCCCGCTCCAGCGCGGCTTACCGTGAGCTGCGGCGAGGAGCCCGGCGCAGAGCAGCAGCAGAGACTCGCCTCTCCCGCAGGCAGGCATGGCTGCAGCCGTCCCCGATGCTCCGCTCCAGGGGCCCCAGCAGCGGCGGGACTAGGGCCGGGGCGAAGGGCGGCGGGAGGAAGAAGGGCCAGGTCCAGGTCCAGGTGCGGGCAGCCGCGCAGCATCCGACGCCTCCGGCAGCCCCGGGCGCTCGGCTCCGCTCATAGCCTGGAGCCGCGGGCGGCGGCGGGGCTGAGCCGGCTCCCCGGCGGCGGAGAAGCCGCTAGAGACGCGGGCGGAGCGGCATGGAGGCAGGAGGGAGACGGAGGCGAGCGGCAGCGAGCGGCGAGTGTGAGGAGGAGGAGGAGGCGAGAGGGAGGGATCGGGAGCGCAGCAGACACAAGGAGCCGCCGCCGCTGCTAATGCTGCTGCTGCTGCCTCTGCTGGACTCAACCATCGCTCCCCGCAGAGAGGGGAAGGAGGCTGGCTGGAGCTGCACGGCGCCGGCACATCCCCAAAGCAAGTTAGCAGCCGGGAGGGCCTGCAGGCTCGGGGAGTGGGCGCCGTCGGCAAAGCCGCGGGGTCCCCCAGGCTGGGAGGCGAATTCCTCCTCCCACGGCCGTCGGGGCGGCCAGGTGGCCCTGCAGGGCCACACTGAGCCCCCAAAGGAGCCAGCAGGCAAAGAAGAGCCTCCCTGTCCTGTGGGGATGGGGGGCCAGGTCCTGCCGCACCCACCCTCACAGAGCCATCTGCTCAGGGTCCTCCTCCAAGCTCCCTCGCTAGGGCATCCTAGGTAGAGTTTCCAAAGCTGGCCAGGGGGGGAGGGAAAGGAAATCCCTGGCGCCTCTTACTCCAAGCTGGGGCTCAGCAAGAGCCAGGGGGGATTTCAGCCCCCTTCCGACGTGCTCCCACCTCCATTCCTCAGCAGAACCAGCTGAGCTGCTCAGGGGAAGCTAAACACGCTCCTTGAGAAAGAGCGCCTGAGCTTTGCAAAGCCGTGCCTACCGGCTGGTGTCACCAAGAAAGATTTCTGCCATCAGAAAACGTGGCCAAAATCCAGACAAGCCAGGCTGGGAGGCAGAGGGGGTCTCTCTTTGACATGACCCTAAACCAAAAGGCCAGTGAGTGTTCAGAGAGGCTGATGAAAATCAAACTTCGCTATGTTAGAGGCAGTGGTGTTATCAGGGTCAGGATATGTATACCTGTGCTGCTGTCCCCCTCCCAGCAATTAGTTGCATTTGATATGCAAGAAATACCTTGAAAAATAAGAGGGTCCCAAGTCTTAGTTTAGAGCCAGGAGTAATTAAAAACACTATAGGCACTAATATTATGCACCTGCTAACTCCATAATTAATAGCTGATGTTACCTATCTCCGTAATTAAAATATAAAGAATCATAAAGAATCTGTCTATATGTGTGGAGAGGTGGTTTCTATGCTGTAATTATTCACTTATGAGGGTTTTTTTAATTATTTTTTTGGTAACATAGGCAAAGTTGTTTTCTTATTGTAGGTTGCAGGAAGGTGGCGAATGGGTATGAACGGGGGAGGCTGATTTTGTAAGAAGCTTGTATTTATGTACTAATGTTGCTGCTTCTCTCATCCTCCCCTTTCCAAAAAAAAAAAAAAAAAAAATCATCTCAGGGCAAGGGAAATCTGCAGGGAAAGACGTGACATTACTGCCATCTCGTGGTGATTTTTTCCTGTGATGCCCACGTTCAAGCTGGGGCTGAGATTTTATTTCAGCTTCCTATTTTTTCCATGTTTTACCACTTTTTTCCCTTGAATTGTAGTTGAAAAATGACTGAACTCCTCAGACATATATTTGAGGAATAGGCCACTTTATAATATACTCTGGGCTGTATTTTAAACTCACCTTTAAGATGAATTTTTCTATTAATAAAAATAAGAAAATGCTAATGGTCTCTAGAACCAGGCAATATGTTGGTGCGCACTGTGCCGACTTCCCACCGGGGATTTCCTCTGCTAATGCATTTTACCAGTGACATGTGCAGTTCAGCTGCCCACCATGACACTTATCATGCAGCTCACTCATGGTGATGGATGAGGCCATTCTGAAGTTAGTGTGATCTGGAGAAATATTGACTGATGCTAAACTGGGACCAGTGGTTCCTAGCCCCCATGAGGTCTGGACACAGATTAACCAAAAAAAGGAAGTTTCTTGTACAAACACATCAAACTTTCTACCTTCTCCACCGTTAGCTAAAAAAGTGCTCTTTGATCTAGTCACTTTTCAGAGTGGGTAGATCGAAGAAGACTATAGACATGACAGTGTCGGATAACAGGTCCACATCCACACAGATCGGTGCAAAGCAGGTTTACATACAGCCCACTTGTGCCTCATCACTGTTCCTCTAGACAAGCCCTTGAAAATCAAATACTAAATAGTACTGATTGACTTATTTAAATCTGCAAAAGTAAGGTACATTAAAGGTAATTGTGTTATTGATTAAATATTACTGGCACTTATATAGAATTTACAGCCATAGATAATGTTATTTATGAGGGAAAGTAAAGAAATAGCTGTGGTGCTCCCCAAGGGTAGTCAGGAGTCTGAGGCATCCTACTATTAATTGCCCTTAACAGGAAGAAGCTTTGTTTGTACCTGCTGTGGAACGGCACCCTGCAACCATCAACTTCTGGCTACACAACCACTGCCATCCTGGCCTCCACAGACCCCTTGCTTTTTGTGCTCTTTACACAAATAGCGAGAGGTATTTGGAATACTCATTATTCCCTGAAGTTTCCAACTCCTTATTCACAGACTTCTCACAGCATTACCAGGCTGATTAGTCCCAAAAGAAGCGTACCCAGCAGTTTGTAAGATTCTGCTTAGGACCAGCATTTTGCTTAACATAGCAACACTGAGAAATATTTATAATGAAAAGAAAAAATACATTTGTCATCAAAGACTAGGGATTCAGGTGACAGTGAGTGAGGATGGTGGAAACAAATGGCTTATCTATGAAGAAAATCATAATACGCTTTCTAGAGACTAGACTTCCTATCTAAAGAAGGTTATTTTCAGCCAAGGTTGGCTGAGACCCAGCTTCCGTAGATGAAAATTCAATGTCTAGAGAACTTACAGTAGCACGGCTGCGCTGATATGGCTGAACCACTGTGTTACCTGCACAATCTAGGGCACCTGACCAATGCCATCCTGAGGGCTCAAGATATGATCTGATAAAATTAGGCACTCCACCCTTTTCCTTCCAAGAGCTAGGAGCATAAGACACCTACCTTTGCTCACAGGGCTACATGCACCCCAGCCAGGACTCAGAGCAGTGACAGCCGTGTGATGCTGGAGTTGCCCACTGCCCCATCGAGGCCAAAGTCATGCAGCGCTGGGGCTGGCTGATGGGGGCTTGGGGCGATTGACACTCTAGGCAACTGGAGCTATACCTTGTTGGTGCTCCAGAGCTGCTTGGCACTGGGGCCATGTGCAGCCCAGCTGGGACAAAGGGTGGCTGGAGCCACCTGGTGCTGGAGCCACCTGGTGCTGGAGCCATCCATATACTGCTAAGACTGGAGGACAGCCTAGCCACCCAGTTCTGATGCCAGCCAAATGGGACTTGGGGCATCTTGGTCCATACCTGCTTAGGGCCCTGCTTACTTGGAGCTAGGGGACTGGCCGGAAGGAGCTCCTCCTCACCACCCACTGCAGTAATGGCTTGGCTTAGGTGAAGGAGAGCATGGCCTCAGCTAGAAAGGGTGGAGCCTTGGGCTAGCCTCCCATAACAGGGACTTCACTGGCCACCCACGACTAGACCTATCACATTATCCCACACCCTAAGTAATAAACATTTTAACCAAGTACACACTAGCAACTATGTTTCAAAGGGGCAGCCATGTTAGTCTAGTCCAGCAAAAGAAACAAAGAGTTCTATGGCACAGAAAGACTAACAAATTTACTTATCACATGAGCTTTTGTGAGAGACAATCCCACGTCACTGAAGCATCTTAGAGTGTCTGACGAAGTCGGATTGTCTCCCATGAAAGCTGATACAATAAATGAATTTGTTAGTCTTAGAATTGTCACAGGTCTCCTTGTTTGTTTTTGTGGATAAGGAACTTACAAAAATGGAAAAAGGCAATGGATTAAAATCAAAGGTGAACTATCAGACTAGAAGGAAGTTACAAGTGAAGTTCCTCAATGATTGGTCTTGGGGCAGATCTTCCTTAAGAGCCTTGGCAGAAAATGCAGGAGAAGCTAATGAAACTCGTGTCATCAGCAAAGTTGTGCGGCATCAGAGAGACAAGGGGATCAGGATGTTATAGAGGAACTCTGAATGACCTTGAAGTCAGGAGTGACAGAAATGGGAGGTAATCCAATAGTACAAAGTGCAAGATCATGAATTTAGGGTTGAATAATAAGAATTTCTGCAGAGATAGAGAGACTCACGTTGTGTAGATCGATTACAGGAGAACTAAGAAATCCCAGCGTGATGTGGCAGTGAAAAATGCAAATGAGATCCTAGGAAAGAGATTTTCAGTAGGAAAAGTATTAGTGCCACGGTACAAGGCACTCATTTGGAATCCATTATACAATTCTGGGCCTTACTTACAATTTGTGTCTTCCATTTCAACAACTCACTTTTCAGAGTTTCATACAGCCACCTGCAGGAGTCAGCAAGGGTTTCCTCCCCCAAAGATATTCTGTTTATTTTCTTTAATCTCCATCCTATGGAGGATTATCGATCGCTGTTGTAGAGACTAGGTGAGGCGCAGGAGGTCAGAAAAGGTAAGTCTGTAACTTAATACAGACTATACTTTGTCCCAAATATTCAATCGACATCGAAGTGTCAACGAAACACACAAAAAGTCTCCCCAGAATTTTAAACATGGAGTAAACCTTTATTCTCCTCTCAGTAGCCCAGCTTTCAGTGTCTTGAAATTTCATGTTTACTCATTAGCACAGGACAGACAAGGCCCTACATTTCAACTATAAACAGCAATTTCCCTTTGCCTCCCTCTTCCAAAAACTAAACTCTAAAGAATCCAAAATGGAAGTCTGCCAAACTGATAATTCCCAGGTCACAGAAATATATGCTGCTGTTACTAGGATCCATTTCTGCTTCCTTTGGTGTTTGTATTCTACCTCATATAAAATGAGTAAGTCTACTCTGCAAGAGACAGAAGTTGCGTGCTTATCTAAGAGGAGCTCAGATGAGACAGAAGATATTATTCCCTGCTACTGGCTCAGTCTGAAAGTTTAGGAATAGCTATGAGCTCAGCATCACCCTCAGCATTTAGATCCCCTTAACTATTTGTGGTTTTATGTTGTTAATAGCTGGAAAGGTCAAGATATTGGACAATTCTTCAGAAATATTTCTCTGCCTACAAACATCACTACGCAAACTACAGGGGCTGTCCTAAGCAGAGCGTATTATAGTAGTCAAGACAGGAAGGTGATTGTTGTGAGGTCTTTATTAGAAAGCAATCACTGAAATATCTTTGCTGTATGTTGACAGCGGGCCCCCAATTCTATGTGAGAATTTAGGAACAATGATGGTACCAATAGGACTTCAAGGTTACAAATAATTGCATGAAATTCATTTATGTGATTTTAATAGATGTTGCAGATAAAATCTCCACTACCCTTTCAAATGCTTCTTTCTAGCAATAAGATTTTTTTTTAATTATCTGTGTTAAATCAGAGACAGTTCATTTTAATCCAGATTCCTGAGAGACTTAAACACAAGGAGCCTGTGATGGGCCTCTGAGCAAGAGGGGAAGGAGCCACCTAAGTGATTGGAAGTAGACCGACCTAGAACACCCTGAAGTGACAGGAAATATATAAGACAGGGCCTGCAGCTCAGGAGGACCTGAGACAGTGAGGGAGATGGATGTATATGGTTCACTCCAAGCTGCTGCATTTGCTGATGCACCCAGAGGCACATGCCTGCTGAGGACTCCCTGCCTGCAGGGGAACTATTGAGATGGCTGCTGGCCGCCTACCCGAGGGTAACTGAGGATACCCCATGGCTCCAGGTACATACCAAGGAAAGAATTGGAAGTAGCCCAACCGTTTTGGGGTCTGTGCCCCACTCTGTGCATTATGGTTGGATTCCCTGCTGGCCTACCCAGTGGTGAAACACTCCATCACAGTTAGGGCTGGGGCCTTCATCCCCTGTGAAGTAGCAGCAACCCGTCACCTGAGCCCTAAATGGCAGAACTATTCAAACCCCAGTCAGAGCAGTAGTCTGCTCCCTTGATATTATGCCTGAAGGCCAGAGGCTATAAACTCTTTGCCTACCTTGCACTACTCAAGGGCCAGGGGCCATAGACTGCTTCACATGCCAGACCCTTTGTAAGGGCCTGGGACTACAGACTGCTTCCCTGCCTCACACTGCCTGAGGGCCAAAGGGCATATAGACCACTTCTTCCTTCTGTCCCTTCTCTCCCCAAAGGCTAGGGGCTCTAGAGTGTATAGCTGCTGTTCTGTGCCTTAAGCCTGCAGCTCCCTTAATGGCCTGTTGTCTAATGCCCCCCATCAAAAGACAGTGACCTAGTGAGATTGTGTGGCTTCCTCCTGAGCCAGAGCTATTGGAGCCACCCTGCCCATTCAAGTGGGTGGATCTGGACCACCCTCACCTCTCTCACTGGAAATGGGTGAGTGGAACAGGAAGTGTAAAACGCAAGGCCTCCAGGTCAAAAAAGACTGAGACGGAGAGGCCGAACTTAATGCTCAACTATAAGGTCTAAATCACTGGAAGTCTTTCCCTTTGACTGCAGTTGTTTTCGGCTTAGTATCGTAATATGGCAAAATTCTGGGTTGAATGAAAAGATGGCATAAAACGAAGTATCATCAAAATACTGGTGATAATGCAATCTCCACACATCTCACTATCATCTCTAATCATCTCACACCAGCACTGACTAGGAGGAACCTCTCGCTCCCAGCCCCAGATGTGAGGGCATTTGGGGAGAATGAGCAGTTGCCGGCATTACTCTCCGTGTTCTCCAAAAGAGATAGATGTGAATCCACAAAAGAATCTTTCCATGATGTTACTCCTGCAATAGCTTACAGGCAAGCCAATACCTCACTGCTCACAGATCCAAAAGATTCCATGTCTTTCACTAAAGGAAAATAATCAGCCAGTGATGCTGATCTGATCTCATTTCCCTACTCAAGTACAAACCTTGACAGGTAGTAATCTAAGTAATCTATGAAATCCAAGTGTTGCTGGAGCTGGCCTGTCACCACAACCACAATTATGTCCACAAAAATTTGTATGATACTAATTGGCATGCTTAATATAATAAAAAAAAATTAACAAGGGCCAGGCCTTTGCTTGTTTAAGTAAGGCTGGCAACCTGGCCTCCTGAAGGGATGTATTAATGAACTTAATCAATAATGGGTTTGTGTGTCTTTCTGCTTGTTTTAATCAGTCATGAATTTTTCATTTAGAAGGTTGCAAGATGATGGGATCATATTCTACTTTTAATGCATCAGGCAATGCAGAAGGGGAATAAGGACTTCCATTATTGTATATCCTTTGTTATCTGATGCATAAAATGCCTTGGTATCCAGGAGCATAGGCAGCAGTTCTAAGAGAAGTAAAGGATCCATGAGAACTAAACTAGTTTCCGTAGAGGATGGTCTATTATTCACACTTTCTACCAAGCACAACACATATAATTGCCATGCTGTCATTGGGTGGATTTAATCAGCCAGCCACTCAGTCATAATTTCTCTATAGTTGTAAGCATTTGCAAAAGGGGAAGTTACTGCTACTGAGCGCAACAGCGACCCTCACTTGTGTAATTTCTCAGTCCCTATGAGGGAAACTTGCCACAGAGAATGCCTGTGTCTCAGAGAATTTCTGCTTTCTGATAAGCTCCTGTACTCCAGATACAGTGTACCTACAATGGAGATAGTGCCATTTCCTTTATAGCTACATTTCTGGCCTGAAAGCAGAATATGCCACATATACTGTTGATTCTCCTGAGTGTCTCCTCAATGCTCCTTCTCATGGAACTTAACTCCTGTTCTGCAGAGACACAAAAGAAGATAATGACATACTCATTTTTTATCACCTGGCCCCCTTTCTTATCAAACTAGGCCTGTTTAGCACTGTACAGAGAAGACCAGGCCTTCTGCATAGTGCACAAGTCTCTACATTTTGAATCTTCCATAGTATCTTGACATCCTGAATAAATAAAGGACAGAATGTAATAATGTATTCATAACTCTTCTAGAGAAAAGCATGCCTGTGATAGATAGATAGATAGATAGATAGATAGATAGATAGATAGATAGATAGATAGAAAACCAGAAATCTAGTAGTGTTCTAGATGGGCATTTTGGAATTCCATTCCAAGGCACTATTAGTGAAGCAAAATAAAAGGGGGCAGGGGTTTGCGGATGTTTTTGTTAGCATATATCCTTTGTTTTTCCCAGGCACATCTATTTAAGCCCATATCACAGTTTTTGGAGGCTGTTGTGAGATCAAATTTCATGTGATCATAGAATCATAGCACCATACAAACTCAAAGGGACCATAAGAGATCATCAAATCCAGTCCCCTGAACTCATGGCAGGACCCAGTACCCTCTTAAACCATACCTGACAGGTGCTTGTCTAACCTGCTCTTAAAAACTTCCAATGATGGAGATTCCATAGTCTTTCTAGGCAACTTATACTAGTACTTAATCACCCTGACAGTTAGGAATTTTTTCCTAATGTCCAGCCTAAACCTCCCTTGCTGTAATTTAATCCCATTGTTTCTTGTCCTATCATCGTTGACATACTGTGCCACATCTTCACAGAACTATGGTAGAGTTTTAGATGGAGTCACCTGAAAGCATAACTACATGGAACTGAACTGGTGTATCACAAGGCTTCTTCTCATTGCTTAGAACGGAGTGGGTCAATTCAACATAATCAGATACAAAAAGCTCTCTAGAATAAAACAGTGGGTCAGCTCTGGATTCTTCAGAGCTTTCAAAATGGATTGCCTTAACTATCATAGACATAAATAAAAGGACATGTGACATAACACTTTCTTCAGAACCACCATGTTCCGCCATTCTTTTTGCATATAGATTCTTTACAGAAGGAAAAGGGGGTTTTATATGTAATTTACAGAATGTCCAGAGATCTGTTCTGATGTATCATGTGTAATACAAGTCCATACAATGGCAGATTAATGATGCAGATGACAGTGTAATCTAGAGCAGTGCTTGTCAACCACTGCGTTGCAACAGATTACTGTGTCTTCATACAGTGCTAACAGCGTCATGGACAGCCAGGGAGATGACTGGGGTGCGTGGCCTGGTATGTCCTGTGGAGCTGTGATATTCTGCCAAGTGTGTCACAAATTACAGAAGGTTTTGTATTCAGTTATTAAATCCATGTGGTGGAGAACTTATTTACATGCATATGGAGCCTCTCAGGCACAAAACTATGTGGAGCTGATGGCAACCCAACAGTAGTTACAGAAGGCATTATGTGGAGTACAATCATTGTACCACGCCACTGGTAAGATGTAGTTTGTGCTCCGTGCACAGCTGGACTGCTCTGCTGTCTACCACAGAGGATGCATAGGCTCATTGTTGTCATTTCATCTGGGTTGGGTAGTATTATTGGGGTTCTAGTGGGGAACACAGGGACAGTAGTGGTCCCTGTTCCCTGGTGCAGTGCTGATGGAAAGACAGTTACTTTTACCAACCCTTTCTTCCACACCTCTAGAAAAGATGTCCCTTAATATCTTTAACTTGCTGTTTTTAATTTTTTTATTCTATTCCCTACTACAAAATAAAGACAAATGGTGAAGTCCTTCCCTGTTGTCACACTGGAGTTTTGGTTGTGGTTTGCTGTGCAAACAAGAAATGTGCAATACAAGGTCAGCACTGTGTTGACTAATTATATTTAAAGCTTATGGGAAAGATTTTCAAAGGCACAAGTGGGAGTTAGTAACCTGACTCCCATTAACTTTCAATTAGAGTTGGGCACCTAACTGCCCATTTGTGCCTTTGAAAATCATCCCCTATAACAGCAAGCAGTTGAATCATAAAGTCACACAAGAATTTAAAAAAAAATAAAAGAAAGAACCAAATGTTGTTTCCTGAATATTAAAATGATGCCCTTTTGAAGGAGAAAGTGCTTAAGACAAAAAAAAAAGTGGCTCTTTGCTCACTATGGCTATGTCTACACTACAAAAGAAAAGTCGACTTAACATAGTTAAGTCGACTTAACATGTCCACACTGAAACTGCCAGGGGACTGCCCACATCCACACTGGCTGTCACTAAGGTGACCCAAGAGCAATGCATCATGGAAACTTGGCCCACGGTGTACAGGTGAGGCTTCCCCCTCCCCCAGCCACTCCTATAAAACAGGAAGTGACCAAAGCAGGTTGCACATGTGCCAAGCAGGATCCAGCTTGCAGATATGCAGCCTTCATCTGAGGTCCTGCGGTCTGTAGGCAGGGTGCTTCCCACCGGACCAGTGCTAGGCTGGCAACAGCTGCAGAGTGGAGACCACAGGATGCCCTTTGGTACACTGGAGGCAGGCCTCAGCTTTGCCATCAGAATAGCCAGCGTGGCAACAACAGCACTCATGCCATGAAGTGTGTCTTGGAGCATCTGGGCCTTTGAAACAAGCTCGGACTGGTGGGAGCGTGTTGTGCCTGGCACCTGGACTGATGACATGTGGCACCAGAATTTCAGAATGACCAAGTCCACCTTCCAGGAGCTTGTCAAAGAGCAGATTCCAGAGGTATAGTGCAGAGACACACATCTACAACCTGCACTCCTGGTGGACAAACGCGTTGCAATTGCCACCTGGAAGCTTGCCACTATGGACTCTTACAGATCTGTCAGTGACCAGTTTGGGGCTACAAGGTTGACAGTGGGGACTGGCTCGGGCAGGTGTGCAGGATCATAAACAGGGTCCTGCTTGGCCTCCTCATCTGCTTAGGCAACCTGGAGGAGACCATTGCAGGATCTGAAGTCCTCAGCATCCCAAACCGTTCTGGTGTGGTTGATGCCATGCACATCCCTCTCTGTGCCCCAGACCACCAGGCCATGGTATACTATAACAGGAAGGCATACCACTCCATGATACTGCAAGCCAAGGTTGACCACCAGGGCCTGTTCATAAACACCTTTGTGGAGGGCCAGGGAAGGCCCAAGACGCACATGTCTTGAGAGACTCTGGCCTGTACCACTGGATACAGGCAGGCACCTTCCTCCCAGAACATACCATCACCCTCAGGGATGTGGGAAGTGCCTGTCTTCATCCTGGGGGATGCGGCATACCCCCTTAATGCCGTGGCTTATGAAGCCATATGCTCGGAACCTTGATGACATCCAGGATCTTTTTAATTGTCATCTGCACCAGTGCCACGCTGTTGTGGAGCATGCTTTCAGCCATCTCAAGGCACTGGAGAGCCCTCCTTTCCCGCCTGCAGCTCATGGAGACCACCATCACAGAGGTTGTGAGCACATCCTGCATTTTGCACAACCTCTGAGAGCTGTGGGGGGAAAGGGTCCCACATGTATGGGAGCTGAGGTGGAACAGCTCACTGCAGGGAACCAGCAGCCCAAACACCCCATCCCCCATAAACTGCAGGCACAGCGCCGAGCCAGTCTAATCGATGATGCCTTAAAAGACTGGCACCGAGGGCACGGATGCCTGAACACCGCCGGATGCCTACCTCGCCAGATGCCCACCATCCTTACCTCCTCCTTCTTTCCACTGTCCAGCACTAAGTAAAGTGACACAGACACTCAAGATAACAATCAACAGTGTGTTTATTTAAAGGGATAGAGGCGGGCAAGTGTCAGGGACAAGGGTTGGTGGGTGGTGGGGGGATAGATGTCAGGTTTGGGGGAACAAGTAAGGGTCAGGGACAAGGATTGGTGTGTGGCTGCAGGATGGGTGATCAGAGGCAGGCTGTCACCTAATGTTGGGACAATTCCTAGCCACCCCGAGTTTGGGACCTGTGCTGCTGGGAGGCCGTGGAGTGTGGTTCCTGGGTGGGGGAGACAGCGACCCACCATCTGCCCTGGCCCCATGCTAGATGTTGCAGGACCTCCATCTGCAGCTCCATCAGCTCAAGGGCTTCTTCAGCCTCGAAGGTGTGATCCCACCAGGCCTGGAGGTTTTCCTCGGATTGCTGGGCTACCTGGAGATGTTCCTCTACGATCTCCTCCTGGCTGTGATGTGCCCTCCAGTGTCTTCGCTGGAGTGATGGGACTGTAGCTCGAGATTTTTGCCACCCTTTTAGTATTAGAATAAATCTGATCTTATAAAGGAACATAGAAGTAGGGAATAGCGTAAGGCAATCAATCTGGTAAAAATCTTCATTAGAATAAGTAAGAATAGAGTACAATACATGTATGATTACTACTTCTTTCTTTAACAACAAGTATTTTAGTATTCAAATGCAGTCAGTAAGCTAGATATGATCTTGTCAGTTTCCAAAGGGATAGCTGTGTTAGTCTAGTCCAGCAAAAAAACCAAGGAGGTCGTGTGGCACTTAAAGACTAACAGATTTATTTTTCATATGAGCTTTCATGGGAGAAAATCCCACTTCATCAGCTGTGTATGGGGTTTTTGTGGAAAATATGGACCATGATTTACACATACCAAGACAAATTGTATAGTTATTTCTAAGGACTCCAATAAGAATTTATGAGAGATAAGGACTGCATCATTTGACCCATAGTATTAAAACCACAGAAAGTAGGTAGGCTGAAGGATTATATTTAGGTCTTTTATTTCTACCATGGGTTATTTAGTGCAGAATGACTACTGGACTGTTTCTTTAGCAAACATGACTATATCATAATAATTGTTTTTAGCAATGTATGAATCTAACAAAATTTTAGTGAAGTTGTGATGTTAAGACATCATATCCCATAAACAGTATGTAATATAGTAGATCTCAATATCACATTGTTTTTGTTGAATATTTAAATCACAGAATAAACACAGCCCCAGAAATAAAACTTACTTGACCATTTTATTCTATCAGTTTGTAAAAGCTACTTTATTGTATTGTGTTTTCTCCATTATATAAAGTGAAAAGTATTTGAAATATGCATGTGTAATTTGTATGCCATTTCTCTTTGATTATTAAATGAAGATTACCTATAATGGCTCTGGGACAGGTGACTAAGTGATATCCTGAAAAAATAAGTATGTTTTTTTAAAGGAACTCATTTTTATTCAAGGAAATTTGCTCTGAGTGGCAGATCTATTGGCACTCCAGAGCACAAAACCAGGTAAGACCATAGGTAGAGGAATGAAATCCATTCATAGAACAATTTAATCATAATATTTCCATGAGTTCCACAAATCTATGTAATTTCCTTAAGTCTTATTTCGATGTCCACTCTAGTAGAAAGATATGCAAATACTGTATTCATGAAGTTTAACAGTTCCCTATAGTTTACACATCAAAGCCGCCTCATGCACATAGATTATTCCAGCTATAATTGACAGTTACTATGCTTACACCATTAGTTTGAGATGCACCTGTTTTGATGACAGCATGCCTTCAAAGTTTAGAAGAAAACAACCTTTTTTTTTTTTTTTGCTATCTATGATTATATGAATTTGGTGATCTACAGTTTTCCCAGCATAGAAAAACCCAAATATATGATGTTTTCAGTGAAGGATTTAATCTTTTTACAAACACACAATTTGCTTCAATTATCAAGGGCACAGTGCAGTCAAGGGCAGAATTTTACCCAGCACATGGATCTGAAGACGGAATTTTCTGCAGTCCTGATATGTAGATAACCTCAACTGATTCTAACAGGATCTATGCACATGAAGTTTTGTATAGCAGGGGTTCCCAACCTTTCTGAACTTTTCAAGAGTCTAATTTGTCTTGCATACTCCCAAGTTTCACTTCACTTAAAAAATAGTTGTAAAATAAGACATAAAAGAATCACAGCACACTATTACTGAAAAAAATGCTTACTGTCTCATTTTTGCTGTATATTTATCAAATAAATTAACTAGAATATAAATATTGTGCTTACATTTCAGTGGGTGTGTCTACACTAGGTCTTTAAGTCGACTTAAGAGCCTTTAAGTCGACTTAAATAAAGCCCTGTCTATATTTAGACATTATTAAGTCGACTTAAGCAAGAGCTTAAGTCAACTTAATAACACCTGCCCTTTTGGACGCTTTAGGCTCTTAAGGTGACTTCACAGGGCAGACCCTGCCCCCTCCCCAGCCCTGGGAGGAGCAGGCTAGGGCCTGATCTGGCCAGGGGGCCCAATCCTGGCCAGCCCTACAGTGAGCAGCTGGGGCCCGATTAGCTGCCAGTCACTCATTGCAGGAAGGCAGGAGTGGGTGGGACAGTGCTCCTGCTTGTCTGTAGGCAAGGAGCAGCACTGTCAAAATCCGACAGCACTGCTCCATGCCTACAGACAAGCAGGAGCGCTGTGGGAACCAGTGCTCCTGCTTGTTTATAGGCAAAGAGCAGCGCTGTCCTATCCCGACAGTGCTGCTCCATGCCTACAGACAAGCAGGAGCGCTGTGGGATCGCTCCTGCCTGCCTGGTCAGGAGCGGGCCCCAGAGACCATTGGGCTCAGGGTGACCAATCTTGACTAGGGGGCGGGGTAGGAGGAGGGGCACACTGGGGTATGTCTGTGTTCTGTCTACACAGACATACCCTAAAGTCAACTTAACAAGGTTGACTTAAAGTCGACCTTGTTAAGTCGACTTCCAGGGCTCCCTGTGGTGTAGACATAGCCAGTGTGTAGTATACGGACCATTATAAATAAGTCATTGTCTGTATGATATTTTAATTTGTATTGACTTTGCTGGTGCTTTTTAGGTATCCCACTGTAAAACTAGGCAAATATCTCAAAGAGTTGATGTACCCCTAGAAGATCTGGGCATACAGGTACCTCTGATTGACAGCCACTATCCTACTGGAGAAGAGATGTTTTAAACTTCATGCTTCAAAATGTCATTATAATGGCCTTCAATGTGCCTTCAGTCATGTGTTTGCAATTCCTATGGACTTCAGTGCATATCCTTGAGGCTTCTGCAGTCAAAAAGCAGTAGATGCTGCTTAGAAATATAGTCTCTGAGGCCATGTCTACATTAGAGCCTTAGGTTGACTTAATCTTTCTTAAGTTGACTGAAGGAACACTCTGGCCACATTTGGAATTTATTAAGTCAATTTAAGATATTCCTTAAGTTGACTTAATAACATCACCTGTTAAAGTTGACTTAACAGTTAAGTCAACCTTATTAAGTTGACTTAAGCCAATGTAGACACTTAAATTGACTTTATTAAGTTGACTTAAGCCAGTGTGGAGCTTAAGTCAACTTTATTAAGTTGACTTAAGCTGGTGTGTACCAGTGTGGATGTGGGCAGTTGGGATCGTAAGCCCTAGGGTATGTCCACATGCAGGTTTTAGAATGAAGCAACATTGGTTGTTTCACTTTAAAAGAATTTAGGTCCACATGACGTTTTGTTGTTTTGATATGATGAGCTCCGTCATATCAAAACAACAAAACTTGAATTGAAACATTAAAACCTGGTAGATAATCAAAACAGCTGTTGAGGCAAAATGGTTGTTTCAAAACAACGTCGTTCGGATGCATGGCACCCCGGATGGAAGGCCTGCCCCCTCAGCACCATGGCCAGGGAGGGAATCAGGACCCTGGCTAGGAAGAGGGGGGCACACAGGGCTGGGGAATAGAGCCCTGGGAGTCCCGCATCCCCCACCACTGGCATGGCAGTGGGGGCAAGGTTTGCCAGGCACCCCGCATCCCCTTCCACTGGCTGAGCAGTGGAGGAATGGAGCCCAGAGATCCCCACATCCCCTGCTGCTGATGTGGTGGCAGGGGCAGGAATCCCGGGGCTCCCCGCTTGCCCCACCACTTCCAGGGAAGGAGGGGCAGGGATCTCAGCACACTTGGCTGGGCAAGCTGGGATCCCTGCCCCCACTGCCCTGGAAGTAGAAGGGGAAGCAGGCCTCCCTGGGATCCATTCTCCTGCCAGCCTGGAAGCGGCAGGGCAAACGGGGTGCCCCAGGGCTCCATTCTCTCACTGCCCTGGAAGTGGCGGGGGATGTGGGGTGCCCCAGAACCCTGCCCCTGCCACCCTGGAAGCAGTAGGGCACCCCAGAACCCATTCCCCCACTGTGCTGGAAGCTGCAGGGCAAGCAGGGCACCCAGGGCTCCATTTCCCTACTGCCCTGGAAGTGGTAGGGGAAGCAGGGCACCCCTAGATCCCTGCCCCCACCACCCTGGAAGTGGCAGGAGATGCTGGGAACCCCGGGATTCCTGCCCCTGCCACCCTTGAAGTGGTGGGGCAAGCGAGGCACACCAGGATCCATTCCCTGCCGCCCTGGAAGTGGCGTGGGACACCGGGCACCCTGGGTTCACTGCCCCCCCCCCCGGAAGCAGGAGGGGAAATGGAGTGCCTGGATCCATTCCCCTGCTGCCCTGGGAGTGGTGGAGGATGCTGGCTGCAGGGAGATCCTTGCTCTTGGGGCTTTTTTTCCCTTGCCACTGGCCAGGGGGCCATGTTGCCACACCTCCCATGTTGCCCCTCTCCTGAATCAAAATAGCAAGTCCTGTGTGGAGACATGCTATTTCAATTTTTTTTTGGCCATGGAAGAGTTAAATCAATTCAAGTTGAATCAACTTAATTATTTTTATATCGATATAGCTCAAATTGATTCAACTTGAATTGGTTTAACAGGCTGTGTGTGGACATAGCCCTAGTGTACACTCAGGCTGGTTTTCGTTAGCCACTGGGACACGCTCGGGAAAGCCGACTGCAAATGCTTTGCAGCTGGCTTTCCCATATACCTCCTGGCCCCCAGGACTTACAGAGTCAATTTCCAGGAGCGCGGCAGTGAGTTCAGACTCGCTGCTAAGCAGTCCCTGAACGCTGGGCTGATGGCAGCGATTTTGCCACCATCAGTATAGACATACCTTAAGTTGACTTACCAGGAGTGTGGGTGCTCTAAGGCCACTTAACAAAGTCAACTTTAAGTCTCCTTAAAGTCAACCTTGTTAAACTGACTTAATGAGCCTCCAGTGTAGACCTACCCCGCTGATGGAAAAATTGGGGCAAATACATTGAAATCAATGGAGCTGTGCCCACTCACTCCTTCGGAGAATTTGGCCCTTAATATTTGTAGCTATATCATAGCAGGAAAACACCTGAACTTTTAAAATTGTTATTGTCCCCATATGCTAATCCCAAGAAAGCCTATTATGGGTGTGATATCTTTTTGTTGAAAGACTTGCTATTGTGATCAATCAAAGGACTAAATCTTTAGCCAGTGTACACTGATGTAGGTCCCTTGCCTTCAAAGATGCTAGGCTGACTTTATATATGACTCAGAATATATCTGTCAGATTACAGGCTGCAGCAACGTCTCAGACGGTTGCAATGGATTTATAGCAACTAGCTTCATTGTTCCACTGCCATATGATCATTTCCTCATAAAATCTTTCATGGCACCAGTCATGGCCCTCTGTTACTCAATAGAAAACAATCCCATTGTATTTGGATTTGTCTGTCTTTGAATACGATTACCAGGACTCCACTCCTGAAAATACTTAAACACGTGTTTATCTTAACTGAAATGAATATTCCCTTAAAGGCACTTCAATAAAGAGGATCAAGTATTTGCAGGAATGGAGCCTAAGAGCACTGACATTTTGAAGTAGAAGGGCTTGTCTACATGGGAAAACTCCCCAGCACACTTTTCTGGAATAAATATTTTGCTACAGCTATTCCACAATAATTTCCACCACGTGGAACTTTATTTAAAAGAAAAGAAGTTATTTTGCTTCAGAATAACCGATCCACTTTGGGAGAAAAGGCCTTAGAAAATTAATTCTTATGTGCTTAAAAAGGCTACCAGCTTTATTTTTGTAAAACCTGGACTAGGGTCTTTGCTGTGGTATAGACCAAGACATGATTTCAGTGTCAATTGAAGGGAGATATGCAAATACTTACAATACTTTGCATATCTGCCTCCGATTTCCTACTGCCAACTATCCAAAGTGTTTTCAGTACCCTAAATCGGAGGGAAACCCCCTTCCCTCTAATATAGCACTACCCCTTTTGCAGGAGTGATTTTACTCAATCAGCTTCCTGATTGGCTAAGCAGGTGTTCACAGACCTTCTCAGTCCCTGAGGGAGATTGATCTGATGGAAGCAAATTTGCCACCATCAGTAAAGACAAGCCCTTAGCCTGTTTTACCATGAGGTGCTGAGGGCAGGCTGGCTAGAACAAAGACTCAGCTGAGTTAATCACATTTTTAAGTGTTTCCCACTAAATGTAAAAAGATTTGCAATCTCATACATAGAAATGTCATCACATTCCTTTAGAATTATTTAATGGTTCATATAGGCTATGTCTATATCTAAAAGATAAGTTCGGACTTGCTTAGTCTAAACTAAGCAGTTTGAAGTTAGTTTGCACTAACCGTGTTTTTTTTTAGTTCACACTAACTTTTTAGTTCAAACTAGCCACACTTTTTCTAGTTTGAACTAACTTTTTAGTTTGAACTAAAAAAGTGCAGCTAGTTTGAACTAAAAGTTAGTTCAAAGTAAAAAAATGCGATTAGCTCGAACTAACTAGTAGTTTGAATATATTTAGTTCGAACTAGCATGACTACATTGTGCTAATTCAAACTAAATTTTCAAATAAATTCAAGCTAAGCAGTTAGTTTGAACTTACCATTTGAACTACTAGTTCCAACTAAGCTTTGCTTAGTTCAAACTAAAAAAATGTTTTAGTTTGAACTAGGCAAAGTCTAGTGTAGGCAGAGAGCAAATTAGTCCAGATTAAGCTGCCTTAATCTGGATTAATTTGCTAGTGTAGACATAGCCATAAATGTTACTTCTGCTAACAAAGTGACTCTTTGTCTCCTCCTTTAGTGGCTAGATTATGGATAGAGATGTCCGAGATTCTATTGCCTTTAATCCAATGGATCCGGTCTTTCAATAAAACAATAGATTCTTATGCTTATACATCCAGAGGTCCAGGGCTCCTTCCAGGATCCTGAAAATTATCCACTATCCACAGAAAATATGACTAGGGGCATTAAGATTTCATATAGTAGGATAAGAATTGTAGTCCTGCTTTTGCTTTCACTATCAGTAGTTTTACTCTGAGGTAATTTTATTAACTTCATATAGGTATTCCTGGTTTACACTGGCATAAATGAAAACAGAATCAGGCCTTCTGGTTCGTGACTTGTATTTCAGTAAACACAATGGAGCTTAAAGCTTTTTCTTCTAAGTTATAATGGCAAGTCATAATATTGTTAGGTCATAACATCAGGCCATGACTTTCTGTGGACAGATTGAAAGTTCTTCGTGCATTCCTTTTACTAAATGTGTTTAGTCTTATTCTCCTTTGCTAGTTACAGTAGGAAGACATCAATCTGAACCATGTCATATTACTTCATAACACAGAACAATTTTTTTGCATACACAGAGGCATAGCTGTGAAAATTATGAAAAAGCCATTCTCACATGAAATCACAATTATTTTTAATGTTACCTATGCAACTTGCACACACATACACTCCGCCCATCTCAGCTCTGCTCATCATCCCATTGACATCTAAGATGTTGACATTCTGAATGACTTATGTACCAGACCAAAAGAAATTAAATAATAATTGTGGAAGGGAATGGAAGGCAGGACAGGGGAGAGAAAAAATGTGGGGGATAAATAGGAGAGAGAAGGGGGAATTATTGCAATGGTGGAAGGAAAATATGTACATAGAATCCTGGACAAGTGGTAGAAGGGGAAATGTGGGGTCAACAGAGTCCCTGATATAATATGAGTGGAGAAAGTGGGAGGAGGGGGGCTTTGGATTAGGCCTTAAATGAGAAATGGAACATAATCCTTAACAGTGACTCCTACAGAAATAGCAGTGTACAGAACTGGTTATCATTTTAAGGCAAAACTGACATTTGTTTGTGCAACATATGAAATTAGCAGCACTGGTTCATTGGTGATAACCTCAATCTAGCATATTTAAACTTGATTTTTAAACAGGAAAAATGTGCTTGAGAAAGACGTATAAACCAAATTCAACAAAAATATTAATTGGATCTTTAATGTTAATATGAGATACTGTTAATGAAATACTCCTTTAGTGAAGTCTCTTTACTTTCTCTCATGGTGATTGCACAACACAAAAGATGATTGAAATCCACAGTGTCAGCAAATCAAACCCTTGGTCTCCAAATTACTTCTCTTTGGAAACTCAAAGGAAAGTGGCTTGATTTATTAAGTTTTTAGTCATAGTAAAGTGCCACTCAAAACTTCTAAGCAAGTGCAGCACTAGGATACTTTTAGAGATGGATTAAATTAAACTATTAAAAGAAGCATAGTCTCAATATATCACCTCTTTATTTTTCAATAAGAAACTCACAGGATTATTTGCCTTCTGTTTCACAGGATTCATGTATTCATGCTCTTTTTGCATTTTGTCTGTGGAGTAAATGAATTTTCTAAAACATCATATCAAGTACTGCAGCCTTTCGTACAGAAAGACATGACAATATTGTCCTAGTCATACTCTAAATTACCCTTCTGGAAAGCTATTATAACACTAAAGGGAATTTTATGTCCAGCTATAGTGAAGGGTTGTGTAACCTTGAGAAACACTGATTCAGGTCTTCCTTGGCTGTTTTGGGTCTTCTTTTGCTTCAGAGGTGTTTGTTTCCTGACACCCAAGGATGACAGTTTAGACCAGAAAGAATCATGTCAACATTGTTTATCTTGTTCAGGATCATTCTTGAATGAACTAAAATGTGAAGAGCACTTGTACATCATGAAGCATACAACCTTTCCAGTCACATTTTGGAATGTTATCAGGATAATAATTTAATTGCCTTAAAAAGCAGTCCCCTGGTTCTTTCTTGTTCTCTTTTGATCTCTTTCGCTCTCATTTAAGATTGCACCTGACACAGAGAGAGCTATCAGATTATAAATGTCTCATTTCAGTTACATGCTCAAAACATTTTCAAACATCTATTATGATGAAGACATGCTGCACAGTAGCTATATTTGGCAACACAGAAAAATTACATTAGAGAAGATTTTAATAGAAAATGTAGGTTTCCCTCCCCCATGTTCATGACTTGGATTAGATCAACAAAGGAGGAGAAAAAAGTGGCACTGTAAAAAAGGATAGATGGCCCTAGTGTTAGATCTGTAGCCTCAGATTAAGAGTTCTCAGTTAAATTTCTTGCTCTACCACAGCCAATTCCTCTTGTGATGGCTGTATCTCAGAGTAGAGACAGGGTATGGGGAACTTCATGAAACTTCTGGTACCAAAGGACGGTAGTACAGCATTTAACCTACTTCTCTTTCTTTCACTGTTATGAAAGATAACTTTGGTACCATCGGAAACTGAATTGCTCAGTCCATAAAAGAGACATACTGTGGGTAGCTCTGTTGTGAGTTCCCCACATTGTCCTCAAATATGCCTTAACCTTGAGCTGAAAGGAGAGAAATTTAACCTCCATGATCAGTTTGTTTTCTCTTCTAGCAGCGTTCACAAAAAGCAATGAGAAAAAGAAAGTGGCTATGGCAAATAAAACTTTTCTGGTTTTTCAAATTTGGAGCTGGTCAAATGTTCTGAATGGCAATTATTTTGATGCTAAAAAGAATTGATTTTTTTCACAAAATAAAATAAAAAGGACAATTTTTTTCCTGAGACATTTTATGAAAATGTTACCATTTCTTTTTGTCCAGATCTAGTCAAAATGTTTGCATGTACTTTCCCTCATGTTTCATCTGTCTCTAGTCTTGATAAACACTTAAAACAGATAATATTTGGGCAATTGCAGTTATTCATTATTACTGTTTCAGAAAATGTTATTGTTTATGATTTCTTTCAGCATTGCCCATTCAGTATCACTAGACTGATTTAGAGAGAACTACTGTTCTTTTAACTTAATTCGTATTTATAGTCTTGTGACATGGGATCTGGATACCTACAAATTTTACTGTTTTAGCCTCTCCACTAAGAAGTTTTATTTCAACAGAGTTCATTGACTTTTAAGTACGGTATAGTATTACTCCCCTGTCTTTATTGATCTAATCTGCCCTCCCTGTACAGTTTATACCCAGGCATTTCAGTCTTCCACTCATTATTTTCAACCCACCATGTTTCAGAAATACCTATAATGTCTAAGTCCTCTTTCATTGTTGCGTAGTTTAGTTCACCTCTTTTTGCTTTTAAATTTCTTACATTGGTATATAGACTTTTATAGCTTTTATTCTTCACAGTAAGAGTTACAGTAACAGCTAATAAGAACTGGCACATAAAGAAGAATGCCTTAACAAAGGCCCTAGGTACTCCGACTTTGGCCCTGTTTCTCCAAGGCATTGTACATGATGAAGTCATTTGCATCTGTGCAAAATGACTGCAAAGATGGCATACGCTATTTCTAAAATAGTACTAGCAGCATTTTACACTTGCTTTGCTCTAGCGTAAATGACAGTAGAAATCAGGCCACTTAACAAATTAACACTGTCTATAAACAGAAGCTAATGTTCCTCCTTCCACTGGAGCAATAAATTTGGGCCCCATTTTGAAAGCCTGCTTAGCAAAACTTCATTTGACTTCATTGGGAGTTCAGTGCACAGCGGCCCTGAGAATATAAGAATTCGAATCACCGGAGAAAACACAATAAGGACCTTTTTCGGTCAAAACATTTGTATTTTAGTTTATTTGTCCCATAAGAAGTATCATATTATTTAACTTCCATATCTCTCATTCACCAAAATGACTGCAAAAATTTTCTGCATAAACCTGACCCAAATAAGATCATTAGCACAGCTGGAATGATTTCATATAGAACATAGAGGATTAATAAAAATTCTGTTAAAATGTGGACATTTTGCTTGGGGCTTATCAGCTTTACCACTGCAGACGTGCTCTTATTATTCAGGCACGCTCAGTAAAGATTTTTCAAAGATTCAGTATTAGAAAAAATATGAAAACCCTATTTCCATACATTAAGAGAGTGAAAATATGTGAAACTGTCATTTATATTATATTTACCATTTTGGGACTCATAATAATGTAATTGTTAATTTCCTTAAAGTCAGTAGGAACAAAATCTTTGGATCAGAAAACTTAAGACTCCCTTTGTCTTTGATTTTTATGACTCAGCTGTTACATAGTTCTGATCCAGTAAAAAGTTTTGTCATTTAAATATGATTGTGAAAAGCAAACAATTGCATTGCTCTAGTTAATATCTTTTGACCATCTTGGCTATATGAGAGCCAGGGGAACTAAGGATAAGAGGAAGAGGACCCTTTAAAGTTCCTCACCATGTATTGTGATGTGCATGAGTATAACTTTGTACCCACACTGAACCCCTATATATATATATATATTTCCACTCAGTTCAACAGCAATTTCTTGCCAGAATGGTGTGAGATTCACTATAGAACTTAAATTGTTTGTTAGTGAATTTTGTGCTGTATTGTCATCCTCTTCCCGTGAACCTCCCCAATTTTACTTTATTTACAGTTTTGAAAAAAAAGGTATTTTTTCACACTGAAAACTTGTAGACACATGTATTTCAAAGTTGTCTACATGAAAACTGTGTCTTCTCATTTTCCTTAAGAAATAGAACAGCTTTAATATTGAGTTAGGTTCCTTTTTTATTTTTTACCAAGATGAATGTGTGTATGATAAGGTTGCCTACAGTGACTCAAGACATGAGTGCCAATGTACGGCTGGCCTTTAACAACCAGGGCACAATCCACAAATTAGTTGTGAGTTCTATTCTTAGATTTCACACTTATCAAATGCAAACTCCTCCAGCACTATAACAGCCTCCATATAATTTCAGATAGTTCCCTTGGATACTCTGATCTGTGTCACCACTCAGGGAAGCCAACCATTGTAACTGATGATTTCATAACCAAGAATGAGAGCAATATTAAGGTTACTTCCAGTTCCAACGGACCAGTCACTTACCCCAAGTCAGTCATAGCTTTATCACACTTTCTGTCACTCCTATAATAAACTGTAGAAAGATTACTTAAGTATGAAAAGGAAATTAAAGAGTTTTTTACAAGATTAAAGTAAGCAAACTTAAGCGTACACAAGAGTTACAATCTTACATTTCAAAAGCTAATAGAAGCTTCTAAAACAAGCAAACTCTGCATGTCCTTCATGGCTAACCCAGGCAAAGCAGCTGGAGGTTGCTTCCTTATGCCTAGAAAAACCTTGCCTTTTGGAGTCCAAGCAGCACAGAAATATCAAGTTCATTTGTTTTGAGGTTTTGTCCTGCTCTTTTTACATGCTCTGAACAGCAAACTCAGCTGATGGGACAGGTCCACTTGTACAGATGATTCACCTTTCCAGCAAGGAGATCAGGACAATGAAAGCCTTTTGTCCTCTTCTTGCTAACACATAGGGAAATTTCAGTTGAAATATTGCACAATAGTCCATCTTGATCTTGTATCAATGGACTTTTGCCTTTGGGAAGGACATATCATTTTCTGTTGAAAATGAGCCCTTCACTTCAATCAATGTCTCCCTCTCCTTTCTGGTGATTTTCACTGTCACAGAGACTTAAAATATAGCCACCCAAATATTACCTTACAATATAGAATCCAGAACTGTAAGTAAGGAAAGCTCACAGACATTCAATGATATCTAAACACAGGATACAATCTCAAAATTCTAATACGTATTTTAGCAATATTGTCACACAGGTGAACCAGACTGGTTCCAACTATATGTTTGTCACTTTGCAACTGAGACATGAGGGCCTTGGTCTGAGCTTACACCCAGTCTTCGGTCACATGTGTGGATTAATCATTTGCCACATAAACTGACTTATTTTTTTGGTTCATTAAAAATGAGTAAAACCTTACATATCAGTTACCTCTACTGTGAACACTGAACACCTATAAAACAGATGGATCCCAAAATTATTGTCTGAGCAGTTAGTACACAAAATCTTTTAGGTATGATGACAACCCACCAGTCTCTATAATGAAGAGAGTAAACATATAGGGCTACATAAGAAGTTGAAGGAGGAGGGAGTAGTGGAAGGAACTTATCTGTTGATGTCTCCTAGCTAGACCCTAAGGAACAGCGAATGGGCCCAGTTCATGTGAGGAATACTTCTCTGGCAAGGGTGCTCCCAAGACAGAGGCTGTATGGGTGTCTCCTAGGAAGAACGGGTTCTACCAGACAAGGAAGTGCAGGGTCACTGTCCACATAGAGTAATGGAAGAGGATGAATAAGGATCTTAGGTTATGTCTTCACCTAAAATCTTAGTTCGGACTTGATTAGTCTGCACTAAGTAGTTCAAAAGTTAGTTCAAACTAAGCATGTTTCTTTTTTAGTTTGAACTAACTTTTAGTTCAAACTAGCTCTGCTTTTTTAAAAAGTTAGTTTGAACTTCAAAGATCATTCAAACTAAAACAAGTGTGGCTAATTCAAACTAAAAGTCTGTTTGAACTAAAAAAAATGCACATAGTTCAGACTAATTGCTAGTTCAAACTAGCATGTCTACATTGGCCTAGTTTGAACTAAATATGCAAATTAGTTCAACCTAAGCAGTTATTTCAAACTAATCAGCTAAACTAACTAGTTCAAACTAAGCTAAATTCTTTTAGTTCAAACTAGGCAAAGCCTAATGTAGACAGCGTTCAAATTAAGTCTTGTTAATTCAAACTAATTTGATAACGTAGACATAGTTTTAGGAATGAGAGAAGAGTCTGGAGTATGGTGAGAATAAGGATAACATGTACTGGAGTGATACAGGCTGTGTTTTGGAACTCTTTGTTATAAGCTATCTGTTCAAGGTATTAGTAATAAACTTGCCTAAAAGGATGTATTTAACTAAGAACATGAACTGCAGCTCCTTTGGTAATCCAGGAAAGACACTGAAGCAAGAGGTCTTTTGCAGGTCTGTCTCTAGACCATGAGGCGTCATCTGGGAGGAATCCACTTAATTACAGTCTAAATCCACAGTGGGATTTAAATTCCCTCCTCCTACTTTAGGCACCAAAGTCCAGAATTAAGAACCCCCATTCTGTTGCTGCCTAAAATATGTAGGCATAAACAGAGCCACCTAATTGTTGATTCCCCATTCCTGTCTAAGACCAGCTTACCTTTCCTTTGTATTTCTCTTCCAGATGACCAAACTGGAAGGGACATTTAAAGAATCCTTCACTTTCTTCTCTTCTGCATTCATTCAAGAACTTTTATATACTATGGTGTTATATATAGTGTCACCATGCTTTATAGACCTATAAAGATCTCTATGCTAAGGAGCTTTCAGACTAAGACCTTGATTACAGATCAGGGTCTAAATTAGACAAGGGATTATGAGAAACAGACGTTTAAAATGGGCATAGGGGAATGAGGAGGACTACTAACTTTATTTTTTTGCCAGGTCTGAAAACGTTGTGGTTCCAGATCAGCAAAGCATATGGTTTAAATCCTACTGAATTCACGGAACTGCTCACATGCATGAAGTTAAGCCTAGTCTTAAATGCTTTGCTGTTTACCAGCAACACTTCCATATACATATCGTTTGATATGCCAGCCCCCAGAACATTTAGCCGATGTCCACTATAATTTAACATTCTGAGTTAATGTGAATGAACAATCTGTTATTGTAAACAATTTTTCCCTTTAAAATATTGAAATTCTATTTATATGAAATACAAAATAGCTTAAAGTTTCAGAGGTATCTCATTATTTTGCATGGTGAGTTATCTGTCAGATCATCTTATCTAACACTGTTTGACTGTTCATGTTTTACAGATATCACACATCCTGAGAGTCTTCTTGGACTCACTGCTGAGTTTGACCAAGTTATTCTGCAGAAGTCAAAATAATGGGGATTTCAAGGAAATGCACAGAATAGAGGGCACACTTGAAAATATACTGGTTGTCTTGTAAGATTTTTGCAGTTGCAATGATGTTCTTGTCAATTTCCAAAGGGATAGCTGTGTTAGTCTAGTCCAGCAAAAAAACCCAAGGAGTCGAGTGGCATTTAAAGACTAACAGATTTATTTTTCGCATGAGCTTTTGTGGGAGAAAATCCGACTTTGTCAGATGCTTTGAAGATGGGTGAGCTGTTCACCCATCTTTGAAGCATCTGACAAAGTGGGAATTTCTCCCACGAAAGCTCATGCAAAAAATAAATCTGTTAGTTTTTAAGTGCCACTCGACTCCTTGGTTTTTTTAACAATGTTCCTAACTGTCATAATGGAAACTTCACTAGAAATATTAGAGTCTTTAAAACCTGTGCAGTGTTTTAAGGGCACCAAGCCCTACTGCAAGGTTCTGTCAACTAAGGATCCTTACAAGAATGCTCTAGTGGCTGGATTCATCAGTGTTAGAGGTACTTTGTGGTCTAAAGCATCCAGGTAATGTCAAAAGCTGTGTGTTTTTTTTTTTAAGATCTCTTACTGTGAAATTTGCAAAGTGAATTTATAATGGTGGAGTGGAGGTAGAGCAGGAACAATCTATGTGATGATAAGTGCAGTGGGATCATCCAACAGGAGTTCTAACAAGGGAAAGCTCGCCATTGGTTTAAAGGGAAACCATCCTGAGAATGTGGTCAGGTCTATCTCACAGAGGGCCGTAACTAGGGTGGGGCAACTGGGACAAAGCCCCAGGCGCCAAATCATAGAGGGTGCTGCAGGGCCGGCAGCCGCAGTTTTGTGCCTGCCCTCTAAAATTTGGTGCCTGGAGTGGCAGGGAGCCCAATACATCCCCAGCCCCTGCTCAAAGGTGGCAGGGGCCCAGATCTGGCTCTCCACTACAGCTGGGGACAGATCCCGCTCCCTGCCACCTTCTGACCATGGCTGGGGATGTATCCAGCTCCCTGCTGCCTGCCACTGGCGACTGGAGATGGATCTGGCTCCCAGTTGCCTGCCAGCAGTGGCTGGGGCTAGATCAGGCGCCGGGCTGGATCAGGGCCAAGTCAAGGCAGAGCACCTTTGGAGCTGCTTGGTCCAGGAGTCAGAACAACTAGTTCCAGCCCTGGTCTCACAACTTAACGCTTGCCAAAATTGCTGATACCCTTTTCTTAAGCCATCCTATTGGTTGCTTTTCTTGCTATGGTAATTTCTTCTGGCCTTCATGGTATGGCATACATGAACTTAGTCTCCTACAAATCAAAGTTCTGAGCTCACACTGCTTTATAGCAGGAGTAACTACTGAAGTCAGTAGATATACACAGATAGAAAACTGATGGAACTGAAATAAAATTCATGTCCATTGGACCAAAGGCACTGGTGATAATGAGCTGGGTGTAAATCTAGAGCGCATTAGTCTGCTGTGCTGTAGCTGGCTGTGTAGATCTTGATGCTTTGCATTAAAAGCTTTGTAGCACATTCAGCTGCAACGTCGGTGGGTCAAAGCACACCATCGAACATTTAGCACACAATAGCAATGGCCAGACAGCTAGTCAGTATGTGAGAGATTAGAACTTGTACAATGACACCCCATTTTGCTGTGCAAGCTCTCTGTATTGGCAAGCCCTAAGTATAAAGAAGTCTAAATTGGTGTAAATACACAGTGATGGAGCTGGAAAGATATGTAAATTAATCAACCCTTAAATAGACCTGATCTTTTCTTTTTCAGTGTCAGTCTTGAAAAATGCAGAGTGTAGGATGGAGGAAAAGTGTTTTCAGATGGACAAAAAATGACACTTTCTGACAATTTCACTGAAGCAAAAAATAAAGCAAAAATATTTTTGGATCATGAGATTTTTGTGAAGTCTGAAATGTCTGTCTCAGTTCTGAGCCTTTAACAATGCTGAATTTTAAAAATAAAATTAAAATCTCAGAATTAAATATCATTTTGAAATAAATTTAAAAAATAAGCTCTTCATCTAAAAATATGGAAATGAAGTCTTTTCCAAATTTTTTGTTTGTTAAAAACTTCAGCAAAACCAGCATCAATTTTCCCCAGGGGCAAAAACAGTTTGAATGAAAAAAATTGCCTTTTCTTGAAGGCTTACTTAGACTTACCTAGCTTTACAACTGAATTTGGCCAAGAGTCAAAGTGCCCAGTGTTTTGTTAAAATAAGGGAGAGTGGCTGCCATCATAAAATAAATCTTTTAGGAAAAAGCAGTCAATCAAGCTACTAAGAAGATTAGCTCCTTTACTTTTAATTTTCTCACTTTTCTCTCAAACGAGGTTCAATACTACTTACAGAAGTCATTTGAAGTCCAGGGGCTCTGAGTGGGCCTCCCTTCAGTCAAGGAATGCAAGCATGCACATGTCTTAAATTTAGGCTTTGTTGGATGAATCTGATCTATCATTAAGTTAATCATTTTGAACTTTCTTTGAATTAGGTAGGAGTAATTAACGTACATAGGATACTGGTATTTGCTCTGTGTGTTGGTCATGGGACAAACATGAAGTATTCCAGTCATTTGTTGCTACCTGATGTGGTTAATCACCAAACTTTAAAATCAGGGCCGCCTCAAGGGGTTGTGGTGCCCTGAGCCAACTTTTGCTTTTGTGCCCTCACTGCCAACTTTGCACCTGAAGGGCACTTGCGGGGGCAGGTCCAAGCTGGTGGTCGCATGGTGACGGGCAAAGTCACATGACCCGTGGTGAAGGGCTTGGCCATGCTGCCCTGGTGAGTGCAGGGAGCTTCAAGGTCAGACCCTAGGGGTCTCCATCGCAACCTGTTCTCAGGCCAAGCTTTCAATTTTTGGCACTGGTGTCCTTAATCTTTGGCAGCCCAAGCTAGTGCCACACTGATTTGTCCCTTAAGCCAGTCTTGTCTAAAATTTAGAGGAAGTTTTTGGCTTTGAAGATATAAAATCCTAGCATCAGACTCCATTTTGTGGAATACTGGTTCATGTAACTTCAAAGAACAGGCAACTGCTGATGCTTTTTCTGTGAAACCAGCCATCTTCTGCAGAGTCATGAGCAAAGTTCTTTAATAACCTATCTGGTACAGAAATGTTGTGGCACTCTTTTGGGAGAAAATAATTCTTAAAGCAGAGCTCTTTATATGTCCTAAGACATACACATGGAAAAACTGCACTGTGATTTCATATTGGAAGACATTAAACTGAATTTTACTTACATCATTTCAAATTGTGAAATAAAATGACATTTACAGGTCTACTAGTAAGTACTGGTGGTCCAGTGCAATTTGACTTGCTTGACCTCTATCTTAAAGGACTAGTGTAGCTTAAGCTGCTTGTTTAACCATTCTGGTATCTGCAGAATGATATTTTCTAGTTGGCAGAGGCAAAGAGGAATATTGAGTAACTTCACAGATGTCTCAGTTTCTGCAAACTGTGACACATATTAAGACAAAATACATAAGAGGTATGCTTACGACTGCAGGTGGATAACAGTGAGGGGAATAACAGGATATTCTTGGACATTTGGGGGTATACTTTTTCACTGCCAATTTTCTCACCATCCCTCCTATCACCAGATATTGTTCTGAGGACCACAATTATCATGGTGACACTGGAACATAAGATTGAGAACCTGATGTAGGTAATAGAATATGTAATAATTACCAGAAGGATAATTAGGTGAAAACTCTGTATATGAAGTAATAAAAAGTCACCAGTAAACAAAAGGGAGCACTCCATCAACACTTGACTCCATGGGAAGCACTCCTGGTCGAACCACAGGATCCATTGACACCCTGGTGGAGTCCCTGAAGAAAGTAATTCCTGTATAGAATCTTCTGAGTGGCTGCCAAGCTCTCCAGATTTAGTGAGTATGAGATATTATAGTTAATTTTAGGCTTTATGTTGAACTAGCATATTTATAGAAATCTTGTACATTAAACCTTAATGATCTGCAAATAGAGCGATCTATGTCTCAGTGACATCCGGACTGATCACTAGGGCGATGTCTACATCTAAAAACTTGGTTCAGACTTGCTTAGTTGGAACTGAACAGTGACTGGCTAGTTCGAACTAATCATAGCTTTTTAGTTCGAACGAACTTTTTAGTTCAAACTACTTTTTAGTTCAAACTAAAAAAGTGCGACTAATTCAAACTAAAAGTCAGTTTGAACTAAAAAATGGGGTTAGTTCGAACTAACCACTAGTTCAAACTTTAGTTTGAAAGTCTTAAAGTGCCACACGACTCATTTTTTGTTTACATTGTTCTAGTTTAAACTAAAGTCCAAACTAAGCAGTTAGTTTGAACTAAGCTTTTGCTTAGTTCAAACTAAAAAGTTTTTATTTTGAACTAGGCAAAGCCTAGTGTGGACAGGGAGCAAATTAGTCTGGCCTAATTAAGCCTTCTAAATCCAGACTAATTTGCTAGTGTAGATATAGCCTAGGTGTCCAGTATCAACTGTATGATTCTGCTTAGTTTGGCTGAAGAAAGCAGGCACAGTACTTGCTGGATGCTATTTCTAATATTAGTTTTTCCACCCATGAAATTATTCCCTTCATTAGCAGTGATTAAAACTAAGCATCTAAGGCTATGCCAGCATTGTGATAAAAGATCCACCTCATGGTTATGGCAAGCCTGAATCAGCTGACTTGAGCACACCAAATGTGGGCAACAGGGCTATGAAATTGCAGGGCAGCTGTCAGAGCTAAAGCTCTGCTCATGACTTTTCAGAGCGCCAGCTCTAGACCAAACCCAAACAGCTATATCACAACTTTTAGCCCCACAGCCTGAGTTATGCAGACCCAAATCAACCAACTTGGGCCTGAAGACTCAGTGCCACAATTTTGTTATCACTGTGTAGACATACCCTCAGCCTGTGCAGCACTGATGAATACTCACCTCTTTGTAATATCTAATCTAAAACATCCTCCTGGGAAAACTTGGCCACGTAAAAAACTGGTGCACAGAGGGACAGATGAAAAGACAGATTAAGAAAAAAAAATATATTCTATGTGTAAAAGACCCATTGCAGTTTTAATATTGCACTGCTATAAATTATGAATGTAGAATGATCTAAAGTGGCCCTAAATAGATTTAGGCAATTTAACCTTTTTTTTTCCCTCTTGGCATTAGGATTAGTGAAGACATTGCAATATATTAGAAAAATATAGTATACAATGTGTTACTGCCAGAAAACAGCTTGTATCTTCTGGCTGCAACAATAGTCCATATGTTTGACATCCTTCATATAACCTAGCCATATATCATTAATCGTTATTCCATGCCAAAGCCATTGGCAAGCACTGTGGACAATTACAACAATTACTGCCTCCAAAAAGTCACTGACAAACTACAGTGAAATTTCCATCTGCCCTTGTAAAATGTATAGAGCTAATGGAATATAATGATTCTGTGTTTCAGAAATGAAGGCAGCCTAGCTCTGGGTGAGAAAAGATGCTTTACAGATAGGTAGTGGAAAGAATAGAGATATGTCTATCTAGAACCCTGACTACTGTTTTTCCCCAATATAAATGGTATTCCTGTTAATTAATATTTCATACTTGATGTATTGATCTGTATGTAATATTCTCCAGAGAAATGATTAATACCTAAACTAAGTACCATTAATAATAGATAAGGAAAGGCAAAATTACATTCTATTTTCCAGCCCATATATTCGAAAACTAACTAATACCTCCCTTTCCCCTGTATCTTATCTTGAAAGGCTGTATTCACACAGCACTTTTGTTTCGAAACAACCTCGTTGTTTCGAAACAAAAAAAAGCATGTTCACATGACGCACAGTTGTTTCAAAACAAGGGGAAGCCCTTGTTTCAAAACAACTGTGTTGTTTCGAAACAAGTTAAACCCCACTTGGGGGCGAAACAACCTTGTTTCGGAACTCTTGTTTCGAAACAATGCATGTGAACCTGTTGGCTGTATTCACACACACATGGTTATTTCGAAACAAGTTGTGTCAAAACAACTTTTTTCCAAATAACGCCTTATTTTGAAATGACAAGGCGAATTAGCAAAAAGTCATTTCGAAATAGGGAAAAAAGCGGGAAACGAAATAGCATGTTCACAGTGTGAACATGCTATTTTGTTAGGTGCTGCAGCCCCCTGGGGGTGAGCCCCTGCTGGCTCACCCTGCAGCCCCAGAAAGACTGCGGGTGGGTCGGGGGCGCCTGGTGCTACCGACCTGCCGGGGGTGTCGGGGGGCAGCCCGGGCTGTGGGCTGAGCCCCGCGCCCCCGACCTGCCTGCGGTGTTGGGGAGCAGCCCGGGCTGCGGGCTCAGCCCGGCACCCCCCACCCGCTGGGGGTGTCGGGGAGCAGCCCGGGCTGCAGGCTCAGCCCCGTGTCCCCGACCCGCCTGCAGTGTCAGGGGGCAGCTCTGGCCGGGGGCTGAGCCACCCCACAGGGGCTCACCCCCCGCCGGTGCCTGCAGCCCCCTTTCTGGGGCTGCTGGGTGACCAAGCAGGGGCTCATCCCCAGGGGGCTGCAGCCCCCTGCAGCACCTAACTTAATAGCACGTTCACACTGTGAACATGCTATTTCATTTCCCACTTTTTTCCCTATTTCGAAATGACTTTTTGCTAATTCGCATTGTCATTTCGAAATAAGGCATTATTTCGAAACAAGTTGTTTCGACACAACTTGTTTCGAAATAACCGTGTGTGTGAATACAGCCTTTGTCTGATTCTAAATTCTGATGTCCTTGCAAACTCTTATCCCTAACTCCTGCCTTTGGTGATATTCAGTTGCGTAATATGTGGTGTTGTGAACATTTAGTGTCACTAGGAACCATATTTGAAAGGTCAGAGTCAAAGGAGGAAATAAAGACGGTTCTGCAGTCCACATGACTACAGTGTCCTGGATCTCTGTTACCTCTCCATGATGTGAAAGTGGGATCACAGAGAGACTCAACAGACCACAGAACAACTTGGCGAAAAGGGAGAAAGAAAACATACTAGCAAACCTACCAACCCACCGAGAACAACCAAAATGCTGCACAGAAATAGCAGTAAAACAGACATTCAGATACCTTTAATGGTTTCTGATAATGTTTCCATAAACCAAGGTCTACTGAAGGAATCCAGAATGATTATCCCTACATCAGTGCAACAGAAAGGGCTTGAAAGACTACACAAGGACCCCATGGCATTGTAACATGTAGAGAGAGAGATGAGCAGTCTCTTTGGTGGCCTGGATCTAGCATACAACTACAACAGAGAGTTGAAAAATGTGATATGTGTGCTCACAACCTACTGGAACCATTACTAACATCAGCTCTAACAGACAGGCCATGGCAGAAAATTGGGAACAATCTTTTCTATTTGTATAATAAAAGCTATCTTTTGATTATTTCTCAAGATTCACTGATGTTGCTGTGTTCCTCAGTACCACATCAAGAGCAATTGTTGAGAAGTAAAACTCATTTTTGCCAATATCTTTGGATTTCAGAGTGACTAATCTCTGAAACTGGTTCTCAGTCTTTTTCTGAGTCCTGTAAGGGATATGCAGATATTTGGGTTTCCGCTCATATCACATACAGCCCACAATTCCCAAAGACATGTGACAGGAAAGCATGCAGTAAAGAAAATAAAATAACCCTGCCCCCAAATCATGAGATCCTCATCTTGTCCTGTTGGTCTATTAGTTAACACTTCTAGCAAATGTACTCAGTCCTGTGGAAGCAATGGTAGGAAGGAAGTTAAGATCATCTTTTTTAAAGTAGTTATTTATTGGCTTGATTTACCAAAATTATTAAAGAATGAAAATCAGTATAAAAGTCAGCAAGAAGGACTTTGATAGGCACCATAGAGTGAAAATTCTTTGAGTACTTTAATCCAGCAGATCATGTTCAGAAGGCTGTCAAGTGCTGTAAGATTTACAAGTCCATTACTTTGCTGGGCTATTACTTTAGCATAAAGATCAGAGAAAGCCAACCCATCTTCTTTTGTCTGCTTTCCTTATATATTATATTAAGTCCAACAAAAACATTTCTTTACTTTTATTGAGTGGCAGAGGGTTGAAACGTGACCTGTCTCTGGGAAAAGCAGATCAACAAGTATTCAAGTATGTCTTTAATTTGAAAAATACAAAACATACTTGTTGACAATGAATGATTCAAGGGATCGGAAAAAGATTACACAGCTTTTCACAGCTATGTGCAAATCTGGCCTACACAAGTCATCTAGTATATTTATAGCATATTTGTCATAATGGTATCTGAACACTAAGATGGTATATTGCAATATCACTCAAGTGCCTCCACTGCAATATTTGTTGTACAAAATGCAAGCTCCCCAAAGAGTTTACAGTCTAAATTCAAGTTCTGGTTCTCTCTAGAATTTCCCTGGTCAGAAATGAAAGGTGGATTATACTTTTCTTAAATTGCACATTACTTATAGTGAAGCGATCAGTTGTGTATTTTGTCGCTAAGGCGGTGAGATTCAAGGCCATTCCATTCTATTCTTATGGAAGGGGGTTCCTAAATTAGTCTCCAGCAGAACTGTTTCCTGATTTCATGAATCAGCCCTCTAGCTCATAAATCCATTAGACCTGGAGGAGTGGAGCTCTTGAGGAAGGTCTTTCTTACAGTCAGAGCCTATTTTGTCCCTGAAATAACTTGCACTCAGGCAACTAAGAGCTTTGAAGTTTACGATTTGAACAAAGAATATGATCCAATATTCAGTGAGCAGCCAAAGTAGTGGTCTGAGCAGTGGGCTGTGGTACCATATGGACTTGTAGTGTTTATCAGACTGATTAATTTTAAGCAGTTGGAAATGAGCATCGTTGTCAGATTAGGTTCAGTGTAAGTATAGGGGGCTAGACAAGATGACCTCTCAATATCCCTTCTGCCCCTACATTTCTATGACAAGCTAGCCCAGGGACATCTGGGCTATGACACCCATGTCCAACTGATCAAAATTAGTCAGTACAGAATGTTGTACATCCTCGTACAGAATGCTGCAGTAGTGCTTTGCAAATTTAATGTCCTTGCTTGAGGCCTGATATGCCTTGCGGGTGCTGCAAGCTGAGACTGTTTGAGCCCTTAACAGATCCTTAACACCTTCTTATTTGGAATGGAGTTTGCATATCCCATCACACTTCACTAGAGGATTTGTATGTGAGGATGAAAGAGAAGCTAGAGAACGCCACAAGTGTGGGCACTAGATGGAGAGTTGTAGTCACCCATTACAAAATTTTGAGATCAGTCAGAGTGGAATGCTCTGATCCAATTCTGCGTGCTTCTCCTCTTTCATGTCAGGGCTTTGTGCTGCATAGCTTGTCCCCTGTGGTGAACACAGTTGAGGGAGCCTAGAATAGAGGTATTACAATTTGCTCGTTGTTCATAGCCACCTTTCTGTAAATATGTAATGGGAACAGAAATTGTTGTCTACATACATGCAAAATCTTAATTTCCACCCTATTTGCCGATGATCTACATTATCTTGCTTTACGCTTCCATTTGTATGATATGGTGGATTATATGTAAGATCATAACAAAGAAAGTAAAATAAAGCAATCATATACAAAAGACCTCTCTGTCATCTGTCTGCTTATTTCTTTTACCAGTATTGTTTCCTAGAGATAATATTTATTTACACTTCCAGCATTTTATTTACTTGAATTTCAAAGGTGTATGGAATAATTTGAACTGCAATACTGACAATATTAAAATATGCTGTCCAAAATAAATGGGAGAGTATATCTTAAAAGTGTCAGATCTCTATGCAGAGTGTCAGTTTTCAGCCTTTGCCAACCTACAAACTGAGAGTAAACGAGAAAAGGCAGAATATGTGAAGTTAAGAAATTTTCCATGAGAACAATCCCTGTGAAACCATGTGCTTAAAAAAATAAGGAATATGCAATTTCATACTTGTACAGTGTGTCATCTTGCACTCCAAAAAAGCTAAAACTCCAGGAAGTGTTTGAGTTTGTTAAGGAAAGATGTTTTACAGATGCACATGTGTGAACCAAAGACTATGAACCAGAATTGTCCAGGTCTTGGCAGAATACACCCCAGGTATTGCCTAACCAAGTAAGTGAATTTCTGACCAGAGAGGATGGTGCAAATACACACACAGATCTCTCAAGTAATTATGTAAACCCATTCTTAAAAGATAGTACAGGAGTACGTCAATGCCACTTAAGATAAGGGTGGGATGACAGGATGATGGATAAGATGTTTTGATTGAACTACCAGGTATGAGACAAGGTTAGTAACTAGTGATATCTGGAGTATAATATAACTTGTTTGCATTGTATAAAATGAGAAGTCATAGGAGGAGATGGCATCCTATGGTGTGCCTACAGTACACTATGGGCTTAAGTCAACTTAAGGAGGCTTAAGTTGACTTAAGCAAAGCCCTGGCTGATTTTGAGTTCGTTGAGTCGATTTAAGGGCTTCCTTAAGTTGACTTAATAACTCCTGCCCTCAAAGTTGATTTTATTAAGTTGACTTAACATAATGTAGCCATCAAAGTTGACTTAACAAAATCAACTCAGTGCAGTGGGGCCATTTAAGTCAATTTAATAAAGTTGACTTAAGCCAGGGGACCCATTTAAAGTCGACTTTAAATGGATCCCCTGGCTTAAGTTGACTTTATAAAGTTGACATAATGCAATGTGACCGCACTAAGTCAACTTAATAAGGTCTACTTAAAGTTGACTTCCCTAGTGTGCTGACTGATCTGGTACCATTGTCATGTTGTTATATTTGTAACCACAGAGACATGATGCTAGTGCCATAGTTTGTCAACAACAAACCCAGCTGAGGGCCTTTGTCACCAAAACAGGTCAATGGTTTGTCTGTCAGTGCAGCTCACATCAGCACTCTAAGAGCAGCAATGCTGACAGAAGTAACATTTTAGCAGCCTTTACCACTTTCTGCAGAATTAACTACAGCACACTGAGGAATTACTTGGTTCTGTTAATAAGAATGAATTTTGAGTACCTTCATGGAAGTTGGAGGAAAGTCAAGTTGTTCTTAGATAAAAGATCCCATGAAATAATATAATTCTGCAAAGCCTTATTGCAGCCTCACCAGGAACACTGCATTTAGTTCTGATCCCTACAGGTAAAGTAGATTATACGTTTACTAATCTTTAGGCCTTTTAATGAGAATATATTAGTGAAAACTGTCTGCACAAAAACCAGGTTTTGTCACTGCCCTCCAAGCAAGCAGTGGTTCATCCTAAAAGACTTTAAGCTAAAGTCTGATATGTTCATCCAAAAATCTCCAAGGAAGGCAGCTATAGAAATTTGATGCTAAGTTGGCGTGACTACACTGGGTGTGGGATTGTAACAGAATCCATGGGAGACTGATCACACTCTACATATGGCTCTGATCACACTCTGCATATGGCTCGGGGCTCTTGTGTCCCCACTGCTCATCATTAATTCTTCCTGAAATGCATTGCATTGTGGTTAGCTATCCCACAGTATGAGTAGGTGCAGGAACTTGTAGGGAGACAGTTGTCCTTCCATGATGCAACATACTTACTTTTCCTCCCTTCTTTTCTCAAAAAAAAAAAAGGTGTGAATGTTTCTTGTGCTGCAGGCCACAGAGGAGCACAGTGCTACACTCGGAGTGAAGAATGAATTAAAAACTTCTAGGGGCTGTAGGCAGAGGAGGAGCTATGTGCTGCTTATCTGCTACATGCAGCACAGTGGAAAATCAAAAGCAGCAAGAAAGAACAGAGAGATCTGGGATAGATCCTGGGAGCCAATGAGGTTGAATTTCACTGTTCTCTGGCTACATGGACCTAAATTCAAATTGTAGATTTCAACCTCAGTGCCACACCACTTGCAGGGTGATGTTATCAAGTCGAATTACAGCACCATTTAATTGGAATTTACTGCTCTGACATGGAGACACACCCTTCTCTGTCAGCATAGACCAGGACTCAAAAAATTCCCCTTAGCTCCCTCACTGGTGTCAATATCTCAAGACAGAATCAAGGGAGAATGGCCAACTGTCCAAAAATCTGCAGCACAGAAGGGATGGTCCCAACATTTTCTAAACACTCTTTAAATTTTCTTGCTCTGGAGGCAAGGATATCAGAAAAGATTTCACAGCGTGCTTCTCAAATTCTATTCATCACAAAACTGCTCACATTGTAGTATTGCCTGTAGCCTCCTACTTATATGCTTTTGACTAATGACACCACAATCAAGGGCTCAGTGGCTTCACTCCTGCCTTGCTCTCATCTGGTCATCTCCCAAAGTGATGGTGGAAAAATCAGCTAACAAGGAGCTTAGGACCATGGAGGTGTCAGAATGCCCTACACAAGCTCTTCTTGCCCTCCCCATGGAGGTAACAACTGCACAGCTTTTTAGGCCCTAACAGACACTGGGACTGAGTCTTGAAGCCCACATTGACAGCCCTGGGGGAGTGGGACTCACATCAGTGTACGGAAAGCATTGGTGTGGGTGATCAGAGAGAGACTGGAGCTTGTGCTCTGAAATGTAGGGAGAGGGAGGGGCTTCAGAAAAGTCACACTAGCATGAGCTCCCTCCCTATCCCATGACCATTAACACAAATCTGTTGATCTGGGCTGTGAGACTTGCTCCCAACCACTGTAGACATACTCTAGCCCTGTGTGTGCAGAGGGGCAGCATGGGAGGGCAATATTTGCTATGTGCACTGCAGTGAGAGACCAATGTCTGGCCACACATCATTAAAAGAAACTGGATTGTTTATGCAACTCATTTGGTCAATGAGAATCAGTATATGTCTATCTAAAACACAACGTAATTTAGGGGGAAGAAAATATGATTCAACTCATATCACATACCACTGCTTACTCTTGTTGTGTCCATTGTACAGGACACAGCAGGATTTCAGAATGTTACCAAGCAAAGCATTTACTGGATTATGCTGTTAATAATGAAAGCAAAAAATGGCCTTGCCAAAGCACTGAATGGCTGAAACAAATCCCACAGAATGAGAATGGATTTCAGGGTTAACAGAGGCATTATAATATAAGAGAATTATTTATAGACTACTAAATAACTATAATAAATTTGAAGAGATCTGAGCACCATTTTGGGAATTTGTCACATCTTGAAAATAGGCCATCTTTGTAAGCAACAAAAGATTAATACAGTCCAACCTTGGCCACTGACTCTCCCATTTTTCTCAGTGACATTATCATCATTATTATTTTACACAGAAGGTAGAAAAAAAGGGACAAAGTCTGAAGGCTTCATTTTCAACACAAATAGGAAAAAATAAATAACCATCCATATAATACTTCTTGGTAGAATTAGATCTTGCCTTTAGGTTAATGGAAATGTTTCTGTATTTATGATTTCAGTATATATGACTATCATTTGTTTCAATGGCCTCTTGCTTACTTAATAGAATCAGTCAAATGAATTAGAATTTACTACCAAGAACTAATTGTTGAATGATTAGCTAATGGGTTCTGCCGCCACTGCCCTCACTGTAGTTCCAAAGAGGCAGCTGTGTTAGTCTAGTAAAGCAAAAAAAGCAAGGAGTCTTGTGGCATTTAAAGACTAACGGATTTATTTATTGCATGAGCTTTTGTGGGAGAAAATCCGATTTTGTCAGATGCTTTGAAGAGGGGGAACTTACAGAATTGGATGAAAATAAATGCAGGGGAGTGTAAGACATGGGATCAGGTCATACTGAAACAACAAATCAGAGCATTTGTAAGGACTCAAACTCTAGGAAGCAGCATAGAGGGATGGAGGGTGAAGTTAAATTATCTGTTATAATGTGAAAAGAAACCATAGTCACAATTCAGCCCTGCTTTCACACAACCTAATCTGCATATTATTCAAATTTTGCCTGTTTCTCTTTGAAATCTTGATGTCCCATTGATTTTCTTGACGACCATTGTTAACAAATCATCAATGGAGTGATAAGGAAGATGGAAGTGTTCAGCAACTGTTTTGTTTGTTTGTTTGTTTGTTTGTTTGTTGTGTGTTGTGATTCCTGATGTCAGTTTTGCATGCATTTATTCTTCTGGGTAGGGACTGTCCTGTTTGTCCAACCTATAAGGCATGGGGGCATTTCCAGCACATGATCGCATAAATCACATTAGTGGATGAGCAGGTGAAAGACTCTTTGATGGAGTAGCTGGCTTGATTAGGTCCTATGATGGTATCTTTAGTGCAGATATGTGGACAAAGTTGGCAGCGTGGTTTGTTGCAGGGATATGTGCCTACTTTAATGTTTCTGTTGTTAGGTCTGTAGTGAGCATCTGTTTAAGGTTTCAAGGTTCTCTGTAAGCGAGGAGAGTTCTGTCTCCCGAGGCTAGAGAAAGTGAGGAGTCATCTTTTAAAATAGGCTGGAGGTCCTCACTGCCCTCACTGTAGTTTCTGCTGTGTGGGGAGCGTTAGGTAAGAGCCTCATTGATAGAAGCTGTTGAGGGGTCCCCTGATTTCTCTAACCCATCTTCTCAGCTAACACGTTTCACTTTTGGGGCTGTCCTAACTTCCAGTGTCCCTCTGGTGGAGGGGAAGTGATATCATGTGTGCTTTGTACTACTCTGAACTTCCCCTATACATTTTCTGCTACCAAGTGGATAACTGATCTGACATGAGCATGCCCTAGTTATGACAAAACAAGACTGAACAAGTAAACTGCTGAACATGCCTGAACAAGTAATTGCTGAAAGAAGTGACTACTGTGAATATGCCTATAGTAAATAAGGAAGGTTGAAACTAACAAAGCTAAGTATTGACGGTATGTTTATAGTAAACAAAGTAGGCAGAAACATCCTGAGTTGATAATCTTGCCTTACACAACCCACAGAATGACTCATCCTTACATGAAAGAAGTATAGATGTTACTAACTAGGAAAGATGAACATACCAGTGTATGTACCAGTAGTACATATCATGAATTCAAACTGTGGCATGACCCTGTAGCTAAATCTACTATACCTGGGTTTGGCCAGTCTGACCAAAAAACTGCTATATGCTTAATAAAGTAGCCCAAGTGATTCCTTAGAGTTGAACCAAGAATTTTGGATCTCATAGATCTGAATAAAGTGTCCTTTCAGAACTGAACAAGGTGTCATGGGTAAGTTCAATAGATAGGTCAGAGAAAGAATCCCAATACCGTTTACCTGAGCCTGTGTTGACATCAGCAGATGAAAGTCAGTGCTCTTCAGTACATTCACCCAACAAACTCAAAAAATCATAAGAAAACAAAACTGTTTCCACCATTTCCCAACTGGCATCACCAAATTTCACATGCTCATCATGCATCACACTCTATATCCTATCTTGGTAAACCATCACATTCATCAATAGTATATCTTGTTTCTTTGAACAATTATATTACTGACCGCTGAAAGACCATTTCCTGAATTACACAGAGATGTAGATAGGATTTGACAATGGAAAATACATTACCCTCCATGAAGAGCTGATAGTTTTGTATGGAATTTCAGACTGGTGAGATTTTTTTTTTGACTGAACCACTTTGTCTGTTCATATAATTAAAATGTATTAATTGCTCAAGCTGCTGTAGGAATATCTAGCTCTACAAAGAGCTATAAATGAGACCCAATCTCTGCCACAAAAAGCCTATATACTAATCTGAGTTTGTTTCCATGCAGCAGTTATATTGAAAAGCTAAAAAGTTAAAACGCTTCATCTCATACATGATATCCTAGTCACAATTTTAATATGAACATTATGAAATGAAGCTTTTTGGTGATATTACACCAATAAAATACATTGTATGAGGTCAACCACTATCAAATACCTAACATTTTATAGCTATTTATATTCTTACTGAAGTAGCTATTCTGAATAACTACATAGCTATTCTGAGGCAATTTTAACAAAGGCTCCTAGCTGGGAGCTTGCTCTACTACTCCTCTTACACTCATAACACACTGTCACAACAAACTGACAGTTGTCTATGGGCACATAAAATGTCAGTGCAACAGTGGCATTGAAACTGGTATTCCCTTACACTGAAAGCATAGGCCCTTATCATTTGAGCTAGGCATATAAGAGCATAGAATCGTAGAAACTGGAAGGAATCATGACAGGTCATCAAGTCCAGTCTCCTGCACTCATGGCAGAAACAAGCACTACCGTAAACTACCCCTGACAGGTGTTTGTCAAATCTATTTTTAAACATATCCTGTGATGGAGATTCCATAACCGGCCTAGGCAACTTCTTCCAGTGATTAATCACCTTGACAGGGGTTTTCTTCCTAATGTCCAACCTAAACCTCCATTGCTGTAATGGAAGCCTTTGGGTATATCTATACTGGAGGCTTAAGTCGACTTAAGCAACTCCAGGGCCACATCTAGATTTCATTAAGCCAACTTAAAAACTTGCTTAAATTGACTTAATACTATTCAATACTATTATCATGGCCCCCTGATTTAATACTATTAAGGTGAGTTTGGCTTCTATCTCAGAGATGGTAATTTCTATCTACACAGCTTCATTCTCATTAGCCACTCTAATACCATCCCCAGGCTCATCATTAGCCTCACTAAAAAAAGTATTTGTTTAGATATTCAGCCATCCCTATAATACGCTTAACCTCTACCCCATCCTCATTGCATAGTGACCCCACATCTTTTTTCTTTGTATTCTTCCCTATGTATATGGCTGTACAGGGGTTGAAGTAAGACAGAACACCCCAGAATGGCATTCTGGGGTCCCCCTATTTTTAGGGGACAGTGTTCCACAGCTCCTAAAATAGGAGAAGGTGCTGGAACTGAGCTCTGGAGCCCCATAAAAATAGAACAAATGAACTGGAATGCAGCATTCCAGCATGTTCCCCTACGGCCGGCAGGCTGCAGCAAGCCCGACCATCACTCCCCTCCTTTCTCTGGAGCCTGTGGAGGTCCCACCCCCTCCCGCTGGGCCCAACAGCGCACATGTCCCTGACCTAGTATCAAGCCTGGGCCCCCTCTCACCAGCTGGCCAGCACTGCCTGCAGCCTCCCTCCCACCAGCCTTGCTCGTTGGCCACTTTGTTGGCATGGGTAAAGGTGTCTGGGGGGTTGCAGCAGCTGGTGGGGAAAGCACGCAGGGGGTGGGGTAGGAAGAAGGGGTTGGGATGGGGGCTGAGAGGAGGACATGGGGCATTAGCAGGGATGCGGACCAGTAGCTGGCGTGGGGAGCAGGTGTGGGGGAGTAGTAGCTGGGGTTGGGGGTAGGAGTTTGGGGCACAGTAGCTGGGGTGGAGGGTAGGCATATGGGGGGCACTTGCTGGGGTGGGTGGCAGGCATTTGGAGGGCTGTAACTGGGGTGGGTGAAGGGGGGCCTGGACCTGCATGAGGGGGCCTGGATCTGTGGGAAGTTGGCCCTGAAATTTCAGAGGGTTCTGGGGCCCGCCAAATTATACTTTAACCCCTGTGGCTGTAGAATCTTTTACTACTGGTTTTAATTCCCTTTGCAAGGTCTAGCTCTACTTGGCTTTTGGGCTTTCTCACTTTATCACTGCATATTCTAATCTTCAAAAGGTAGCTTTCTGAGCCCTCCCCATCTTCTACTCCTTGTAGACTTTCTGCTTTCTCTTAATTCCTTATCTGGGTTGCTTATTCATCCAGTTTGGTCTCTGACAGTTACCTGTGAGTTTTTTCCCTTTCATTGGAATGCAGGCTTCAGATAGTTCTGCAACTTTGATCTGATGTAATTCCAAGCCTTCTCTACCTTTTCATCCAAGAGTTCTTCAGTACAATCCACTTACCCAAATATCCTAGTCACAGATCTATTTTTGTTTATCCTTCCATTTAATTTGAATAGAATTAGCCTGTGGTCACTCAAACAAAGGTTGTCCCCTAGAACCAGTTCTTCCATGAGACCTCACTACTCGCCAGTACTAAATCTAGATGGCATCCCTTCTTGTTGGTTCAGCAACTGTTTGTTGAGGGAATTCATCAACTATTCAGGAAAACCTGGGCCTTATCACCATTATTGGCGCATGTTCTCCAATTTATATCTGGGAAGGTAAAGTCTCCCATGATCATACAGTTCCCACTAGTATTTACTTCATTAAAAGCATTAAAAAGGTCTCTATCTATGTCCCAATCAGGTCCTGGTGATATGTAGCACACATCAAACATTATCTCAGGGGAAACTGTACATTTTCTTCCCCAGTGTGATTTTTACCAACAGATTCTGTCTTATCAGTTAATTCCATCACTTCTAATTTCTTAACAGACTTCCAAATTATTGATATACAATGCTACTCCCCCCTTTTCTTTCCTAAACAACACATCCCTTCAGTACTTGTACACCAGTTGTGACTACTATTCCATCATGTTTCTGTTATCTTTATAATGTCTGCTTTCACTTTGTCTGACAGTAGCTCTAGTTTCTCCATTTTGATACCCCTCCCCCCCACTGGTATACAAACATGTTAATTTTTGCTGTTTGGCTTTACTCACATTCTTTATCTGATTTGGCAGAACCATTCTACTACTAATACAGCCTATTAGACTAATATTTACATTACCCTTCCTCTTAATGTCCATTCTGCTCCCCATTGCTGTGTCCTTTCTTGCTTCATTTTCCTTCCTTTCAATGCTAAAATCAGGTGTGAAGATTACCCAGGCACATCCAACCACCTCCCTCAACTCCCTAAAAGCTCTCTTAATCAGTTTTGCTAACCTCCATCCTAGAAGTCTATTTCCTTCCCTATTTAGGTGAAATCCATCCCAAGAGAATTGTTTCTGTCCAAGAATGCCTCCGAGGGCCCATTCATCCCAAAGCTCCTCTTATAGCACCAGTGCCTGAGCCATCTTTTGATCATCAAAATCTTGTCATGCTGTATTGTCCTCTATGGACAGGCAGACTCCAACTGACGATCACTTGAGCCTCTTTTTCCTTAAGAGTCCAACCCAACCTGGCATAGTCTCCTTTGATACATTCCAGCGAGAAACCTAGCTATATCATTTGTACCCACATGAAGGACAATGAGAGGATTCTTTCCCACTCCAGTTAGCATCAGCTTCAGGTCCACATCCTATATCTGAAGTCTTTAGCTCCAGGTCCACATCCTGTATATTAGCATTTGGCAGGCAGCACACCTCTCTGACTCATCTCTGGTTACAGGCCTGTTTGTTCTGCTCAGCAGGGAGTCCCCAGTCATATACACTTGCCTTTTTCCAGTAACAGTGCGATTCTCTGGCCTATTCCCAGTTCTTCATGGTTGCAAGTCATCTTTTCCACAATTCTCCTTTGTAGTCCTCTGTAACCACACCTGTATCCTCTTCATGCTTTGTCTGGTGTTATCTCCATTGGCTTGTCCACTCTTTGCACAGAGCTAGCTGCTATTCTCTTCTTCCTTGCTCTCTGACCTTCAGTAACCACTAGCTGTGCCCTTTCTTTGTTTTCCAACTTACAAACCTGTTTCTGAGCTCTATTTCTCCTTCACTAGCCTGTCTTTTCCTCTGTCAGGTTCTCACAGTCACATGCTTCAACTGGCCACTTTCCTCACCTAGCATTTTCCCCTCAACAGTTCACTGGTCCTGCTTCCATCTGAAGGTATGGGTTTTCTTCTTCATCATCCTCATTCTTCTGCTCCATCAGTTGCTTGAACCCTTTCTAAAATCAACCAGAGTTTCCACCTGCATCTCCAACTCTTGAATCTTCTCTTCTATCATCTCTAGGAGGTGGTACTTAATCCATATGATGCTCTTTTGAGGTACTCCTCCAAGACAACGTACATCCCACAGCTTCCACATCCAGCCATCATCACTGTTTCTGCCACTGCTTGAGTGACAACTCTGCTGCTTCTGCATCTGTCATTATCTTCCCCTACTTCCTGTCAGTTATCCACAAAAATAGAATAAACCCAACAAATTACACCCCCAATGAGAATCTGAACAGCACCAGATGCCAGACTTTCTGCTCAAACGCCTAACTTATTTGCTCTCTTTGCTGCTTCCTGCGCCACTGCACAGGCTTATATTGATGATGTTGAATGTTTTCAGGAAATTAGTTTTCAAATCTGTAAAAACATCAAAAATCATTAAATATTAAAGCAATCACGACAAGTTTTAGGTGAGCAGCTGCCACTAAAGAAGAATAAGAGGGCAATTAGAAAAAAATGGAAAACTTCAGTTCTACTGCTATCACCTCGCTTCCCTTTGTATAAGTACAATCTTGATATTTCTGTTTTTTATATACATAGGTATAGGGCTGGGCCATCCATATAGGTGGCCTAGGCAGTCACCTAGTGTGCCAACATTTATGAGGTGCCAAGGGCTGTGCTGGGCAGAGTAGCAAGCCTATCCCACCCTGCTCTGCTCTCCGCCCATGGCCGGACCCCTGTTCACAGTGCTACTCCCTGGCTGGGGGGGTGTACCAAAATCAGTATTGGCCTGGGGTGCCAAAAATATTTGGGTCAGTCCTGCATAGGTACAGAATACACAGTACAAATTATGTAAAATTGTTTGCAACAGAAGTACCTGTTGAACGAGGCACAGAGAACCATGAGGAAAGATAATGCTGTGGAAGGCCTTTTAGAAACCTGCATTAATTTGAAAAGTCTACAAAAAGCAAAAGGATGAGATCACTGATGTATTCCAGGTCAGGATTTGACCCATGCTGTCCAAGGAACACATGTTCCAGGTATGCACTACTGCAGGTGTACTCAAACAGCGGCCCGCGGTCCACAATCCGGACCGCGAAGACGTTTCTGGTGGACCGTGGCAATGTTCCCTCTAAGGGGAGAGGGCAGCTAAGCAACTCCAGTTGCTCACTGCGCTCCCCCCCCAGCTCCCAGAACATGCTCCCCCCGCTCCCGGAACAAGCCCCCCTGCTCCCGGAGCACGCCCCCCCGCTCGCGGCATTACCCCCCGCTCCCGCTAGCCCCCCTGCTCCCAGAGCACCCCCCCCCGCTCCTGGAACACACACCCCCACTCCCAGCATCACCCCCCCGCTCGTGGCATCACCCCCCCTGCTCCCGCTAGCCCCTCCCCGCTCCCAGAACACGCCTTCCGCTCCCGGCATCACCCCCCCCGCTCCTGCTAGCCCCCCTGCTCCCGGAACATGCCCCCCCCTGCTCCCAGCAGTAGGCCTACCCTAGTTGGTTGTGGACCCCGATGAATGGTGGAAGGCTGAATGTGGACCGGCTCGCAAAAAGTTTGAGTACCCCTGCACTACTGTATGCTACTGATACGCTGGTACAGTCTGCTGCCTGCCTGTTATTTTGCTTAAGGTCAGCTGAGAGAAATTTTCACTTTGCACCATAGATACAAAAGGTCTCGAAGTTTATAAAAATGGGGCAATAGTCTTTTCATTGATTTGAATGCCTTCTAGTGGCCCTTACTGACTTGTGAGTTGCAAAAGCCATTAGAGCCCTGGGCAAGCAGCAGTATATCTACATAGTTGGTAAACAATTACTTGGCCCCCTACTATGTTTGTGTTGTTCCTTCATATTACATATGTTGTGTAAATGCAAAAGACACAACAGACTTGTATAGAAAGAAAGATGATCACATTAACACTAATTCATAACCACTGATATATCAGCAATGTTGCAAAATTGTGATTAAATCTTATAGGCTATATCTGCACTAGCAAATTAGTTTGAATTAAGGAGCTTTAATTCAAACTAACTTGAACCCTGTCTACAGTAGGCTTTCCCTAGCTCAAATTAAAAATTTAGCTTAGTTTGAACTAGTTAGTTTGGCTGGTTAGTTTGAACTAACTGCTTAGTTCAAACTAATTTGCATATTTAGTTTGAACTAGCACAATGTAGACATGCTAATTTGTACTAAATGAGTTCGGATTAGCAGTTAGTTTGAACCAAGCACATTTTTTTAGTTTGAACTAAATTTTAGTTTGAAGTAATCATGCTTTTTCGTTTGAACTAAAAAGTTAGTGTTGCTAGTTCAAACTAAAAAAATGCGCTTAGTTCAAACTACCTTTCAAACGACTTATTTCAGACTAACCAAATCCAAACTAAGCTTTTAGGTGTAAGGCATTATTGGAAATGTTATGATCTATTTAACAATGTTGTCTTGTTTATGTACATGCATTATCATTTTATACAAAGGTATGAATCTTTGCTGTGTGTTTGTATCTCAGATATGTTGATTTCCTATGTCAGATCCACAAGACAGATTTATATCCAGCCAACCAGTCAAGTTGATGGGCCATTAAGAAGAATCAACACTGTTAGTGGGCCCTCCCAAAAATGCCTCAAAAAGCATATCAACATTGGAGGCTAAGTGATGCAGCAAGCCACAAAGAACATGTAACCCTTGCCGCCATGTATGAGACAATAACTTTCCATGAGTACAGGCTGAGGGTATTAATTAGAGACTGTTTGCCTTTTTCCTGCTCCACCTCTCTGGGCTATGATTTTTAATAAAGGAAAGCTTTGAATAATGGACTGAAGACCCCCCTGATCTTTTGAGTGAGCCAAAGAGACTTACTACAAGCTACCAGATTTAATATTATTGCTAGAATCCTAATCTGAAATCAAGATCACTGAACCTCTGAACACAACTGTAATGTATGTAATTCATTTTAACCATTTAATAACTCTCTTCTTGTTTTAAATTAATAAAGTTATATTAATAAACTTCTAGTTTTAGTATAGTAAATAATTGACTACAACATGATTTTGGGGTAAAATCTGACATATATTTTGACCTTAGGAGAGTGTCTCATTCTTTGGACCTAGGAAAACCTAATATATGAGACTTCTGTGATAAATTCATACTAAAACCAGAAGTTTGGTTTGTCTGGGTGTTGAGGATGGGCTAAAGGGCTGAAGGGGACTGTCTGTGGCTCCATAATAACTAGTGTAGTATTTTAGAAGCACACCTTTGTTATCAGCTTGGTGAAAGCTTATGAAAGAGTATACCACCAGTATGGGGATAGGCTCTATATTCTGGGAGTCTGACCTGAGAACAGTTCCTAATGGGCAGCTGTGTGAGTCTAATTCAGCAAGAGAAGCAAGGAGTCCTGTGGCACTTATAGACTAACAGATTCATTTATTGCATGATTTACTCCCACAAAAGCTCATGCAATAAATAAATCTGTTAGTCTTTAAGTGCCACAGGAACCTTTGCTTCTTTTGGTGACCTGAGAATGGCACTCTTAGCTATGTCCCCTACCAGGCAGCATGATAAATCCATCAAACTGTGTTGCATGGATAGGCTGACTGGATAGGATTGAAAGGCTATCACAGACATTGACAATATATGCCAGTAACTGTTCAAGTGCCCTCTTCCCTTATTGCTTTCACTAGTGATGAGAGGCAAAGACTAGTTTCATGGGTCACAGAACCTTACAGTGTGAGAGCAAATCAATGAAACAAACAGTGCATCCTTACAGGAACATTCAGTAAGTTTTCACTGCAGCTTGAAGGAGGTAATGGTCTGACTGTGAGAAGAGTGATCCTCACAAGCCCAGCTCTATTTTAATACTTAAAATGAGAATCTCTATGTACCCCATGCCTATCGACAAGTCATTGTTTGCAATGGAAGCTGCCAGATTCTTTGCACATCCTCAATTCAAGGTCAGAGAAGATACAGCATGCACAATAAATATTTTGGTTATACAACTCTTGTCTAGTCTCAGGCTAACAACTCTACTGGGAATGGGGTGAGGAATTAATTTGTAAAAGGGGCACAAAAGTGCCCATGATGGAAAAATACTTCCAAGTGTGGGGCCCAGTTCAGTTGTTATTAAACTTCATAATAATATTGCCACTGCCTTCAATGTCCTTGTATCCCACAATCATTTTTAACTCTTTTTTTATAATTGCTTTGTATAGGTGACTTTCCAAGAGCATTACTTGTTAGCTAAATTAACTATTCCAAGTGGCAACTTTTGTGACAATTCCCAGTGGCAGCTATGAGTTCTTTTCCTCTTGAGACCACATTGACACCACGGAGCATCTCCTTTTCCCCCCAAACAGCAGAGAAATCATGTACCAGGATAGAACTTATTACATCAGGTGCAAAATATGGATTAAAATCCTCATAGTAAAGTCTAATGAAGATTTCCAAATAGAGGTCATCTCAGCAGAATGTAAAATAGATTAAGTGTAACCCTTCTGCCAGGGTGGGCTGACAGAACAAGGACCGGTTCTATATCTAGGAGTTCCCAAGTAGTGTTACAGCACCAACCGGCTCAAGCCCTTACCCAGTCTTCTGGGAAAGTATGCACTATTTCCTGGGCACCCTGAAAGGGTAATGCTTCCCCGCTCACAAGCAAGAGTCTGAGTGTAGTATACAGAACTTTTAATAGTAGCAAAAACAGAATGTAAAAGGCCAAACAACAGAAATCAGCATTGATCTAGAGAATCCATACAGAGCAAAGTTCCCAACAACCCACACCGCATAACGGAACATGCAAGAATTAATGGCAAAGCCCACACTGATCTGGGGAATCAGTGCTAATCAGATTTCCAACACGATCCTACATATGACAACAAATGTAAACTCACTAGCAAAATCAGCACTGATCTGGAGAATCAGCACTAAGTAGGCTTCCAATCAGCGCTAGGGTATGTAGGGAGTGTCTTTCATTCCAGCTGTTCACCAGCACCAACCACTGGTCACTCACTCCATCCAACATCACAGTCCCTTGCCTCCGCCCGCTGTCCACCAGCTCCACTCACTGGTCACTCTCACTGCCCAGCTCACCACTGGCCGCTCTCACCATCCGCTGGCTCCACCCACGGGTCACTCCATCTGCTGCTTCTCTTTAGTGATTTCAGCTCAGAGAGAGAAAAGGTTTCTTCTCTCTAGTGATTTCAGTTCAGAGACAGAATTTGCCTCTCTCATTGATTTCAGCTCTTAAACCTCAAGTGGCTGCAAACAGTGCAAACAGCTACTTCCATTAAAATAACAAAGACAGGCCTCAAAAGAAGCCGAGCCAGATATATCATTTTACAATGGGGTCAGGGGATGAGGCAAACCCCAACCCTGTCTCCTTTTTCCAGGCTGAAACAGGTAGTGGCATTTCTGATAAGTCTCTTTTTAGCTAAGGGTAACTTTTACCCTTTAACTAACCAAAACAGTTTTGGAACAATCAGAGAGTAGCATATCACCAAAGACATTATGCATATTTCTCTTCAGTTGAATTACAGATATTGACAGATTAGTGATCAGATCAACCCCAAATAGCATTATCCATATTGCCTTGTACCAATAGTGTATTTATGCTAATGTATTCTTTGTGCTCATGCAAATACTAAACCCACGCGGATTAGTTGCCCCCTCCTGAGAAGCTGTTAGGCATAGCTTCTAAGCCTGCCTTACATAAGTAAAGAAAAAAAGTGGTATATATTCTACATGTAATCATAAATATTGTTTATTGTGTTACCATTCCTGCATATTACATTGGAGGTTATCCACCTCTATTTTTCACATGCACAACAGCTATTCAGCAATAATCAACAGCTTTGGGAAGTGTCTAGAACAGGGGGTCTCAAACATGCAGCTCCTAAAGCTATTTCCTGTGGCCCGCAATGACATTATCATTACTGATATTTGCAATATCATTGTATGAAAAGGTTTCAGTGGTGTGTCCGTCAGGCTAATGTACTTGTCCTCATGCAGCCCTTGTGGTGATTTGAGTTTCAGACCCCTGATCTAGAATATTAGGTAAGTTAAGCATGTTTACTAACATTTTAATACTTTGGTGAGTGTGCAGCTGCAGTTTGTATAATTCCGTGCTTTACAAAAATAGGCAAATATATCTTGCAGAAACAATGGTAACTTTTGTTTTTGTTTTCATTTTTTTCCTTTACATTTTTTGGCTGAATACCATTTTCAGCTGCATAGCAGCCAAATTAATGTTTGGAATTACAACTAAGTTGAAAATCTGCCAATTTACCTTCCAGTAAGTCCAAAGCAGAATCCCATTGTCTCGGGTTCTATTTTAGCAGGAAAGAATCTCACTTTTAAATGACTTGCTGTATAATATTTTAACCACAAATGTACTTTCCAATCAATACAGTTTGAAATTAACAAGCATTAATATCAGGATTCCTTAACCTTCTTTCTCCCGAGTATGTATTTTAATTATTTAACAAATAGTTACTTCCTCTTTTAATGGACAATCCAAAGGATGAAAGTTTGGAGAAGCTAAATTTGACTGGCCTTGTGCAGCTGATGGTCTAAAACGTCTTTAAGAGATTATCCTGTAGTTTTCTTGCTGCTTATTCTAATTCCCCAAAGTCAGATATCACTCCAAGTCAGCAGCAGTTGAAGAACTTGTTAACACTACAGAGTGAGTCTTGAATGAAAAGAGAAGAGAGTAAGAGGAGGAAAAGCATAGCTAAAATGTAATGCAACTCTGTTTATCATACAGTGCACTGCCAAAACATATTTATCAAAAATAACATGTTGAACACAGTTCTCTGTTGGCCTCCCATCTCAGCTGAGTTCTCAGCTATCTGAATGGAATATGTAAATTTACAGTGTGACTGTTGGCATGCACAAATATGAGTTATACACAGGCAGAATATGAAGACTGGTTGCTCTGTTTAGAACACTTGAGGTCAAGAAAAAAAATCATGTTTTAAACTATGTTTTCAACTCAATTTGTATTGAATTTCTCTCAGGTTAACCTCTCTTTGTGAGAAGATAAATGAAGAGCATATTTAGGTCACAGATATTGCATGAAAACCAATTATTTCTTAATTCAAACAGGCATCTACTCCCACAAGCATATAAAAATAATGTGAATTATTAGAAACTATTAATAAATTAAGGAAATATTAATTGCCTCAATTGTTTTTACTGGCATTCATTCACTAGAGTTTTAAAATGTAATGATTTCTGTAACTGAAGACTGTAGGATTTACACCATACATGAGTCCATTCATGACTACAGGTTTTCTGATTTTTCAGAGGTGCTGAGATCAGTGCAGAGATGGGTGCTTGATTCCTTTTGAAAATAGGCAGAAGGCCTGGGCATAAAGAATCACAGGCCTCTTTAGAACATTTTGGCTTCTTTGGCTTTGCATTTTGGCAAAGTTGGAAGAGAGGGTTAGTGATATTGAAGAGGTTGGTTCACTAGGTATTACTACAGCTGACTTGGTGCCTTGCTTTGCTCTGCCAATGACAACCATCTTCAAAGAGTATTTTCATTTGTTGCTGATAATTATACAACCTGTAATTGGCAACCATATTTTCTCAATGTTGTCTGTGAATGTCACATAACTTTCAGTTCAATTATCTTTTAAATATGCTTTATGCCCAACTTGAGTTGCTTCATCAGCTTGTTCAAAGTAATGCATATCGACTGTTTCGGTGCTACCAAACCTTTTGTAGTAAATGACCATTTACCTTGGGATGTGACTTGATTCTGCAAAATCATAAAGTACTTCCAATGCTGACTCACTGCTTAGCTACGAAGGTATGTCTGCACTATGGAACCCATGTTAGTTCAGCTGTGTGAGCATATCCCGTAAGTACAGATGCAGTCTATGCAACAGATGGAGCTTTTTCATCGGAGCAGGAACCCATTTCTACAAATAACTCCAGCTGAGTTAATGAAAGCACTCTTCCATTGGCACAGCTACATCTCACTGAGGGCTTTTGTCAGCATAACTGTGGTTGTTGGGGTATGTTTTTCCTCATGACTCTCACTGACATAGCTACGCCTATATAAGACACAGAACAAGCCAGAGTCTGACTGCTCTACTTGGTGTACATACTTATATGTATTGAATCCAGCACATGCCACTAAAAGGTTGTTGTATATTTTATTTTACTACTTGCATGACTTAAGATATTTCACATGGACATTTCCTAGCACTTGCACATTACTTTAGGAGCAAGTGAGATCTCTACATCTCCTAACTGAGTGAAAAGCACTAGTGTACTGTAAGATTAGATTTTATTCAAAGGTTAATACCATGTTGATTCCACATAACATCTAGTAGAAGCACCAATGAAGAATGTGCTCTGACACACTCTGTTAGCAGGACTATTAGAGTCAAGTCATGAGCGCTTATTGATCAGTCAGATTGTGCATGTGGGAAAGAGGGCTTGGTCTCAAACCTGAGTCAGAGCCCTGGCTTAGGGTGCTATGCAGACACATCCAGAGTAAGAGTGCTTCTGATGCAGTCTACTTGGTATTATGGTGTTCGATTTTAATATACTGCTAACATAGTTCTGATTGATGCAAATCTGCTTTACAGAAATGCTAAGCAACATTTATAGAAGAGCTAGACAATGAAACACCATTGTCTTCAGGTTTTTGTTTTACTGGTCTTCAAGTGCAACCCTCTGCAAAGAACAAGTCTCTAATAGAAGCTTTTGTGATGCATAGAAATAAGGTAGATTAAAATATTTGCATGAATAGATTCCCATCTTTATTATGGCAGGTCACATACTGCTTGGTCTAATTTTAGTGCAGAGAGATGTATAGCTAGTGATGAAGCAATGAGTCATTCAGCCAAACACCATGTAGTTGTCACATAATATTGGCCAAATTGTTTGGCCATGCAAAAGCTTTTTCTGGAACCATCAAAGCCCAGACCTGCTTACAGCAGGTTTACAAATACCACTTATGGGTCTCCATTTCGTTCCTTGCTTTTTAATGCAATTGTTGAGCAAAAATTCTGGGACATTGCTATGCCGTGATTGAAAATTACATTACATTACATACACTCACTGGGTGATAAGATGTTTATCTATGTTCCAGGAATTGACTGGAAAGCACATGACTGTATTTTTGCCTATACTTGCAATAAGGAAATATTTCTGTAAAAATTACTATCATTTGTGGTCTCTTTCACTTCTGGGTGGGACAATGGAAATGTGTGAGTTGTTGTGCTTATGGAGTAATTAGAATCAGTTAATATACCAACCACAGCTATAGATTTCAACAGACTCTTTACTGTTTCTCACTGTTGCCATGCCTTGTAAACCTCTTCACAAAAAAAGAGGTGTGTTGCAATAATTCTTCATTCTTTCACAAGGGAAGTCAGTTGTCTGTGATAAGAGATCTGTAATTACAGGTGGCAAAATGTTTAAACTTTTGAGGCACGATGGAACTTTATTAGTATTAAGCAAATTACTTTGATCCAGCCTATGCAGAGGTGCAATTATTATCTTTGGAAAATTAAACACATTTTTATGTGCTTTAGAGCAGTCGTTTTCAAACTTTTTTCATTGGGACCGAGTTGTAAAAAAGTTATTTATGACCATGATCCAACATGTCATGCATTCCAGTCTTTTGGCGGCAGCAATAGGGGGCATCATGACCTAGCACCTGAGGGTCTGTGACTCAGCACTGGGTCCCGACCCATAGTTTGAAACCCACTGCTTTAGATAACTTTTTCTCATTATAGTTCGGCTGGTTTTGAATCTTCCACTATACCTTGCATATGCCTGAATTCTATTTAAATTCTCTTTGAAATTCTCTGCAGACCTGCGTCTTATTTACAGATTTTTTTCATTCAGGACAGACATGTATGCTTGATCTAGAGAAGGCTTCTAATAGTCAAATAATTTACAACAAGCCAGTCTTGTCTCTGGTGTTTCTTGAAGTCAAGTCTCTCAATTATCATGGGTATAGCTGTTCATGAACTTATAATTTACAGGTCCTCTTGAACTCTTTTTTCCTTTCCAAAAGAGGTGAAGTTGTCCCTTTCTCACAAACCCCATTTTAGTCTGGCTGTAAGGTCAGTAAATGAAACATGCAAGCTCTTGAGCTACTAAACTGATTCTGAATTGAGATCTGCTCATTTCTTGTTGAACAACCTCTATTCAATATTCCAAGAAATATTTACACAATATCTGGGTCTTTAATTTTGTTTCTTTGATTCATTGGCCACATATTTTAGATTCCTTCCACTTATACTAAAATAGTTGAATTAAACAAGGATTGGACCCTTTCATATAGGCCTGTTACAGACCTGTGCCAAGTTGCAGCTACTTGGACTATCCCTAAATAGAGAAACAATGTTATCCAGAGCTGGAGCCTGTTTTCTGAATTACTCTCAAGTTATCATTCAAAAGAGCCTGAACATAGTTGTAACGTTTGTGACTACTACCATATGCAAGCAACTAATGAATACTGTGCAATTCCTAGCAGATAGGTATTACAAAGTACTGCAAATTTCAAGCTCTAAAGAAAATGTAAATTTTAAATCAGATTTTCAGAGGGAAAAGGGAACAAGTGTAATTATTTTTAATGGAATATTTACGGTTTTGTGATGAGAGGAGTCAAAACATTTCACCAACAGTTTAATAGTTTTAACAACTTGATTCTTTATGGAAAATTTAAAAAATAGTGAGTTTTTTTTAAATCCTATAAAATGCTATTTTAGTATTGTAAAATTGTGCATGCACTACATGCTGCTGTTTATATCCAAAGGGACTGATTCTTGAGATGATGTAATTGTGATCATTCTTCTATAATAACAGTTTAAAAGAAGGATATTAAATATAAAAAAAATAAGAAGCAGTGAAGTATAGTCAAAAACATTTCAAATTCAGTCTTCCATTACCTTTTTTTTTTACCCACAGGATGATGGAGAGTACAGCTCCCAATATGGACTGTGGTGACTGTAGTGTCCTGGTGACCCCTATTTGACTTAGAATAAGGTTGGAGAAATGCATATGATCTTTCTCACTAGACCTGGGAAATTTTTCTTTAAGTCTTCTGTGGTAGAAATGCTCCCTTTAAAGGGGTTCTGGGGAAGATGTGGCCAGAGGAGTCTGCTCAGGATGCAGTACTGGAGACAACAGCGTTCAAGAGCTGGTGCAAAGATTGCAGATGACTATGGGATCTGCAGGTTTATTGGTGGACACAGGGTTCATATTTTTTAAAGAAGGGTGGGATGAAGCCAAACCTGGTGCCTCCCACCCACTGAAGGAACAATATGGGAAAAACTCAAAAGGGAGAATGCCCATGAGTATTCATCCCTTTAGCCACCTCCCCGTTTTACCACTGGAAGGTAAATCCAGCCTTTTGACACTAATTTAAATCAAAGTAACAAGACTGCCAGCAGCAATATTTTATTATTTTGAGTGCTATATGGAGGTTAAGCATTTTTACCAAATGAAAATTATATTCTGAGGTCAGTTATAGCAGTGTAAATTTGATTTAATTACATGTAGCCATAACCCACCCAGGAGACACTGCAAGTAACAGACTTTGGCAGAGTCTGGGAATTTTCCACACTGAAACAGAGTCTACACTGCTTAAAGCCTGTTAGTACCAAAGTTTCTGAGCCTGGGTTAACAAACTCAGGCTTGTGCTATAGGACTAAAAGTAGCAGTGTAGATCCGCAGTTGTCACACTTTTTTTCCCTCAGGACTCAGTTAAAAAGGATCATGTATTCCCGTGACCCAACAATTACATCTTTTAGCAATGCATTCTAGTCTTTTGGTGGTGGCAGCAGGGGGTTCCATGACCCAGTACCTGAAGGTCTGCAACCCAGTACTGAGTCCCAACCATAAGTTTGAAAACCACTGGTGCAGATGATGCTACTTGGCATCTGAGACCCACTTCCCTCATGGAGTTTTAGAGCCTGATATCCAATTCAAGCAGAATCATTGTCTGCACCACAAGCCCCACAGAGCAAGTCTGACACAGTTGATCTGGGCTCTGAGACTTGGTACTAAGGGTCTTTTTTTGAAGTGTAGACAGACCCTGAGACTCCTGGGCAGGTTTAAGTAACCCATGGGGTGCTGTAATAAGTTTTACAGTGGGAGTGCTGAGAGCAATGGATCAAATTATAAACCCTGTATATAATGGAAACCACTTTAAGCCTGAAGGTGCAGCAGCACCCCAATTCAAGCACCTATGAGTAACCGTCTGTGTATGCAAGCAAAAGACTTTTGTACAATTACAGATCTGCTTGAGAAACTGATATGGGATAAGATACAATCAGATAATACATGTTTATCAAAGGCTATTTACCAAAAAGTGATAAAAGATTACAGACTAAACTGATGAGAAAGATGATTTGTAGTCTCAAAACAACTCAAGAAACAAACTGAGAATTACCAGAAAAAGGTATAAAAACATAGAGGAAACTGTCATCACTTCACACACTTACCCTTTGCTCTACCAAGCTGCCAAAAATCTTTTCAAACCTGATTCTAATTTTGTTGATTCTTCACAGATATTTCCCCTCAGCAGTTCAGTATTGCATCAAAACTGTGTACACTAGCATTAAATTAATGTAAACCTTTACACAACAAAGATAACTGTGTGCATTAAAGCTGCTGTTACTGTTTTGCTTAATCCCATCATAACAATAATTACCACCTAATATATTCTAAGCACTGTATATTAACTAATGAATCATCATACTCTCCCTGTGAAATGAGTATTATTATCTCTATTTTACATATGAGGTATCTAAGACAAATATCAAGAGCCAGCTTCTGATCTCATATGATTTTTAAAATGAGATCAGTGAAATTACTCCTGCATTACACCAGCATAACTGAAATCAAAATGTGGCCCTCACTGAGTTGCAGAAAGCTGCACCATGAGTCATAGGAAAACTGGGATTAGAATCCTTAACTCCCACTCCAGGCACTCATTGTCTCTGATATGCAAGCCTATCGTAGTTTCACCATTAAAAGGTTAATCCTAACTAGCAAAATGTCCAAATACAGCATAAGCACTCCATCTCCCCCCCCCCCCCCCAACTTCCACCCCATAATGACTACTGGAGCCTGACAGTGAAATAATTGGCGATGAAATACACCTTGCAGGGAAATAAAATTGTTGTCAGATTTTATAGGCAGTTGCAATAAACAAAAAACACAAATGTATGATGTTCAATGTTGTATTATAATTAAAGGCAGCACAAACAGCTAGCTGCTTTGGCTGGAAGCTTAATTCATTTCAAACATTAGTGGCAATTTTTTAGGTTTTTTTATTTTTTGGCCTGTTCAGGGTACATGTAGAATGGCATCTTCCTACTGCAAATCTGTGGTTTAGTAGCTTGCATCTCCTCTGCATGCAAGGAATTAATTCTTCCCTGCGCACCTGTGCTTTGAACAAGGCAAAGAGGGGGCAGAGTCAGCAGAAAAAAAAAAGTATGCCCTGCAGGTTTAGCTTGTACTTTTGACATTTACACAGTATTCTGCTCTAGTATTTATTCCAATATTAAAAAAAAAAAAAAATCACACTTCAGAAAAACCTCAGCACTGCTTGACACATACGCATACTGCTAAAAGATAAAATACGCAAACCCATGCATGTCAAAGGATAATAGTCTGAAATAAATGTTTGGAATATTTTAATAAGCTATTGATTTTTTTTTCACCATACAACACAGGAGAGCAGGAAAAGTGCATTGTCCAACGGGTAGACTTCTTCCTGTTTTGAGCTGTGAAGTATCACGCACCTTCAAGGTTTCTTACCTAATGTTTCCTTTAGTGTTGCCATAATGTCATGCTCATGACATGTGAATGGTTAAGTGCTATGCAGCAGAAAGTGTATGTTTTCCCATTAGGTGGCTCACATTTGCGTTCCCTGTTATCCTTGGTTGCAGAGTGGCTTCACATTTTTCATTACAGCATAAGGGCATAGATCATCTCCAGGTCAGATTCTACATATGAGCACAAAGTTGGCCATGGCCAAACTTCTGTAATTTACCAGGTTCTTGGCATAGCATTGCTGAGCAATTCTGACCCCTGCACTGCAAACATGTATTGTTTCCCAGTGCTCAGTGGGCTGGATCACAAATCAAAAACAGATTAATGCTTTATACCAATCAGCATCAGGCGTACAATTCCCTGTTCTGCTATTGTTGCTTTCCCTTAAATGTATCAGATTGTCATGTCCAGCAGTATGTCCACCCAACTCTGCCTCATTCTCTCAAAATAAATGAGTAATGAAGGCATTTCTATTTTTGAATCTGGCAGCCCTGATTCACACTGACTCCTGTGTAAAAGTTTCATGGGAAAATCGAAGAGTGGCGGCATATCTCATTTTTTTATGAATATTGCGCTATCTGTGGAATGCATGGCTTACTCTATTGTATAAAAAAGTCATTTATTTATGCAGAGGCAAGGCACCTTGTTGATTAAGTGCTGCCCCAAATCTATTACCATGAATTATATTTAAATTCATAGCAGGTTTTTCCCCTTTTCAAGGTAACATGGTTGACTCTATGAATACAAAAAAGAAAGACATAAAAGCAGCTTAGTCAGCAATTATTAAGAATAAAAAAAGCATAATCTTACTTACTCTTCTTAGGCATTTCTATGCACTTCCAGCTTGTTAGAAATGATGAAAGCTCATTAAGCTAAATTTTGTTTCATTTTGAGAGCAGTATAAATCTATTCCCATTTTACTATATTTCAGAGGCCAGACAGGTATATTTTCTGAATCCTTTAAATACCATTTTCTAGATATCTCAGACTTCAACCAGAATTACTTAGCCCAATTCTGGATAGTCTTATTGAAACTCCCAGCTTTTGGATGATTGGATGCTACTGCAATACACAGACTCCCCAAGAATGCACTGTAAGTACTACACATGCATCCTCAATATAAAGTGGGGCTGGGAGCAACACCTGCTTGCAAAGCTCCTACAGTTTTGTCAGTCAAACTTCTTCATTTTACCCTAGATCATAGGGATAGTCAATACAGACCAGAATCCATTTATCAACAGGAGGTGGGGGGAGTATGTGGCCTAACCACAGGTATAAATTTAAGGGCCTCCTGAGAAAGCATCTTCTCAAGTACAGAGATCCCTGATAGAATACAAAAGCACAGAAAATATCATAATGCCACTACGTGAATCCATACTGAGCTCACCCCTTGAATATTACCTCCAGTTCTGGTCATATCATCTCAAAAAGAATATAGTGGAACTCAGAAAGGTCCAGGAAAGGGCTAAAAAGATGATCAAGGGTATGGAACAACTTGCACATAAGGAAAGACTAAAAAGACTTTGGCTATGTCCACACATACATCACTATTTAGAAATGAGTTATTTTGAAATAAAATCCTTATTTCAAAATAAGTTAATTTGAATTAAGGGAAAGCCTGCTTTTGAAACAGCTGTTATTTCAAAATGGTTATTTTGAAATAAGGCCGTTTGGACACGTTGTTTTGAAAGTTGTTTCGAAACAATGGTGTTGTTTCAAAACAACATGTCCAAACAGTGTTATTTCAAAATAGCCATTTCAAAACAACAGCCATTTCAAAATGAATGGGGTTTAAGCTGTTTCAAAATGACCGTTCTTATTTCAAAATGACAGAGCCTGTCATTTCGAAATAAGAAAACGTCATGTGGACATTCAGTTTTTTATTTCGAAACAGTGTTGTTTCGAAATAAAAGACTCGTGTGGACATACCCTTTGAGTGTTCAGCTTAGAAAAGAAAAAGACCAAGGAGTGGGTTATGATAGAAACTGATAAAATCATGAAGTGGAAAAAGCAAGCAGAAATGTTGTATGTCCTTTTACACAATACAAAGAACAGGGTTCACCAGATGAAATTAATAAGCAGCAGGTTTAAAACAAACAAGGTGAAGCACTTTTTTCACACAATTCACAACTAATCTTAAGAACTCACTTCTGTGGGAAGTTGTAATGGCCATCAGCACAACTCAACTAAAAACTAATGATAGATGAATTTAGCCAGATCTTCTTTTGAACTAAGACGGTGAGGCAGGCAACTTTGAGTCTCTGACTATCACAAACCGGGACTGGATCACTCCATAATTGCCCTCTTTTGTAGACTCCCCCAAAGGTCTGACATGGGCCACTGTTGGAGACAGGATACTGGACAAGATGGATCAGAGTCTGACACAATACCACAAAAACAATGAAAATCCTGTGGCACCTTAAAGACTAACAAATATCTTCAGGCATAAGTGCTTGTGGGTTCCAACCTGCTTTGTCAGATGCACAAAGTGGAAACTACAGTTAGGAGGTGTAAATACACTTAGAATCATAGAATCACAGAAACTGGAATGGACCATGACATGTTATCAAGTCCAGTTCCCTGCACTCATGGCAGGGCCAAATACTGCTATTATGCCATCCCTGACACGTGTTTGGCTTATCTGCTCTTAAAAACCTCCAATATAGGTGACTCCACAACCTGCTGAGGCAACTTATTTCCAGTGTTTATCACCCTGACAGTTAGGTATTTTTTCTTAATGTCTAGGCTGAGCCTTTTTTGCCATAATTTAAGCCCATTGCTTCTTGTCCTATCATCTGCTATTAAGGAGAATAATTTTTTCTCCTTCTTCCTCATAACAACCTTTTAGGTATTTGAAAACTGTTATCATATCTCCTCTCAGTCACCTTTTTTTTCTAAACTGAACAAACTCAGCTCTTTCAATCTTCCCTCATAGGTTAAATGTTCCAGACCTCTCATCATTTTTGTTGCCCCTCTCTGGATTTTCTCCAGTTCCTCCACATCCTTTTTGAAATAAGGCACCCAAAACTGGACACAGTATTCACGTTGAGGCCTAATCAGTACAGAGTAGAGTGGAAGAATCACTTTTTGTGTCTTACTTGCAATACTCCTGTTAATGCACCCTAGAATGGCGTTAGCTTTCTTTGCAACAGTATTACACTGCTGACTTATATCTAGCTTGTGATCCACTATTACACCCAGTACTTTTCCTTGGAAGAGTGAGAAACATTACAGCAGGGAGGGCAAGTGCCATACAAGAGTCAATTCAGTTAGGGTAGATGAGGTTCATTCACCACAGTGGTTAGAAGGTGAGACTGTGTGAACAGAGTCAATTACTTTTTGTAATGAGCTAACCATTCCAAGTCTCTATTCGGATCCAGTCTCATTGGCTGTGTTCACACAGCCTCCTTATTTCAAAACAACAGAGGTTGTTTTGAAATAAGATTTCAGCTGTTCACACGACGCACGGTTGTTTTGGAACAACGGAAGCTGTTGTTCCGAAACAACCACGTTGTTTCAAAACAAGTAAAACCTAGACCGTGGGCGAAACAACGCCGTGCGAACGTGTTGTTTCGGAACAAGATGTTCCGAAACAACAGTTCAAAGCGTGCCCCCTCAGCACCCTGGTCAGGGGACACCCCTCAGCACCCTGGCTACGGTGCTGAGGGGTGTCCCCTGGCCAGCTCCTGCACAGGCACCGGCGGGGTTCAGCGCTGCCCAGC
>ML681979.1:10060152-10107290 GCA_007922195.1 Podocnemis expansa
ACCCCTCAGCACCCTGGCTAGGGTGCTGAGGGGTGTCCCCTGACCAGTGCCTGCACAGCAGGGCTGCAGGCACTGGCGGGGAGCAGCGCTGGGCAGTGCTGAACCCCGCCGGTGCCTGCAGCCCCCTGCGGAAGTGAAATAGCAAGTTCACAGTTTGAACCTGCTATTTCGTTTCCTGCCTTTTTCCTTATTTCGAATTAACATTTTGTTAATTCGAAATAAGGTGTTTTGAAATAAGCGTTATTTCGATATATGATTGTTGCGAAACAACCATATCAAAATAACTGGCTGTGTGAGAACACAGCCATTGTGTCAAGTTTGCAGATGAATTCTATTATAGCTGCTCCCAATATAGCTTTGCACAACATAGCTGCTCTTAAATTCTTACATACTGAACCCAAAGTCTATTAGTAAAAATGGGAATCTTCTCATTGATATCTGTGGACATTGGATCAGGGCCTATATTTCAATGCCTGTTTCTGCGGTACTGCACACCTGCAGCTCACACTGAAGCTAATAAAAACGCTTGACTACCAAGAACAGCCTTTATAAAGAAAGTGAAATTATTTAAGCTGGAGCTGCTGCTAAAATGTGAGAGAAACAAAATTTGTAGTCAAATCCACAGTCACAGAGGTTTTGCTTATATCAATTCTACATAAATCCTGTCTGGTTTTCACTTGCAGGAACGTAGATCAATAGAAAGGCATGCCATGAATCTTTATTTTCCATGGAAAACAGATTCTAAGCAACTGTTTAACCTGTTTTTTCTGAAGGTCTGAAGGTTGTTCCTCTCAAACCAGTGGTGAACACCAACAAAGTGAATTGAAACTGCAATAAGAATAAAGAGAACTACTGTTCTTATTGAAAACAAGACCTTAGGATGACCTCTGGAAAAACAATCACTCCAGGAGCAATCAGTTCAAACATCATAAAAAGCCAATGTACATTTTCTGTTGAACAAAATTAAGTTTAAGTGTCAAGAAAGCAACTTTACTTAGAGACTATTCTGAGAAACAGCAACAGAGAAGAGATCCTCATTTACAGCATTTCAGGTTGCAACATATAAAGACTGTCCAGATAGTCAATTTGCAGCTCTGGAGCTATAAGAAAATAATCAGTTCTTTTTATCTTTAATTCTTTCTCACTGCCATGCCTATTATATTTTGAAATGCAGCTAAAAAGAATTGAAGGTTCTGGGGTTTGAATCCATTACTCAGATGATTTCTGAACATAAACGCTCCAAGTATGCTCCTCTGATACATGCTGTCCCAGTCATTTCCTAGAACTGAGTTTGGAAACAGCCCTTTTTATTGCTCATTTCTCACAGCTAAAACTCAATGAAATTCAATTATCACAAAAACAGTCAGTAGGCTTCAATTTTGCGTGTCTTGTTACTTTTTTAAATTTGGAGTGCCTCCCGATTGCTGTCACAGCTATTGCATTGTCTAAATCAATTGCCATGGCATGCTCACTAAATTGAGAAATGTTGTTGTGAATGCATAAAAAGTCTCAAGCATCAACAGAACCAATTACAAACAGAGAGAAAATAAAAGGTAGAGGAATTTCTCATCTGCTGCAAAACTTTTTATTCCTTTGTCTGATTTCCTTTGAGGATTCATTGAGGGACAAATAATACTTCACCCCCTCTACCATGGAAATGCTGCATGTTCGTTTCAAAAGCTTCTTGAGCAGGCAAAAATACTTGTAAAAGAATAATTCAAAGAGAGAGGCATATGCATGCAATTCTCATGGCTCCAGGCTTGTAAAGTCCTCTTCTGTGTGAAAAATTATCCCTTTGCTTTCAGAGTTTATTTCAGAGACGTCTTTAGGGCCAGATTGAGCCTGACACTTATATAGGTATGGGGTGAGGAAAGCACAATGTATAAGGATCAGAAACAAAGGCACTTGCACTCAAGGACTGCTCCCATGCTACAATCCTTAAAGAGGGTGAAAGAAGGCAAATTGAGAAAAGAGATGAGACAGCACCTCTGTCCCTACCATACAGCAGCTAGTGAAGCTGTCAGTCAATCTGAGACAGGGTAGAAAGCTACACGCTACAACAGGCACTGATTCCAAACACAGGGCCTTCAGGAAACAGTCTGACTTCTAGTGCTTCTACTGATTGAATGGAGCAGTTCTATATTCCCCTGCCTTTATATAATCTATCCTCTTTAAAGATAAACTGGTTATTTTGGTTACATTTTGTCAGTCAGATAAGTTATGACATATTGTTTCTGTTTTCTGAGTGGGTGAGTGTGCAAGCCATTCTAGAATGAATTCTTTTACAGGTGAATGTAAAATTCACTGTCCACAAAAGCCCACAAGCAGCTTTTTTGCCTTGCTCCTCCCTAGAACCAATCTGAAACACAGTCACACAACTAACTGTGGAAAATTAACTCAAAAGTGAGCACAAACATGGATGGAATTAATTAATTTTAAAAACACTTTTTGCAGAAAAATATTTGCACTGTTTGTTCAGGTTGACATCTTTACTTGTTGTAAAGCTGGTTGAAATTATCTAAATGATACTTTCAGATAAATGTTTTGTATTAAAATATTGATTAAAATTTTTCTTGTTTTGGACCAGCCTTTTCTCTGTTTTCCCTCTACTTTTGAACATTCTCTTACTATCCCCCACCTTCTCTTGTTTTCTCATTTTCCTTGCCTATCCCCAAATTCTTTCTCCTCTCTATTTAAGTTTTTAATAGCCTAGGGCAGTGGTTTTCAAAATTAGGATCGGGACCCAGTACTGGGTCTCAGACCCTCAGGTATTGGGTCATGGCGCACCCTGCTGCTGCTGCCTAAGGACTGGAATGCATTGCTCAAAGATGTAATTGCTGGGTCACAGGCATAATTTTTTTTTCATGTGGGTCCCAAGGGAAAAAAGTTTGTATGCAGATTCTATTTTTATGTGCTCAGGGTGAATTAGCTGCTGCTGCTGCCTTTGACTCAGCTGTGGAAAGCAGTGAACAATGTTAAAAGCACAGCAGGGAACAAAGGAAGCACTTGAGTCAATCCTAGCTAGGCTTGCAGTCTGCTAGCCAATCAAAGACAGTCAGTCACAGGAGCTCACCTTACTAGCTAGTCTCGCCTCTGACCCTAGGAGCCCCAGGGGTCAGACCCCACACTTCACCAACTAGCTGGTGATAGGCAGCTGCCCCCTACCCCTTTCCCCACTGTCAGCAATCCAGTCAGATGACTGACAACTGCCACTGAACAGTTGAGTGATCTCAGCATCTCGGGGTTCCCTAGCCCTGGCAGAATAAAAATTGATGAGATCAGGGCCAAGAGAGGCTCTGAACTGCATCTGGAGCTACCCACAGCTCCCTCCTCCCCAACTTCCCTAGCCTTAGCTCAGCAAAGCTGTGGCAGCCAGACAGAGTCTCTGCTCCTAAAGTCAGAGCAGGAGACTCTGTAAGGTGGGGTGGAGTGGGACGGATGGATATACAACCTGAAATGTGGGTCCCTGATCGGAAGCAGGCCGACACTGAGCAGATGCGAATTGGATGCAGATCCACATTTTTGAGGATGGGATGAATCATTTGATGATTACCCGGACTGTTCATTCCCTCTGAAGCACTGGCATTGGCCCCACTTAGAATACAGGACAGTGGATTAGATGGGTCGTTTTTATGCTCTTATACTCTTTCCATGTAGCCACAAAAGAAATACAAAGACTCCCTTTATCTGTCCTGCCATACAGATACTCCATAAATCTTCCACCCCAACACATATCAACACTCCTCATATATAAATCTGCCAAGTCCCTGTGTACACAATCACACTTTATTTCTTTCGTAGCCCCTCTACAAGTATTATGTTGGAGGATGCTTGAGAGCTCTTTTTAAAGCTTTGAACAAATACATTAAAGGGAGGTTTGGGAATGACTGCCTGTTTCTTTCTCTGGTTAATGGTAAATTCTTCTCAGTCTATGCAATTTCTAATACGCCCATCACCATAGTATGCAGGCACCACCAATATAATTGGCATGACTTCTGTTTAAGAAGGGCAAGATTCTCTGGCAGAGACTGCTTTTACTGCAGGGCCTCACATAAGTGCTTCTGAAAGCAAAGCTTCAAAAACATTTCTTAGATCTACTTTTCATGTAACACCAACAAAGAATAGAACCTCCCCACATAAAAAAAAAAAGAATGAATCCTTATAAACCCCATTCCCTGCAGACCAAAGGGGTGAGATAGAGAGAGATTAAAGTGTTCACTTTGTAAAAGGCTAGGGTGCCCAGACACTTGAGGACTGCTGCTGTATAAAAATCTAGATAGATGTGGTATAATCAGATTTTGAAATGAAACAACCAAACAGCATTTATTCTTTATGAAAAAAGCCTTACATTGTTGATTCCCTCCCCTTCTAATCAAGGATTTCACACCCCTATTTCAAATTGTACAATTTGGACATATTCTTCAGTATCAATATTATCAGCATGCTCTGAGGGACAAAGCATAGGCTTTCTCCAAGAGAAATTATCTTAAATGTTCATTCACAGAGTGAAACAAACAAGGAGTCCTCTGGCACTTTACAAGACTAACAAATTTATTTACCACATGAACTTTTGTGGGAGAAAATCCCATTTCATCAGATGCTTGAAGACAGAGAGGTATTTTCTCCCATGAAAGGTCATCTGATATATCAATTTGTTAGGTTTTAAAAGTGCCACAGGATTCCTTGTTGTTTTGCTGAACTGGACTAACAGGGCTGCTCCTTTGGAACTTGTCATTCATATAGTAGTGGTGCTATTTACTTGCTTCTGAGGTTTTCCTGACATTTTTAATATTTAGATTACTAGTTATGGCTGCAGTCAGGATTGAATCCCCATGTGTATGGTGCTGAATAAACATAATACGACAGTCCCTGTTCTGAAAAATTTGCTATCTACATTACATATTTAACCACAATGAGTAACCCCATTGACTTAAAAGTAGACCTAAGAAACTTCGCAGAGCACTACAGCTAAGCAGGTACATAAGTCTTGACAGGTTCAGGGCCTATCTTGATGTCAAACCATAACAAGTAGATTTTATATACAATGGGCAGGAGGACGGGACTATCAGGTAATAGGGCTGTGTGTTTATGTAGGCTAGAGAGTTGCCCAAGTTATAAATTTTAAAAATGGCTGTTTGCACATGCTTAGTAAAGGATTCCTATGGCTTTGCAGTTAAATTCCTCAAAGACTCTATCTGCATTGAGCATGCACAGTGCTCAGCATGATTTTCAATCAATTGTAATGGGCTAGGCCAGAGCTGCACAGTGAAACTGAAAGCATGGAGCCTGTTTCTAGTGTGCTCTGCGTGATTGCTTCCTCAGTGTAATGCTTCCTGATATAAATTCAAAGGAGATTAGCACTGAACTGGAGGGTGGCGGGGACTAGACTGGAACAAAGAGTTTGGAGGAAGAAGATGAGGACTGGAGGCTAGCATGGGAAACCTGAGCAAAGAGACTGAGATTGAGAGCTGGGGAGAAAATGGGACAGTTTAGGTAAGGAGTTTAAAACCGGATAAGGGAGGCCTGGGGCTGGCTGGGCAAGGAAACTGATATTTGGAACCAATGGAGCAGGTGGAAAGGAGAATGGGGGTAGGGGAGACAGGGTGTCAGGAAGAACTGGGAACATAGCAGTAAGGAGCCTAAAGCCATAGGGGAACTGAGGATATGTGGATTTGAAAAGGGTTAAGACTGGGACTTTCTAGGAACAGGGACAGGGATGAGAAGCCTGAAACGACTAGGTCCTGTGGAGATTGTGACTGTCCAGGAAAGTCATTGTCAGGGCCAGGGTAGTCAAGCCTACCAGGTAGAGCTAGAGTCAGGCTACTAAGCAGGATCTGAAGCAAAGATCAGAACTAGAATCAAGAACCAGATCAAATCCAAAGTCAGAAGTAAGGAACCTCTTGCTAGAGGATGGATGGATTGTATCTTGCCATCCAAGTGATACTGAAAATCAGGGGCAAGTGCAGGGAATGGGTCACAGTGAACCACAGTATCTCCCATGCTCCTGAATTGCATTCTCCAGGGATGCAGTCTCCTGAGTTACCAGCCCCTATGGTTTCCATGAGGTTGGGTAAGACTTGGGAAGGTTTGGGCCTTTCTCCTGCATGAGAATTTACAGAGTCTGAGCCATGTCTACATTCATGAAGTTGTCTTCAGCACTAAAATTGATAAGAGCCCATTGTGATGGGAGCTGCTGTTCCGAGGTTTTACTCCAAAATGTTGCTCAGGCTTGACTCCCCTCCCCGATCCTGACTTTTGGAGCAAAGGATCCTGGCATCCCGATATGTAGAGAGTGTGTGTCCAGCCTCACTGCAGTAAAAAATACAAGTTGTTGCATCAGTGCTGTTCCCTTTCTCCAATGGTCAAAATCACCTTCAAGCCAGCTCAGTTTGCACTGGATTGGGGATTAGGCTTTGGAGTGATGGCACAGCATCACTGTGACTCCCCTCTTCTCTTTCCTCCACTCATCAAGCTTACAACCAGTGCAAATTGATAAAGAATGTATACAGGACCTCAGGAATCTTCACATGTGCTAGTTCATCTTTGACTGCCTTGCTCAGTCCTGCTCAGAACAGGTACAAGTGTGCTGCCTCAAGTTTGTCATTAAGTAACAGAAATGTGTGGCAAGCCTTTTTCATGGAGACTTCAGTCAAGCATGTGCCATGGGAGTCATCAAAAATTGCACAGAATGCCTGGAGGAAAACCTTCCAATCTGTCAGTGTTGCACTATTTCATTTCAGCAAATGAAAGGCCCAGCTGATCACCAGTGGGACTTGTTGGGATAGGTCCGGGAATGGACCTGAAAGAACAGGTGACACTATTTAAATGATATCCTGAATTTCTGACAATTTCCATTAAAATATTTGGGTAAGGACATGGCGGAACCCTCTGGCAAGCCAACAATCTAAGTCTAGAATGCTGTGTCCATTGCTTGTAGCTTAGCCACCTCCTTATGGAGGACTTGGTTTTTCACCAGAAGCTGCATCTGTTGAGCAAGCAGAACATGATTCTTTGCTCAGAGATGAATGACCCACTCTTGCAAACCTGACACCCATGTGGTTCACTGGACAATGGGATGCCTGCTCCCTTAATATCCTTACTGGGACATTGATCATGGAGTGATCATGGATATCTGTGCAAACTGCAATGGCTAGGACGTGGATAGTCAGAGCTAATGGTCTGGAGCCAGAATTAGGCTTAATGGGGGTAAGGCTGAAGCCCATACTAAAGACAGAATCAGAAACCAGGGGTCAGAGCTGGAGTGACAAGCCTGGAAACAGAACTGAGGATCAGAGCTGAGGTTGGAAATTAGGAACCAAAGCTGAGATCTGAAGCCAGGAATGAGAGCAAGGTCAAGGAGCAAGTTCTGTAGTGGCAGCCATTTTAGAGAGGGGGGATCTGAGGCTCAGCAATATTAAGGTGAAAAGTATCCACTAATTAGGTCAATTTAAGACATCTAAGCCCCAAGTTTTCAGAATTCTAAACATTATGTAACACTTTATATGTTCAAAGCGTAGCTCCTATTGAGATCTGTTGTCTTTATGAGTAGCCAACACCCTAGCAAATCAGAAAACAAAGAACACATGAGTGACAAGCTGTGAAAAGTCTGCTTTAATTGACTTGTTTAACTTCACAAGGGAACTCTGTGGTGGAGGCAGGGATGGAATCTAATTCTTCAGCACAAGATTCAATGGACTTTACCATGAGACTGTCCTATTTATTCCTTTAATCCTTTGCCCCACTCATTATATACCTTCCGCCTGTATGGAACTTGTCATTGGGCCCCTGCCTTGCAAATCTCTCTGGTCACCCCTGACATGCAGCTAAATTGGCTGAAGACCATCCAGCTGATCCATCTTTGAACCACACCCAGGCAACATCCAGAGACATTCATGCTTCATACTATTTACTACCTCTCCCTTGTGTCGTGCACAGACACCAAAAGGTGAGACCTTTTGCCACTTAAGGAGAGTAAGAAACCCAGTGGAACAGTCTGTTCTCCACTCTGTTCACACTGTCCAGGGATATACACTTGTGGCTACTTCTTCGAGCCATAATCAAGGAAACGTACCTGGTGTTGGTCACAAACTTGTCCAAGACCTAAGAGAGAGCATGGTGCATGTCTACATGGAATGAATCAAGTTGCAGTCCCTTTTCTGGCTCCTCCAGAACTTCTTACTGAGGGTCTGGATGTGCGCTTCACAATACCATCTGATCTATACACATCCACATACATTCCCCCCCAAAGTCATTCTCGACCTCTTCATGTTGCTCGCCAAGATGGCCATCTATTACAGAAGCAGGAGGAAGCTTGGATAGTAGAGGATGCTTTGTGACTGATGGACCTAGTTCCATTCCCTTGTGAAGTCATGTCTCTGAGCAGAGTTCCTTCCCAAGGTGTCCATTGATTCCTTAGACACCTAAGGAACAATGGACACTATCAGAAGCTCTCTGTTCAGTGTCACCTTCCAGTTACCTGACTTTTGTCTGGTGACTTTCACTCCCATTCCAGTATTCCCATGTATTGTCCACGGGAATAATCTATGGCCTGGGTCTGCTTGTCCCTTCCCCTCTGATAAGAAGGAGGACCTTCCACTATTGGTAGGCCTAGGCCCATGATCCCCTTGGTTCCACAACAGATACAAACCTTCCAACTTCTGCAGCAAATTAAGAAAGGGCTTTACAATAAATAGACTTCTACACAATGCAACCATTTCATCCTCAGAACAAGTTTATCCTGTACACTGCATGAGGCAGGGGTACGATTGCAAAAAAATATATTTTGTGATCATGTAGTCAAAGACTGTAACATTATGCACATACCAAGGGGGTCAAGTTGAGGTCACATAGGCCCTACCTAATTTTTGAGGTTTTTCTACAAACTTAAAATGTTCTTTTAACATAATTGTGTGTGTGTTGCATTTATATATATATATAATATCTTCTTGTACCTAGTTCACTTTAACTAATTTTTTTAATCAGCAAAATTTAAAAAAACCTGTTCTTTTAAAATAAATAATTTGGCACCCTTGCCTATTTCTAAATTTATATTTTTTGAAATATCCACATATTTCTGCCTTATAATATTATTAAATGAAAGAATATACAATAATTTTAACAGATTTTCTGGCTGTTCTTTATTTTCCAGTCAATACCCAGCCTATAATCCATTTGCTGCCACTCCACCAGTCAAGCCAATCCCCCTTACATATAACGAAACAATCAAATCAGCTCTGGGGAATTCAGAGACACAAAATTTGTGAGCCCTGTGCTCAAATGAATCTGGGAACAGCAAGGAAAGACAACATTAAGCCATTTTTCTGTTCATGCAATCCTAAATGCTAGAGAATCTAGAGAATACTTCATTTCCATGCACAAATTAGAGCAGCCTCTTGGCTTGAGTGGGGTCACTTCATGCACCTCACATGCCATTATCCTGAAGAAAGCTGCATAACAAGCTCTATATCAACTGAGGATTCCTTCCACTTAGGGCACCTTTAAGTCCCATTCATACTGCAGGACTGATAAAACTGGTCTCAGCACAGGACAGGATCTGGCCCTTTGAGCTGGCATAATTCTTGTGTACTTAGTTTTATGAACAATACACTGATTTTAAAGATACTAAGAATTCAAAGTGGCTGCATAGGAATTTAGAAGCAGTTTCCAAAAGCAGTGCTAAGCCATAAGGTTGAGATTGAATTCTAAGTTATTTCTGAGAGTACTTGTAAATAACCTTAGTGGGTGTCCATGTAATGCCTTGTGTAATCAACTGTGAAGAAGTCTCAAATTTTGCCTTGCACTCCTTCCAGCCTTACAGTGGCTCAGATCCAGGACAGTGTTTATAAAGTTTCTAAGCAATCACACTGGGTGACAGTTTTTCCCTGAGAGGCAGGTGGTGTAATGAGCATCTCTAGTCTATCAAATCTCAGAGTCAAAAGGGTAGGGATTCAGTGACAATGTGTACTACAGAGCTTGTGGTGTTTAAAAAGACAGAGTTCCCATTTTTTGAGACCCTAATTATATAAAACTTGGAGATGTAAATTGTATTGAAGTTTAAGTTTCACTATACACCTCTCCAAGAACTTCTCTCAAACAACTCCAGATGCATTTTCAATTTAGGATTGAAGTTGCTCACTTTTATCACCAATTGGAAGTACTTTTCATCCTGTCAGAAGAAGAAAGATGGAAGGTGCAGAATGATGGACAAAACGAGTGTGAAAAAGCAGGCTTGTTTTTAACAAATTGCAAGGCTTTATGAGACAATTTCTCAAATAGGCACAACCATTTGAGAATTTGGCTGTACACATCCTCTCTCCACCCTTCATGACTCCATGGAATTATAATGAAGAAGAAGGATGGTGTATCCTTGTGCGTGCATAAGTGCACTCCTCTCTAAACTACAGTGCAAAGGACAGTGCTGCAACTGAAAATGCCTGTTGTGGGATGTCATGTTGTGTATCTGTTTGGCTGAGCATAGTAAAGATAGTAGCTGGCTTTACTTGGGGTGAAAGGAACAGAAAAAAGTTTAATCTGCTCTCAGAATGTCCAGTTAGACCAGTTCTTTTCCTGAAATGATTATTAGTATTTTAAACTGGTATAGTGTGTATAAAGGCAGTAGAAGTTGACATAGGCATGTGATATTGCATGATTATTGCTGTGAATTAACCATAAGAATGTTTTCGACAGAAGACATAAACTAGAGTTTGCAACTGAGGTTATGTCTACACTGCAAAACACCTGGCCCATATCAGCTGACATGGACAAGTGGGGCTTGAGCTACATGTCTGTTTAGTACAGCTGTTTGGGCTTGGGCTGTAGTCTGGCCTCTAGGAATCAGTGATGGGGGAAGGGTTCCTGTTGAAGAGATTACTTTTATGCTGCTAGGATTTTACTGCATTATGAATGATGTTAGAGCAGTAGATATTGGAAAGGCTTTTTTTATTATTTTTAATCTAAATAAATAAATAAATAAACAAATAAATAAAGACACTTGCAGAAGTGCACTTGTTTTTTTCACACCTTTTGGCAAAAAAGTAGTTGTCAAATTAACCAGAAGGTTACCTTTTTCTTCTGATTTTGTTGTTTAGCTATTAAATCTACCAGTCTCCAGTGGGGGAGGATGTGGAAGAGCAGGTGGAACAAGAGGAACAGACATGAGGAAAACACATGCTGAAGTGACAATTTTTACGTACTTTAGAATGGAAGTTTATGGGCTTTTTGTCGCTAGTAGTCACAGAAGAGTGGCTCAGTTTCATTGCTAGTAGGCTTGGAAGGATCTCAGTTGCCCTCTGTGCAGCTGCACAAGAGACTTAAGAGGTTAGAACTGTGTGTGTAAGTCATCTTCTCATATGTGAATGCAAATACCATGGTGCTAGGGGCACAGTATAAAAACGGAGGAGACAAGAATGTGGTCCCTTGTGCACTGGATCTGTGATGGAGTTAAATATTCAATAAATAACTTATACCTTAAAAGTTAAAACAACAGGTGACAAACTCTAAAGATGATGATTCTTCGAGTCTTTTTACTTTCAATTTGTGGAGACAAATATGTGGATGAAGTGTTGCTTTTGTAAACAAAAGAGTTTGAATAAAGAGTGACTGTCCCAAGAAAGAAGACGGCATGAGAAAAGAATTTAAAAGATAAAATAAGAATTTAAATTTACCACTGGCCTTCAAACATGGAAATCAGAATAACCTATCAATGGGTCCAAGTTAAAAGTCCATATAAAAGCAAGGGCTAAAATATAATCTGGCAGACCCCAGAACCCTCCTAATCAGGTGGGGCCCCTTCCAGCATGGGTTAGCACCCCTCCCGCACATCCGGGCCGCCCTCCTGCACTCTAGCTCCTGCCCCCCAGGGGTTAAAGTATAATTTGGGGGGCCTTGAACCCTCCTAAATTGGCAGGCCCCCCTCACACCAGTGTAGGACCTCCCCGCCAGCCTGATCCTGCCCTCCCCAATCTCTCGGTCAACCCCCCAGCCAGCCTGATCCCCCCGCTCTCCCCTGACACCCCCAGCAGGCCTGATCTCAGACCCCCCCACACACCCACAGTTGGCCTGATCCTGCCCTGTCCCCAGTCACCCCTCTCCCGCCCCCTTACCTGGCCGCCAGGGCAGCATGGCCTGGCCACAGGCTGCTGCTCTGGCCAAAAGAAGTTTTTACTGAGCATGTGCAGAGGCTCTGCGCATGCATAGTGAGAGCTCACTCCGAGCGGGAGTTTTAAAAGCTCCCAGCTCGGGGCTGCTCTCAGCTGGCCAGAAGACTCTGGCTTCTGGCCTGCTAGAGACTGCAGCTGCCAGCTGTGCGTGGCCAGCATTGTTCCATTCTATTTTTAGGGGGCCTGGAACATAGCATTCCGGAGCATGCCCCTATTTTTGGGGACCCCAAAATGCAGCATTCCAGGGCATTTCCCTATTTTTAGGGGGCCAGGAATGCTGGCTCCCTAAAAATAGTGGGCCCCAGAACGGCTTTCCAGGGTGTTCCCCCTTACTTTAACTCCTGTATAAAAGAATCAGCATAAATAGATAAGTCACCCAACAAAACACATAGGGCAGTGTCTGAAGTTAGATGTTACTTCTGCATCAGCTTCTGTCTCAGGCTAGTTGTAAAGCAGAAACTTTTCTTAGAACAGCAGCATCTCTCTCTCTCTCTCTCTCTCTCTCTTTTTTTTAAACACTTCTTTATTGGTAAAATATGTCATGCTCCCTACTGACTACTGCAAATGCACTTGCTTTCTTAGTGACTGGGCTCCCCGTATAAACCTTGCACTTAATCCAACCAAGTCTTTTGATATGCAACATGACAGATGTTTATGAACTTGTATCTATAAAAGAGGTGTCAAGGCAAGGAAGGAAAAAAATGCAAAAAAAATCTACAAAACAGTATTTTTGTGGTTAATTTACTTTCTCCATTCTGCAAGATCCTTCCCCCCACCTTCATATTTCTCATGAATTTAAGTGGCCAAGCTTTATGGGTACAAACATTCACAGGAAAAAAAATGCACATTTTAAACATCTACAAACAAGCATTTGCAAAAACTTTAATTTCCCTTTGCAAGCACAAGTATTGTACCAAAAGTATATGAATATGCTGTCAGCAAATAGAACTACCACTCTGTGATTTAACTGACCTGCTAAAAATAAGCAATGGCTGAATTATAAATATTCCCTATTGATGCAAAGCTAAATTCATTGAACATATTATTTATTGAGAATTATTTGTTCCTCAGTAGCTAACTTCTGTTTGTATTGTTGTTTAGGTCCTGTTAGGCTGAGATAAAATAGAACTGAGTAGGATTATTATCTGAGTTTAATTTTCCTTGATGGGAGGTGTTCTTGTGGCTTTTTCCTGTTTCCAGGATTTATTGGTTTATTGGTTGTTGCGTTAGTTATGACACCCAGGTGGATCAAGACAATGTTAACATGTACAATTTAACAAACTAAGACATGCTGCAATGAGAGGAACTGTCCATTAAAACCAAAGATTTAATAAGATCTCAAAGGAGTCATCTTTCGGTTTATAGGTTTAGACAGAGGCAGCCTGACTAGCATGCCAATACTCTGATACCTGCTACTCCGGGACAAAACAGAAGCCGATGCAAATTGCACAGTTTTAATATAGCAAGGAGTTAACTGATTAGCCTGACAGCTGAAGTTATAGACTGAGCAGAGGGATACAGGGGACAGCAAACAGGGGACAGCAAACAGGGGAGTTTGAGAGGGAAGGAGTTTGTGAAGCCCCGAGAAGGAGGTGAAGGCGATCCCCTAGCTGAAAGCAGCAAGGGACAGTGTGTGCCTGGGTGAGGGTTTGCTAACTGTGTGTGTGTTTGTCTGTTTGACTTTTCCCTTACAGCTGACTCCTGTTAGTTGTTTCTTACTGTGGGTGGGGGCTGCTTGCACCATTGTTCCCTGATCACCTTTGTGCACCAGCCTCAATCAGCCTTGTGATCAGCCTTCCCCTGTGTGTTTAACAAGGGGCCAGGCCTGACCTAGGCAGAGAAGGCTTTAAAAGCCAGTGGCTGAGCGACCAGAGGGAGCTTGCGAACAGGAGACAGCAAACAGGGGAGTTTGAGAGGGAAGGAGTTTGGGGAGGAGTTTGTGAAACCACGATGGTGAAGAGGACCCGCACTGCTGCCAGCGCCCCTTCTGTCTCTTCTACCTGTGCCTGTAGCCAGACAGACATCCTGACCATAGATATCTCTACCCAGACCCTGGTGTGGACTTGCAGGGACTGCAGCCTGCAGTTCCCTGTCTCCAACGATCAGGCTGGGGAGATGAATCGATGTGACAGGTGCCTGCTGGTGGAATCTCTCAGGAGGCAGGTGGGAGAGTTGCAGGAGGAGGTGTCTCGGCTCAGGAGTATCCACACCCTGGAGAAGTTCCTCGACAGCATCCACGAGGAGAAGTACAAGATGGAGGGCACTGACCAGGTACCAGAGACTACTGCCACAACACTGGAGCTGGATGGGGAGCCTGTGGCAGGGGGAGGACACTGGCAGCTGGTCACCTCTGGCGGTAGGCAGTGCTCCACCCCTGCCCACAACCCACCCTCTGTTGTGGTGAAGAATCGTTATGCGGTGCTAGAGACGGTGAAGGAGGTGGAAGAGGAGAGGCCATGCACCCCCGAGGCTGGGAGGATCACAGCCACCACAGCTAGGAGGAAACGTAGAGTTGTGGTGGTTGGGGACTCACTTCTGAGGGGGACGGAGGCACCCGTCTGTCGCCCTGACAAGATCTCTCGAGAGGTATGCTGCCTGCCAGGTGCCCGCATCCGAGACGTTACGGAGGGATTGTCGAGAATCATCCGCCCCTCTGACTACTACCCCATGCTTCTCATCCATGTGGGAACCAATGATACTGCGAGAGGTGATCCTCGGCAGATCAAAGGTGACTTCAGGGCTCTGGGAGCGCGGGTGAAGGAGTTTGGAGCACAGGTGGTGTTCTCCTCGATTCTTCCGGTCAAGGGTAGAGGCCTGAGCAGAGACAGATGCATCCTGGAGATGAACGTTTGGCTGCGAAGATGGTGTCGTCAGGAGGGCTTTGGCTTCCTCGACCATGGGTTGCTGTTTCAGGAAGAAGGACTGCTAGGCAGAGATGGACTCCATCTTTCGAGGAAGGGGAAGAGCGTATTTGGACGCAGACTGGCTGACCTAGTGAGGAGGGCTTTAAACTAGGTCTGAAGGGGGAAGGAGACCAAAGCCCACAGGTAAGTGACTACGTGGGAGACCAGGGGGATGGGATGGAACTTGGGGGGTGCCGGGACTGTAACTACAGGGATAGAAGAGAGGATAATTGGAACATGCGGGGGGAATCAAATAACTTTCTTAGATGCTCTAATGAAGCCCTAATGCCTGAGGCAGGTGGGGGAGGTCAACACCAAAAGAAAATCCAGGGAGGTAGATACAATAGAATTGAATGTCAAAATGGGAAAGTAGGGCAATCAGCTGGGTATCTTAGGTGCCTATACACAAATGCAAGGAGCCTGGGAAACAAGCAGGAGGAATTGGTAGCACTAGCGCAGACAAAGAACTATGACGTGATTGGGATAACAGAGACGTGGTGGAATAGTTTGCATGACTGGAGCTCTGCAATAGATGGGTATAAACTGTTCAGGAAGGACAGGCAGGGAAGGAAAGGGGGAGGAGTAGCACTATATGTAAAGGAGCTCTATGACTGCTCAGAGCTTCATTATGAAAGTGGAAACAAGCCAGTTGAAAGTCTGTGGGTTAAGTTTAGAGGGGAGAGCAACAAGGGGGATGTTGTGGTAGGTGTCTGCTACAGACCACCAGATCAGAAGGAGGAGGTGGATGAGGCATTCTGTGTACAACTAACAAAAGTTTCTAGAGCACAGGCCCTGGTTCTCATGGGGGACTTCAATTACCCTGACATCTGCTGGAAGGCCAATACAGCAGTGCACAGGCAATCCAGGAAGTTTCTGGAGAGTGTTGAGGACAACTTCCTGGTACAAATGCTGGAGCAACCGACGAGGGGCCTTGCGCCTCTCGATCTGCTGCTCACAAATAGAGAAGAATTTATCAGGGAAGTAGAGGTCAATGGCAGCCTGGGTAGCAGTGACCATGAAATGATTGAGTTCAAGTTGATGATTAAAGGAAAGAAGGAAAGAAGCAAAACACGGACCCTGGACTTCAGAAAAGCAGATTTTGTCTCCCTCAGGGAACTGATGGGCAGGATCCCTTGGGAGGCTGATCTGAAGGGGAAAGGTGTCCAAGAGAGTTGGGTGCATTTTAAAGAAACCCTGCTAAGGGCACAGCAAGATACAATTCCGATAAGGAGAAAGCACAGCAAATGTGGAAGGCGCCCACTGTGGCTTAACAGAGAGCTCTGCACTGAGCTGAAGCATAAAAAGGACGCTTACAGGAAGTGGAAGCTAGGACAGATGACTAAGGAGGCATATAAAGACATTGCTCGGGACTGCAGGGATAAAATCAGAAAGGCCAAAGGACAAATGGAGTTGCGACTAGCAAGGGATGTGAAGGATAACAGGAAGGGGTTCTACAAGTATATCAATAACAAGAAGAGGATCAGGGATGGTGTAGGTCCCTTACTGAATGGGGCAGGCATCCTCGTGACAGAGGATGAGGAAAAAGCTGAAGTGCTCAATGCTTTTTTTACTTCAGTTTTCACAAGCAAGGTCAGCTCCCAGCCCACTACACTAGGTACGGGGGACTGGGGAGAAGAAGAGAGGCCCTTGGTGACAGAAGGTCAGGTTAGGGACTGCTTAAAGAAACTAGATGTGCACAAGTCCATGGGGCCGGATGAACTGCATCCGAGGGTGCTGAGGGAGCTGGCTGATGAGATAGCAGTACCATTGGCCATTATCTTTGAAAACTCGTGGCGAACAGGGGAGGTGCCAGAGGACTGGAAAAAAGCAAATATAGTACCTATCTTCAAGAAAGGCAAAAAGGATGATCCTGGGAATTACAGACCTGTCAGCCTCACCTCAATCCCTGGAAAAATCATGGAGCAGCTTCTCAAAGAATCCATCCTGAAACACTAGGAGGAAAATAAAGTAATCAGGAACAGTCAGCATGGATTCACCAAGGGTAAATCATGCCTGACCAACCTCATCGCCTTCTATGATGAGATGACTGGATTTGTGGATGCGGGAAGAGCCGTTGATGTCATATACCTTGACTTTAGCAAGGCTTTTGATACGGTTTCCCACAGCATTCTCATTGGCAAATTAAGGAAGTATGGGTTAGATGCATGGACTGTAAGGTGGATAGAAAACTGGCTAGAACAACGGTTTCAGCGTGTAGGAATCAATGGCTCCATGTCAAGTTGGCAGGCAGTAACAAGTGGTGTGCCCCAGGGGTCGGTCCTGGGGCCAGTTCTGTTCAATGTTTTCATTAATGATCTGGATGATGGGATAGATTGCACACTTAGTAAGTTTGCAGATGATACCAAACTGGGGGGAACGGTAGACACCCTAGAGGGCAGAGACAGGATTCAGGGAGACCTAGACAAACTGGAGCAGTGGGCCAAGAGGAATCTCATGAGGTTCAACAAGGATAAGTGTAAAATCCTGCACTTGGGACGAAAAAACCCCATGTACTGCTACAGGCTGGGGAGTGATCAGCTAAATAGCAGCACTGGAGAAAAGGACCTGGGAGTCATGGTGGATGGGAAGCTGGATATGAGTCAGCAGTGTGCTCTTGCTGCCAAAAAGGCCAATGGCATACTGGGCTGCATCAGAAGAAGTGTTACCAGCAGATCAAGGGATGTGATCATTCCCCTCTATTCTGCACTAGTGAGGCCACATCTGGAATACTGTGTCCAGTTTTGGGCTCCCCACTACAAAAAGGACATGGACAAATTAGAGAGAGTCCAGAGGAGGGCAACCAAAATGATCAAAGGGCTGGAGCACAAGCCCTATGAAGAAAGACTGAAGGAACTAGGCTTATTTAGCCTGCAGAAGAGAAGACTGAGGGGGGATTTGATAGCAACCTTCAACTACTTGAAGGGTTGCTCCAAGGAGGAGGGAGCTCGACTGTTCTCGGTAGTAACAGAGGGCAGAACGAGAACCAATGGTTTCAAGTTACAGCTGGGGCGGTCCAGGCTGGATATTAGGAAAAACTTCCTTACTAGGCGAGTGGTGAAGCAGTGGAATAAGTTGCCTAGGGAGGTGGTGGAATCTCCATCTCTGGAGGTGTTCAAGTCCCAGCTGGACAAAACACTGACTGGGATGATCTAATGGGAGTGGTCCTGCTTCTTTTGGCAGGGGGTTGGACTAGATGACCTTGTGGGGGTCCCTTCCAACCCTATGATTCTATGATTCTATATCATTTCTGGCTTTAACATGCTCACAAATCAAGGCCTTACAAATACTCTACAGATTGGTTGCTGTTTTCTCAAGCAGAGAACAAGAGCACTATGGTCTGTTCAACAGTGATTTCCAAGGAGAACATCTGCTGATCGGAGATTCTCTCACAGCGGAGTTGACCTTCTGACTTGTCACTTGGGTCACTGTATGCAGCTTCCCCAGTAGTGCTGGGAGTCTATTAAGAATTGTGGAGTGTAACCATGGATCAGCAATGCATCTCTTTGACTTTCCCTTCATTACCTTTGCCAGCATTTCCTGGAAGTCTGAGATGAAACCAGAGTATTCAAAATGTAAGGGGACTGTGAAGTGTTTCAGAGTTTTGTGATTCTGAAAGCTGGCACACTGGGATGAATTTCAATTAAAAATCCATGCTTTGGGAGGGGATTGGTCCTAATGAGCGTTGCTGTTGGAGAAGATCACCAGCTACAAAATATCTCTGTCAGAACAATGTGTTGGAAAGTAAAAATATATATTCCTTGGCATCATGCTTCACTGACCATGCATGAGGTCAGACACCAGAGATCTGCTGAGAGATTTTCAGTTGTACTGAGCAGACACTCCAGTGTATCTCACAATTTTTATTATTTCTTGAGAAAAAGATTATCCAGCCACATGGAGGGCATCAGTCTCTAGAAACTGGGAAGTGGGAAAAACTAAAAGAGAGATGAACCTCAGAAGATTTCTTCTCTGACATATTAGAGCTAGGCAAATGCCTGGCTGTGGGGAGTGGAGGTGTCAGGGAGAGACAGACTGGCTTTCAATTCAGAGTGTTTTGTTTGTATCTGAATAATCATCTCTGGATGCCCTAAAATAGAGATCAACAGGGTTCAGTTACCAGAAACTCTGGAAACTTTGCTATCGTAGCTGGATTGTAGGGGACAGACTTGACTTCCTGACATCAGTGGTATGGCTCACCTTTGCAATAGCAAATGTGTAGTATTAGTCAGGTCATCTCTGGGAGGAGAAGTGGGGCCCAGGACCAAACAGGGCCAGGCCATCCCTGGGGATGTCCAGGGCAGGCCAGCCCAGAGGCTGGGTTCTGCTCTCCTGCCCTGCCCCTGGGCCAGCTTCTCATCCATAGGGATGGGGTGGGCTGCCTCAGAGGCCAGGCTCCACAATAACTCCCTGCCCCTTGCCTTCAGCTTGCCACCGAAGACAGCGGCTGGTGGCAGTCCAACACTGGGGGGCAGCAGTGTAGGGTGGTTACCTGCCCCCCCTCCCCCAGGCTACCAGTGAATATCAGAACCATGACATCAGCCATGAATTCCAGGAAGCCTAAGCTATAAAAAGGGGATAAAATAGATTTTGTATAGTCATTGTGACAGAAAAAAATAAACAAAGTCTTTTAGCTTCGGACTGCAGCTCAATATACAGTACTGAGATCTCTCATGACTTTACTGAATTCCACAAAACAACTAAGTAACTGAATAGTTTTGCTCCAGGACAATTTACATGGATCAGCAGTCTCCTTGCTATTTTAGAGACCTTCAAGACAGCACACAAGCCAAATGCCATTGTCCTCCACTGATAAAATAATCCATTCTAAGAAAACTTTAGAAATACTACTTATTAGAACTGTTTGTAAAAGGTTTGGAAAACCTGACCTAGAAGGAAAGGTTAAAAATAAAACCCTGAGCATGTTTAGTACTGAGAAAAGAAGACTGAGGGGAGACCTGATAACAGTCTTGAAATATGTAATGTAGTGTTATGAAAAGGATGGCAATTGATTGTTCTCTATGATCACTGAAGGTAGGGCAAGAAATAATGAGCTTAAACTGCAGCAAGGGAGTTATAGACTATATATTAGGGAAAATTTTAATTATAATGATAGTTAAGCACTGGAATAAGATAACAAAGGAGATTGTGGAATCTCTGTCCCTGGGGGTATTTGAGACCAGATTACACAAACACCTGTCAGAGGTGGTCTGCATCTACTTGAATTACTGACCTCTTGAGATCTGTTTCAGCTCTACAGTTCCATGACATAATCTAGATGCATAAGACTGTTTCCCAGGTAAGTCCCATTGTAAATGGTGACATTTAAGTTTTGGATGGAGTCTCCGAAAGAGCCGGGCATTATCCACTGCCTGAGGGGTTTCACATTTAAAATGCAGTCTAAGAACAATGCAAAATCCAGTCTTCAGTAGCTAACCTGCATAGCTGGGCAGGCCCAGGGAGAAAAGTGGGTGGGGCATAGAAAGTAACTATGTAGAAGCTACTTGCGTCTAAAGATTTGACTGGCCAATGCAGATCTTTTACTTGGATACCCCCTCCCCATACAGAAGTAAATGGGAAAAAGATTCACGTAGGAATGGATCCAACACTTCAAGCCCATGCATGCTTTATTTTTATTCCATGTGTACAGAGCTGCAGCAGAAGCATGGTACCTTTTGTTGCAGGAGACTTCTGAGCCTGTGTAGCCCTCCAGGTTCCTTTTCAGCTATAGACGAGTCATCTGCAGCTGCTGCAAAACACTGTGGATTTGCTTCAGAGTTCCTCTGCCAAACTTCTTCTTCTGCGAAACTGACCAGTGGTAAAGCACCTACATTAGACATTCTTCTGATTTTAAAATATTAGAGTGCTCTTAGATAATCTACATTTGGTAAGCCAGGATAGTTTGGAACACCATTACTGCACCCTTCCATTTAGACTAATCTCCAACAGGCCTTTTTATGTTATGACCAGCACTAAGCACACTACCAACATGTAAGAAATAACAATAATTTTAACATTTTGTTAATCTTCATCTCATAGAAGTGCTTCTGCTTTTTTAGAAAAAGCTCTAAAGCACAAACCCACTGAATTTGTTTTTGTTTTTTATTTGTCCATCTATATAACTGAAGCAAGACGTAAGTGATGCTGAACACAAAATAGCAGTATACTAGATACTAGGTTTTAAGTGGATAAAAGTTCCAGAGGGGTAACCATGTTAGTCTGTGTACAGCAAAAACACCGAAAGTCCCATGCCACACTATGCTACATCTACACTACAAAGTTAATCCAAACTAAACTTGCTTTGCCTAGTTTGAATTAGTTAGTTTGAATGTTTAGTTTAAATTAACTGCTTATTTTGAACTTATTTTGAAATTTAGTTCAAACCAGTATGATGTAGTCATGCTAGTTTGAACTAAATAAGTTCAAACTAGCGGTTAGTTTGAGCTAAGTGCAGTTTTTTAGTTCAAACTAATTTTAAAATTAGTTCTAAAAATTAGTTCAAACTAAAAAAACCACTCAATTCAAACTAAGTTTGAACTACTTAATTCAGACTAAATAAGTCTAAAATAAGGTTTTAGTTGTAGACATAGCCTTAAAGACTAACAAATTTCTTTGGGCATAAACTTTTGTTGGCTGCAACTTACTTCATCAGATCCATGGAGTGGAAACTACAGTTAGAAGGCATCCATACACTTGCAAGGGCGAGCAGCATTACAGTGGGGAGGATAAGCACTAACAAAGTCCAGTTAGGGTAGTTGAGGTCCATTCACAACAGTTGATTAGAAAGTGGGAATATGTGAACAGGGAAAATTACTTTCTATAATAAGATAACCATTCCAAACCCCTATTCAGATTCAGTATGATTGTGTTAAGTTTGGACATGGGTTCCACTCTGCAGTTTAAGCTGAAGTGTGGTTTTGAAGTTCTTTTGTTGAGGTATGAACAATTTTAAAGTTTGCTACAGAGCATCCAGAGAGATTGAAGAACTCTCCAAATGGTTTATGGATATTACAATTTTTTATATCTGATTTGCATCCATTTACTCTTGCATAGAGACAGTCTAGTTTGGCCAATGTACATGACAGAGGGCCTTTGCTGGCATATGATTGCTTATATGACACTAGTAGATGTGCAGGTGAATGAACTCACAATGGTGTGGCTGATGTGGTTAGGACCAGTGTTGGTGTCACTGGAGTTGATGTGTGGGCAGAGTTGGCAATGGCTTTGTTGCAGGGATAAGTTCCTGGGGGTTAGTTTTGCTGTATGGTGCCTGGTTGCTGGTGATTATTTACTTTAGGTTGGGGAGGTGGACTGTAAGCAATAATTGACCTGCCTCCCAAGACTTGAGAGTGTGAGGGATCATATTCTAGGATAGGTTGTAGCTCTTTAATGATGTTTTGGAGAGTGGTGTTCTATTGTTTTCTTTGTTGGGCCTGCTCTCCTTATTGTAACATTTCTCCCCCTTGCAAGTGTATACATGCATCCTAACTGTAGTTTCCACTTTATGCATCTGATGAAATGGGTTGCAATCCAAGAAAGATTATGTCTGAAGATTGCTATCAAAGTAGCTGAAGGTTGCTATCAAATCCCCTCTCAGTCTTTTCTTCTGCAGGCTAAATAAGCCTAGTTCCTTCAGACTCTCTTCGTAGGTCTTGTGTTCCAGCCCCTTGATCATTTTTGTTGCTCTCTGTTGAGCTCTCTAATTTGTCCATGTCCTTTTTGTAGTGGGGAGCCCAAAACTAGACACAATATTCCAAATGCAGCCTCATCAATGCCAAAGAGAGGGGAATGATTATATCCCTTGGTCTGCTGGCAACACTTCTACTGATGCAGCCCAGTATGCCATTGGCCTTTTTGGCAGCAAGAGCACACTGCTGACTCATATCCAGCTTCCCATCCATCATGACCCCCAGGTCCTTTTCTACAGTGCTGCTGCTTAGCTGATCGTTCCGCAGCCTGTAGCAGTGCATGAGGTTTTTCTGTCCCAAGTGCAGGACTTTGCACTTGTCCTTGTTGAACCTCATGAGATTTCTATTGGCCCACTGCTCCAATTGGTGAAGGTCACCCTGTATCCTGTATCTGCCCTCCAGCTTGGTGTCATCCACAAACTTAATGAGTGTGCAATCTATCCCATCATCCAGATCATTAATGAAATTGTTGAACAGAACTGGCCCCAGGACCAACCCCTGGGGCACACCACTCATTACTGGTTGCCAGCTAGACATGGAGCCATTGATTCCTACCCACTGAGCCTGTTGATCTAGCCAGTTCTCTATCCACCTTACAGTCCACATATCCAACCCATACTTCCTTAACTTGCTGGTGAGAATGCTGTGGGAAACCATATCAAAAGCCTTGCTAAAGTCAAGGTATATCATGTCTACAGCTCTTCCTGCATCCACAAATCCAGTCATCTCATCATAGAAGGCAATGAGGTTGGTCAGGCACGATTTACCCTTGATGAATCCATGTTCCTGATTACTCTATTTTCCTCCAAGTGTTTCAAGATGGATTCTTTGAGAACCTGCTCCATGATTTTTCCAGGGACTGAGGTGAGGCTGACAGGTCTGTAATTCCCTAGATCCTCCTTTTTCCCTTCCTTGAAGATAGGCACTATATTTGCTTTTTTCCAATCCTCTGATGCTTCCTCTGTTTGCCACAAGTTTTCAGAGATAATGGCCAGTGGTACTGCTATCTCATCAGCCAACTCCCTCAGCCCCCTCCGATGCAGTTCGTCCGGCCCCATGGACTTGTGCACATCCAGCTTCTTTAAGTACTGTAGTCCCTAACCTGACCTTCCATCACCAAGGGCATTTCTTCTTCTCTCCAATCTGCCATATCCAGTGTAGTGGACTGGAAGCTGGCCCTCCCTGTGAAAACTGAAATAAAGAAAGCATCGAGCACTTCAGCTTTTTCCGCATCCTCCATCACAAGGATACCTGCCCCATTCAGGAAGCAACCTACACCATCCCTGATCTCTTCTTGTTATAGACATACTTGTAGAACCCTTTCCTGTTATCCTTCACATCCCTTGCTAGCTGCATCTCCAAATTGTCCTTTGGCCTCTCTGATTTTATACCTTCAGTCCAGAGCAATATCTTTATATGCCTCCTTAGTCATCTATCCAAGCTTCCACTTTCTGTAAGCTTCCTTTTTATGCTTTAGCTCAGTGCAGAGTTTTCTGTTAAGCCATGCTGGGTGCCTTCCACAGTTGCTTTTCTTTCTGCTCATCGGAATGGTATCTTCCTATGCCCTTAGCAGGGTTTCTTTAAAATACAGCCACCTCTCTTGGATGCCTCTTTCCTTCAGATCAGCCTCCCAAGGGATCCTGCCCTTCAGTTCCCTGAGGGAGCCAAAATCTGCTTTTCTGAAGTCCTGGGTCTACATTTTGCTTCTTTCCTTTTTTTCCATTAATAAGCATCTTGAACTCTACCATCTCATGATCACTGCTGCCCAGGTTGCCATTCACTTCTACTTCCCCAATCAGTTCTTCTCTGTTTGTGAGCAGCAGGTCGAGAGGTGCAAGGCCCCTAGTTGGTTCCTCCAGCATTTGTACCAGGAAATTGTTCTCAACACTCTCCAAAAACTTCCTGGATTGCCTGTGCACTGCTGTATTGGCCTGCCAGCAGATGTCAGGGTAATTGAAGTCCCCCATGAGAACCACGGCCTGTGATCTGGAAACTTCTGCCAGTTGTCCATAGAATGCCTCATCCACCTCCTCCTTCTGGTCTAGCAGTCTATAGCAGACATCCACCACGACATCTCCCTTGTCGCCCTCTCCCCTAAACTTAACCCATAGACTTTCAACTGGCTCATTTCCACTTCCATAATGGAGCTCTGAGCAGTCATAGAGCTCTTTTACATATAGCGCTACTCCTCCCCCTCTTCTTCCCTGCCTGCCTTTCCTGAACAATTTATACCCATTCATGGCAGAGCTCCAGTCATGCAAGCTATCCCACCACATCTCTGTTATTCCAATTATATCATAGTTCCTTGTCTGTGCCAGTACTACCAATTCTTGCTGCTTGTTTCCTAGGCTCCTTGCATTTGTGGATAGGCACCTAAAATACTGGGCTGATTGCCTTACTTTCCCCTGTTGATTTTCAGTTCTATTGCATCTACCTCCTTGCATTTTCCCCCTGCATCATCCTCTCCCACTTGCCTCAGATATTAGGGCTTCATTAGGAAACCTAAGACAATTATTTCCCCCCACCATGTTCCAACAACTCTCTCTTTTATCCCTGGTGTTACAGTCCTGGCACCTCCCAAGTTCCATCTTTTTCCCCAAGTCTCCCATATTGTGACTTACCTGTCGGCTTCGGTCTCCTTCCCCCTTCCAGCCTAATTTAAAGCCCTCCTCACTAGGCTAGCCAGTCTGCATCTGAATATGCTCTTCCCCTACCTCAGCAGATGATGTCTATCTCTTCCTAGCAGTCCTTCTTCCTGAAACAGCACCCCATGGTTGAGGAAGCAAAAGCCCTCCTGACAACACCATCTTTGCAGCCAGGTGTTTACCTCCAGGATGCATCTGTCTCTGCTCAGTCCCTTACCCTTGACCGGAAGGATCAAGGAGAACACCACCTGTGCTCTGCACTCCTTCACCATGCTTCCAGAGTCTTATAGTCAACTTTGACCTGCTGAGGATCACCTCTCACAGTATCATTGGTTCCCACATGGATGAGTAGGAAGGGGTAGTAATCAGAGAGGCGGATGATTCTCGACAATCCCTCCATAATGTCTCAGATACAGGCACCCGGCAGGCAGCATACCTCCCAAGAGGCCTTGTCAGGGTGACAGATGGGTACCTCCGTCCCCCTCAGAAGTGAGTCCCCAACCACCACAACCCTACTTTTCCTCCTGGCTGTGGTGGATGTGATCCTCCCAGCCTCGGGGGTGCATGGCATCTCCTCTTCCACCTCAGCCATCATGTCTATTGCCGTGTAATGGTTCTTCACCACAACGGAGGGTGGGATGGGAGCAGGGGCGGAGCACTGTCTGCTGCCAGAGGTAACCAGCTGCCAGTGTCCTCCCTCTGCCATAGGCATCCCATCCTTCTCCAGTGGTGCGGCAGTAGTCTTTGTCATCTAGATAGTAGCCTCATCCTTGCATGTCTTCTCATGGATGCTATCAAGGAACTTCTCCAGGGCATGGATACTCCAAAGTCTAGAAACCTCCTCCTGTAACTCTCCCATCTGCCTCCTGAGAGATTCCACCAGAAGGCACCTGTCACATTGATTTATCTCCCCAGCCTGATTGTGACAGGGAAATGCAGGCCACAGTCCCTGCAAGTCCACACCAGGATCTGGGTAGAAATATCCATGCTCAGGATGTCTGTCTGGCTACAGGCACAGGTGGAGGAGACAGAAGGGGTGCTGGCACAAGCAGTTCAGCTCCTCTTCACCATCGTGGCTTCACCAACTCCTCCCCAAACTCCCTCTCAGACTCCCCTGTTTTCAGTCCCCCTGGTCGCAAGCTCCCCCTGGTCACTCAGCCACTCACTTTTAAGGCCTTCTCTGCCTAGGTCAGCCCTTGCCCTGTGTTAAGCACACAGGAGAAGGATGATCACAAGTCTGATTGAAGCTGGTGGTCAAAGGTGAGCAGAGAACAATGGTCCAAACAGCCCCTCAGACAATCACACAATCAAAGTCCCAATTCCCAGTACTCTGTCCCCAGCAATCATGTGTCCTTTGGAAATATCCCTGGTTGGCTTTGTCACCAAACTGTGGTTTAAAAATTAGGCAAAACTGTAATAAAGATGGCATAAATAACAAAATGTAACCTCTGTACTACACTCCAGATTTTACTCATATTTGGGGCTACTCCTATAGGAGCAGGGCCTGGGACAAATCACACTGTACCCCCTCCTCCAACCCCTTAACATTTCTATAGAGGAGAAACCTGGGGCTGTCATAGTTGTCAATTTAACTGCAGATAAGCTGTGAAAATTAACAAGTAAGCCTGTGGGTAGAGCGCACCTCCTGTCTCCAGGATGAGACAAGCTGCTGGGCTCTCCACTTGGCTTTCAGGGCACTGAGCTTTGAGTCTGGAAGGGGGGCTCTGACCAGGGCAATTTGTAGGCAACTGTTGCCAGTATGCCAGCCCAGGAGGTAAGCAGATGCTACCCAGTCTGAACTGAGGAGGAAGAGGCTGCTGTAGCCAGGATCTGGGCAAGTCACAGCTGGCTACCATACATCTTCAAGCTAGGGTGTAGGAAGCTGCCTTTTGGCTCTGAGATGAGGCACAAGATGCTGTCCCCTGACTCCCAGCTGTGAGCCAGGGTGTGGTGGCTGCCACTTGTTGTGGGGGAGTGGGTACAGGGGGCACGATCCCCACGCTGCAGGAAGGAGTCCCAATTGAGAGGCAAGAGACCAAACCACAATTTTTTGGGTTAACAACTTTCTATGTGACTTTTATTGAGATAAGTAAAATTACAGAAAGGAAAGAAGGAAGAAACAAATAAATGAGAGGTTAATATTATCTAATTACTAATATTCCGATTACAAAAATTAAAAAACTTGCAATTCCTATTAAATTATACTTACTAAAACTCATACAAACTGCGGTGTTAGAACTATATTTCTTTAAGGCATTTAAAGATTTTTAAGTACAAATTAATAGGTTCAGAGCAGTAATAATACACATACATACATCCCCCAAAAGCATTCTCCAATTTAAATCTCAGATTTGACCAGATTATTTTTACCACATCTGGATGTTATTTCCGGAGTGACAGATAGCAGATCTGTTCCTTTGAGCTAGAGAGAAAGATAGCAAGATGTGATAGAACAGCCCGGTGTTAAAATGGCTCGACCAACAGGCAGCCTCGTGGCTCTTGCCTGTGGCCTTAAAAATCAGAGCCCACCGTGACCAGCTGCAGTGGTTGAACACCCCCTGCCACTCCCTTCGGAATGCCTGAGGGCTACGGCCCACCTCCCATTCCAGGGTGAACAGGTGAAAATAGAGTACTTAGTAAAAGAATTCAAAAGAAAAAGGAAAAAGAAAAAGATCTGCCAAAAGGAGAAAAAAAAAACTGCAGGCTCCCTTGGTGATCAGTCAAGGGGTTTAACACTCTTCCTTGTGAAGAGTGGGGAGATGCCTAGGGGGTGGCCAAATCCCCTGGCAACACGACAGGCTGCTGACCTATCGCTTCTCCAATATGCCTAGACCAGAACCCCGGCTTTATGGCTGAGACCTCAAAAATTATCATATCACTTGTTGGCATGGAAACTTACTGACCTTGGTCAGTAGATCTTTCTCATGAGGTCATGGGCTTTGCAGGTGTCTCTTATCACTTTCCAGGGTTCAGTTTGAACTGGTCTGGGGTTACTCGCAGTTAGTTCTCTTAAAAAAGTGTTACTGTCTGTGGTTTTCTGACCTTGGAAGATAACACCACATAATTATTTCTTTTCCCAGTTAGAGGCCTAACAAGCTATATTCCATAAGCCCGGCTGGAGTTTAGCCACAGCAAAATTCAGGTGGAAAAATCCACCTTTCACACCGTTGAGCTGAAAGCCTAACTTGCAGAGTGCAGGAGATCACCGAGCTTCCAAAAGGGCATGGTGGGCTGCTGCCATGCTTCCAGGGACTCAGGCAGCTGCCCCCTGCCTCACTGCTGGGATCTGGGATCAGATGGGGCTTGGGTAGTTGCCACAAAGAGCCCTAAGACTAGGAAATCAGCTGTCTCCAGAAATCATTCCAAAAATCCGGTCAGCCTATTTTAACCACTGGATCATTTTCCCTCTATATTCCAACTTCCTGAAATTTTTAATCACACATCAAGATAAGAACCAAATGTCAAAATATCAAAATTTCCAGGTGAACATAAATTTCATTTTGCAATGAGGTCTAATGCACAGTAGATGAAGTTCTTTTCTGCAAGCTACATAATAACTGCAGTAGCCCATCTGACCCTAAGTCTGCATGTCCACAGGATAGAGGGAAAGGAAGATCCATGCAGCAGTAAATTCTCAATTATCTAGCATTGTATGCAAGCTTCTACTGTTGAAATATTTTACATACTTGGATCTAAAATATTTGTGTCCATTACTGTCATATCTGAGCTCCTCACAATCTTTAATGTATTTATCCCATACAACAATTCTATGATGCAGGGAAACACTATTATCCCCAGGTTACAGATAAGAAACTGAGGAACAGATAGACTTGCTCAAGATCTTACAGTGTGGTTCTCAAGTCCCATGCTGGTACCATGGGCATTAGACCATCATTTCTCTGTGTAGCTGAGCATCTTGCTGCACACAGGTTGGCAATGTTGACAACCTTGAGAAATCAAAAAACAAATTTTTTAAAATTAAAATAAATTATGTTTCTTAGTCTGTCTTTTGACTTTTTAACTCTTCTTTGTTCCTCTCTCAATCTGTGAAAGTGAGAGAGTTTGGGGTTAAAAAACAACTTTTAATGCAAAACTAGATGCCTGCCTCTCCCTTGCTGTTCAGAGATTTCCCTTACCCTCATCTTACATATATTAGAAAGGAATTGCCATTCATTTCCTATTGCCATTTTGACCCAATAGAAAACACTTCTCATTTTGCTTCTGTAGAACTTCTCTTCTGTCCAAGTCCAGCTGCATCACATTCCCATCTCCCTGCTCCCCTGCTGCTCTCAGCCCAAGGGCCAAACATGAAGGCCAGGCTGGCAGGACAAGTCATATATGCAGTCTTGTCTGCAACCTCAAGGTTCTCGCCCCCAAGTTCTGCCCCCATGTCACCTGTCGTTTGTGTCTGGCCTGTCCTCGACCTGTTGCATTGCCAATTGAGCTTTGCCACTGTTGCAGGTCAATCTCACGCCGATGGTTTCTGTCTTGCGCCACCCACTTCCACTTCTGACTGAGAATCTTGACCATCAGATCTGCCCATCTCATTTTTGGTCGACCGATGGTACATTCATAGTCGAAAGGAATCCGGTGAGTCAGCCGCGATGTCCAGCTGTTGTCTTGAAGTCAAGCAAAGTGACCTGCCCATCGCATTTTGGCTTTCTACAAGGCTTGCACCACATTCTTTACCCCATTCATTGATGAATTTCTTGGTTGGAAACTTGATCACACAAAGATAGCTTGCACATCCTTTGCTCCATTGCTTTTTGAGCTACAGCCATCTTCTCTTCCTGCTCCTGAGTAGTAGCCCAGCATTCTGCTGCATATGTCAGTGTGGACAGCACTGTGGAGTTAAATAAACTGGCTTTCAGTGGCATGGATAATTCATCATCCAAGAAAACAGTCTTGAGAAGGTTGAATACAGACCAACGAGCTTGTCTCCTTTTTGGGCTCTCCTCACTGATGGCACCAGAAGAATTCAGAACATGACCCAGATATGTGTATTTAGCAACTTGTTCTACTTCTTTGCCATTTAGGATTGTATGCCCATCCACACAGAATTTGTTCCACGTCCATTTAGTTTTAGATATGCTCATCTCCAGGCCAACTTTCATCGATTCTTTTTGCACTTTTGCACTTTGCACTTTTTGCACTCTGATGCACTTTTTCTTGCAGTTCTTGTATCTCTGTTGCAAAAAGAACACAGTCATCAGCAAACAGCAAATGTATCAGTTACTCTCCATCTACTTCGATTCCTCTCTGCTGGTTCAGGTTTTTGAACACCTTTTCCAATGTGACAACAAAAAAATTTAATTTAATAAATGTGAAATTGTGTCACCTTGATGCACTCCTCTGCACAATTTTGTTTTACAAGGGACCTCGAAGAGCTTGATTGTTGTTGTGCACTTGCTGTTCGTTTCTTTTGACAGTGAGACATGGGTTTCATCAACACCAGAATCATTCAGCACATTCAGTACTGCATTAAACTCAACTGAGTTGCATGCGTTTTTGTAGTCAATGAAGGCAATACACAGCAAAATACAGTGTTGCATTTCTCCATAAACTGTCTAATATTGTGAATATGATCAGTTGTGGGGAAGCCTGAGGGGAATCCAGCCTGTTCTCAACTCATTTTTAAGTTGATATCCTTCTAAATTTGACCAAGAATAATTTGAGTAAACACCTTTCATATGTGCGAGACAAGTGTTACTGGATATTAGTTAATTAGGTCCTCAGGATCACCTTTTTGCCATCAACAGAATGGTTAGCGAATCCTTCCAGGATCTAGGGGTCTGCTGAAGCTCGACATATCTCAAAAATCATTCCACTAATGCTTTGTAAAGCACAGTTCCTTCTGCAGCCAGATGTTCAGTCTTAATATCATCAGTTCCAGGCACTTGCCTTTCTCATACTGCCGCTCGTACCTCAGAAACAGTGACTTCAGGACTTACAGTAGTGCCATCATGGATATGCTCAAGGTCAACTGCTGTTTGGGAGGCAAACTGTTTATTATAGAAGTACTTGCAAATTTTGTTCATTGTGCATCAGCAAGTAGTCCATTTGCCGTTTACATCTATGAATGCAAGAGAAATACACTGCTTCAAACAGATGTGTTTTTTGATGCATTTCAGATTGACCTTCCTTTCAGCAGCTTGTTTCAACCTCAGCCTCAACCTGTGATGTTCCTCATAATCTCTCTTTATTATATCACAAATTTCAAAGAAAATTTGTTTATAACATTCATCAGTTTTGCCATCATTTTTTAGCTGTGTCCGTTTTGCCTTTAGACATTTCCTTTTGTCACTAATTCTGCGTTCTTTGCCAGATGGAATTTTCATTGAAGATTCTTTCACAGCTTCATTGATATGCTTGACAAAAACTTTGTAATCTTGATCAATGCTCTTATTTTGGTCAAGTGTCAGATTGTACTAAGAATATCAGTGAAGGCTGTTTCGTTAAACATAAATCTACTTTGCAATCTTTGTGATTCTTTAATTTGATTTTCACAAGCTTTGTCAATTATGATGGTGGACCTCAGGAGCATGTTATCAGAGCCCATTGCTATTATGCTCTCGCCAATGACTGACACATCTTGAAAAATCCTTTTTGTGTCAGTCAGTACATAATCTATCTGGTTATGTGTCACACCTTCTGCACTTCTCCAAATCCATTGGTGTTTTTCAAACTTTTAGAAAATGGTGTTCATAACATGTAGCTTATAGCTCTTTGGAAAAGCTATAAACCTTGATCCTGGCTCACTTCTCACTCCAATTCCAAAACTGCCAACATATGCTTTCTTTGCTTCTCTCACACCAATCTTAGTGTTAAAATCACTTTGAACTGTCGTATATATGGCCTTTTTCTGCATGGCCAAATCCAGTTCTTCGTAAAAGGCCTCAAGTTTGGTGTTAGCGTCTTCCTGTGGTTGACTTGGATGCTTTGTGGGTGTATATACTTGGACTACTTTTATTGTCCTCCTTCTATTGAGTCTCAGAAGCAGTACTGCAACTCTGGGGGAGAGGATGTTGCAGCTTATAATTTGTGAGCAGGAAAGGCTTTTTACAATAAAGCCTACTCCACTTGTTCTTGGTCAGTTGTCATATGCTTGACCAAGAAATACTTGACATCCATCTCTCTATCTGCCAACAAGCTCCTTTTTACATCTCGTTTCACATATCCCTACCACGTCCACCTTGACTTTCCTGATTTCTCTGAAAGAGACATCCACCATATGATCCGATGCCATAGTTATTGTTAGAAGAAATATTTTTTTAACCTTTCCTTTAGTCTTATTCCATGATATCGCTGATGGGTGTTGTTCCAGTGAGAGCATCATATTAGACTGGCACCCTTTACCATTATAATGCTTGAGATTTTTCGCAAGAGATTTTTGATGGACCATTCACATTGTGGGCCTTCATGGCCCCAATTGCCTTAGCTGGACTAAGCCTCAGGTAACAGAAACCACATCTGTGCCTATGCCTGTACCCAAAGCCTTTCCAGCATGGTTGAGCCTGTCAGGACTTAAGTCTTGCTGGCATAGCCTTCAGGAGCCCAGGAGCACTCCCGCACCCCTATGAGATGGCAGAGTAGGACTTTCAGGGATGCCCCCATGTCTAGCCCTGAAAATAGTAAAATTGAAGAAGTTCCTTGGGCTCCCATAACTTTAAAAGGGTCCCCTGGCTTAAGTTGACTTTATATAGTCGACTTAAATGGCCCCACTGTACTAAGTTGACTTTATTAAGTAGACTTTAATGGCCATATTGTGTTAAGTCAACTTAATAAAGTCAACTTAACCCTTAAAGTTGACTTTAAGGGCAGGAGTTATTAAGTCGACTTAAGGAAGCCCTTAAGTCGACTTAATTAACTCCAAATATGGCCATGGCTTTGCTTAAGTCAACTTAAGCTCATAGTGTAGACATACCCAAAGAGTTCCCTTACACGAGATTGCCTCCAGGCTGCGGGAGTTGCCATTGTATTCCTCTATCACCCATATGCTTCATTGTCTTCTTCACCCTCCTCAGCCTCCCTCTTGCCCTTGGCATCCCCTGCACCATGTTCTCTTGCAATTTCTCTGGCTACCTCTTGGTTCCTCTCATTCTCCCCTCCATCTTTCATAGTACCCCTGCAGCTCTTCACAGAGTCAAAGCCTTGTCTAGTGTCTTAAACTTGCAGCCATTCTGCCTGTCAGCCTCATATCACCAAAAACAGTGAGATTAGGCAGCAATCTTTATTAGGGGCAGCCTCACTTCTTCAATCAAATTGGGAAATGAAGGCCATGATGCTTGCTGCAGTCCCATTGACTGCAATAGGATACAGTGGCAATTTTAAATAAGGAAAAATCTGTCAGTTGGTAGCTTTTTATAGTATTTTCCTTCAGGCACTTAAAAACATCCCCAAAAATCACTGAGTTATACATTGTGAGAGCTGGCAGTACTGGGGTGCTCCCTCATTTGCTTCTTCCCTTCTGCCCTGCCATAGAGGTATGGCCTTTTGCCCCACAGTGTTCTGGCAGAAAATGACTGATATAGAGTGTAGTGGCTAGCATCTCTGCTTAACATGCAGATGGGCCTGGGTTCAATTCCCAGGGGGTTAGACTTGATGATCTCACAAGGTTGCTTCTAGCCCTATGATTTGATTTGATTAATTGAATGTATGCAATGTTGATATAGCTATGTTGGTCCCATTATATTTGCAAGAGATGTTGGATGAGGTAATATCTTTTATTGGACCAACTTCTGTTGGTGAGAGAAGGCGCTCTAATGCTTGTTTCACTCATGATCAGAAGTCTGGCACAATAAAAGATATTACTTCTCCCACCTGGTCTCTCTAATTAATTTCTTAGCATTTACGATATACTGGAGGGAAATGATTCTCCCGGTAAAGAGCTAAACCAGCGCACATGGTCCCAGACTGAAAAGGCAAGTTGTTTCAGCCAGGGAGCATTTAAGGTAATGGAGACTCATTGTCTTTCAGGGGCATCCCATTTTGCAGTCTGCTGAATACCATCAAACCAGTGATAGGCCTCCTATGGTTTGCAGCCTAGCCTTAATCAAGACACTGCAGGAACACACAGTATGGGGGGTGGGGGAGGACAGTGAGCTATTCCTTGTCACCATTGTCTTTCTGTATAATAAGATAACCCTAGAGAAAAGAAGTTGCAGTCACAACAGAGGGTGAGGAAAGGAGAATTTGCCCAATTCAGTGGCTTCTGAACCCATACTCTACTTAAGTATCAGTGATTTAAACCAAGAGCTGGTTGACAAAGGCAGACATGCTGAAACTGTGTGGAAATGGAGTTCCTGACAGTACAGGCAATTTTGTCCTCTTAAGGGCTTTCAGCAGTTGTGTGAATAACTAAAACTAAGATGAACTGATTTTGCTGTCTAACAATAACTTCTCTTTAAAACTATGTTGTACAGAAACCGCACTATTGTAAAAAAAAAAAAAAAGGACAAGAATAAATAATCATTCATCTATGTCCACTCCTTCCTCTCCTAAAGAAGGAATACCTTGTTCTCTGAGTATAAATCTTCTTGATGTCTTGACAGTTGACTCAGATATGATGTCATAAATAGAGGATATTTACAGAAAGATGTTGAGATGGAACTTTCTTTGGACCCTTTTGTTCCTGCTTGAATACAGATGAAGAAACAAGTGGCAGCTTTTATAAAGGCAAAACTTAAAGCAGATCAACAGGAGATGAGGGCAAGCCACATAGCTGTCCAAAAAAGGAATTTAAAACCAGACATGAAACTGCCCAAGAGGGTGTAAAAGCGTCACAAAAAAAGGATAAAGCAAAATATCAACAGATGAAAGATGGCCTAAAAGCACAGCTCAAACCTGCTTATTCAGTCAGAATTGACAAGAAGTCAAGACCCAGACATTCCAAAGGGACATACAAACAGCTAAAAAAGGCTCACGCTGTTTTAGTAATATGAATGATGGGACAATTAATTTGTTTTCAAGGCTATGCAGAATATTAAAAAAAAGCCAATAATTGTTGGCCATGCTGGCTCTGAAATTCAACAGATATACTTTGTGAATGCATGACTGCTACCTTGAACAGTTCAATAACACGGGGGAGATCATGTTCTTCTGAATAAACTATTAGAAATGTTTAACTTTTCCCATTAATATACTACACTAGACACACTCTCAGCTTGCATGGTGAAACATTTGGAAGTTACAATAGACTTGCTTTTAGTGCTTATTGAGGCTGAGCCAAAGATCTTGCTGATTTTTTTTTCTTTTTTAAGTGTGTAGCAAAAAGTTCTTGTCCTGGTCAATCTTTCACAACAATATTATTTTAATTCCATAACGTTTGTTCAGGTTATTGTCAAACTTGATTGAATTAAGTTTAATATCTTTGAGGACAAAAATGTAATTTTATATGTGTTATTGTATGCAACTCATCTAGATGTAAAAGAATGCTAATGTAATTTCTCTGGTTAGCAGCCTTGAAACCTCTCATCTGGATAGGGATACACTAGGTGAAGCTAGATTCCCTAGGGACCAAAAGAGGAAAAAGGTGATTTATGGATAAATAGCCTGTTTTAAACCAGGCTCTGAACCTTTTATCCTGATCCAGCAAGTGGACAGGAGCTTGGTCAAAGAGGACTGAGCCTATTGAAACACCATAAGATTGTGTGCTTGTTATGAGCTGAAACTGTGATGAACCTGAAACCACAAGGAAAGCCCTTGGATGGGATGTTGGTGGGTTACTCCAGCCAGAGCCTATGTTATTGTTGGTAAACTTATTAGCATACATGTAGGTTCTTGGATTATTTCTTAATGTGTTTTCTCTGTAGTGCTTTTACCTTGAGAAAATAAACCTGCATTAAACAAACTATTTGGTTTCTATAACTGTGGACAGTCACATTACTAACCATCTCTTAAGAGAAAGTAAGCAAGTGTTCATGGGCAGCTTGCCTCTACCAGGAATAACACCAGAAAGGGCAGGGCACCATACAGTTTGGAAATTCACTCCCTTTTAGCCAGGATGGCTCAAGTTTCCACTCAAAAAAGGAAACAGCTGCCAAGCTAGAAGTCAGAGTGGGTGCCTTTGCTGGAACACTGAGACAAATACAGGTGCCATGTAATGTGACAGTTCTCATTCATGTTTAAGCCAAGTTTTAGTGCCAAGTTTACGTATGAACTATTACTTAATGCAGAATGTCTACAGGTTGTAAATGAACACTCTCTGCAACATTAATCTTTACTAGACATGGGCCTGAATTACAGCCTTAAAGTTGCCATTTTTTCACACTAATCTGGATTGGGGGTTATGTGCAGTTATTCCATGGCAGAGGATCTTAAGTAAGAGGAGCATTGTGCTAACCTTCAGCATGGAGCTGTCTCCTTCCCCTGAGAGATGAGTCTGCAGACCCTCACATCATACCAGTTCTTCCTTATCTTTGGAACCATAGGAAGAAATGGAACTGCACTGAATTGTCCCTGTCCATTCCTGAGCATGGTGTGTGTGTGTGATGATCCTTGGCCCTGAGAATGCTTAGTGAAAGAAAGGTTATTTAGAGTCCTCATGTTCTCCTTCACTCCCAGTGGCTGGGATTCATCAAGTGAAGCAGACAGTCACATGGCACACGAGATGGTACCTACCACTTGAGATCACCTAGCATAAGATGACTCTCCCTGGCCCCACATATATAACTTTGCCTTTTAAGAACAACCTAGCTTTTAAGGTGTCAGTATAAGCCCATCTCTAACTCACCATATAGAGATGATTTAGGTAACCCTGAATATACACACATGGGCAAAGGATTTGGCCCTGAATCTGAAGATGTATAGTTGTTTTAAATATGAGCATGTATCCAAATCAGATTATATAAATGGACCCTAGAACAGGCTGACCACTCATTTGTTGAATATGACTACCCAGTTGTTCATTATATGAAATCTAGATTTGGTTACAAATTTGTTGAAAGAGCTTATTTCTTTACTGGAAGATGTACTGGAATATCGTCAGTATTTCAAGCTCTATGTAACACAGATATTCATTCTACTCCTCACTGCAGGACTAAATCAGATAGAGCTTTTCCTTACAACTTTCTTGTGTGAATCTCAGCAGGAAGAATAGGTGGATTTATTCAGTTTAATGGGAATAAAGTGAAATCTTTTCTGACACAGATACGTTCTGAGACTTGTTACCGTCAGCCCTAAAAGGTAAAGCAAAGGTTAATACAATGGGCTGCTGCATGAAATGTATCTAAAAGGTTAACTTCTTCTGGCACAGAATGTCTTTAAAACTGTGCCATCAAACAATTTTTAAAAAATATCCCGTGGACTTTCTTTTAACTGAAACAGAGGCTTAGGGAGTTTTCTTTGAACCCTTATCTCTTATGCTGTCTGCTGAGCTGTGTGACATAATCCCCATGACATATTATCTGAAGGAGAATTGTTAGACTTGTACTGCCATAACGGATCATGGAATGCAAATTGTTGCACCTGCTTGAAAAGGTAAGCGTATAGTGCCCTTTGAATTGGGTTTGTTACAGTTAAAATCAAGCACCAAAGAAGATTTTAGCAAATGATGCAAGTAAACTGAAATCTATGATTGCTTTAACAACCAAATATTTCTTACTTTGGAGCATGTTTCAAACATTCAAGATAGTCCCTGGCTGATATCACTTTTCCTGTATTTGCTTTCAATCTGTCTGTTTTCTGAAGTCATTTCACACAGGGTATTTGGATTACACAGCATTAACCCTAAGTATCATTTAACATTGAACTCTGTGTTGGTAAAACAGTATTAAGACATTATTTTTTCATCCTCAGTGTGGCTGCAAGACAAATGGTGGTGTTTGACCATTGTTTAATATTACATTTCTCAATAAATAAAAGCATCAATGGTTTGAACAGGAACTATTTTGTACTTTTTAAATCTCCAAGGAAAAAATGGAGGCAATTCTATTAGGAAGGTTAAATTAAAGGATTTGTTTATTGCAGGTAAAGCATGTAGTACATTATATCTGTTTTTACTAAATTAGTTCACTGTTCTGTCACTAAAGCACTTTGATTTTTGTAGCTTATGCAATGCAGTATAAATATTGTAATTAAATTAGTGTCAATACAAGAACTAGTTACATCTATGGTCTCATATCACATTTTAAATGATTATAAAACAAATACATTTTTATACACCTGTCATGGTTGCAGGGCAAACTGCACTTTAGACCTCCTTTAGTTCCTCTCTTAATGTCCCAGCTGTATTTAACTTCCCTGGTGTTGTTTATCCGTGCTTGATGTTAATACAGTATCTTATCTCTGTCATTTTCCATCCTCCCTAACAGCTTCTTTTGACTTAACTGTGCAAAGTCAAACCAGCTAACATTAACCAGGTAAACTGAAGTACTTACAATATTCAAAAAAATACAGAAGTCACCCACACTCTCCAAAACATCATACAATTAGTCAGTTGAATTTGGCCACGATATATTTGGAGAAACAGCTAAACAGGAATTTAAGAAGTATTGAATCCTAATCCTGTGTGCTACCTTTTCTCCAAAGCAGTGGTTTTCAGCCAGTATACCAAGGCACATTAGTGTGCTGTAAGAACTGTCCAAGTGTGCTGTGAAATTTTGTACAAAGGTAATGAAAAATCAGTGTAAAACAAACATTGTTTCATCTTAAACAATATTCTATCCAGCCAAAATTACAAATCATAAAACTCATGAAAATTAATCCTCAAATTAAAAGCAAGGTATTGATCTTTTGATTCTAAAATGTGAACATTCTAAACACAGGTGGCCAAAGGGCAAAATTGAGATGATGTGTGGGGTACGCCGGGAAGAGTGCGGTCAGGCATGTCAGGCAAGATGTGTTCTTATCAGTGTTGTTTTGTGTCCAGCGCAGATATCAGTTTGGCTGTGTGCGTGAATGCATGCGTGAGTAAACGGAGGCAATGCTCACGATTGAGGAAACCAGCATGGCCACTGATCTTTGTAGAAACTAAGGTGCCAGGCTAGGCTTTATTGCAACATAGCACTATGGGAAACAATCCATATCAACAGATTTGTTGGCAGCATTGGTGCTCTCAATGCAATGGAACAGCCCAGCTGACAGCAGGACTGGCTGTCACCCTCTCGGCTGCACAAAGTCTGAGCTCTAGGGTTCCTACTTTATACCTCACCTGCCTTTACCTTAATTGGCCTGTGCATCCCTCCTTTGATGCCACCCCTTAATTTGATAGGTCCCTGGGCATCATCATCCATCAAGGTGTCATGATTTGACCAAACCTCTCCTTTGCACGGGTCACTTTGACCCAGCATACCTCCTTATTTCTTTTGGCATGAAACGGGGCTATCACAACCTTTCTCCAAGTCTTTATCCAAGTACATTCTGATCTTTATCTAGTATAGTCTCATCTTTAGCTTATTTCGTGCCAGTCTTGACGAGGTTATCGTGGTCCTTTCAATTCATGCCCAGTGTGCATGCCATTCAGGCCCACTTTCCTGGATTGCTTCATTAGGCCTTGAGCTAATACCTAGAAGCTTCTACAGTTTCTCCTACAATGCGTATATTTTTTCAGTGGACTTGAAACATTAATGCATTTGGTCCTTCTTTAGCTTGTTGCATATACTGTGTTAAACAAACCTCTCTAGTAAAACCATAACCATAGTAAATGTAACATTTTATGAGGAATGAGTTCAGCTGAAAAAAGTGAGAGTGCCATGGAATTGTCTGTCTCATTGAAGTGTGCCCTATTATTTAAAAACTTGGGAACCAGTGTTCTAAAGGATACCCACAGATTCCAGTGAGGCTCCTGGTGAGGAAACAACTGAACTAAAGGTAAAAATGGCAGTATCTCACACTCAGGCATTTGTATGAATTATAAAAACAGTGTAGGGAGGGAAAGGTAAAATCTTTAACTGTCTCAAAGGGGTAGCCATCTTGGTCTAGTTCAGTAAAACAAACAAGGAGTCCCGTGGCAGTTTTAAAGACTAACAAATTTATTTATTGCATGAACTTTTGTGCGAGAAAATCCCACTTCATTAGATGCTTTGAAGATGGGGGAACTTGCAGAATGGGAAGAAAATAAATGAAGGGAAGTGTAAGTCACAGGTCACAGTGTGACAGCAAATCAAAGCAATTAAAATTCAAACACTGGGGAACAGCATATAGAGGAATTTGTGGTCAAATTGCCTGTTGTAAAGGGAAAAGAATCCATAGTCCCTAGTCTATCCTGATTTCACACAGTCAAATATGAAACGTCAGTATCCCAATCCTTCCAACTCTACCCTAAGGCTTGGGGCTCTCCATGAGCCCAAAATCTTGCCTGTTTGACGAATCAGGAAGGAAGCCATGAGTCAGATTAAAACCAGACAATATCTAGAAATCCCCTCTCACCCACACAAGGGATCAGCTGGAAAACACCACATGGGTGAGGACAATTCCTGTTAGTACAAGGATTTAGGATCTGGATGTCGCTTCATCTTTAATGTTTGTTATTGTTATATTTTTCTTCTAATTTTAAGTTTGGATGTCACTTCCAAGAAGGGATTTGGTTATATATGTACCCCCCCCACACACACTTTTCTTCCTGGGTTACTTGGCAGCGGGCAACACTCGTGTGTACAGGCGCCTAAGTTGATGACAAGGAGATCCTGAGTTTCCCAGCGGTGATGTTGGGATTGTGGGAATCTTCTATCTCCTCTGCTGCAGTCCCGTTGCTTTACAGGACATTAAACTTAGCAGTGCCTCCACCTGGCTGGATCTGGTACACACTCAGTGGCATGCCTTGGAAGCCTCCAGGACTAAATCCATGCAGCTAAGAATAATCTGTGGGATGGATCTAATCCAAATTTACTAATTATATATACAATATACTCAAGGTACTAAATTGCATGCAACAAATCTTTACTTAACAAAGAACTTATCATAACGGGAAGGAATTGAATATTACTACTAATTTAAATACACAGGGGCAAGTAAACAAATCTGTGGACAGACATAGAATACAGTTTAAAAGGAATTTATCTAACAAGCACTTTCATTGCTCTTTTTCCCCAACTCACACTTTCATAGCTCTTTTTCCCCAAGTGCATGCTTCCCAGAGTTGAGAACTCCAACCCCTTGCTGGTGTGGGTGTGCTTGGAGGGTCAATGAATAAGATAAGGCAGCATGCTGCTGGTCCAGCGTACCCACTCAGAACCACGCTGAAGATCTGGAGTGAGCCCAACCAATGGTCTGTAGTCCTGGCCCTGGTTCAAAGGGACTGCCACACTGCCTCTCCTCAGGCTCAGTCAGTCTCTCAGCAGGCTCCCTTGCTTTACAAGCCCTGCTCCAAATTGAAGGAGGAGAGACAGACTCTTACACCCTCACTGCAGATCCAGCTCAGCCAGCTCTAGGCTCAGACTCTGCTTTGGGCTGAGTAAGGTCACCAACCTCTGAAGATCCCTGCTTGAGTGAGCCTCCAGCAATCTCAGGAACCCCGGGAGCACTCACCACAACTTCCAGATTCAGCCACGTCCTCTTTCTCCTAGTGGAGACCCTGTTTTCCCCCTGTGCTTCCCTCCTGGAGGGGCTGGGAGGGTCTCTCTCCCTTTTCCAAGGGATCATGGGAGTTGTAGTCTCTCAGTGGAAGAGCTTACAGTACATAGGAACTGCTTAAATGTTAACCCCGTACTTGAATTCAAAGGTCCCTAAAGTACAGGGTGCCTACATATAGACATAAGCAAGATCTGATTGTCTGAGCACACTAAGGGGGGAAATCTTATTTGCATGGGCTTTGTATTTGAATGAGTACAATTCAGTATTTGGCATAATTCCACTGTTATAAATAAACAAATTCAGGTGCTGGGCATGATTGGAAATGGGTAGGGTTTGGGGTTATAAATTAATTTTACGTTAACTCCAAGGGCAAGGAAATGTTGTCTTTTGGTTGTATGAACACAACAGACAGCAGAACTGTATTCAGCCTATTTTGACAAAAAATTCACTCTCGTCTAAACAGAACTCAAAGGTACAGATGGATGTTTCTGCATTGTAAAAACGGCAGTGGCAGGAGGAGGTGGTCACTGCCACAAACAAGATTGCAATAGGGTGCATAAAACTAGCGTTAGGCATTGCTTGACTCTCTCCTTTGTTCTTAAAAGATAGAGTTAATAATTCTTTTTAGAGTCTTTTGTGATTTTTTAAGCCAGAATATTGCTACTATCTCAGCAGAAAGGTTTTCCTATGAGCTGAAATACTTTAAGCACTGAAATTGCAAGAAATACTGACAAACCCTGAATAACAAACAGCAGAGAATCACTAGCAGTGGTTGTTACCTGTGGATGGTATGAGCCAATAAATAAAAGGAGCCATGATCAGACAGCAGGGCCACTGTATGGCAGAAGTCATAAGCTGTCATCACCTGAGGATGGCAGCACGAGTCACAACCAGTTGGTGCCTGCAGATGGTGTTGCCAGTGGATATGGGAGTCACAAGTGGTTGGTGCCTCCAGACAGCAGGAGTCAGCAGAGAAGACTCAGTGAGGCCCAGAAAAGGCAGTAGGTAGCTGCAGAGCAAGCCTGGTAAAGCCTGTGTTCAGCAGGAGCCTGCATGAACGGACTGGCTGAGCCCCCATCCTCAAGTGGTGGGCAATGAAACTATGGCGGTCAGTACAGGGGTAAGGGAAAAGTGAAGGGGTTACTCCACAGACTCTGGGTGGAGTGGGTTCTTCTCATTGTGGTTATGAATTCTGCATGGCACTGTTTTTCCCAAACCAGTAATATTTTGATATTTCCTTTTCATTTAAAGGCTTATGTTCCACACACAGTCACTATGCTTGTGAGGGGAAGTATTGACTTTTAGGACATCCAGGGATAGTATGTGATTTCCCAGGGAACTTGACAGGGCCAGATTAAGACATGCTGAGGCCTTATGTTATATCAAGATTCAGAGGCCCCATACCGTAAAAAATGAGAATAAAAATTGATTATATTATAACAGAAAGGCTAATGGAAAAATAAATGATAAATTATTACATTTGCACATATACATAGATAAAAATGCAACAAAAAACAACTAAATAAAACATCTTGCAAAAAGCCTTCTTTGCATTATCAATTTCAATTATGATAAATATTAGTCATCTCTGATCTATATAGGGGCACCTCATAATGTGAGGGCCTAAGCCCTGGCTTACTTAGCTGATGCCTAAATCCAGCACTGCGACTGAGTGGGGGTTTGGGCTCATTTGGTGTTGTGTCATTGCCAGGAAGCCCTTGATATAGAACCTGCCTGTTTGTTGCTGCTCTTCTGCCCGGAAGAATGGTTACATTGGCTTGTCAGATGCCCTGAGACTCCTGGTCCATTTGGATGTGGGAAGAAGGCTGAACCACTGTTCCCAAAAAATCTCCCAAGCATCATGCATAGGTAGTAGGCTCAGGAAAGCTACTACCCTTCCCTTGTAAGCACTGCTTCTTGTTCCAGGGCCAAGCTCTTTAGTGCTTACTGCCAGACATCTCTGGGTTGCACATCTCATTCTTTTCCAACTTACCCAGTGAATAATTCATGAAAAATTAATAGTACATTAGCTCCTCTTCTAAGGGTCAAAGTTAGCATCTGAAAATAAGAAAATGGAATAAATCCACACAAAAACCTGCAAACTAAGCAGGTTAGAATTATCAAAGTTAAAAGAAACAGTAGTCTCCAATTACAGAAGCCTAGGTGAGAAAAGACACTTGCCTATTAAGGCAAAACAAAAATATATCCCTGATCAGGCTACTCCATTCAAATCAGTTACAGCTACTAAGATATGTCTGATGATCAAGCCCTTCAGCATACTTCCTTTAGACAAAATAAAAGGTTGTCCTTTTTTAAAATGACAACCAGTTAATAGCCTAGAGTGCTACATCAGGAATTTTGAAAGTTTGCTGGATATAAGTAGCGCTAGACTGTACATCTCTGGGGACTCAGACATACAAAATAGCACAAGATACAGGAAACAAAGTGCCTCTTTTTTATAAACTATCTATTGCAAAAACCTCTCTTCTGATTAAAATTATCTGAAGAACAGTTTTCTATCTCAGGATTTTGCTCCTGTTGAAATTCTAATTAGCTTTAGAATCCTAAAATATTGTCTTAACTGAGTTATCCATTTATAGCTGTTTTCTCAAATCAGCACAGGCTGTGTGAAAACACAGCAACAACATGAAAATTACTTGGGTTTGGGTGTGCGCGCGCACACGCACACGAACACGCACACGCACACACACACAAAACCAGAAGCAGCTGTACTTAATTATAACTTTTTCCAGGGCTGCAAGCCTTTCATCAAACTGAAGAGTGAGGAGGTTGGCTGAGGGAGGGGCCTGCGACTGTGAGGCCTATTTCTGGTCCCTTGTCCATGCACATCTCCGGGCAAAGTTCCTCCGGGCGGCATCCGCTGGCTCCCTCGACTCCTTTCGGGAGCAGCGGGCGCTGTCCGGGGTTCTCTGCTCGGTATCCCCTTCCGAAGCTCTAGTTTTGAACCTGTAACCCTCACACCCGTCCCTGTTTTTTCTTTAGTTGTCCCTTGTAATCTTTGAAGAACTGTTGAGTGCCACTTCCCTTTAGGCTGGGGGAAGGGTTTTAGAAGTGGGTGGGCTTATGCCCACCCATGACCCAGGTTCTTCAATGGGACCAAACTGAAGAGTGAAACATTTGATGCTAGCTGAAGAAGTATGGCTCTCCAGAGGCTGAGTTTCACTGATTTGTTTCTAATTTGGATGAGGTGAACTTCACAGTGCCACCTGTGGGGTTGGGTGGAGGGCATGTATTTTAGAGAGCTAGCAATGAACATGGCCTACTTCACAGTTAAGTCAAAGCCCAGAAAGGAGGAAATGGCTGGATCATAGTGTAGCAGGCGATCTGAAAAGAATTTAATTGATCTAACCAAAAATCCCTCCTGCAGGCCACGGTATTCACATTGGAGTTATGAATGCTCACTTTGCTTAACAAACATGCACACACACCCAGCCAGCTCTAGTATGGCCTTATGGTAGCTGAAAAAACAACAAGGAGTTGTGTGGCACTTTGAGACGAACAGATTTATTTTTTGCATGAGCTTTCGTGGGAGAAGATCCCACTTCCTCAGATGCTTTGAAGATGGGTGAACTTACAGAAAGGAATGAAACTAAATGCAAGGGGGTGTAAAACATAGGATCAGGTCATAAAGTAACAGCAAATCAGAGCAGTTTACAGGCTCAAACCATGGGAAGCCTGAAGTCAAATTACCCTTTTTAATGGGCAAAGAATCCATAGTCTCGATTCAGTCCTGCTTTCACAGAATTTAGCTTGCATATTAATTCGAGTTCAGCTGTCTCTCTTTGAAGTCTTGATGTCCCAGGTACAGCTCTGATGACAGTTGTTAACAAATCCATCATGGAGTGATTAGGAAGATGGAAGTGCTCAGCAACTGGTTTCTCTGTTCTTTGATTTCTGATATCAGCTCTGTGCTCATTCAGTCTCTTATGGAGCGATCGTTCTGTTTGTCCAATATAGAAGGTGTTGGGGCATTTCTTGCACATGATGGCATAGACCACATTACTATAGATGAGCAGGTAAATGAGCCTTTGATGGAGTAGCAGGCTTGATTAGGACCTACGATGGTGTCTGTTGTGTACATATGTGGGCAGACTTGGCAGTGTGGTTTTTTGCAGGGGTCTGTGCCTGCTTCAATGTTTCTGTTGTTAGATCTGTAGTTGCTGGTGAGTATCTGTTTAAGATTAGGGGGCTGCCTATAAGCAAGGAGTGGTCTATCTCCTAATGCTTGAGAGAGAGAGAGATCATCTTTTAGAATAGGCTGTAGGTCCTTAATGATCATTTGCAGAGGTCTGACTTGAGGATTGTATGTGGTGACTAGTGGTGTTCTGTAGCTTTCTTTCTTGGGTCTGTCCTGTAGTAGATGACTTTGGGGAACCCATCTAGCTCTGTCAATTTGTTTTCTTACTTCCCCAGGTGGGTACTGTAGTTTCAAGAATGCTTGACAGAGATTCTCAAGATGTCTGTCTCTGTCTGAGGGATCAGAGCAGATGCGGTTATATCTCAGGGCTTGGCTGTAGACAATGGATCGTGTGGTGTGTTTAGGATGGAAGCTCAAAGGATGTAGGTAACTATACCGATCAGTAGGTTTTCGGTATAGGGTGGTGGTGATGCGTCTATCCCTGATTTGTACTGTAGTGTCAAGAAAGTGGATCTCCTGTGTGGAGTGTTCCACGCTCAATTTGATGGTGGAGTGGAAATTATTGAAATCTCTGTGAAAATCTTCAAGAGCATCCCTACCATGTGTCCAGATGATAAAGATGTCATCAGTGTAGCGCAGATAAAGAAGAGGTGTCTTGGGATGAGACTTGAGGAAACATTGTTCTAAGTCACCCATAAAGATGTTGGCATATTGTGGGGCCATGCCGGTGCCCATAGCAGTGCCACTGATTTGGAGAGGCAACACATACATTAGCCACAGCAGCACTGCATGATGCTAATCTCCCTGTACTGTTTAAGTATGGAAAACACACCTTTTCATGTGCACACAAAACTAGTCTTTAGGCTAGCCCTATTGATCTCTGCATGTTTATTTTGTGATGCCTTATATACATTTGTACAAAGCATCTCACCTTACAAAATGATTAAGATGAGTAGAGGAGAAGAAGGAAGTTGAGTCTGATAGGCTATGTCTACACGCAAGGTTTTATTTCAAAATAAGTCATTCCAAAATGACTTAGGCTGTGTTCACACACACAGGGTTATTTCGAAACAAGTTGT
>ML681979.1:10112290-10170547 GCA_007922195.1 Podocnemis expansa
ATTTGTAAGGCCTTGATTTGTGAGCATGTTAAAGCCAGAAATGATATAGAATCATAGAATCATAGGGTTGGAAGGGACCCCCACAAGGTCATCTAGTCCAACCCCCTGCCAAAAGAAGCAGGACCACTCCCATTAGATCATCCCAGTCAGTGTTTTGTCCAGCTGGGACTTGAACACCTCCAGAGATGGAGATTCCACCACCTCCCTAGGCAACTTATTCCACTGCTTCACCACTCGCCTAGTAAGGAAGTTTTTCCTAATATCCAGCCTGGACCGCCCCAGCTGTAACTTGAAACCATTGCTTCTCGTTCTGCCCTCTGTTACTACCGAGAACAGTCGAGCTCCCTCCTCCTTGGAGCAACCCTTCAAGTAGTTGAAGGTTGCTATCAAATCCCCCCTCAGTCTTCTCTTCTGCAGGCTAAATAAGCCTAGTTCCTTCAGTCTTTCTTCATAGGGCGTGTGCTCCAGCCCTTTGATCATTTTGGTTGCCCTCCTCTGGACTCTCTCTAATTTGTCCATGTCCTTTTTGTAGTGGGGAGCCCAAAACTGGACACAGTATTCCAGATGTGGCCTCACTAGTGCAGAATAGAGGGGAATGATCACATCCCTTGATCTGCTGGTAACACTTCTTCTGATGCAGCCCAGTATGTCATTGGCCTTTCTGGCAGCAAGAGCACACTGCTGACTCATATCCAGCTTCCCATCCACCATGACTCCCAGGTCCTTTTCTCCAGTGCTGCTATTTAGCTGATCATTCCCCAGCCTGTAGCAGTACATGGGGTTTTTTCGTCCCAAGTGCAGGATTTTACACTTGTCCTTGTTGAACCTCATGAGATTCCTCTTGGCCCACTGCTCCAATTTGTCTAGGTCTCCCTGAATCCTGTCCCTGCCCTCTAGGGTGTCTACCATTCCCCCCAGTTTGGTATCATCTGCAAACTTACTAAGTGTGCAATCTATCCCATCATCCAGATCATTAATGAAAACATTGAACAGAACTGGCCCCAGGACCGACCCCTGGGGCATGCCACTTGTTACTGCTTGCCAACTTGACATGGAGCCATTGATTCCTACGCGCTGAAACCGTTGTTCTAGCCAGTTTTCTATCCACCTTACAGTCCATGCATCTAACCCATACTTCCTTAATTTGCCAATGAGAATGCTGTGGGAAACCGTATCAAAAGCCTAGCTAAACTCGAGGTATATCACATCAACGGCTCTTCCCGCATCCACAAATCCAGTCATCTCATCATAGAAGGCGATGAGGTTGGTCAGGCATGATTTACCCTTGGTGAATCCATGCTGACTGTTCCTGATTACTTTATTTTCCTCCTAGTGTTTCAGGATGGATTCTTTGAGAAGCTGCTCCATGATTTTTCCAGGGATTGAGGTGAGGCTCACAGGTCTGTAATTCCCTGGATTGTCCTTTTTGCCTTTCTTGAAGATAGGTACTATATTTGCTTTTTTCCAGTCCTCTGGCACCTCCCCTGTTCGCCACGAGTTTTCAAAGATAATGGCCAATGGTACTGCTATCTCATCAGCCAGCTCCCTCAGCACCCTCGGATGCAGTTCATCCGGCCCCATGGACTTGTGCACATCTAGTTTCTTTAAGCAGTCCCTAACCTGACCTACTGTCACCAAGGGCCTGTCTTCTTCTCCCCAGTCCCCCGTACCTAGTGTAGTGGGCTGGGAGCTGACCTTGCTTGTGAAAACTGAAGTAAAAAAAGCATTGAGGACTTCAGCTTTTTCCTCATCCTCTGTCACGAGGATGCCTGCCCCATTCAGTAAGGGACCTACACCATCCCTGATCCTCTTCTTGTTATTGATATACTTGTAGAACCCCTTCCTGTTATCCTTCACATCCCTTGCTAACCGCAACTCCATTTGTCCTTTGGCCTTTCTGATTTTATCCCTGCGGTCCTGAGCAATGTCTTTATATGCCTCCTTAGTCATCTGTCCTAGCTTCCACTTCCTGTAAGCGTCCTTTTTATGCTTCAGCTCAGTGCAGAGCTCTCTGTTAAGCCACAGTGGGCGCCTTCCACATTTGCTGTGCTTTCTCCTTATCAGAATTGTATCTTCCTGTGCCCTTAGCAGGGTTTCTTTAAAATGCACCCAACTCTCTTGGACACCTTTCCCCTTCAGATCAGCCTCCCAAGGGATCCTGCCCATCAGTTCCCTGAGGGAGACAAAATCTGCTTTTCTGAAGTCCAGGGTCTGTGTTTTGCTTCTTTCCTTCTTTCCTTTAATCATCAACTTGAACTCAATCATTTCATGGTCACTGCTACCCAGGCTGCCATTGACTTCTACTTCCCTGATAAATTCTTCTCTATTTGTGAGCAGCAGATCGAGAGGCGCAAGGTCCCTAGTTGGTTGCTCCAGCATTTGTACCAGGAAGTTGTCCTCAACACTCTCCAGAATTTAGTCATGTAGACTAAATTTTTTTTATTTCGAAATAACGGGTGTTATTTCGAAATAAAAGGGCCATGTAGACGTGCCCATACAGAAACCTCATTAATACATCTCTGGGTGAAACTTAGAACTAACTTACTTCCCAGATTTAAGTTTTTACAGAAAGGCCATATGCAAGCATAGTAGCAGCTACACCAAGAAAAGAAAAAGTGTTAGGTGACTGAGATTGTTACCGCTTACACCTGTTCTAAGTCACCAGGAGAAATGGGAGAGAACAGTAGCAGAGGCAGGCCTATAGACCAAAAGAAACCAGAACAGGTCTGCTTCTGTTGCTTTTTCAGTCAGTGCAGTCATTTACACCAGTGCAAAAAATAAGTATAAAATACTATCATACTGTTTTATGTCTGCATGAGTGACTACACAAGTGGCACTGGAGATGAATCAGGCTTGCTTCTTTTAACAAGCCATAGCTGTCTTGTGAGATGTGGGCCAGCATTTGTTTACTTTCAAGTGTCAGCATCCATGTTAAAATCTAAACTATATGCTTCTATCAGCCTAGCTGCCATCAGGTGGAGAGGCTGTGCTCCAACAGCAATAGAAAAACCCTTTCTGTTACTGTAAACCCCATCGACTGTTGGGTGTTATACTGGCAATCCTCTGGTAATCTAGCTATGCTGCCACAGTCTTCTTAGTGTATACAACAGACTAGCTTTCTCTCCCTCTGGATGTAATTGTATCTGAAACAGAATTGTTTGTGAAGACAACGAGGATCACAACAGTTAATCTGAGAAACTCCTTCATGATGGATTAAGCCAGGGAAGGTTTTCTAGAAATGCTACATTTCACACTGTTAAATTTTGATCAGACTTGACTTTTCTGTGTGGATTTCTTTTCAGGGTATCTGTTAAATAAGATAAAAACAGTGCCCTTCATTGCAAAGGGACTCTAGTGCAAGCTTTATTTTGCATAGCATCATGAAAAATAAAGATTAACTGTCTTGCTCTTTCCAGGTTACCTGAATTTATACAGCAACAAAAACAAGCAATTAGTAGCAATATAATAAGTTCTGCCTTTTGTACCTATTTGAAACATTCCATGGAACAATGGAATTGTAAACTAAGTCTTACTAAGGTGAAGTATCTGTAGACCTAATGATTTGCCCATTCTAGGATCTTTATTAATTATTTTTATTTCTTTAGTGTCCAAAGTCTTCACTCAAAATGGGGACTTAAATGTGATGCCTACTTGAAAACACTACAGGATATAGTGCTTAGGTCTCAAAACAGCCCTAGACTCTCACAGAAAGGCATGTTATAATTTTCTACAAGAAAAAAAATACTAGTACAAGTTCATGATATTTTTAGCATTGTTGGTTTATCAAAAGATGGATTGATTATTTCTCTAGGAAATAGGAAAAAGAATCGTAGAGAATGAGTAAAATACACACACAATTCAGCCTTCAAGGGCAACCAGAGGTTTAACTATAAATACTAAATTCACCCCCTGCCTTGTGAATCTCACATTGGCTCTCTGAATCTGTTTTCCATTGTCACCTCTTTTTTCATCTTTGCTGGATGAGGTAGGCAGCATAAAACACTTTATATATATATATATATAAAACAGCTTAAATAGAAAAAGATTCCATCATTTTGAATTGATGTCCATAAAGTAATTTGACAACTGCAGACCAGAAGAAATCAATTCCTAGTCTATGGTTGTTTTGGATCTGGAGCCATTTAAAAATAATCCTTGACTATTGTTCAATAGTATTTCCACCCATACTTATAACATGAAGTTCAGCTTTACAGCTCTCTGTTTGGGGCTAGAATGAAAATAATGTGATATAGCTAGGGAGGAAAAAAAAAGCAAACCTCTTATAACAATCCATGACTGCAACCACGCACAGAAACCACAGTTGTCTGTTAATCCCATTGTACATGCAGCATGGAAAAAATAAAGCTGTCCTAAATACACCAGTCTCTATTGCTTCAGCTAAAAGACTCTTCATTAGCCGTTGGCAGATTTGAGTTTATGGACAAAGTTTTCTTCTGGAGGAAGAAGCCATAACTCCACTCCAGTCAGCAAAACGGAACTAGGCTCAAGAGTGGAAAATTTTAGTCATTGTAACTTCTAGCTCTACCACGGCATATCAACATAATCAGTAAAAGACTTGAGCAGCCTGACATCTCTTTGGGCACGTCTACACGGCTCTTTTATTTCGAAATAACACTTGGGGGCAGCCCCCCGTACCCTGCGGCTTGTCCCCCCTCAGCTCCCTGGCCAGGGTACTGAGGCAGTGGCCTTTCCTCCCAGGGTGCTAAGCACCCTGGGAGGAATTTCAAATCATGTTGTTTTTTCGAAATAAAGGTTTTATTTCGAAATAAGTCATTTCGGAATGACTTATTTCGAAATAAAACCTTGCGTGTAGACATAGCCTTTCTCTCACACACTCTCATTTCTTATTTGTGCCTTTGCAGAAAAGAGTGACTCTCCCACTATGGCACCCAACCCCCACCTCCCTATGGGAAAGGTGTAGGAAGCTGTCCTTCTGGAGCATCCCCTGTTGTCATATGCTGTAGCCATGCAGTGAGGAGGGCCTTTCATGGGACGCTCCATCCTGGTCACTTACAAAAAAAATCCAAGGTAGCAGGGAGTCTACTGAATTATAGTCCAACCATCTCATACCAAGTCTTTAATCTGAGTATTTCTGCCCCTCCAGGGACTTCACACCATCTTTCTCTGGGAGCCTATAGAAGAACCCATAGCCTCCCTGTCCTCTGCGTTCCAACCCAGCAACTCAGTTGTAAGCAGAAAAGTTTGTCTCTATAGGCTTCCACACAGCTTCCTCCGTCTGCCTGCCCACTTTTACCACAACCCTTTCCAGGGCTCACTCTACCAGTGTCTGTCTTACATTCCTTAACCCCTCAAAGTTCACAATTGCTTTTAGGATAAAGGCTTACAGGCCTTTTCCCAAAGTATCCCCCCAACAAATTCCAAATGAAAATAAAAACTTAAGTCACAACCATACCCCTCAGGTAGGAGGTTGGTTTTTGTGTGTGTGTGTGGGGGGGGTTGTTTGTTTGTTTGATTTCTCTCTCTCTCTCTCTCTGTAAGTATCTCTATATTTCATTCCTCAGCTAAATTCCAGTTTCTTTGGAGTCTTTTTTGTCTCTCTCTCTCTCTCTCTCTCAAGACCTACCTCAAGCCCTAACATTTCCTTTATGGATTGCCTCAGCTCTCTATCTTACTATCTCCATGACTGTGTTCACACACAGGGGGTTATTTCGATATGGTTGTTTCGAAACAACTTGTATCAAAATAACACCTTATTTCGAAATAACTTAATTCGAATGAACAGTTTGTTCATTCGAATTGTGGAAAAAAGCTCAAAGCGAAATAGCAGGTTCAGGCAACAGTTATTTCGAAACAAGTCACCATCATTTCGAAACAACGTTGTTTCATCCCCGCATGGGGTTTAACTTGTTTCAAAACAACGCTGTTGTTTCAAAACAACGGGACCCATTGTTTTGAAACAACCGTGCGTCGTGTGAACAGCCTAAATCTTATTTTGAAACAACCTCTGTTGTTTCGAAATAAGAGGGCTGTGTGAACACAGCCCATGGGACCACCCCCTCAGAACAAAAACTTTCTTTCTGTCCTAGCTGACATGTCTTTTTTTGTTGTTGTTGTTGTTGTTGGGGGGGGGGGGCAGCTTCCTGACTCTTTCCTAGCTGTGTCCAATAACTGCAATTAAGCCACCCAAAAAGGCAGGCTCACCTGGTGAAATAATTGTTGGATCATAGGTAAAGTTTAGCCCAACTCCTCTTAAAGGGCTAGCCAGCTTGTGACAGACTTCAATTATATACATACTCTCCTTTCCTTGCTAATTATTCTCATATAAGGGAACTGTTACTATGCAGCCTTCCTCATTGGTGAATCAGCTCTCCCCCACCATACAAATTTTATCAAAAATATTTTTTTGTGTCTGTAATAGAAAGGTTATGTTTCCCACCTCATAGCTTCATCAGATAGTTTATAAACTGATCAGCAGTCTATGCAAATATATTATCATGCTTTTATTTCTTGTTTAACTACATCTGTGATTTCCCAACCAGCATGTGACATTCAAGTAGTAACATGCGGCAGTAGCTGCTGCTGCCTCTTGGGCTGCTCATTACTTTACCTGTGGATTAAAGGCAACAGTGTCAGACAGTTAAAATAATATAAACAACCACAACCACATTTCCTTTTAGCTCACCTTGCTGCTCCTTGGATCCTTTGTATGAACATAATATATAATTGATTTTTTTAATTATTTTTTCTTTTCCCAGGGATTGAGAAGTAAACATTTTTTTGGCCCCACTCAAGGAAGGCACCTAAGCACATCCCTAATTTAAACTATGTGAGGAGTATCATTGACGTCAACAGAACTGCTGATATGCTTAAAATTAAGCAAGTGCTTACATACTTTGCTGCAGAGGACCTTTCTGAAGATCTGAAGTGACATTTGTGCCTTGATTGGTTTCCACTGAGTCACATGTAGGAGATTTTTTTAAATGTATAATTTTTTTTTCCAGTAACATATTTTGCAGTGGCATATCCATCCTAATAATTAGAGATTTCCTCTAATTTCTGGTCTTCCAACAGGACCAAGTACAAGGGACATCTCAGTAAATAAACATATTATCCCTAGTCTTCTCATATAAAGTAAAGAGCAAAAGGGAGACTGTAACTATAACTTCCCTCATGTCATGGTACCCCTGATTAGAGTCTCATTTTGCAGATAAACAATAGAGATATGTAACCCAGTTTTCCTTTCAGAACAACTTTCTGTCTATTATGGGATTCTTTCTGTCAGTTATGGGATTAGAACTAAAATGCATACTTTGTACTTCAACTGGGTGTTATAAACTGGTTGAACTACCCAATTAGAAATTAGGATGGAGGAAATGAGAAACCAACAGGGAGAGACAGAGGGAGTTTCTGAAATGGAAGCAGAGGAAGACGTGAGTCCTTATAAAGGCTAATGTATTCTCTATAGAAGGATAAAGATCCTGGAATACCATATAAAAACAAATGTTGGATTTTCCTTTGGTAAAAGCTGAGGCAATCTTTTAAACAAAAATTCTTTCTGATTCTCTTTATGTTTTTAACTCTTCTGTTTTGGTCCCAAAGGAATTTTGAATACCTAATAAAGACACTATTTATGTGCCCTCAGTTATATCTGTTCAACCACTTTTTACAGTTATTGTTTCTTTTAACACTTCTATTGATCAGGAAAGGCTGGTGAGATGTGTTTGGAAATAGAATCTTCTTTATAAAGTGCAAAGAATAAGTACTTTTAATGATGAGGCAGAGGTTAGCCAAGCTTGTTGAAAGACATTACTTTTATTTTGCCTATGATTTGATCTCTCTGGGCTTTCCCATTTATTTTCTGCAAAACTGCAGCGCTGCAAAAATGAAAAGTGTATATATTTTCTCATGATGAGGATTCAAAGTTCTTTTCAGCCTCCCATATCTATAAGAAAGAACATAACTCCAACACTGAATTAACTTACTCCGTGTTATTTAATTTTTGAACTATTATCTCCACATCAACTACCATCTTTTTCATAATTATGCAAATTGACTAAGACTTTGGAGGTATTATTAAAGGTTTATTAAACATACGCAGTGAACCATCAATAATTATATATTATTTTCTTTTTAAAAGTTCAACTGCTATATGGTAACAGTTATCCCAAAGATATACAGAACCCTTCTTCTGAAGTGTGGAGGGAAGAAGAACAAGATTTTCAAGATGATTGGGATTTCTGTATACATGTATTTTGTGCATTATCCTACTGGTTTTTGCCATTGTTATGATTTTAATACTTTAAAAAAATCAGGCCCAGGAGACAATGGCAGAATCTCTTAAAACTGAACACTTGGCGTCAGATTCTGGGTCAGATTTTTTTCTAAAAAAATCCAAAGGGTATGTCTAGGCTTAAAATTTAGTTTGCATTAATGAGGGTTAATTTGAACTAAATTAATGCATGGCTACACTGGCTTTCATTACTTAGAACTAAGGAATTCCTTAGTTCAAAGTAATGAATATAAAACTTTGCTTAACTTCAAAGTAAGGTTAAATCAAACATTAGTTTGAATTAACCCAGTGCAGCTGTGCTAATTTGAACTAAATGTTAGTTCGAATTAACATGGTTTGACCTTCTTCCTCACAGGATGCGTTGAACCCTGGAAGGAAGAGCCTGCGCTGGGTGGAGGATACCTGGGGTAAGCAGCCCCAAAGGGAACCCCCCAACTGGGGCTCCATCGGGCCCAGTTCCCTGGCTGGGTAGGGGGTGCCTTCTCTACCACCCATCAAGCACAGTCAGGGCCAGGCAGGAGATGCCCTGGCCACACCATGCTGAGTGGTGGGGAATGCATCCCCTGCCTGGCTGCAGGTTCGTTTGCCAGGCAGGGGAGAAGGTGTCCTCCCATGCAGCTCTGGGTGTGCTGGCCGGGTGCAGGGATTCCCGTGCCCGGCTCTGTGAGTGGTAGCTGAGCACGTGTAAGGGACTCCACCCCCCTATGCCTGGTGCTTTCCCTTCTGCCGTGCCAGTGCACCTGCAGCTGGGCACAGGGATCCCTTCCTTGCACCTGGCCATCACTCTTGGAGCTGGGTGCGGGGATTCCTTCTGGCCTAGCCGGCCAGCACTCCTGGAGCTGGACGGGGCATGCTTTTTTCCCTCGCCACCCAGCTCATCATGCTAGAGTTGGGCAGGAGATTGGGTGGGGGCATGGCCCTTCTCGGGGGCCATGTTGCCACACTTCCCATGGTGCCCCTTCCTAAATTGAACTAGCAAGCCCTGTCCATTGACATGTTAATTCAGTTTGGGTTTCTAGTGGGGCCATGTTACTTTGAATTCACTTACTTCCAATTAATCATTATTAGTTTGATTTAATTAGTTCAACATAAGTTAATTTGAAGTAATATTCTAAGTGTAGACATAGCCAACATGATACTTGCAGCTAGAACTGAGGCAGTGCTGATAATTTTTTAGACCCTTGTTTACTTTCCCAGTCCTGGGTTGCTCCAGAGCCTGAAATGACATACAGCATAGTTTTGATAGCCAGTACCTAGCTGTCTAAGGGCAGTAGAACTGCCCAGAATCTCTCAGCTGTCCCTCAAGGCCTCCTTAGAAGTTCCTTCTCAGTTCCAAAACTGGGAGAATTATATTCTGGCAAAATTTGTGGGTTTTAGAGCGCCATCATGCCATTCCAGCCATTCTGCCTAGCACAATGGCTCTGGACTGGGGATGGGAATTTTACAATTTACTTTTAAATTAATGGAAGTGGAGAGGGGAGATTTGCTTTTTTGTCATGCTCACCAAGTTTCACTTTGTACATACAAGTGGTAAGTTTTCACCATCCAGGTTTCCACCTGGAATTCACAATGGCTTATCTGGAAACAGCATGTGCACCCGCAACCAAAATAAAGCAAGCCATGAACACCAAAGGATGAAGACCGAAAGTGAACTCAGACTTCATCTTGTTTTTTATATCCTTCTTGGAGGAACAACTCTCTTAATCATAGTACTTTTCTATATTTCAATGGTCATATACACTTTCATTGACTACATAAATGAACTCCATGTGAAATGGGCACTATAGCTGAATTTGGCCTTACTGCAGTTTTTTTTTTTCCTCCATATTGAAATGACAGGACATTACAACACACATAACAAGAGAACATTATATAGAGACTTTGCTGAAAAAAAAGATCTGTCATAAGCTCAACAAGGTCAATGAAAGTAGCTAAGTAGTACAAGCAAGAAGAATGTTTTCAGATGAGATTTAAAACAAGTTAGAGTATAAATGCGGTGAAGAGATCAATACAATCCATTCCAGACAGTAGAAACTATGGAGGTGATGGCTCTTGTACCAGGAATGGTGAGATTATGTGTAATGACCAAGGGGGTGAATGCTTTAAAGAATGGAAGAAATAGTAAAGGAACAGAAGAGAAAAGCTCCATGATAGCAACTGGATCACTCTGAAAAGAAAGAAAAAATCCCCCCTGACAGTACAAGCAGTGGGACCTTTAGAATCGAGGTAACGCTTACCCACAATTAAAAAAAGCTCTAATTATTTCCTGATTTTGGTCCCTATTAAGTCAATGGTAAACTCCTCTTTACCTCAGTAGGATCACAGTCAGGTCTTGTGTGTGAGATTGTCATTTGGCATTTCTAAAGTACTTATCAGCACAGCATCTATGCTATATACAGAAATTAAATACATTGAGAACTTCCTGAGAAGGAAGTCAGTTATCTTTTTGTATTCTAGATGCTATGCAGAAGGCAATGTCTGGTTTTGGAACTACTGTATTTGTGTGTTCACACAGCAGTCTTATTTCGAAACAACAGAGGTTGTTTTGAAATAAGAAAGGCATGGTCACACAACACGCCGTTGTTTTGAAACAACTTAAACCCCATGTGGGGATGAAACAACGTTGTTTCAAAATGATTGTTTCGAAACAATGCCGTCTGAACATGTTGTTTCGAAACAATGGTGACTCGTTTCAAAATAACTGTTGTCTGAACCTGCTATTTTGCTTTGAGCTTTTTTCCTTAATTCAAATTAACAAACTGTTAATCCGAATTAACTTATTTTGAAATATGCTGTTATTTCGATACAACTTGTATCAAAACAACTTGTATCAAAATAACCCCCTGTCTGTGAACATAATATTAACCTCTGTGGCTGTTACCACTGCACATGTTAAGACATTTTCCTGAATGCTGGTTTCCTGGGAAGTTCTACAGTATGCTGAAGTCACCTGAGAGTGGTGATGAACTTCTTTCATGAGGATGTTCCCAGTAATTCTTGGGACTGCTGTTGAAAAGCCTCTCTGTTCTTTACAGTCTTTACCTTTTCATATGCACATAGTACACACTTTTGCTCTTGTGAGTGGTCTGGAGGAAAAAGAAATATTTAAGGTAGCATGAGCCTAACCTACAGAGCTTTGATCATCTGTACCCAAAGTTTTAGACTAGATGCAGAAGTGTACAGGGAGCCAATGTGTTTCATGGACCTTTGATTTCATATGGTCTCTCATGCTTTTTGCACTTAGGAGACAAGTCAATGTGCTGTAAGTGGTGAATGTATGAACTAATTACAGGTTTGGATTTAAAAAAAAATGCTCATCTATTTCCATGTGGTAATTTCACTGATTTTTGTTTGGTATCCTAGCATAAGTGGTAGCCATAAAAATTATAGCCCATTTTGCTGTGGTGTTAGGATGAAAAGTCACTTCAAGGAGTTAAATGTTGAGTGATTAACTCCCCCCAGGCACCTCTGAAAAAATCTCACCACTAATTTCGATGCTGCTGCCTTTAAAATATTTTGAAGCACAATTGAGCTGTTCCCAGAAGTCTGAATACTGTGTGACAAAATAACATACTAATTTGTCAGTTTTATTTTGTGTAATGAATTTGCTGTACAAACCTAATCTCAAGTTTCCAATGGCATTTTTAAGTTTCTTAGAATGTTAGTACCACCTTATAATTTATAGCATCGTGCTCATCCCTGGGGAATTAAATTGGCTTCAGTAATCCTATGTCAAGAATTATTTTGGCAGATAAGAGTATTACATGGATCTGCAGTAATGTATGCATGAGCTCACTATACTTTTACTAACATGTGAAAATAAATGCTGCAAATGCCACTTTTTAATAATAAATATGATGTCCATTTCTCAGAATATTTATAGCTTCAGCTCCAAAGCATAACACATCTTACTCTACTTCATCTTGCTACTACCTATATCACTTCATTTTTTAGAATTAATCAATTATCTTCCTAGTTTGAGCAAAAGTTTTGCAACTAAAGTCAAATTATGATACTCCTTAACTTTAGGAGCAACAGAACAGATTGGAACCAAATTTTTCTTGAAAAAAGATCTGAAAACTTCATACTTAATTAGACCTGAAAAATCTAACTAATGATTTTGTGTAATCTAATAAAGGGAAAATTCTATTTACATAAATTCATAGATTATAAAGACAGATAGGGTCATTGGATTACAATTTATAGGATTTACCATAATTAAGATCTATTTGAACCAGAGCATATCTTTTAAGAGACATTCAGTCCAGATTTAAAGATTACTAAAGGATTCCTCATTAATGTCAATTAGTTCCAATAGTTACCCTCATTGCTGAAATTCGTGAATATGAATTTTCTACCTTCAGCTTCCAACAAATGGATCTTGTTATACCTTTGTCTGCTAGATTGAAAAGCCCTTTTACCAAATTTTAGTTCTTTCTTGAATTCTGCATATTAAAACTGGACCCATTATTCCAGTCACAGTTTCAAAAGTGCCAGATAGAAAAGGTAATATAACCTGTGTACTCCTATTTTATATTCCGTTCTTATATGTACAAAGATCACACTGACTGCTTTGACCATAGCATTTTACTCAAAGTTCATGTTCAGCTGGTTATCTACCATACATTGCACATATTTTTCAGAACCATTGCTTCCTAGTATAGAGTCTCAAATCCTGTAAACATGGCCTGCATTCTTTGTTTCTGATTGTATTACTTTCAATATGGCAAATGTAAAAGCATAGTGTTTTCATGGACATTTGGTTCATAATATAGATCAAGCAACAGAATTGCTACTATTTTTAAGTCTCAGAGAGCAGTGGATTGCATTTTTTTCCCCAAACAACACAGTTGTATTACCTTAAAAGTTTCCAGACCAGCTTGATAAATAGCCAGTTGAATGTCAAATATGCACTACCATCATTCTCAAGAATTTTTCCATGTTTCTTCAGCTAGATGCTTTAAGTCCTAAGAATTTTGTATCTGAACATAAAATGCATTTCCTGGAACTCTGAATCCATTCACTCTTTTGTTTACTGTGATGTGTGTATTCATGTATTCTTGCCTGTAGTGTTTATGACCTTCTTGAGTTTTTACAGTCGTTTAGAGGTGGACAAATTTGTTTGGTATTATAAGATGCTATTTCAAACACAGTATACATAAAAAAATCAATCATTCATAAAAAATTAATAAAAAAGGCAAATTAGCAATCCAGAAACAGGGACTTTTTTTAATCATTAAGAAAAAGAAACAGCAAATTATGCATGAGTACTGACAGTATAAACTTTTAAGTGCATCTGATGGCATTGTAAAATATTGATAGGACTATAGATTTAGGTTGTATATTAGAGAACTCTCAAAGTCTTACAGGAACAGACCAATTTCAAGCCCATAGTTTCTTTTGTGGTGCCTAAAATAATGGATTAGAAGAAGAAAGGTCTGCATTTTTTAAAACTTGTTTTAATATAGTCAGATGTATAATACAGACCATCATGTTTTATGAGCTTGTACCAAACAGCACCACTAAACAGCAGAGCATCTGTATTCTATGCAGAGTGAAGCTTTCAGGTTGCTCTCAATGGCTGTGTTCACATAGCCTCCTTATTTCGAAACAACAGAGGTTGTTTCAAAATAAGGTTTCAGCTGTTCACAGGACGCACAGTTGTTTCGAAACAAGTTAAACCCCATTTGGGGTCGAAACAAGGTGTGTGAACATGTTGTTTCGGAACAAAGTGTTCCGAAACAACACTGGATCCTCAGCACCCTGGCCAGGGAACCCTCAGGTCCTTGGCCAGGGTGCTGAGGGCTGTCCCTCAGCCCCAGAAGGGGGGGTGCAGCCTCCCGCGAGGTGGCAGGGGGTGAACCCCTGCCAGGCGGCTCAGCCGGCAGCCCCGGCTGCACCCCCGACACCCCCGGTGGGTTGGGGGCGCGGAGCCCAGCTGGCCGCCCGGGCTGCCGGCGGGGCAGCCCGCGCTGCCGGCTGGGTCCAGCGCCCCCGACCCGCTGGCGGTGTCGGGGGTGCAGCCCGGGCTGCCGGCTGAGTCCATCGCCCCAGCTCCAGCGGCGGGCTCCAGCGCCCCGCAGCCACTCGCCCCCCCCGCCGGGGGATGCACCCCCCTTTCCGGGGCTGCAGCCCCCTTTCTGGGGTTGCAGGGTGAGCTGCGGCAGCCGCTCACCCCCAGGGGGCTGCAGCCCCCTGGACCCGGTACCGAAATAGCAAGCTCACAGTGTGAACTTGCTATTTCGATTCCCGGTTTTTTCCTTATTTCGAATTAACATTTTGTTAATTTGAAATAAGGTGTTTCGAAATAAGAGTTATTTCGATATACGGTTGTTGCGAAACAACCATATCGAAATAACTGGCTGTGTGAGAACACAGCCAATGGGAACTCCAAATACAGCGTGTTGCCGTGATCCATCCTGGAAAGGAATAGGTTATCATGGATAGTTCTGTATCAGCAACTTGCTAGCAGATCACAAATTAGGGAGAGAGAGAGAGGAAGAGAGAGGGCTGCTGTTTGTGAATCCAAGAACAGTGAGTGCAGTTGTGTTCCCATAGTCTAAATCTGCAAAGGCCTGCTGTGCTCCATGAGTTACTGTTATGGACTCCCTCTGCCTAGTGTAGTAGGATTTGGTAAGAGAGAAGCCATACAGATGATTTACACACACAAATGACTTTCAAGGCAAAGAAACAAATGTAAATAAAAACAATAACAGTCCTGTGTCACCTTAAAGACTTAACAGATTTCTTTGTTCACAAGCTTCTGTCAAAGTGTGTCACTTTGTCAAAGTGGGTTGGAACCCATGAAAGCTTATGCCTGAAGAAATCTGTTAGTCTTTAAAGTGCCACAGGACTCTTGTTATTTTTGCTGCACAGATACTAGCACAGCTACCCTTCTGGAAATGTAAATAGTTGAATTTGAGCAAGGATATAATGAATATGAAATAAAAAACATTTGGAGCTATGGGTAGATTTATGTCTCTTTTTAACTATAGATCCTGTGAGAGGCTTTTGTATATTAACCCAATAGCCAGCCTGTCTCTGGTATTTTCATGTTCTAAAGTTCCAAAAATTACACTTTTCAGCCAATGCATGCAGAGCCCTTATAAAATATGCAACATGTTCCTCTGGTCCCTTTATTCTCTCATGAAAACATAATATTTTATCATCCACATTTCTCTGAGGTATAAGGTATGCATTTCAAACATAGGCAGAACCCTTTTGTAGTCATATTAGTGCTGTCTTCAGTAAAGTCAAAGGATTTAAAGATATGCTTTGCTTGCTCCCCCCTAGCATAAATTAAAGAAGAAAATGTGAATATCTCTGGTTTCCTGTTGGAGTTTTGTAGCAATTCAAAACTGTGCAAAATGCTTTTTCCAGTCTGTCCATTGAGGAGAATGATCAAAGCTGAGGTTCTCGGGGACAGTGAGGAGTGGCATGGTGATGATGTCATTGCTACAACATTTATGGCTTTGTTTCTTCTGTTTCTGCTATCCTCTAGCACTAGTTAGGCTACCTTTACCTCCAACACTATGTCATGGACCCAATATGGATTGGCTACAAAGCTTCCTTCCCAGACTGATTCACAAGATGTGCTCACTATAAGATCCTTTAATGGTCTGCAATGAATAGCTTTTCTGAGCCTAAAATAGGTATTTTGTACACAATAGTACCTAGTTGCTGAACTGTACAATTCAGCTTAACATTCAGTTACAGAAGTCTAATGACAATGCTTTTTTTTCTTTTCCAAGAAAAACAACTGTAATAACCCTTGGGGAGGAAGGGGTTAACACTCTGGTCAGTGAGTCCCAGGACAGCCAATAGGAACGAAGCACAGCTTTTTGAATGGTAACAGCAGCCTGGCCTGGGCCTGTTTGGATGCAGCAGAGCTCCTGGCAGGATCAGGAGGAGGCCAGAGGGGCCTGAGGAAGAATCCAGCAACATCCTTACCAGAGATAAGTTAAGTTTGGTACTGACCGGGCGTGGGTAGAACAGGGAATGTTTATTTAGACGCGGTCAGGGCATTTTCTTTGTTTTTGGCTTGTTTTTTGGATTTCTCTGTGCTAAGCACATGTAACCCAACCCCCATCCCACTACCCTGTAACTACCTAAGTTAATTCCCAGAGAAGCAACTCTCTGTGTTTATCATCTGTTCTTTTTGATTAAAGAGTTTACCTTTTAAGCAAGTTCTGGTTCTGTGTCCTGAGAGGCAAGAGGTTTGTGTGCCCGTGTCTTAGACTGCACAGGCAGCTACTAGAGGGAACCCTGTTCCAGTTCCAGCTCATATTGCAGCTGGGGTTCAGTCACTTTCCTGAGAGAGGAATAAAGAGGATTGCAAGTACCTCACAGGGAGGAATTCCCAAGTGCGCCTTCCTGGGTCTCAAGAGGTTTTTTTGCATTTGGGTGGTGGCAGCGATACCACTCCAAGGCCAGGAATTGGAGGCCTTGGAGACTTCTAAGAGCAGGCTTTTAAGGGCAGTGGCTTTTCTGGCCTGTTGCGGGCCCCCACCTTCTGCACTCAGAGTGCCAGAGTGGGGAAAAAGCCTTGACAACAACTTATTTAAAAGTAAATTTTATTTTCAAATATAAATACAAGCAAAAATGGAAACAAATGCTACAGGCTCTATTTCATTAGCAACTGAAGTGAGTGTGATTCTGAAGATTGTGTGTTTCAGGTCTCACTTCTCTAAACTCTGCCCATGACCATAGTAAACAGCGTATATCATAACCTAAGACTCATAGAACTATGTGACTCAGCAAATTACATTTACTGTTTGACATTCAGATGTTCTTTTGAAGCAATTAGCAAGCTTTACTTTCTCTGAGGGATAATTATCAATATATATTACATAACTATAAGTAACATTTCCCGTTAAAAGCATGATCCAAGGATCATTGAAGGAAATGAGAGTTTTTCTACTGACTTCAGTGGACTCTGTGTCAGGCTTGTGTGGTGTTTTGCATAAGGACTTCAAACATAAAAACATATCCTTGCATATCAATCAGTGTAAGTAACCCATCTATGAGCTGCTCTCTCCAAAACCCATGTGTGATATTTTCCAGTATCCTGAAATTTTCTCAGTCACAACTAACTGTTGGCCTTTGCCTTCTATGGGTGTTAATGTTGTCTCAGACCTCCAGAGCCTTCTCTCTGGGCTACTGAGGCATTTCTGACTGGGAACAACTTCTTCATGTCCTTTGACTATCAGCTTCACTTATAAAGTGCAATTAACTATGCTAACACGTGTATAAAACTGACCTCCTGTTTCCTCACTTAATGGCTTTAAACTTTATCATTTTTTCTCACATCTCTTGTGACTATATTCAGTAGCTGTTGGCAAAAAAATATTCATTCTTCTATAGTTTAAATATTAAATATGTTTAAATATACATCAGCTACAGTACTTTTCTGTCTTACAGAGAGAGGAAAAGGCTAAATGCTTTAGTCATTTTATTTACAAACTAAACTTTTTTCATCATACTAGTTAGTGCACATGTTGCTGGTAACATCTAAACAAGTTCATAAAGCTTTTATTGTTCACTATGTTTGACGTTAGCCTCCATATCGATAGCCAGTAGTAGGCCTAAGTTCCAAAGGGGCAGCCATGTTAGTCTAGTAAAGCAAAAAAAGCAAGGAGTCTTGTGTAACTTAAAGACTAACAGATTTATTTATCACAAGAGCTGTTGTGGGAGAATATCCCACTTCATCAGACGCTTTGAAGAGGGAGAACTTACAGAATTGGATGAAAATAAATGCAGGGGAGTGTAAGACATGGGATCAGGTCATACTGCAACAGCAAATCAGAGCATTTGTAAGGATTCAAACTTTACGAAACAGCACACAGAGGGAGGGTGAAGTCAAATTACCTGCAGGGATACTCTTGAAGATTCCCACTGAGATTTCAACAATTTCCATCCCACAATCAAATTGAATCTGGAACACTCCACACAGAAGATACACTTTCTGGAGACTATAGTACAAATTAGGGATGGGCACATCAACACCACTCTATACTGAAAACCTACTGATTGGTATAGTTATCCACATCCCTCGAGCTTCCATCTTAAACACACCACACGCTCTATTGTCTACAGCCAAGCCCTAAGATATAACCACATTTGCTCTGATCCCTCAGATAGAGACAGACGTCTTCAGGATCTCTATCAAGCTTTTTAAAAAATACATTACCCACCTGCACAGAAGTAAAGAAACAGATTGACAAGGCCAGATGGGTACCCCGCAGTCAACTACTACAAGAAAGACCGAAGAAAGAAAACAATAGAACGCCACTGGTCACCACATACAACCCTCAAGTCAGACCTCTACAACAGATCATTAAGGACCTCCAGCCTATTTTAAAAGATGATCCCTCACTCTCTCTAGCCTTGAGAGACAGACCTCTCCTCACCTACAGACAACCCCTGAACTTTAAACAGATACTCACCAGCAACTACAGACCTAACAACAGAAACAATAAAGCAGGCACATATCCCTGCAACAAACCACACTGCCAACTCTGTCCACGTATCTGCATAAAAGACACCATCATAGGACCTAATCAAGCCAGCTACTCCATCAAAGGGTCCTTCACCTGCTCATCCACTAAATGTGATTTATGCCATCATGTGCTGGAAATGCTCCAATGCCTTATACATTGGACAAACAGGACAGACCCTATGCAGAAGGCTTAATGCTCATAAAACTTATATGAGAAATCATAACACAAAAAAACCAGTTGCTGAGCACTTCTATCTTCCTAATCACTCCATTGATGACTTGTTGACGATGGTTGTCAAGAAAATCAATCGGACATCAAGACTTCAAATAGAAACAGCCGAAATCAAATTAATATGCAAATTAAATTGTGTGAAAGCAGGGCTGAATCATGACTATGGATTCTTTTCACATTATAACAGGTAATTTGACTTCACCCGCCCTCTGTATGCTGTTTCCTAAAGTTTGAATCCTTACAAATGCTCTGATTTGCTGTTGCAGTATGACCTGATCCCATGCCTTACACTCCCCTGCATTTATTTTCATCCAGTTCTGTACGTTCTCCTTTTTAAAAGTGTCTGACAAAGTGGGATATTCTCCTATGAAAGCTCATCTGATAAATAAATCTGTTAGTCTTTAAGTGCCACAAGTATCCTTGTTTTTTTGTTTTTGTCTTTTTACTAGGCCTAAGTACTCCACTTATTTCCCACTGAAGCCCTCCAAATAATGACTTTAAGAGATGCACAAGGAACTTGCATTGACTGTCAGCAGAGGAGTTTTTTAAGGTAAGTGAACAATAAAAGCTTTGTGAACTTGGTGTAACAAAACTCAATAACACAGAGTGTGCCCAGACATCAAAACCCAGCAGCACAGCATTTCTGCCTCAGTTTCTGTACAATGCTTTTCAGACTACTGCCCCTGTAAAGGTTACTTGACTCTCCAGTCAAGCCATTTTAAAGCATTCATGACTCTTCTAAGGTAATCAGTTTCTTAGTCAAAGGCTTAAACAAAAGAGTCTTCAGCTCCTTGGGCTCAGCCTTCTTCCCCCATCCTTTTGTGTAGGCTCCCAGCATCAACACATTGTCTCACTATCTAACAACCAACTCTTAGTCTCCAATCAAACCAGCCATCTAGGGAAGGTCTACCCACCTACCACGGGCTTTGGCCAGTCACAGTGCTCAGATAGCTCCTAACATGAGCCTGGCTCTCGCCTCAGATTAGAGTAGCATGTTTGCTCTGCTCACCAGCCAGTTCTCAATTGCTGGGCTTTCCTCCTCATTAAGGAATTAAGATTAATAAACACCAGTTTTCGTCTTATCTGGGTTTCTCTTCCAGCCTAGTCTCTATGGTTGAAAATTGCCCTCATGGGTAACACTGAACATATAAAATGATAGTTCCTAGGGTTGCATATCGAACTGAGGATATTGGCTAGGATCACACCATTGCATAATCCCATGAATGGATGGCTAGAGGCATGCACTCACTTAGTTAGTTGTGGGCTACTTGCTTGCTACAGGCTCTACATGATCTGCCCAGGAGTGGGGAGTTCACACAGCAAAGCAGAGTAAGATGGATTTCAGGGGTGCATCTACACTGGTAAATTAGTTTGAATTAAGGAGCCTTAATCTGAATTAATTTAGTCCCTGTCCACCATAGACTTTCACTAGTTTGAATTAAAGAATTCCTTAATTTGAACTAATGAAAGCTTAGTTTGAATTCAAAATACATGCATTTAGTTTAAACGAAGCACTTAGTTCAATTCTCAGTTCAAACTAAGGTTAGTGTAGACAAGCATTAAGCCTTAATTCAAACTAAATAAATTCAAATTAGGGCAATTAGTTCAAATTAACAAAGTGCACTAATTCAATTTAACCTTTTAAATCGGGTTTAGTTCAAATTAAGGTCAAATTTATTAATTCAACTTTGTTAATTTGAACTAACTTTTGTAGTGTAGACATAGCCCAGGAGTGTGGGGTTTGGGTGATGTAGCAATTCAGTCCAAATTGCAGAGTGGAAAGTCACAACTTGGTATTACCACATCAGCTTTTCTTTTCTCAACTGCAGCCATGAAAAAGGAGTAGGCTACTTTACCATCGATAACTATGAACTAACCTTTGTCCATTACCCTGATATTCAGTTTCTCAGACTTTTGCCTCAAACTTGATTCAGGATAAATTAAAGAAAACAATCCCTTCCTGAATTAAAAACAAACCCCTAAGAGAATCACAGCTTCCTGCAAAAATCCTCTCAAGGGAGCAAGAAATGAATCAGATAGAATTCTAATATTTATCCATCCTAACTCCCCAGTTTTGGCAATAGCAACTATTCCCTCAGCTTTTAATTTACCATACTGGGGCTCTCTCAGCCAGCAAAATGATTATTCCTGCTGCTTCAGATAGCCTTACAATGACTCCCTTCTCTCTTTTCTTTCAGTGCCAATTACTTGCAGCATTTCTGGGAAATGTAAGTCAGCAAGGAAGACAATAAGCTTTTCTACCACTCTCCCCACATGCTTCTAGCACAAACAGATATTTGCTCTACTCCAGTTTTGGGGTTGATCTGTGTTGGCACCAGCAGAATTATCATTACCATCCACTTAACCACAAGACACCGAGCTGGGGACTTTATAAAAGAAATTGAAATAATGTGCACTGAAAACACCAATTTCCTCTTTAGTTGCATGGTCAAAGCAAACGTGGAATCACTTTGCAACCTCAATCCTGCTCCTGTTAAAGTCAATAAGAGTTTGTCATTTCAACAGAAGATGGAGCAGACCTGAGTGGCTCGATGGTAACCCCTGATAAAGATACATAATGAATGTTTATGTGTCCCTGATGTATACAACATGCTTCTTGTTCTGTTTACTTGCATTGAAAAAAACTCTATTGAAGATCTCTTTAGGAGTCATTCTATTTGCCTTATAGAATCATTACTCATCACTCTCTACAATTCCACTATTTCTTATTTACTGGGACTTGTAAGAAATCAGACACAAGCCAATAGAATTTATTCCTTTGCAGGTTTAATAGTCAATCTTACAGTTTTGCTTTGACTTTTGGAAGTAGTGCCTACAAAAAGGTGTAATACTTGCCAATAAATGGCTGAATCTTTTCAGGAACATGACACTAGCTAAGTGCAAGCTTTATTAAAGCATGAGGAATAGAACCACATGCATTAGTTAGGTCACGCGAAGATACAGCTCAATTGCTTCTATCTCTTTTCTGCTTCCTGAACGAACTGATCTCTGATATTAATGTGTTCCCAAGAATCCTTAGTTTCCAGGCACTCATCCCTTTTTCACAGAGGTAAGTATTTGTCTGCTAAAACAGCTTTTGGATAATAGTCTTGAAAAGTATATATTGTCCTTTGTTAGCAGAGAAATTGATCTGGACTGCTTGATATATGTCGACTCTTTCTCTTTGGGTCTAAAACATCCATTCAATTTATGCTATGTTCTTAAAATATTTCCTGATCTGCTGACCATTTTCAGTAATGGCCTCAAAATGTGTAACATTCTCTATGAACTTTCCAAGTCATCTCACTCTCCTTTGGCATTGACACTGCTATTGTCTATATCAGGCATGCCCAAACTGCGGCTCGGGAGCCACATGCCGCTCTTGAATGAAAAAGTGTGGCTCCCAGAAGAACGTCAGCAAATCAATTTAGGAAAGCAGACCCAGCCTGGGAGTTCAGGAGGGCATCGGGGTGGTGGGCTGAAATGGTGGCATGGTCAGGGATGGTGGGGAGAAGCATGGCATGTTTGGGATTTTAAAAAACTCGCCACTAGCCTGCAGTCTTCTACGTCGAGCAGCAGCTAAGTTTTTACTGTATAGGCCTACTTTGCATGGTAACCTTAAGTAATAATTAGAATCTGACATTAGCAGGATCAATATTTGCCTTCTTACAATAAAATTAAAGTGTGCAATGAATTTTAAAGTTAGTAATTTTGGAGTAGGTAAAAGTATATGGCTATATAACTCAGTGTGGCTCTTGGAGGTTTAATAAACAACTTGTGTGACTCTGGAGTTCCACAAATTTGGCCACCCCTGGTCTACATTATACCCTTGTATTTTGCTTTCATTTGGCTCACTATTGAAACAAAATATAACATTTAGAGTCAAACTGAGTAGTGAGACTAAGTTGGTGCAAGTTGTAGGCTCAAGGGCATTTCAACATTGTATCAGAAAAGACACCAGCATAGTATTAGAAGATAACTACTACTACTTTTAACTCTCATATCTTTTCCAGCTCTTCTGTATTTGCAATGATTTTATCTTAGACTCCTTTATACCTACGTAGTGTTGAGAGAAAAGCTCGTTCTCTGCTCTGGTCAATGAAAGAGCTGGACAACAGGAGGAAGAATCACAAGTTTATTAACACTCAGAGCTACTGAGTGCGGCCGGCCCTGACGGACCGGTGCTAAAAAGGTTTTATACCCAGGTACAACAACTTAATTCAAGGAAATCTAAAAATGGTTAATATATTCAAGGTAAATAAGATTAATACATTTATTAGTACCATATAGGGATAGTTTTCATACATATTCATATAAGATAGGAGAATTAGTAGAGAAGGTCAGGCTGGCTCCTCAGAGCCTGGGAATGTAATAAACAGGAGAAATTGTTGATTAATAGGTAACCTCGAGACTGGTGCAGTTCCCCTAATCTCCTGCTTATAGACTGTTCATGGATGTGAGGGGCTCTATACTTTCGTTAGTCAGGCTAGAGGTTAAAATAATATTAAGGGAACAGTGCTAAGATGGAGTCACTTATGCTCACAAGTTTGTGGTCTCATACAAATCTCATAACAGTACCAACCAATATGCATTTTATGCCATCTTATGTGTGATTTCTTAGTTTCCTATCTGATAGATTCTTCCCTCATTATATGGTTCAGTTAAAATGTATATAAGACTGTTTATACATTATTATCTAATGTTCTGTACACAGTACAGATACTTAAAAATAGATATTTTTAATATATGATGCTCAAAAATAGTCCACTTTCTTTTTCACTGATCAGCAGGACTAGATTAAAGCAGGGGCTATAGAGGCTGCAACACTGGGCGCAGCCTGAAGGGAGGCCCGAGACTGCAGCCACTAAAACCCATTCTTATCCAGACCTGCCAGCACAGAGCCAGCAGGGAGGGGACATGGTGCCCCCACCTGGCCTTGCCCCCATGCTCGCTGGTCTGCTGGGACAGGAGGAGGCTTACATGGGGACGCTATGCTTTGTGGCAGGTCTGGCCAACACACAGCAGCTTCTAGCACATCCCTGGGCTTTGCAGCACAGGGGGCGGGGCCAGCCACAACAGCCTGAGTCATGGGGCAGAAGTACAATGGCCTGAAAGCACAGCAGGCTTTAGAGGGACATGCTGTAAGCTATCTGCACACCAGCCAGTCCTGCCAGCCTCCAGCAGACCAGCTAGTCCAAAGGCGGGAGTGCTGTAGCCTCTTGCCCCAGGGCCACAGCCCAGCCGGCCCCTAGGTCATGATGGTAGGGGCTGGGGCCCCATGCCAGACGCTCCACAAAAGTGGGCAGCCTATGTCCCAGGCCGATTAATCCAGCCCTGCTGATTTGAGTGAAGAGGACTACTGCATCTATATGCCTGTCTGTTACAGTACATACAGCAAAATCACTCATTATTATGAGATCTGTGAAGGATGACATAGGCATCTACGAGGTTCGTTATGGCATCTACGAGGTTCATTCATTTTACTGGGAGCCTTTAATACATTAAGATTCTGCATTAAGGTACAGAATCAGAAGTTTTGTTTTGTGCAACCAACTTTACAGTTGACCTACCTGCTCTTTCCCAAAAGACTACCACTAAATGGACTGTCTCAGTACATGCTAGTTCTGTATAAACTCCTGAGGTGAATTCCTATCTTAGTTAAGAACAGGATTCTGTAAATTGAGCTAAAACCACAAATCAAACTTTTTTTTGGATTTTCTGACTTTATGTGAAAAATTCAGTATTCAATTTCCTTTTAATGGCAGTTAAATAGGGGTCAGACTGTAATAAGATTTATCATCTGGTGACAATATTTATTCTGCCATGAAATGGTTTATTATACAAAGCTTATCATGCAACAACATGGTTTAGTACAGTCCTGCTATAATATTAAAGATTGTTATGAAGATTCACTAGCATAGCCAGTGATTTTAGTTCAAGTAAGTATTTGAAACATGAATTCCTAACACTTCAAAGGGCTGGATCTTAATCCTATTGCACTGAATGGAAGTTTGCCAGTGACTTCAGCAGGACTATGTTTTTACTCAGTATGGGACAGTCTCTGTAACCTTTATTCATATTAAGAAATGCCTGTTCACACAGATAGTTCTGTTGGCTTCACTGGAAATACATAAGAATTGGCAGTTGTTAGCTACGTGTGTGTTCTCGCTGTGCGCTATACTGGCTCTGGCTTGAGATACCTGGCACAGTAGATTTTGATTGAACTGCCCAGATCCCAGGCTTGGTTCAGTGGTGAAGGCACTCAGCCAGATTTTACTGCTAGTACCAGGCAGACTCGATGGGGACACTAACACATGTATGCTTGTTATAATGAAGTTGGCTTAGTCAGCAGCAGGACTTGCCACTGCCCCCTCAGTTAGATACAGACTCTCCTCCTGAGACCACTTCTTTATACACTGATGCAAACAATTTGTTCTGGTTAGTGTCCACTTTACACCTTGTACCAATTGGTTCAATCAAAATATCTCTAACCAGAAGGGTCAATGTGTCCCTGCATCATCTATGGGCAGTGTATTCATACCATAACTGGTATTGGAGTCGTCTGTTACTACCACTCTAAAATGTGTTTATATGAATACCTATTTCCTAGTACTTCTTAGGAGTGCCTGTGTTTTAGCATTGCCAGCCATATTCTTGCCAAGTTCATGTGCCAGACAGTGAACCTGAAAAGCTAGGAGGCATTTGCTTTGTAGCAGGCTGGATTTTTCACTCACAACCTGGCATTTGTGGTTTTGGTTCAGGTCTCAGATCTTACACCAAGCCCTGTGCTTCAGGCTCTCTCTTTCTACTACATTCTCCAGGGGATAAAATTCACACATGGCCTATACCTTACTTAAGCTCTATATTCCCAATGATTCAATGAAACAACATGAAGATACTGAACAACTGAAATCACCTCCTTCTGACTGATGGTGTTTATCCATCTTTTGTCATTCGGAGACACAATTTGTGGGTAGCGTTGGATCTATGTCTGTTGTTGTGTGACTACATGCAGACATGACCTAGGTGGCAGATTGCAACTTTCTTTCTGGTTCAAACGTTGCTCCCAGGTCCCTTCCACTGTCACCCTGAGACTGGGTTACTGTGGTATGCTTACTGTGGTGCTTTACCTTAATTCTATCTGAAAACGTCAGCTGATGTGGAACGTGTCAGCCTGCTGGTCAATCAGCGCCTCTTAGTGGCAGAATATTCCTAGAACTGCATGGCCTGCCTATAAATTTAAGGAGTTAATTTTGACTAACAAAGCACTAACTCGCTTGGGATCAGCTTTCATGAGAAAGTCCCTCTTCCCGTGCCATTTTGCTACAGATGTGATAAGTAGAAGCCTCTGAGCTTTGTCCTCCTCTTTATAAAAGAGAAGGGACTTTTTTAAAGGGCCACTTTTCTGTGGAATAGTCTATTCATCAGGATCCAAAACAAGGCAATGTATTCACCTTCTGGGCATGGTGAAAAGTTCACCTGTTTCAGCAAGCATTGGCAGCGATCACAAACAGATGAGGATGGCATTTGTCTGGTGGGAGAGCACAAGTGATGGTTTTAAGCTTTATTGGTCACATGATTTATGCTCAAATGACATGTGCAAGAGTGAGAGGAAGAAGTACTGCTCCCATGGTTGGTTATTACTTTACATACTTGTAGTTTTAAAAATGCGCAGAGGGTGAACAGAACTTTGGATAGCATTTTTCATTATGGAGTTTGTTTAAAGCCAGAATCTAAATAAATAAATATTAGAGATGGTTAAAATATATATATATATATGAGTGACTGGATAGCGGGTGACTGGATAGAGTAGTGGTTAAGCACATCATAGTGGTTAAGAGCGACGCCCTTTGATACGGGAGACCGGGGTTCAAATCCCTGTGGATACCTCTCTACCTTCCCAGTAGGGGTCCTTGGGCAAAAGACCCCCTCGTGCCTCACTTGCCTACCTCAAATATGAGAATGACACAAACGAGGAGAGTCATGCCAGCTTGGATGTCGCCTTGAATAACAAGGTCTGCGCCAGATGTTGGGGAACCAGGACAATCTGACGATAAGTAGGCTACTGGAACAAACCATGCATGGACGAGACAAGAGAACCTGGAATTGAGGGAATGCTACTACAACAGCAGACCTAACGAGAGGGGATATGTGAAACGTAGGAGGGGACTAGGGATGGACAAAAGACCTACATCCACACTAACTGAGAAACAGCTAGTTACCCAATGCTTCAACATAGTAAAGAGACAGCTGCTCTCACAACTGGAGATAGACCAACTCCACATTACCTCCCAGACTCAAGAAGAAGCCCCATAAGAACAACTAGCTGTGCAGCCAACACCTGAAGCTGGAACTTCACTGCCACCCCCTCCATTACAGAACACAGCAGCTGATATGAGGCATAAGATCATGGATAAACTAGCTACAGTCAACCCTCAAGACCAATTACCAAGGCTCGTTGGAGAAGTACCATCAGCTAGTATGCTAGAAGATGCCAATAGAGCCCTAATGACAATACCTACTACCACCATCACTGAAACCAATGAACTGGTATATGCTACAGCCTCTGTAATCCTGGAGATGCTTGGCTACACAATCAAGAAGAACACCAGTACATACCCCCCCTGGAAAATGAGGTTGGAGGATAAGATCAAGGGAACCCCAAGAGAAGTTAGTCAGCTGGTGGAACTACAGAAGGGTGTAGAGATTAAGGATAAGACTCGGCTACTGAGAAAATACAAGGGCCTGACTCCATCTGAAGCCCTAGAGACTGCTAAGCAAAGGCTCACAGCACTGGCCACCAGGCTAAGGAGATACACTAGAGAAGCAGAGGCCAAAAAGATAAATGCCCTGTTCTCCAAAGAACCATCCAAGGTGTACTCCATCCTGCAGTGCAACAACACAATAACAGCAGAGCCACCAACAGCAGAAACTGAACAGTACTGGAAGAACATCTGGGAGAAAGAGAAGACTCATAACACCAGTGCAAAGTGGCTGCAGGACCTGAGAACAGACCACAGCAATCTCCCAGAACAGGAACCAATCACCATCACAGTAGCCGACATCCAACAGCGGGTCAAGAACATGAAGAGCTGGACAGCACCTGGCCCGGACATGATCCACACCTACTGGCTAAAGAAACTAACAGCAGTGCATGAACGCCTAGCAGCGCAGATGAACCAGCTGCTAGCAGCAGGCTCCCACCGAGACTGGCTAACACAAGGAAGGACAGTGCTGATCATGAAAGACCCCCACAAGGGAACAGCACCATCCAACTACCGGCCAATAACCTGCCTCCCCACAACATGGAAAGTCCTATCAGGCATCATAGCCGCCACGCTACAGGACCACATGGGCCAGTACATGAGCACAGCTCAGAAGGGCATTGGGAACAACACCAGAGGCTCAAAACACCAGCTGCTCATAGACAGAGCAGTCGCCCAAGACTCAAGGTCTAGATAGACCAATCTGAGCACAGCCTGGATTGACTACAGGAAAGCCTACGACTCATGTCCATGGACTGGACTTGCCAATTCGAATTGGAGGGGGGCAACCATGGGAAGTGTGACAAGATGGCTGTGGAAAATGGCCATTGCCACAACCAGTCCCATGCCAGCCTCCAGCACTCTGAGCCTCGCACCCAGAAAAGCATCCCCTCCCCAGCTCTAACTGCAGTGTGGCTAGAGCTGGGCAGGGGATGCTTTACTCCATGCTGGGCTCAGAGTGCTGGAGCCTGGCAGGGGAAGTTTCCCAGGGCGGGAGGGGCAGGGAACAGATTCGCCCTGCCCCATCCGAGAAGGGCTGCCCCTGCCAGCAAGGGAATCCCCCCCCACCGCAGCTGGAGCCCGGCTTGCCTCAGAGCAGGGCTGGAGCCCTGCTGGTCACCTGGCTCCATCGCTGCTTGCCGTGTGCCGGGAAGGCACCCCAGTGCATGGCTCCTGCAGAGCCGGCTGTGCACGGGGAAGGCATCCCTGTGCGCGTGACTGCTTGGGGAGAAGCCAAGCATGCGGGTGCCTTCCCCATGTACATGGCCAGCCCTGCAGGAGCTGTGCATGCGGGCTCCTTCCCAGTGCGTGGCTGCCTTCCCGGTGGACAGATGCCTGGGGAGAAGCCATGTGCTGGGGTGCTTTCCCTGAGTGTGGTCAGCCCCACAAAAGCCGCACGCAGGGGTGCCTTCCTGGTGCATGGCTGCACTTTCCCTGAGTGTGGCCAGCATGGCTGGAATGCTGGGTGGGGCCCTGTCCCCAGTTGGGGGACAAGAACCCAATCCCCCCAGCCTGATCTGGCAGGGTGGAGGCACCTTTGGGCCTGCTGGCCCCATGTGCTAAAGGGCTGTTCTTCCTTCCAGGGTGCCTCGTCAGTTCGAATTGACCCGGACTTTGAAGTCAAACAAGGTTTGATGAAGTCAAAGTCAGATTTCATCAATTCAAACTGAGGAGGTCCTCAGTTCAAATTGATGAAAGCAAGTGTGTCCATACACTTAATAGAATTCAAATTGATGACAACCGATTCAAATTCAGCTTTAAGTTTAGCCCTACCCTTGGAGTCTTACTATGAAGTAACATGTTACATAAGACAGCCCTAAAGAAGACTGACACTTTCATACCAAATATAGTGTGCAAAAGGGCCAAACTGTTCTTATTTACAACACTGTACATCTGGATTTCCTGCCTCTTACTGAACTAGACTAACACAGATGCTCCTTTGGAGTCTTCCCATTAATGGAACTCTTGTGCATGATTCCTGATTTAAACTGGCGTACATGAAAGCAAAATTTATCACCAAAGCATTCATTCTTTCTTTACATGATCAAAAAGGGGAACCCTCATGCCCTTCTTTAAAATTCAGAGCCTAGAATATGGTTGGCAAAGAAAGAGTATTATCCATCCTTACTTATGTCACGCAAGTAAAAGCCAGAAAAGCTGAGTTTTGCTCTTGAATCTGCCACAAATATTTCATGTGACTTTGAGTGAACTAGCTGAAACTGATACCTCATTTTCTCCAGCTGTATGAGAAGGAGAACACTTTCTAGCCTGATTGGCAAATTATGGGGCTTAATTCATTTGTACTGCCACCTCTCTGCCAAGCAGTAGCATATGTCAGGAACTTATAGGTCAGCTTCCTTGTGGAGGAGAAATCAATGATGTGGTCAACATATTCTTGTTACAATTTGTTTATTTACATGGATCCTGGAACAGAGGAGGTCACAAGTGTCATGTAGGCAACACCTTTTTCTCAGAAATCTCAGCCCAACATTAACCCACAGTTGCAAGGGAACATCTTTGTCTGAACAAAAATTCTTGATGCATTGATTAAGGTGAAGAGCAAACTCTCTTGCTGCTTCATACGAGTCCTTCAAGGAACTGCAAAGAAAACTTAACAACAAATTGTTTTCTTCCAAGAATAAAAAACTGCTTATTCTCTCAGCAGCTCATCTTTGGGTGCCATCTTATTGATGTACTCCTGGATGCTCTGGATTTCATCCAGGACAGTGGCTTTGACACTCACCAAACCCCGCCCGCCTTCTTTCCGGCTGGCGTACAGTCTCTGGGTGTTGGACTTGGGATGGAAACCTCCGTACGTTGTGAGGAGCTTCCGGGTCTTCACATCGGCAGCCTCCATGTCCTCCTTTGGCCAGCTCAATATACCGGCAGGGTATCTGATGACTGGCAGGGCGTACCTGTTGATGGCATGGATCTTGTTCTTCCCATTGAGCTGGCTCTTCAGGACCTGTCTTATCCTTTGGTGGTACTTGGATGTTGCTGTCTTCCTTGCCTCCTCATCGTGGTTCCCATGTGACTGTGGGATGCCAAGGTACTTGTAGCTGGTCTGTATGTCTGCTATGTGGCCTGCTGGTAGTTCCACCCCATCAGTCTTGACTACCTTTCCTCTCTTTACTACCATCCGGCCACACTTCTCCAGTCCGAATGACATCCCAATATCCTCACTGTAGATCCGTGTCAGGTGGATTAGCGAGTCGATGTCTCATTCATTCTTAGCATACAGCTTGATGTCATCCATGTAGAGGAGGTGGCTGATGGTAGTTCCACTCTTGAACTTGTATCCATATCCAGTCCTTGTGATTAGCTGGCTGAGGGGGTTCAAGCCAATGCAAAACAGCAGCGGGGACAGCACATCACCTTGGTATATGCCGCACTTGATGGCCACTTGTGCAAGCTGTCTTGAGTTGACTTCCAGTGTTGTCTTCCACAGTCCCATTGAGTTCTTGAGGAAGGTCCTTAGTGTCCTGTTGACTTTGTATAGTGCCAGACATTCACAGATCCATGTGTGAGGCACTGAGTCGTAGACTTTCCTGTAGTCAATCCAGGCTGTGCTCAGATTGGTCTATCTGACAGCAGAAGAATGAATATTGAACTTCTTAACTATCCCTCCCTGCTCCACTCCCACTCCCCAGTTCAAGTGCTGGGTATATCTTATACTAAAAAAAAAAAAAAAAGAAAAAGAGTCCCATGGCACTTAAAGGCTAACAGATTTATTTTTCTGTTAGTCTTTAAGTGCCACAGGACTCCTTTTTGTGTGTGTGTGTGTGTGTGTGTGTGTGTGTGCCGGATGAGACTAACATGGCTGCCCTTTTGGAACTATATCTTATACTGACTCACTGATGTTATATATCATCAAAGGGAAACTGACAGAAACATGAAAGAAGATTTTTCTGTCCACACTAAATATGGGCCTAATTTTGTGAGGTACTAAAAGTCCATAGACCTAGGTTAAATCTCAAAGAGAAGAAGGTATGTTGGACTACTAGTGAGAAAGTTACAAATGCATGTTTCTTTTTTGGCATATGTATTGACCAAAGTATTGCTCAAATAACTGTAGAGTGCATCACATTTTATTTGCCCTTTCAGCAAGCATAAAGTGAAGGATGTAACTGCTGGACATTATCCTTAGGTGGTATAAATTGGCATAGTTTCTTTAAAGTCAATAGAGTTATGCCGATTTACAGCAGCTGAGGATCAGGCCCATCACATGCAACTCACCATTTGTAATGGCAATATTATCAGTATTGATTAGCATATAGTATTACATGAGAGACTCATAAACAGTCATTATCACATCATACTATCTCCTAAAATTGGATTCAGCAAAATGCAGTTTTATCAGCTTTCCTTTGATAAGCCTTCGTGCATTTTTTTTTCTTAGGAAATATTCTTCCTGTATTTTTAGCCATGCTATTATCCCTACTCAGAGATGAAGGAGTATGAGCAGAAAAATGGTCAGCTCACTTAGTGCCTATGCTTAAAAGAATACTGGAAATGCTTTGCCAGGTATATGGAGGAATAGTCTAAGAATGTAACTACATTGTGGCCATTTTTCAGATCTTTTTCTTTTTTTCAAAAAAGACAAAGTACCTCCAGGGATGCAGTTTTCCATTACTGCTAACCACAGGAGTATAGTCTGCGGAATGTATGGGCAATAATGCTGATCAGAGCTGTATCTCTGATTGGGAATGAAACAGTGTACAAAAGACTTTGTTAAGATAAAAGAATATCTTTTTTGTGATGCTGATATGTAAATTATATTCAACATAATTTTTATTAGAGTCTGAAAATATAACTGATTAAGGAAGAGGAAAATAAATATCTGAAATATTATTGCAGATTTGATCTTCTTGATTTCAGTTTCTGGCTTTGGCCCTGGGACTGTGTGGTTGCTCCATAGTTCTCAGTAATGATCTCTGTAGATGACCTTTACAAAGAATCACCTTTGTAAAGGCATCCCATTCACTCTTCTTTAGCTACATTGGAGAAATATGGGGTTCCAAGGATGAACAAAAAGGGACAGTGGGGGAAAAAGTTTTCGAAAATCTGACCTTCAAAGCTGCTCTTTTTTAGTAGAAATTCACTAAATGTAATGGTGCTATCAATCAATTAGCTCACTGATCTCAGTACATGAGTGCCCAAAGTCAGAGGAACAGGTTGAAGTGTGGAGGAAACAATAACGAATCTTTCCTGCAGAGCCCTTTCCATCAAATAGAATAAATCAGCAGAAAGCAGTGTTAATTGAAGAATCTTTTCAGTTACCAGAAGATTCTGAGTTCCAAAGGAGCAGCCGTGTTAGTCTAGTAAAGCAAAAAATGCAAGGAGTCTTGTGGCACATCAAGACTAACAGATTTATTTATCACATGAGCTTTCATGGGAGAAAATCCCACTTCGTCAGACACTTTGAAGAGGGGGAACTTACAGAATTGGATAAGAATAAATGCAGGGGAGTGTAAGACATGGGATCAGGTCATACTGCAACAGCAAATCAGAGCGTTTGCAAGGATTCAAACTCTAGGGAATGGCACACGGAGGGAGGGTGAAGTCAAATCACCTGTTATAATGTGAAATGAATCCATAGTCACGATTCAGCCCTGCTTTCACACAACCTAATCTGCACATTATTTGGAGAATCTGAATTCTTTTGGCTAGACTGTAATGTTATAATCTGCCCCAAGTAAACCCAGGAGAATGTCAGTGAATGAATAGTGATTTACGAAGCCACAATTATTCCCTTGCATCCTCCTTGCTCTGTGGAGCAGCAAAATACTACTCCTTTGACTGGAGCAACTTTTTCTCCCACATGCACCTGGTTAACTAATCCGGAAGAAAAGAAGAAAGGATCACTCTAAGGGTATGTCTTCAGCAAATTTACCACTGTCAGATTGATTTCTTAAGATCAGTTGAGCTAAAGTGAAGGTCCATTCAATCACTCTGGAAATCAACTTCATAAATCCACGCCTGGAAAAAGAGTGACACCGAATCAACTGGAATGCATTTCCATCAGCACAGCATAGTGGAGACAGTGCACAGAATGGACTTTAGGACATCAGCGGAAGATATGCTTGCTCTACATAGCTTGTGTCCCATTTGTTTGTCAAATTTGACCTGAAGTCATGAGTAGTTTTGGTGTACCCCCAATTTTTTTAAAATGTATATACTATTTGTTAAAAACATTGTCATTTCTAGAAAGCATCTCTTAAATCTGCTGGGATTACTACTTAGTCTCCTCCAAACAAAATCTCTTCTTGCACACACAACTCATCCCTCACTAGGTAGTAGGGAATATCCTTCCATGACACATGCCCCTTCTGATCTGGCCACCTCTTATGTATTAATTGTCTAATGGCCAGTAGCACCCCTCTTGTTTGGTACTTTGTTGAATTAGCTATTATAATGCTCCCATTACAGATGAAAAGAAATTGTAGTTCTTGTAGGCTTGACTGTTCTTTCAACAGCTTCACTGCAGGTAATAGAACTCTGTTTTTTAGTAATCTCATAGGCTGAACATGGAGGTCTATTTGTTACTGAATTGTTGTCTTCTAAGTAGGCATCTCCTTGAAATACATCTATGTGGTCTGTTAGAATTCTTGTTAGGACACCCAGTCACTGATCTCCAGCCTCTCTAGCATTCTGGAGATGCACTCTTATGAAATGCATGGTTTGCACTGCTTTATAACCCAGGTATTCCTGTGTGTTCACTTGTATACACTTCTAGTGATAACATCGTGCCTTGGAAGTTCCTTATTGAGACCCTCCATTTTCTGACTGGATTCAGAATGGTTTTAATGTGCACCATGAGCACTTGCTTACAGTTTTCCAGTCTAATAGTGCTGTAAATCAGTGTTGTTGGGATTTCTTTACAGCTGGCTCCAAAATCCAGCTAGATGCAAATCTGTTCTTGATGCAATAACATAGTTGTAAATATGGATCCCAGTTGCTGAGTAGCTGGCAACCTTCTTCTGTGTATGTACACTGAGATTCTTTGGATGTGCTAAAGTAAAACTACACATCTCCTACTTCATTAGAAGTTTCTGCATTATTGATCATTGCATTTACTTTTTCTTCTTATTGAGGTGGTATAGTTCTTTTCCCCTTCATCCCTTGTGTTTTCAGTCAAGATGTGTATGCTGGTGTGAGTTCCCGTTTGAATGCTGCCTCAGATTCTACAACCTGAATCAACACACCTTGTTAAGCACACCCCATAAATCAGGGGTCTCAAACTCAAATCACCACTAGGGCCACATGAGGACCAGTAGAGAGCTTCATGAGGGTTAGTAGGGTAGCCCAAGGGCTGCACCACTGAAACCTTTCCATACAACAATATTGGAAATATCAGTAATGATTGTGTCATTACAGGCTGTGGGAAATAGCTTTAGGGGCTGCATGCAGCCCATGGGCCATGTGTTTGAGACCCCTGCCATAAAGTAACCCAAACCTGAATAAGTGCCAAAGCTTCAAGCTAGGTCTATTGCAAGTGAAGAACACACTAGTACCCCACAGGAATGACAGCTACACTAGGACAAATATGCTTATCACAATGAACCAGCTCAGTTAACGGTGGGACTTTCTGTTATTCCCCTTGGATGTATAAAGATGCCCCGGCAGGGACCCTTTTCTTATACCCTGATAAAAACAAGTTTCATGTTGCATCTCTGATGTCAACTATTGTTCCACACCTTGCCTCCAAATCAAGCACAACATCTTCATCCATCATCATCTCTTCTATGTTAAGTTTGAGATGTTTTTACTGTCTCTCATGGTTGTGCTTGTGCACTACTATATCTTGGGGAGAGCTTGTATGGCCTCTCTATATTGTATTTCTGTTCAGGGAACATTAGTCCTTTCTCCCAGGATTGTGTATCTGCTGTCACTATCTATCAGTGGAGCCAAGGCTGCTATTACTTCTAACTGTATTTGCTTACTGCTACTTAGGAAGGCTGATGGCTCTTCTGTCAAGTTCCTGTGAACTTACAGATAAGGCTCGCCACATGACTTTGCTAACCAAAGCAGGGCTTGACTGCTACTTTGGTTCAGGCCTCAGGTCTTATGCCTGGCCTGTTATACTGGGCCTAATGTCTGAGGCTCTCATTTGCTACTCCATATTTCATTGTTGCCTATAAGCCTGGCATTTTTTTTCATTCCGTCTTTCATATTATTTTTCCACAGTATATACCCGGAACTAACTTTGCATTCTTGGTGGCTTGCTCTCTTTCCTGTTTCCTGAGTTCCCTTAGCTTGAGTATATATACTTGTTCTGCAGTGGTGCCTGTCCTTGATTATTACCCTGGACAATTCAGCCATCCTTACTATTTGGAGGCATTTCTCTAACATTTAATCTGTGTGTCTCAAGCTGTTCTTTAAACTGGAATTACACAACCTATAAACAATCCTCTCTCTAATTCAGATCTCTAATGTCTCCATAATTACATCTGGATGCCAGCTTTCTCAGCTCAGTGTTATAAGTATATATTCTCTCTTCTGCTGCTTGATTTTTGGGAATAAAAAAAGCCAAAACCCACACAATCTCTCTATACAGTCTCACTGTGGCTGGGAGTCACAGTACTCAAACACAGTTCTCAGCCACTCCAGTAATTCAGGCATTATTCCTGCTAACAGTACCACCCTTGTTTCTTGTCCTTTTTTGCTTGATAAAATGATTTAAAAAAAAAAGCCCTCTACCTTCATTTTTTCATGAGCCACAAGAATGATTGAAGTCTTGAAAACCATGCCTTATAGTGAGAGACTCTAGGAACTCAGTCTATTTATTTTACCAATTAGAAAGTTAAGGAGTGACTTGATAATATTCTATAAGTACCTATGTATATGGGGAACAAATATTTGATAATGAGATCTTCAGTCTAGCATAAGAAGGTTTAACGAGATCTGATGGCTAAATGTTGAAGCAAGAAAAGTTTATTCTGGTTAAGGTGTAACTTTTCAATAGTGAAGGTCATTAACCATTGGAACAATTTAGCCAGAATTGTGGTAGATTTTCCATATCTGATAGCTTCTATATTAAAGCTGAATGTATTTCTAAAAGTTATGCTATAGTTCATACAGGAATTATTTTGGGGAATTTCTGCATCCTGAGTTCTGCAAGAGGTAAGACTAAAAGATTGCAATGTTCTCTTCTGGTTTTAGAATCTGTGAACTGATTAACTCAGTCAGCTCTGTCTACAGAATCAGTCCGTGCTTCCGATACTCCAGTTCTTGCTTCCACATGCAAGACTTTCTGTCTTGACATCAAGCTTTACTGGTGTTCCAAGTCTCTCTGTGTTGCTTATTTGCTCTGTTCCTGGCTTCTGCTTTATTTTTCTGTTAAGCACACTTTTTTCCCTTGCTGTGGATCTCACTCCACTGATTTTTGCCACTGTTTCCATGGTAGTGACAAGAGAGCTACACATTTCTAAAACTACTCTGGCTTTTTATTAAAGAAATTATTTACAATGGTTTTACAACTAGTTCTTGCATTCCTGCTATATGCACACTGACTTCTTGGTGCCTTCCCCAAGCTCTTTCCTTCTGCAATTTGTGCACATCCCTCTAAATTCCATGCATGTTGTTACATCTTTTAAGTCTCTTGGAGCCAAAACCACAAACTGACCAGTAGATTACTGGAAGTCCCTACTCCCCGACATGGCTGCACAAGGGTTGTGACTGAAGTCTAACCTTCAGTTAGCTGGAGTGGACAGAAGGGCAAGCACTTTGTACTGAAGTAGCTTGTGAAACTATCCTGAAAATAGTTATGAAGCAAGTATATTATTCATAAGAGTTGGGCTGATCTCTTATCTGCCCTGCATGGTTCTTTGTGAGAAAGGAAGCTGTTATGAAAACCACATAATTTAACTGATTATGTAGTCCAGTGCATTGGCAATTTTTCTCTTAATATGTCATTGTATTTTTATAAGATTTTTAGTCTTAAGAGTCCAGAGGAGGAAGTAGATAACTATTGTCTTTGATGTTTTAGGAAACCGTTTAGGAGTAAAGTATTTTTAATATACCAAAGCAGATCTTGGATACCAAATTTGGATATGGAAGTCACTTCCTTTAGCTGACAATGCTATTTTGTGGTAAGATGGAAAATGCTTGAACTGATGAAACTAAAGACAATATAAAGAAAAATATCTACTTAAATATTTTGTGTTTTTAAGATAACTTTATTTTTTTAGGGGAAAGGTTATATTATACTCAGTGGAATTAGCTTACCCCTGATCGGACATATTAGCTTTTCTTCCTCAAGTGCTTCCAAAACCTTTTCAAAAGTGTTTTACTGGCTAGCATGAAGTTTTAATATTAGCCAGATGGGAAGAAATATTTAGCTTGGTCTCTTATGACATCTCTATTTATATCTTTCCATTTGTTGTTCATTGTTCATTAAAAAGCTTTCTTTATCTTTACTGGGAGAAATCTTCCTGATACACCAATGGATATGGTAATTGAGACTGTTGGGAATCAACAAAAAACTGTTAACAATAAAATTATTAACACTTTCTATGAGAGTTTATAATTTTTATAAAGTACGTTCAGTCTGTGTTTTAAAGACAGAATATGATATGATCACCAATTCAGCAGAAAACAACTGGGGAATGGGACAGAGGGCACAGACATGGTTACAGTGTGCCTATATTGCCAAGATGACTAATGGCATATTGGACTTCATTAAAGGAGCATTGTCAGCAGGTCTAGCAAAGTGATTATTCCCTTCTATTCAGCTTGGGTGAGGCCTCATCTGGAGTACTGTGTCCAGTTTTGGGCCACCCACTGCAGAAAGGCTGTGGAAAAATTGGAAACAGTCCAGTGGATAGCAAGAAAAAAGTATCGGGGCTGCAACACATGATTTATGAGAAGAGGCTGAGGAAATCAGGTATGTTCAGTCTGCAGAAGAAAAGAATGAGGAAGGATTTGATAGCAGCAGCCTTCACCTAGCTGACAGGGAACTCCAGGGAGACTGGGACTAGGCTGTGTCAGTGGTAATAGATAGTAGAACGAGGAGCAATGATCTCAAGCTGCAGTGCAAGAGATCTAGATTGGATATTAGGGAAAGAACTTCACCAAGGCTATGTTCACACAGCACTCTTATTTCGAAACAACAGAGGTTGTTTCAAAATAAGAAATACCCTGTTCACACAACGCATGGTTGTTTCAAAATAATGGCACCCATTGTTTCGAAACAACGGCGTTGTTTTGAAACAACTTAAACCCCATGTGGGGTCGAAACAATGTTGTTTCGAAATGATTGTTTCAAAACAATGCCGTCTGAACTTGTTGGTTTGAAACAACAGTGACTTGTTTCGAAATAACTGTTGCCTGAAACTGCTATTTCGCTTTGAGCTTTTTTCCTTAATTCGAATTAACAAACTGTTAATAAAGCAAATAAGGCATTATTTCGATACAAGTTGTTTTGACACAACTTGTATTGAAATAATGCCTGTGTGTGAACACAGCCCAAGAATGTGGTGAAGCACTGGACAGGGGTACCTAGGAAGGTGATGGAATCTCCATCATTAGAGATTTTCAAGGCGTGGCTTTATAAATCCTTGGCTTGGTTAATTTAGTGGGGATTGGTCCAGCTTTGAATAGGGTGTGGGACTAGATGATCTCCTGAGGTCCATTCCAACTGTAATTTTCTAGGATTCTGTAATAACTGAGGATACAGATGTTCAACAGAGAGCACTCTTAAAGATGATGAGCTAGATTCTGATTCCTATTACACATATATAAATTCAGCATTATTGCTAACAAGGAAGTAGACCTGATCAAATAGCAATTTTCCTTGCCACTAAGGGAGAAGCTCATAACAGAGTTACAGTACAGTAGAAGACTGGGAGCTAAAATGAAAGAAGAATGAAATCTTGTCTTCACTGAATTCAGTGCAAACGTGGGCCAAGATTTTACTCTAAATAAGCATTCTATTATAAAGGCTTTACTGGGTTTGAGATATTGGACTCTAAATCTATTAGTTAGAAGCATGAATCTTGTTTAGCCTGGAACTTGGCACTTTGTTTGTTTGGTTCATTGGTTGGGTGTTATTTGATTGATTGATTGATTTTGGTTTTTTCCAGGGAGCGGGGAGGTGGGGTATTGAGACAGTATGGATAATTTTAGGCAATGGTGGTGAGTAAAGCAGTTCTTTGAAGCTGCTCAGGCATTCGAAATGTCAGAATTTAATCCCAATAGAATAGCTTTAGCAAGTGGAATATAAGAAATGAAGCATACAGGTACGTAATAGTTCATCACAAGGATATCACCATCATAGATGTGATGCAGTTGTGGGCATAAATTCTATCATCTGTGCAGGCAGGGTTCTGCACAAACACAAACGGAAGTTGACTTAAAGCCCGTTTGAAAAATGGCACACATAAAAATGAACATAACTTCATCGTCCTGGGCTAACAGAATGCTATCTGGGGCCAATCTCTCCTTTAGGCCTGGGGCTAGATTGGGGGGTATAGAAAAGAGAAAACAGGGTTGCCCCCCATTTCTTTTTGAGACCACTGTTGCTTGATTTCTCAAAAAGATTGGGAAAATTGTATTATTAAACTTTGTTGACATTGAAGAGCCTCTGAGAGGTGACAGTCTCAACAACCATAGGGTATGTCTACACATCTCTTTTATTTTGAAATAAGACTAATTATTTTGAAATAAAAGATATTCGGTCCACAAGACATTTTCTTATTTCAAAATGATGGACCCCATCATTTCGAAATAACAACCATCATTTCTAAACAGATTAAACCCCGATAGTTTTGAAACGGCAGTTATTTTGAAATGGTTGTTTCGAAATAACACTGTTTGGACGTGTTATTTCAAAATAACTGTTATTTTGAAATAACATATTTTGACCTTCTTCCCGTGGATGCACAGCATCCACGGGAAGAAGGAAGTGCTGTCCCCTGTCAGCGTGCTGAGAGGCTTCTAGAGCTATGTCAGCAAGTGCCTCTGGACAATCCGAGGGGAGACGGCGTGCCCCTGTCTGGAGCACTGAGGAGTCCAGCTGCTCCTCACCATTTGGAGCAGGTAGGACATCCTTTCCCGGTTCTGGGCTAGCCACCGGAACCGGGATGTATACACCGACATCGCAGCGGAGTTGTCCACCCAGGGCCAGAAGCGCACCACAGAGCAGGTGTGCTCCAAGACCAAGGCCCTGAGTCAGGACCATACTCGGACCAGGGAGGCATGCGAGCTCCAGGGAGCAGGTAGCACTGCTACTGCCCTTTCTACAAGGAGCTGAATGCCTTCCTAGGGGCTGAGCCAAGTGGCCTGCCAGCCAGGGCAGTTGATACCGGCCACCGCCCTAGCACCTCCTTAGGCCCAGACCGAGCAGACAGCAGCTTGGAGGCATCGCTTGACGTTAGGCAGCCTCCTGTTCTGCCACCACCACCACCAGAGGCTGCGCCGGGGACTCCGGAGCTCTTACCCATCACCCACAAGGACAACACCAGTGGTGAAGAGGCGCACCGGCCTGCTGACGTGCCAACACTCGGGGAGTCTGACACAGAGGACGGGACGTCCCGGCGGAAATCTGGAGCCCCTGTTGGTGAGTCCTCCTGTCCCATACAAGCAGGCAGGTCTAGGTCTGCCCAGGTCACAGGCAGTGAGGGGGTCCAGCACAGGGACTGGAGGGCACCGGGCCGGGGCGGGAGGGCAGAGGCCCTCCCATGGGCACGGGTGCCCGAGAGACAAGTGGCGCCAGAATGACAGGCCCTTGCATGCCTGGGTTTGGTTAACACTGGATGGGTGTGACAGATGCAGCATCTTGGGCAGGGTGCACAGCATGCAGACCAGACCACTGGCAAGTGGCCTTGGGAGACTCCCCAGAGCAACTCTTCTGGGTGAGTCCAGCTCACCATTGTGGGCACCACTAGGCCATGCGTCCCTCTGGGGCAGTGTCCCATGGGAAACAGGTCCAGATTCCTGCTGACAGTGAGGGCAGAGCTGTGTGCTGCAGACAGGCTGCACACAGGCAAGGCCAGCAGGCAGCAGGCTCCAACCCTGTTTTATGCTTCCCTCCAGCAGTGCGTGCCACTGGTAGCCGCCCACCATGGACCCCACCAGGCACCTCCAGACCCAGGAGGAGGAGGAGGGGCCCCCGGACGTGGGGGGAAGTCCTAGCCAGCCTGGAGGACTTAGGTGAACGTGCTAAGGCATCTGCCCAGGCCTGGCGGTGACAGCCGGCCGTCCACGAGGATGCTGCCCTCCAGCTGCTGCGCCAAGGGGCCACCACTGATGACCGCCTGGTGGCTGTGTTTGAGAGGCAGACCATGGCCATGGAGTGGCAGGCCACTGCCACGAATTGCCTAGGCACAGCCCTGGGGGATGTGGCCACCAGTCTGTGCCGCATCACAGACAACACCACCCCACCAGCAGCTGGCGGAGCACCACCTCAGGGCCCTCCTCCAAGGTGGCCCCAGACGTGGGGTGGCCACGGGCAGGGCCGTGGCAGACCACCTCACCAGGACCCCCACCAAGGCACTGCTTGAGAATCCCCTCCCCCCAGTCACCCCCACCCTAATCCCATCTCCCAGTTGAAGGCCCTCCCCCCAGTCACCCCCAGCCTAATCTCATCTCCCAGTTGAAGGCCATCCCCCCAGTCACCCTGCACATTTCCCCATCCCCTAACCCAGCCCTTCCTTGCCCCAACCCCCCTGTTATGTTAAAATAAACAGTTCCCAATTGTTGTTAGTGAGTGTGTCGTGTTTTATTGGGTGTGCTTCACAGTGTGGGTGGATGGGTGGGGGCTGGCTGTGGTAGAAGAAGGGAGAGGGTGGTGTGTGGCAGGGCAGGCCTGGCCCTCAGAGGTCCTTCTCTGTGGCAAAGCTGTTTGTAAGCACGTCACGTACTGTGACAGCCCTTCTTGATGCCCGCTCCCGCAGGGGCACAGGTGTGGGCTGCTCATATTGGCCCCCAATGAGCTGGACCTCAGCTTCCCAGGCAGCAGCAATGGGCTCGCCCCACAGCTCGCAGAAATTGTGCAGGGCCATGCATGCACTGATGACCTCTGACGTCGTCTCCTCCCCAAGCTGGAGGTGGGTAAGGAGGCACCTCCAGCGTGCCTTCAGCCATCCAAAGGCCCACTCAACCATCCAGCAGCAGCAGTTCAGACACCGATTGAAAAGCTGCCAGTGACAATCGAGGGGCCCTGCGAAGGGGCGCATGAGCCACGGGCAGAGGGGATAGGCCACATCAGCAACAATGAGGACGGGCACCTCTACTCCCCCGACATTGATGTTATGGAGTGGGAAGAAGATGCCTGTCTCCATGCCCCGGTACAGGGCAGAGTTCCAGAGGACTCTTGCATCATGCACCCTCCCTGGCAAACCCATGTAACAGTTCTGGAAGACGCCCCGGTGGTCCACAAGGGCCTGCATGATGACAGAGTAGTACCCCTTATGATTCCGGTACTCAGCCACTCAGTACTCCGGGGCCCTCAAAGGGATGTGCATGGCATCCAGTATCCCCACACAATTCGGGAATCCCAGGGTGGCCATGCCATCCATGGTGTCCTGCAGCTCCCCATGTGTGACGAGGCGCCGCAGCAGGATCCTGTTGATGGCCCTGGTGGTTTGTATCAGGATGATCCCAATGGTGGACCTGCCAAAAACAAAGAGGTGCGCCATTGACCTGTAGGACTCCAGGGTGGCCATCTTCCACAGGGCTATGGCCACTCTTTTGTTGACAGGGATGGCCAGACACATGGTGGTGTCCCTTCGGCGCAGCAGTGGCGTGAGTTCTGCTACCAAATGGTCAAAGCTGGCCCTAGTCATCTGGAAATTCCTCTGCCACTGGTTGTCCTCCCAGGTTCAGAGCACTACCAGCTCCCACCAGTCTGTGCTGGTCGCCTGGGCGCAGACCTGGCGAGGCACAGAATGGGGCAGGGGAACTAGGGCAGCTCTGAGGCCCAGGGTGCTAGCAGCCTGGGGCACAGCCTGGGCAGCACCAGGGTCTGCGAGCATAGTGTCCCCCAACAGAAGAACACTCTGCAGGCATGCAGCGGGTCTAGTAGCCACACGGTGAAGGCTAGGCAGCCAGGCAACTTCCATGTCTGTCACTTGCAGAGTCCTGCTAGCCAGAATGGGCAGGGAACTGAGGTTGGGGCCAGCTTTTAAAGGATTGGCTGTCAACATGGCTGTCAACATGGCCCAGGGAGGGGGCCATGTTGCCATACCTGCCATGGTGCCCCTTTCCTAATGCGAAATAGCAAGTCCTGGGTTTGCACGTGCTATTTTGATTAGCGCTTTTCCCTTATTTCAACTTGGTTTTTGATTATTTTGATTCTGGCTATTTCAAAAAAATGTTTTCGTTTCAAAATAACTTATTTCGAAATAAGTTTTTTTGAAATAACGGGCTACGTGTAGACATAGCCATAGAGTGCTCAGAACCATGTACTGAAAATAGTGAAAATATTCTCCCATTCAGCAAGTCATGATTTGATGGTTATTCCCCTGCCTCATAATATGCATTTGACCATGATGAGGGATTTTAAAGACAGGTAATGAGTGTCAGATAAACATAAATTCCAAAAGGGGAGCCGTGTTAGTCTAGTTCAGTGAAACAAACAAGGAGTTCTGTGGCACTTTTAAAGACTAACAAATTTATTTATCACATAAGTTTTCATGGGAGAAAATCTCACTTCATCAGACATTACCCATCTTCAAGCATCTGACACAGTGGGATTTTCTCCTACAAAGCTCATGTGATTAATAAATTAGCTAGTCTTTAGAAGTGCCACAAGACTCCTTGTTTGTTTAGATAAACATAAGACAGTTTAGTTTTTCAAACCTTGAAAATAAAACTACTTAAAGAAAGTCAAAGCAAACTGAATGTTGCTATGGAAAGTAACATTCAAAGCATGAAGGAAAAAGAAAAACTAAATACATTTAGAAACCTCTTAAAAAGTAAAGGAATGGGGGTCCCGTTGTTAAACTTGTATTTAATAGTAAGTACAATGGTCTTGCCGTTGATAACTCAACACAAAACTCCAGGACTTCACTTAACTACTTAATGTTGTAAACTTTAATGTTTCTTGTTGGGTCTGCAGATCTCCCCCACACTTTTATCAGCACAACATAAGAAGGAAAATGAAAAGCACCAATTTATTTAGGTGTACTGACATGTGCAAAAGGCAATTCCAGGTAAGGTGGTGAACATCCATTCATTTCTTCTCTATTGACAGACTTTGCTATGAGAGTTTAGTCTGCTACTTGAAAATTAAGAATATTTGAAACAGAAATAAATTAGTATTGGCATATGAACAGCTTGGGGCACAATAACTAACCGGATAAAAAAGAACAGGCAGCATGCTGCAACACGAGGAAAAAAAATCCATTTGCAGAATAAAAGCATTTAAGGAACCAAAAATAATCAGCTAATGGGGAAAAAATCAGATAAATGTAGTATTAGTGGAAGATGAGAATGTAATTCACAGCCAAGATGGAATTGTTAAGAGAGCAGATCAAGATACAAAAATCTGCAGTAGCAGGGTAAGATAACCTCAAAAATTTTAAATATGCCAAAAGAAGGAGAATGCTGTCCAGAATAAAAGGAGGTGATGAAGTAGAAAGCCAACTGAGGATATTACTAATGGGAAGTCATGGTGAGATGATACTATTATTATAAAAATGATTAAGTTACAGAAGATGTTCATTCAAGCATACAGTATATGATCTTCCACCTTTTGTTCAAACAAAAAAAGCTGTTCAGGTAGCTGGAGTATACTATGCTCATTATTTCAATATGAAAATTCCATTCTGATCAGTTAGTTTTCTAAGTTTTTCAGAACGCTTTGGATGAAGTTTACCTATGATACAAAAGACAGCACATGGTCCTCTGTATTACTAAGTCACTTCTAGAGGGCTTTCTGCATTTGTGGGGAAGGATCTCTGTGAAGAACCTGTATAGACTGGAATAGGGTAGGCAAAGCAAACCAGGAAAGGTGTCATAGGATTCACATTTGTGCATATCCACTGGCCCCACTGCACCACTCAAGTGTTGTAAAGAGGCTGCAGCTGCTATTTCATTCCACAGATATGGTAAGTTAGCTGGAATTGTGACCCACAGGTGGCAATGTTGCAGTCTCACACATTGGCTCCAGGTTAGGAGTGTTTTGGTTTCACAGACAGATTAGACTACAATTTATTCCTTAAATGGATACAAAATCTGGAATGGTAAGAAAAAATAGGGGGAAAGAGATCACTATAGACAGGTTATTTCACATTATAAAGGAAAAGAATTAACAATAGAACATGTTGAAAATACTTCACCACAATTTTGATTTATCTTTTACATTTTTTTAAATGAACCTTTGATTACTTCTAAAGATCACTAATGTCTGAAATCAGTCCTGTGGTAAATTATTACAGCCCCTAGTAAGTTTAATGTGAACTATTCTCCCTTGTATTGTGCAAGATGGCTGTTGGCCCCTTAGTGAAATGTAGTGATGGGGGGGGGTTGGCCTTTGCCCAAGACTCTAGGGCCAACAGGTGAGGACAGCATTCTGAGTCAGTAGCTTGAGAAGCTGAGTAGTCCAATGATGGATCTGAAAGCCGAGACAGTAAGGCACCAGAGGGAGAGTGCTGCATGCCAGAGCTGAGTTGAGGAAATAGCCACAGGCAACAGGCCAGTGCTACAGCAGCAGTTCAGAGTTGGATAGCTAGAGCAGTGGAGCCCACCTGTGTCATTGGGAAGCCAGCAATGAACTACAGTGTTGACTAGAGTCTGCCCCACAACTGCCACACATAAGATAAAATTCTGCGGTGACCTAGAGGCCTACTTTTGTCATCTAAGACTCAAAGAATTGACACACAGATGCCTTCCTCCAAACACTACAAGAAGAAATATTCTTCATGGACTCCTCCAGAAGGCTGAAATGAGAGACTTGACTTCTATATTGATTGTTTCCGCCACCATGCCACGGCTGAAATCGTGGACAAACAACATCCTTCACATCATAACCTCACCCTGCAGAATGCAATGCCATCCACAGCCTCAGAAACAACTCTGACATTATCATTAAGGAGGCTGACAAAGGAGGTGCAGTTGTCATCATGAATAAATTGGATTATGACCAGGAGGCTTATAAACAGTTCTCCAACACAACTTCTACAGACCACTTTCCTCTGACCCCACTGAGGAATACCAAAAGGAATTACAACGCCTACTCAAGAAACTCCCTAAGACAGCACAGGAACATATACAGATAGAAACACCACCAGAACCACGGCAAGGGATGTTCTATCTACTACCTAAAATCCATAAAAAGGGAAACCCTGGACGCCCCATCATCTCAGGCATTGGCACTCTTACTGCCGGCCTATCTGGCTATGTGGACTCCCTCCTCAGACCCTATGTTATCAACATCCCCAGCTATCTTCAAGACACCGCGGACTTCCTGAGGAAAATACATTCCATTGGAGAACTTCCTGAAAACACCATTCTGGCCACTATGGATGTAGAAGCTCTTTGCACCAACATCCCACACAAGAATGGATTACAAGCTATTAGAAGAACCATCCCAGATGATGCCACAGTGCAGCTTGTGACTGAACTTTGCGACTTTGTACTCATCCACAACCACTTCAGATTTGAGGATCATTTATATCTCCAAATCAGTGGCACTGCTATGGGCACCCGCATGGCCCCACAATATGCCAACATCTTTATGGGCGACTTAGAACAACGTTTCCTCAAGTCTCATCCCAAAACACCTCTTCTTTACTCTCCGCTACATTGATGACATCTTCATCATCTGGACACATGGCAGGGATGCTCTTGAAGATTTTCACAGAGATTTCAATAATTTCTACTCCACCATCAAATTGAGCCAGGAACACTCCACACAGGAGATCCACTTTCTTGACACTACAGTACAAATCCGGGATAGACGCATCACCACCACCCTATACCGAAAACCTACTGATCGGTATAATTAGCTACATCCTTCGAGCTTCCATTCTAAACACACCACACAATCCATTGTCTACAGCCAAGCCCTGAGATATAACCGCATCTGCTCTGATCCCTCAGACAGAGACAGACATCTTGAGGATCTCTATCAAGCATTCTTGAAACTACAGTACCGACCTGGGGAAGTACGAAAACAAATTGACAGAGCTAGACGGGTTCCCCAAAGTCATCTACTACAGGAGAGACCCAAGAAAGAATGCAACAGAACACCACTAATCACCACATACAACCCCCAAGTCAGACCTCTGCAACAGATCATTAAGGACCTACAGCCTATTCTAAAAGATGATCCCCCTCTCTCTCAAGCATTAGGAGACAGACCCCTCTTTGCTTGTAGGCAGCCCCCTAATCTTAAACAGATTCTCACCAGCAACTACAGATCTAACAACAGAAACATTGAAGCAGGCACACACGCCTGCAACAAACCACGCTGCCAAGTCTGCCCACATATCTGCACAACAGATACCATCATAGGTCCTAATCAATCCTGCTGCTCCATCAAAGGCTCATTTACCTGCTCATCTACTAATGTGGTCTATGCCATCATGTGCAAGAAATGCCCCAACACCTTATATATTGGACAAACAGGAAGATTGCTGCATAAGAGGCTGAATGAGCACAGAGCTGATATCAGAAATCAAAGAACAAAGAAACCAGTTGCTGAGCACTTCCATCTTTCTAATCACTTGATGACTGATTTGTTAATGACTTGTCGTTAGACATGTAGCTGGGACATCAAGACTTCAAAGAGAAACAGCTGAACTCGAATTAATATGCAAGCTAAGTTCTGTGAAAGCAGGACTTAATCGAGACTATGGGTTCTTTTCCCATTACAAAGGGTAATTTGACTTCAGGCTTCCCATGGTTTGAGCCTGAAAACTGCTCTGATTTGCTGTTACTGTATGACCTGATCCTATGTTTTACACCCCCTTGCATTTAGTTTCATTCCTTTCTGTAAGTTCACCCATCTTCAAAGCATCTGAGAGAGTGGGATCTTCTCCCATGAAAGCTCATGCAAAAAATAAATCTGTTAGTCTTAAAATGCCACACAACTCCTTGTTGTTTTTTTACTGGACTAGACTAACACCGCTATCCCTTTTGAAATACTGTAGAGTCATAATACCAGACATCTGCTGTGCCATATGTAAATTGGAGCTGAGTGCAGTGAGCAGCTAGTGAGAGCGGGTGGCAGGCAGGACAGGGCCTGGCGCAGATAGATGTAGTTAGATCTGAGGGCCTTGAAGGCCATAGTCAGGAGGGGGAATGTGAACCTAGCAAGAGGGCTGATAGTGGAAAGAAGGATGCAATCACTTAAAGACTGAGAGTGTGCAGCCATGACCTTAATAGAATTCCTACCCACAGTACCATCACAGTGCAGTTATGGTCTGAAAAGGAAGTCTAAGAGGGCACGTCTACACGGCCCTTTTATTTCGAAATAACACCCATTATTTTGAAATAAAAAAAATTCAGTCTACATGACGTTCCCTTATTTCAAAATGACGGACCTCGTCCTTTAGAAATAAGGATCGTGCTTTCGGAAAAGTAAAACCTACCCCCCCCCCCCCAAAAAACAACTGTTATTTTGAAATGGATGTTTTGAAATAACGCCTTTAGACCCATTGTTGTTTCGAAACAAAGGTTCAAAACAGTGGACCCATTGGTGTTATTTCGAAATATCCGTTTCAAAATAATGGTCGTTTCGATCCCGCAGTTTCCCTTATTTCGAAAGGAGCCCTTTCAGAATAAGGGTTTTATTTCAAAATCAGTCCTTTCAAAAGGACCGATTTCGAAATAAACCTGTGTGTGTAGACGTGCCCAGACATGTAGATGAAATGGCTATGCCTTCTCTTCAATTCCAGAGACAACTGTGCAGTGTTCTCTGTGCCCGTTGTGCAGAGGTCCTAGATCCTTTTACATTTTCAGTTTTTTCCTTTTGTTTTGTTTTGTTTACAGTTGCTCTATATGTGGTATGAATTCAACTTCCAAGTTTGGGGTTTGATCATTAGGTCAGGAAAGTCATCTTTTTCTTCTTTCACATGGTTAGCATGCAACAGCAACTATAATTTCACCTGAAGTTGATCAAGCCAAGTGATTGAAATAGTAGTGGCAGAATTTACTGCAACGATACCTACTTCATATTTATAAATTTGGCAATATATTGTGATATGTTTGATGGCTTGCTATGGGAAGACACACTCACATGCTGGGGAGTCTTTGATCTTCCATTTGTGCATTAAGCCTATGTCTTAATCCAGACTAATTTGATCACTGTCTACATTAGGCTTTGCCTAGTTTGAACTAAAATAATTAGCAAAGCTTAGTTCGAACTAATTATTTCAAATAGTATGTTTGAATGAATGACTTAGTTCGAACTTATTTTGAACTTTAGTTCAAACTAGCATGATGTAATCATGTTAGTTCAAGCTAAATAAGTTAATTCTAATTAAAAAAGCATGGCTAGTTAGAACTAAAAAGTTAGTTCCAACTAAAAAAAAATGTGGTTAGTTTGAACTAAACTTAAAACTGGTTAGCTTGGATTAAGCAAGTCTGAACTAAGCTTTTAAATGTAGACATAGCCTAACTGTCCACGTCTGCCATGGTTCATTAAGAGTTGACCAAGTTGTTCATGGCAAGTGGAATCCTAGAATCTTCTTCATGGGATCTGGTGCAAGTGTTTATTTTAAAAGTTTTGTTTAGCCCAGTCTGCTTTCTGAGCCTCCTTCTGAATATAACCTTATTGCATGAGATGACTGTTTCCAGAAAGGCTTGTAGGACTTAAAAAAACAACAAGCAGTTGTGTGGCACTTTAAGACTAACAGACTTATTTAAATAAATCTGTTAGTCTTAAAGTGCCACACAACTGCTTGTTGTTTTTTTACTGGACTAGACTAACACGGCTATCCCTTTGGAAACTTGTAGGACTTAAAACATAGTGGTGAGGTGCTCATGAAGTCTTCATGGATAGGGAGGTGTCTGTTTTCCTGTATTCACTGAACTTCATGGAATGTCAGAGTAGTTCAGTGTATCATCAGGGAAAGACATTAGACAAAACAGATAGCCATGGTGTTGCCATTGACTTAGGAGTTCCAGTGATGTACTGCATCATTGTATTCAGCTGAGTTCACAATACTCAATATTATATATCAATTCACAATATTTAGCTATCTGGATTATTTTGGGTAGTATAGAACCCAGGGATATATTTCAGGATAGTGGAACCATTCCCATGCTTACAATTAGGTAAAAATTAGGCCCAAAATATGATTCCATTTAATCAGGCTATGATTTCGTTCCAGTTCTGTATATTTAACATAATACATTACTACATAAAACTATAGTAGATTATGCTTTCAGGAGGGAAGAGAAGTCCTATTGACTAATCTTGGATAGTTAATGTTTTGAGTATATTAGGTGAAATCAAATGAATTTGTATGCTGAAGAAATAATAAATTCCAGTATTCAGCATTACAAAAGTGTTGAGCCACACATCCTACTGAATTCAGTGGGAGCTATGAGTGTTCAGTACCTCTAGGGGAAAAAAAAAACCACATTGTCTGGCACCAATACAAGTACAGAATACTCAACAACCTGAGACTGCAGAAAGCTAATATGATAAGTTCTCTTTCTGACTAGTTAAGGGCAAACTATACTCCACTGTCATCACTGCAACAACTGAGACTCCTATAACCAATCTACAAAGGCAATTCACCCCGTAGAAGTCTGAATTCTATATATACATTAGTTTGAAAGCCTTTTAATGTAAATACTCAGGGTGCTGGACAGAAGGAAGGAAGATAAAGTGATACATTTTGTTGAAGTACAATTTATCCATTTTATACCATTATATTACTTTCAGTTCCATTGGTGAGACACTTTAGCTATTTGTCTTGATACCTGATTTTAAGGTAATGTATATAGTTTTTGCCAGAGGAAGTCTTTTTAGTCTCACAAGAGGGATATCTAGTAAAATCGAATAAACTAATTTTGGTTTACAGGAATTTTCTTTGTAGATTTATGCAAAATGTTTTTCATATTGAATTTCAGTGCAATAAATGTACTTTGAATGTGGTCTACTGTGCGCTTATGTCACTAATGATATTTTCCTGGTAATGTATGATACAGCAAACAAATTATGTGAGCAGGTATATTCCAAATGATTCAGATCAATGACTAGTCCATTTGGAAATACCAAGAAATATATTGTATGACTAATTATTTATTAGAAATATATAACAAAGAAATCCTTAGAAAGTATTCTTTTGGCTATTGGAAGAATATGAAAAGAAACCCAGAATATCTCAGCTTGTCTGTGTGAGCGTGTAAGAAAGAATTATATAGAGTTTAAAAGAAAGCCTGAGGACCAAGAACATGTCTCCATGGCTTCTTTCCTGCAATCAGTTCCATTCTAACAGAGTCCTGACAGTCAGAGCCTCAGTGACCAGTGGGAATCACAATACGCTGAGAGAGCTTCCCATGAGGAACAACTTCCCAGATCCAAGATTATATAGCAACTTGTCTGAGGCCCAAATTTGTTCCAAGGACTCTGTGCATTTCCACCATATAAACATTCTATAATAAAAACCCTACTGTCTGTGGCATAGTAAGTTCTATGTTCAAACAACTGCATCTTTAGAAGATGGCCACTGGTGACTTTTACTAAGAAATAGTGGTATTACCTGCATCTTTCTGCCTACTGCAGCTTGCTTTTTCTTGGAGTTACTTCTACAATCCTGTTCCTTCTTGATTAAAAGAAGTGGAGGTGACTGAGACTGCCAGATAACCTTTATGTTACAGGACCCTATGGGTGAGGACACCTGTGTTTTCATCTTTCCTTGGAGATGGAAGCCATGGGTATATCTTTCTGCAGCAGATTCCTGAGTTAAACTAATTCTTTAAAGAAGAAAACAGGATTAAAGCAAAGTAAATAGTTCCCTAAAGACACCATACCTTTTATATTGTCCAACTGCTAGCTAGGGTAGCCTAATTTCAGTTCAGTCAAAGGCGAACAAACTTAAATTTCTTCGAAAGCAAAGGTCCCTCAATGGACACATGTAGGCCTAGCTGACAGTGTGTCATGCCTTGCCCCTACACTGACTGTTCTTGTGGGTGTCTGCCTCTTTCTCAAGTGGGCCAAACTGTCTTCTGATGGTTCATTGGCTGTCAAGTGTTATGTTATGGTTGTAGGTTGGGTGAAATGTCATTAAAGCTCGTGGGAGCTCTAAGAAACAGTTGTGATCCTTTATAGGTGCCCCACAGAAAATAAAGGCATATGTGAGTCTACCCTGAAATTAGAACTATGTGGATGGAAAGTTTTGCTGGGTATTGTTTTAGGTCAGAGGGGGAGAAAAAATTGAGAGAAAAAGCAAAAACAGAGAGAACAGACATTGGGTATGTCTACACATCTCTTTTATTTCGAAATAACACTGGTTATTTCAAAATAAAAGAGATTAGGTCCACATGACGTTTTCTTATTTCGAAATGACGGGATCCATCATTTTGAAATAAGAGCCATCATTTTGAAACAGCTTAAACCCCATTCATTTTAAAACGACTGTTATTTCAAAATGGCTATTTTGAAATAAGGCTGTTGGGCATGTTGTTTTGAAACAACATCATTGTTTCGAAACAACTGTTTTGAAGCAACACCATTGTTTCGAAACAACTGTTTCGAAACAACATGTCTGAATGGCCTTATTTCGAAATAACAGCCGTTTTGATAGCAGGCTTTCTCTTAATTTGAATTAACATTTTCTTAATTAGAATTAACTTATTTCGAAATAAGGACTTTATTACTTATTTAATACTTATTTCAAAATAATGATGTGTGTGTGTAGACATAGCCATAAAGTCAGACACAATCTGGACAAGTGCACTATGTGACTCTGTGAGAAGTCGAGAGAGGGGGTTTTTGGGTTTGATGCTGGCTAACAGGTTTGAAGCTGTAAACAAACAAACAAACAATTTCCTGCTGCTTTGGTACCTCTGGTGTTCAGAGAAACAGGACTTCTTACATTCTTTGTACATAAACAAGGTATCAGACTCCATCACCATTTTCTTCATCTCATTAGAGAAACTATGACACTCCACATTTTTTACTTGTTTGTCTGACCAGAACAGCTAATATTGCTGGCATAGTTCCTAACCCTACTTCATCTCTGGAGACTTTCTGTTAAATATCTCCCTACCTCCAAATCAGGCTAAACAATTCCAGGGTATTCTCATATTCTCATCAAGTGCAATAGCCCTGAAGATGGTTTCTAGATGGCCTTAATGGCCATATTTACTGATCTCAATTGCCTCATAACCCAAAGTGGGTTATATTTGAATTTGCTGGGGCAGTCTTTGTCTTTTTACCCTATGAGTTCTTTATTGAAAATAATTTTAGAAATTAAAATCATAATTTTTTCACAGCATGTATGAACATTCAAAGCGGTGTAAATTACATTAGTTATTAAGGAGGAGCTTTTCAAAGGCACAAATGGGGAGAGGTGTCCATCTCCAACTGACTTGCAATAAGATATGTTTCCTAGCTACTCTCTGTACCTTAGAAAAATTCCACCTACACTTCTCCGCACTGAGCTTTTTGTCTTCTGACTATAAACAGTTGTGAAAAAATGTGATTCTTTTAGCTAAATACATATCTTATTTTATATTTGTAATACTTGATACTGAAGAAAGACCTCGATGTACTGAACTGTTTAACTGTTTTACTGTAGTCTGCTATGATCAAAATTGAACAAAATGCAGATAAAACAGAATTAGTGTAAGATGCAAACACTGAATTAAACATAGTACAAAAGTGTAGCAAGTTTTAATATTCCAATTTTAATCCAGCTGAGATGTTTTGGAAATAAATGTGTGGAATAAGAGGCAGTGATGAATAAAAAGGAGAAGAGGAGAAATGCTTTTTATTTTTGATGTCATTCTAGAAACATGTAATTGTGTTCTGTTGAAGAAGGAGAAGTCTATTGAGATTGCAAAACTAAGACACAGGGACAATAGAGGAATTATAAAAAGTGTGTAGAAGGTTAGAAGCTGGGATGATTTAAATGGAAAGACCATATTGGTCTCATCCTTTATCTTCAAAGTGCTATATAAAGAATGGCAGCACTGTAAGCACATTATACAGATTAATCATGTAACTCCTCAGTGATTGACAGCCAGTCAGAAGAAGAACTACTACTAATAATAATCTTTTGACTCCCGTTCTTGGGCTCCACTGACTTTCCTATTGCCTCTGTGTGTGTGTGTGTGTGTGTGTGTGTGTGTGTGTCTCATTTCTTTCTCCTTGTTGCCAGCAAAAGGTCTAAATAGCAATAAGAAACATTATGAAAATGTTTTCTTATTTTACAAGCCACTTAGGGCTACCCATCCAACTCCACCCCCCTCAGTTACAAAATCATAATGTCAGTGCTTTTGACTCTTACCTATTATGGTGAAAGGGGAAGATCTCTCTCAGGAAACTCAAGCCACCTGAAGATGAATGAAAGAAATAAAGAAAAAAGCATTTCAAATATTTATATTCTGGAGTTTTTAATTTTTTTTTTAGAGACACTTTAGACTTTGGGGACTTTTCTGCTGCATAGCTGGGTTGAATAGTTCTGAATTTTGTAATACCCAAAGGATTCATTAGAGCATCATGTGTGTTCTCTGTATAAGAAGGACCATAGTGGTTTAAATCAAGGGTCCATCTAACCTAGTATCCTGTCTTCCAACATAGTCAGTGCCAGACTTCCATGTTTTGGGGAACTGTAGATACACTGGAGAGTAGGGATAGGATTCAGGGAAACCTAAACAAATTGGAGCATTAGGTCAAAAGAAATCTCATGAGATTCAACAGGGACATGTCTAAAGTCCTGCACTTAGGACAGCAAAATCCCATGTACTGTTGTAGGCTGGGGACCTATCAGCTAAATAGTAGCTCTGTAGAAAAGGATCTGTGGGTTATGGTGAACAGTAAGAGGGACATGAGTCAACAGTGTGCCCTTGTTGCCAAAAATGCCAATGGCATATTGGGCTGCGTCAGTAGAGCTATGTCTACACCTAAAATCTAAATTCAGACTTGCTTAGTCCAAACTAAGTAGTTTGAAGTTAATTTGAATGAACTGCATTTTTTTAGTTCAAACTAACTTCTTAGTTTGAATTAGCAGCACTTTTTCTTTTAGTTCAAACTAACTTTTTAGTTTGAACTAAAAAACCACAGTTAGTTCAAACTAACTGCTAGTTCAAAATTATTTAGTTTGAACTGGCATGTCTCCATTGTGCTAGTTCAAATAAAATATGCAAATAAGTTTGAACTAAGCAGTTAGCTTGAACGAGCCAGCTGAGCTAACTAGTTTGAACTAAGCTTTGCTTAGTTCAAACTAAAAAAATATTTTAGTTCAAACTAGGGAAAGCCTAGTGTAGACAGGTTTCAAATTAGTTCAAATTAAGGTTCAATTCAAATTAATTTGCTAGCGTAGACATAGTGTAGGAGTGTTACCAGCAGATCAAGGGATTTGATTGTTCCCCCCATCCATCACTGCTGAGGCTGCATCTGGAATTTTGTGTCCAGTTTTGGGCTCCCCACTACAAAAACGACGTGGACAAATTAGAAAGAATCCATCAGAGGGCAACAAAAATGATTAAGGGGTTGGCCACATCATTTATGAGGAATTAGGCTTAGTCTGCAGGAGAGAAGACTGAAGGGGGATTGGATAGCAACCTTCAACTACTTGAAGGGGTGCTCCAAAGAGGAGGGAGCTACGCTATTCTCAGTGGTGACAGAGGACGGAACAAGGAGCAATGGTTTCAAGTTACATCTGGGGAGGTCTAGGTTGGATAGTAGGAAAATCTTTCTTACTAGGAGAGTGGTAAAGCACTGGAATGGGTTACCTTGGGAGGTGGTGGAATCTCCGTCTTTGGAATCTTTTAAGTCCTAGTTAGACAAAACCCTGCCTGGGATGATTTAGTGAGTAGTCCTGCTTTTAGCAAGGTGTTGGACTAGATGACCTCATGAGGTCCCTTCCAGCCCTAATATTCTATAATTCTAAGGAATGAACAGCATACCTACAATTTATCAAGTGATCCATTGATTGTCATCCAGTCCCAGCTTCTAGCAGCCAGAGGTTTAAGGATACTATGAACGTAGGGTCATGTCCCTGAACACTTTGGCTAATAGTTTTTGGTGGAACACTACTCCCTGAATTTATCTAATTCTTTTTCTATCTACTTATGCATTTGACTTTCACAGCATCCTCTGACAAGGAGTTCCACAGGTTGACTGTGTGTTTTGTGAACAAGTTCTTCCTTGAATGTGTTTTAAACCCGCTGCTTATAAATTACATTGGCTGATAGCTGGTTCTTGCATTACATGAAGAAGTATCTAACACTTTCCTAGTCACTCTCTCTACACCATTCATGATGTTATAGACCTCTATCATACAACCACTTAGTCATGTTTCCAAGCTTAACAGTCTCAGTTTTTATAATCTTTTCTTATGTGGAAGCATATGCCTTAGTTGTTTTTGTTGGCCTTCTCTCTACTTTTTCCAATTCTAATATATCCCTTTCATGGTGGGGCAAATAGAATTGCACATAGTTTTCAAGGTTTGGACATACCAAGGATTTATACAGTAGTATTCTGTCTAATTATCTATCCTTTTTCTGATGGTTCCTACCATTGTTTATTTTTTGATCACCATTGCACATTGAGCAGCTGTTTACAGAGAACTACCAATGATTATTCAGTGATCTTTTTCTTGAGTGCATAGAGCTCACTTACATCGCATCATGTTGTATGGATAGCTGAGATTATGTTTTCCAATGTGCATACTTAATTTTGTATTTAGTAATTTTGTATTTAGTGACACTAAATTTCATTTGGCATTTTGTTGACCAGTCACCCTGTTTTGTGAGATCTCTTTGTAACTTATCACAACCAACTTTGGACTTAACCTCTGCCACCTGACTTTACACTTAACCTTTGCCATCTCACTTTACCGTTTAGTTCCATATAATTTAAGAAAATGTTGGACAGCACTAGTTTCAGTACAGATTCTTGGGGGACATCTGCCATTTTCCTGTTTCCACTCTGAAAACTTACTTTTTATTCCCACCCTTTATTTCCAATCTTTCAACCAGATGAAAGATCCATGAGCTACCTTCCCTCTTATGCCATGACTGCTTACTTTGTTAAAAGTGTTTGGTGAAGGACCTTGTCAAATGCTTTCTGAAATTTCACGTATACTAGATTCACTGGATTACCCTTGAATACATGTTCATTGACATCCTCAGAGAACTCTAATAGATGGTTGAGGCATGTTTTCCTTTGACAAAAGTCCTACTGACTCTTCCTCAACATACTTTGTTCATCTACTTATGCGTCTGATAATTCTCCTCTACAGTTACAACTAATTTCCCTGGTACTGAAATTCAGTTTGTAAGCCTGTAGTTGAAAGAATCTCCTTTGAAGTATTTAAACACACACACACACACACACACACACACACACACACACACACACACA
>ML681979.1:10170557-10329029 GCA_007922195.1 Podocnemis expansa
ACACACACACACACACACACACACACACACACACACACACACACACACACACTAGTTATGTGCCAGTCATCTAGTATAGTGGTTGATTTAAGTGATTGGTTACTTATCATAGTCTCTTGCCATTTTTGGCTTTTATCAGAACACTTGGTTCAATACCGTCTGGTCCTGGTGGCTTATTACTATTTAATTTATCAATTTGTTCCATAACCTCTTCTGTAAACATCTGAATCTGGAATAACTTCTCAGATTTGTCATCTAAAAGGAAGGGCTCAGGTGTGAATATCTCCCTCCCATCCTCTGCACTCTCATACCCTCTGTAGACTGATGTAAATAATTCATTTAGCTTGTCTCTACACTGGAGGTTCAGTTAAGTTGACTTAACAAGGCTGACTTAAAGTTGACATTGTTAAGTTGACTTAGAGCATCCACACTCCTGTGAAGTCGACTTATAGAGTCCCAATTGTCCACATCCACATGTACACGCTTGCTTAAGTCAACTTAATAAAGTCAACCTAAGCTCCATGCTGGCTTAAGTTGACTTACGGTCAATTTAGGTGTCTACATTGGCTTAAGTCAACTTAATCAGTTTGAGTTAATCATTAAGTCAAGCTCAACAGGTGGTGTTATTACATCAACTTAAGGAAGCCCTTAATTTAACTTAATACATTTCAAACGTGGCCAGAATGTTCCTTAGGTTGACATAAGGCTCCAGTGTAGATGTACCCCAAGAGCTTTGTTTTGGTTGAGTGCTGCTGTAGCACCTCACTCATCCAGTGGCCCTACTAATTGTTTGGCAGCCTCCCTTCTTCTGATATACTTTAAAAACAATTGCTGTTTCTTTAGTTTTCGTGTCTTTAGTTCATTGCTCTTCAAATTCTTTGTTTGCCTGCCTAATTCTACGTTTACATATTTTTTTTAAATGCAAGGCAAGAATTTTTTGCCTTCAAGCAAAATTCACAAGGTCCAAAAGCAAATTTAAAACATGACATAGCCTGTTCCTGGTAGTCAGAATCACTAAAAATACTTTTTCCTTTGTTGATTCTGAAAGAATCTTTAGGTATTTTCAGAAGGTGTGTTGGAGTTGAGACAGTAATAACTAGGCTGGATCTCTTTGTGGGTTTAGATCTAACAGTGTATTAATGAGGTCCCCAGCACTGAGTCATATGAGCACCTCACAAACAATTCATGTATTCCAAGGCCAGAAGAGACCATTGTGGTAATCCAGTCTGACAGCCCATATAACACAGGCCATGGAACATTCTCAAAATAACCCCAAAAGTGAATCTTTTAAAAGGAAAGAACATCCATTCATGATTTAAAAACTGGCAGCGATGGAGCCTCCATCATCAGCCTTAATAAGTTATTCCAATGATTAATTACTGTCACTGTTAAAATGTATGAATTGTTTCCAGAGTGAATGGGTGTAACACCACTCTGAGGTTGGGAATTAGTGTTATTTCCCCTTTTATTGTGAACTGAAGTGCAGCTCGGGGGATGATTTGCTCAGGATCACACAGGAAGTCTGATGTGGTGCTGGGAATTGAACCCAGATCTGAACTCCTCTATAATTCCTAAATCATAAAATCTTCACCCTGAAAAAAGGAAATCCTGACCAGTTTTGCTCCCAAACATAACCAGAATATCTGAGAATTGGACAGGGAGTTAAGTCAACTCATTTTGAATATATTTTCAAAATAGTAGGGCTTTAACAGGACTTCTGGTACACTCTCCAGATAGCTGGTGGCACTCCTTTTGAGCTGCTATGATTGCTGATGTGTCTAAGGTAGACAACAGCAATCTGCTACTGCACACTCTGTCATAACTTATTGAAAGTGTTAAAGAGGCATCACTGATGCTTTCTTCAATATCATTGCAGAAACACACAGTAAGAACACTCTGAAAAACAGAACAATGAGTCAGTGCTAAATGCCAAACTTAGTTTTATCAAATTAATAAGCACCAGAAAGGGAAAACCATCATCTCTCTCTCTACCCTTCATAAAGTAACTCTTAAAACACACACAAAAACTATTGCAGAAACAACAAAAATTTAAAGAACTTGTAGGATTATGTATAAAGAAAATAAAAAATTATGGTTAAACTCTGGGATCAGCTGATTCAAGCCAGAACTTGCTCCTGCTCCCAGTCTGTTATTAAGGTTAAATAACTACATAAATAAATCTATGCCTAAACTGAAGTCAGAAGAAAGTAAGAATGCATATTACAACATTGCAACTAATATTACTAAAAATGGCTTAACTGTCTAAGTTTGTTGGTAGGCATGTTTAAATCATCATTTAATTTTAAGTGAATAGCACAGAACATTTGCAGAAAGTGAATTTTCAACTACCCCAAATGATTATTTGAAAAAGAACCTGTATCTATGCTAGCCAACAAACTAAATACTGACTACTATGGAACTGACAGATACAGAATTATTCTCTATTCTGATGGTCATTTTGAATATTGACTACATTTAAGGAAATTATAAGCTGCTCAAGAACTATTCTAGAAAAGAAAATTAGGTGAAATTTATTGAACATATTATTTATTGCCAAATATTTCCTCAGCTGTAGTAATGACTCTAGTTCAAACACTAAGTCAGTAACACATAGGAACTGCCAAGTACCAAAGGCGCAGTTGTGTTAGTCTAGTCCAGAAACAAAACAAAACAAAAAACAAGGAGTCCTGTGGCACTTAAAGGGTAACAGATTTATTTATCACATGAGCTTTCGTGAGAGAAAATCCCATTTCATCAGACACTTTGAAGCTGGGGGAACTTACAGAATGGGATTAAAAAAATGCAAGGGAGTGTAAGACATGGGAACAGGTCATACAATAACAGCAAATCAGAGCAGTTGTTAAGATTCACACACTGGGAAACAGCACAGAGAGGAGGGTGAAGTCAGATTACCTGTTGTAATGGGAAAAGAAGCCACAGTCATGATTCAATCCTGCATTCATACAATCTAACCTGCATATCAATTCTAATTCAGCTGTTTCTCTTTGAAGTCTTGATGTCCCACTGACTTTCCTGAGCATGGTAGTTAGCAAATCATCCACAGAGTGATTTGAATGATGGAAGTGTTCAGCAACTGATTTTTGTGTGTTGTGATTTCTGATGTCAGTTTTATGGCCATTTATTCTTTCACACAGGGATTGTCCTGTTTGTCCACTGTATAATGTGTCAGGGCATTTCTGGCACCTGATGGCACAAATCACATGAGAGGATGAGCAGGTGAATGGGCCCTTGATGGAGTAGCTGGCTTGATTAGGGCCTATGATAGTGGTTTTTGTGCAGATATACAGGCAAAGTTGGCAACATGGTTTGTTCCAGGGGTGTGTGCCTACCTTAATGTTTCTGTTATTAGGTCTGTAGTTGCTTGGGAGTGTCTGTTTAAGGTTAGGTGGTTGTCTGTAAGCAAGGAGAGGTCTGTCTCCAAATGCTTAAGAGAGTGACAGATCATCTTTTAGAATAGGCTGTAGGTCCTTAAATGATCTGTTTTAGAGGCCTGATTTGGAGTTGTATGTCGTGACCAGTGGCATTCTATTGTTTTCTTTTTTGGGCCTTTCCTGCAGTACTTGACTTCGGAACCTGTCTGGCTCTGTCCATCTGTTTTCTTACTTCCCCGGATGGCTAGTGTAGTTTTAAGAATGCTTGATAGAGATCCTCAAGATGTCTGTCTCTGAGGAATCAGAACAAATGCAGTTATCTCTTAGGGCTTGGCTGTAGACAACGGATTGTGTGATGTGTTTTGGATGGAAGCTCAAGAGATGTAGCTAACTAGATCAGTAGGTTTTCAGTATTTAGATTTTCTGGTGCACAGGAATTGGTGTCAATAATTTTTTCTTTCTCTGTTCAGCAGCAGTGGATGGTATTCTTCCATAAATCTCTTCCCTGCAAGGGAAACAAATAAAGTTGGTTGCAAATTTCCCAGTGGAATAGTTTTCAATTAGAAATATGTTTTGTCAATAAAGCTGAAATATTTCACAGATATGTATAGATTTTGTCAAAAATTTTAATAGGAAATTATAAAATGTTTCATTTCAACATCATTGTTGTAACTTTCATATTAATAAAAAACAAATACTATACAGCATAGAATTATCCACAACAGTAGTTGTGGTCTATCAAAAACAATAACCAAATCTGTTTTCCACATACTGACTACGTAATGGTAATACTAACCAAACAAAAATGGCCTCAGAAGAACTAGTGCAAATAATTAGGTTTTGAAGCTAAACTGAAAAAATGTTTTGGGTTGACTCTAAATAATTTTTTTTCAGTGAAATGAAAAAAAAATGGTAAAAAATGTCAATTTGAACTAAACATTTTATTTAATAAAAAACTAAATATTTTTGTTCATTTGAGAGTTAACTTTCTTAAGAAAATGCAAGTAAAAGTCAAAATAAAAAGTTTTTTGAAAATAAAAACTGAAATTTTAAAGAATCATAGACTCATAGAGTTAGAAGGGACCTCATGAGGTCATCTAGTCCAACCCCCTGCCAAAAAAGCAGGACCACTCTCACTAAATAATCCCAGCCGGGTTTTGTCTAAACGAGCCTTAAATATCTCCAAAGATGGAGATTCCACCATTTCCCTAGGTAACCCATTCCAATGCTTCACCACCCTCCTATAAGAAAGTTTTTCCTAATATCCAACCTCAACCTCCCCAGCTGTTCTGTCCTCTGTTACTACAGAGAACAGCTGAGCTCCATCCTCCTTGGAGCATCCCTTCAAGTAGTTGAAGGTTGCTATCAAATCCCCCATCAGTCTTCTCTTCTGCAGGTTAAATAAGCCTAGTTCCTTCAGTTTCTCTTCACAGGTCATGTGCTCCATCCCCTTGATCATTTCTGTTGCCCTCCGTTGGACTCTTTCTAATTTGTCCATGTCCTTTTTGTACTGGGGAGCCCAAAACTGGACACACTGTTCCAGATGCGGCTTGACCAGTGCCAAATAGAGGGAAACAATCACATCCCTTGATCTGCCGGCAACACTTCTACTGATGCAGCCCAGTATGCTGTTGGCCTTGTTGGCAGCAAGAGCACACTGTTGACTCATATCCAGCTTCCCATCCACCGTGACCCCCAGATCCTTTTCTATAGTGCTGCTACTCTCCAGCCTGTAGCAATGCATAGGGTTTTTCTGTCCCAAGTGCAGGACTTTGCACTTTTCCTTGTTTAACTTCATGAGATTTCTATTGTCCCACTGCTGCAATTTGTCTAGGTCCCCCTGAATCCTATCCCTGCCCTCCAGCGTGTCTACCGTTCCCCCCAGCTTGGTGTCATCCACAAACTTACTGAGTGTGCAATCTATCCCATCATCCAGATCATTAATGAAAATGTTGAACAGATCTGGCCCCAGGACCTACCCCTGGAGCACACCACTTGTTACTGGTTGCCAGTTAGACATGGAACCATTGATTTCTACTCACTGAAACCATTGATCTAGCCAGTTTTCTATCCACCTTACAGTCTGCACATCCAACCCATAATTCTTTAACTTGCCAATGAGAATGCTGTGGGAAACGTATCAGAAGCCTAGCTAAACTCGAGGTATATCACGTCAATGGCTCTTCCCGCATCCACAAATCCAGTCATCTCATCATGGAAGGTAATGAAGTTGGTCAGGCATGATTACCCTTTGTGAATCCATGCTAATTGTTCCTGATCACTCCATTTTCCTCCAAGTGTTTCAGGATGGATTCTTTGAGAACTTGCTCCATGATTTCTCCAGGGATTGAGGTGAGGCTGACAGGTCTGTAATTCTCTGGATCCTCCTTTGTCCCTTTCTTGAAGATAGGCACTATATTTGCTTTTTTCCAGTCTTTCGGCAATCTCAAAACAAAACATTTTTAGTTTGAGGATTTGGGGGTGGGGGGTGGCCATAACAATTTAAAGAATTTGGTGTGAATCCATGAAATGTTTTGATCAACTTAAATATACATTTTTGGGTGAAAAAACATTTTGTTCAAAATGTTTTACCCAGCTCTAATTCTAAATCAATGTTGCACAGCTGTGCTACTGTGAGTGAACTTTACAGATAATTTAGCAATTTACTACTCATTTGAAAATAACATCCCTCTGTTCACTTTACCACTATGCGGGGAAAAAATCTAGACTTTACAGTTAAGAAAGTTGCCTTTCACAGTTTTTCCAGTTTATCTTAACTGTATACCTAATTTAGCATTTCAAATTCTCAGATTTTCACAAAAATCTTTAATATTCTAGTAATTCTGGATTAGCTGTCATTCAGTCATGGTTTTTTTTTACAGCTAATATTTAGTTGTTAATTTTGGCTCTTATTCTGGGGAGGTGTCTGTACAAGAATTTTTCTGGTTTCTGATGACTGCTGCCACCAATACAACTCTGTCATTAGTGGCAATGATCCAAGCCTGGGCTTGTCACCAGCATCCTCACCACCAGGTTGTCTAGTCCTCCCCAGAGCATATGACATAGTAGTTAAAACACTGGAATGAAGGGGTGCTTTGTCTATACTGTAGCTACCAGCAGTAGATCTGCACTGGCAGTTATGCAGGATACTCAAAGATGTTTAAACAAGGTCAGGGGACCCTTTGCAGCAATGTGGGGCATTGCATCTAACATTTAATACCTGCAAGGTTATTTTTTTAATCTGATCAATTGTTATATTTTATTTAACAGTATAATTAAAATTAGTTCACACAGTTCACGTCTAACAATTTCTAAACGATTCTCTTAACCACTGCACTTCTTCACTTGCTTTTTCTCTTTCCTCCATTCTATTCCATTTTCACAATTTAGTCCTGTTCTTGACTTTTCATGCCAGCTCCCCAGAATTTCTTTCTCTCTGGCATCCATTCTGGTCTCTTAACTGCTACTAAACATTCCTTCTACCCTATGGCATAATGGGTCCCCTCTTATCAATTTCCATCCAATAAATCCCTTGCCTTTCCAGTTCTTCTTCCACTTCCACAGGGAATTAATCTCAAACAAATGAGTCACTATTCATAACTTTCTGGCTATTCTAGCCTCTGCATATCCTTGGTGTCACGTAACCTGGCTTCTTCCTCCACCTACTTTTCAACACCGTCCAAAGGGGGATTCCCTGCTCCTTTCACCTAGGAGGCAGCCTTGATGGAATATTATCCGGTTACTGCCACTGCACTTCACTACACTACTATGTATTTTTCTCCTTCAGAATACACTCATCCTGACTCATACCTCTTCTCTCCCTTCACATTGCAATTGCCTGCTGTCCTCAAAGCTCTTTCCATTTCTTCTCTGATTTTTGTCTCCAGGATCTCTCTTCCTATCCTCTAACACTCATCCTTTGTGATGTCAAATTGCATGTAAGCACATCTTTCAACATTTCTGCCTATTTTTCTCTCTTGCCTTCTCCTTAAGCAGGTGATGGAATTAAATCACCTTCCCTATTCCTTGTCTCACATTCAACTTATTTTTTCCCTAGGGATTGTATTCCCTTTCACTTCTCTTTCCCACACAGATTATTTTTTCATCTTTCATTGCTGTTTGCTTCCCAATTTCCCTTCCCCATCTTGGGCTCTTTTTTAATGAATTCCAAGTTCTCTGATGTTCTTCACCAGCTCTTTTCTTCACTAGCTGTGGTGGACAATAATAAGACAATTCACTGCGTAGTCTTATCAGTTGCTCAGGAGCCTCAGGTAACATCAAATCATCTGTACCGGCATCAAGCACCAAGTATGTTTTTATATTCTCTTTCCATTGCCAGAGCAAAGCAGCTGGCAGAAAGGTTGAGAATCTGACATTGTAAGTGGTGATGACTTGATCTCTCAAGAGATAAAGTGGGATTTATTAGACTGACATTTGAAGTTTTTAGGTGTGTACAAAACAAGATATTAAGTGCTTCTATTTAATTGATAGCACTGGTAGATGTTACAGGGATTCAAAATAGAACTCTGGAGAAATTTGCCTGCTAGGGACAATTTTGACATAACTTTAATTGCAAGGAATTCAGATACCATGGTGATAAATACCATGGTGTTTATGCATGAAAATGAGTAGAAACAAACTAACTGTGGAACACAATGTATAACAGAGATGCAAAAAGAGGGATGCAAGTCATTTCATTAGAAAAATTAAAGTGCTGTAGGATTCATTCCTTTAATGCAAGCATTCTTTTAGAGACCTCAAACTCTCTACAGAGACACATGGTAACCCCGCACCCCACCAAAACAAAACAAAAAAAAACATGTGTCATGATGGCATCACGTTTGAAGTATATTGGGTGGGTGTTCTATGTTTTAATAATACATTACTCCAGCACCGCTTGGACTCCCTTTTCACCCACAGGAGTGCTGGTACACAGGCGAAGAACCCTAGCTTTAGTGTACAGAGCGCAGTCTAGAGCTCTTTCTTATGATTCTTTTCTCAAATAAATAATTTTGAAAAATAAAATTTAAAGGCCAGCATATTTATGTGGAACGTGTGGAAGTTTGGGACTAAAAACAACAATCAAAACAACTGACTGAGAAGTGAGCTGAGCAAAAGCATCTTCGATGGAAAGATTTACCACTGCCCTGCTTTCCCTAAGTAGGAAGGGCAGTGAACTGATACCACAAGCTAAGTCTTTAGTGGCTGGAATCTGAAGGCACCCTTCTCCTGATGTCACTATGCAGATATCCTAAGATGCCTCGGATCTGCAACGTCAATTGTTAATTGTTCAAAAGAACTGCAGCACTAGCTGAACAGCCTTTGTTTATCTGTGGTTAATAAGGCATAGTACTTTTATTTAAATAATTTCAAGCAGAATGTATTTTGGTGAACACAGTAACTAGAGCTTAAAGTGAAAAAATAGTCTATTTGGAAAAGCACATGACCCCATCAATGGTATAAATTTAGCCTCAGGGTGAATAGCAATAAATGAGAATCAGTGAATTGCTATCAAGGAGAGAAACATTTCCCAATAAGAATTCACTTCACAGAAAACTCTTTTCTATTACTGTAACTGTGCCTACTTCCTATAAAAGCATATTTAAAAATAAGAGAGCAATACTCAATACTATGCCTTCAACAAAAACTTACAAAAGAAAATATTTTCCAGGAAGACATAATTACAGAAAGTGAGATCTGAATATACTTGAGGCCTGCTAGCTAGCCTTTGAAAAGTTTCTGCTGGGTGCTCCACTTCAGTGTGCTTTCACCGTTGATCGAGATTTTTTGAAGGGGTATGTCTAGGCTGAATCTGCTGCATCAGGCTCCACAGACTGATGCAGCAGGATTGATTGAGCAGCCAGTGGAAACAAATTCACTCAGTCCACAAGTGCTCTCCATTCAGTGCAAAAACTCTACCCTGCAGAAAGGATCTGCATTGACCAGAGGGCATTTCTCATCAGAGCAGGCCAGTGAAGACGCCATGATGGGAGATACACATTTTACAGTACATACGTTTCATATCTCCTGTTGAGGCAGTGTAGATATGGCATAGCAGTGCCCATTCAGCTGATGCATGCACCTCACTCAGCCTTGTTCCACCCCAAAGGTTCTATGGGATCTGTGAGGGCAAACAGACCTTAGCGCCTTCTCAGCTTTCTTCAGCTTGAGATAGTCTACAATTCTACCTGCTCTCTACTGGTATCTGGAATTTTATTAGTTAGTATAGTGTGTGTGTAGAGGTTGGAACAGTCATTCATTTTTTCTCTTTATTTTTTCAATATGTTTTTGTGTGATACCTATATCCCTATTAAATTCAAGATATGCGCTTTCCTTCAAAGGTATACCCTGAAAACATAAGGAGGTAAAGTCTGAGCTTTTTATGATGGAAGAAGCCCTACAACCAGCTTTGGGTTTTAAGGTGAAGGACCATAGAAGGCCTTATAGTATAGCTAGTGCTCGGTCTACATCAACATCTCAGTCACTGGATGCTACTTGAGGCATAGATGTATAGAATACATCTATGATACCAAAGAACTCAGCTAGTTTCAATATCAACCCCTGAGCAGAAAGAAATGAGTATATTCTCAAGAAATCTTAGTCATTGTTATGACTCCCCCCACCCTTTTCCTTCTTGGGTCCCAGACAGAATTTGCTAGAAAGCAACAGCCCACACATTAAAGGACTCAAAAGCTGTGCTGTGATTCTTCAGTATTTATTTTTCTGTAAATAAGAGGAGATTTAGTAGGTCTCAGATAAAGCAATGAGCACAACCAGTCCAGTATTCAACTTACCATTGTCCGTTGGAGCCCCTGTCTAAGAAGCCAAGATAATCTAAAAAGAAACCACTTTTAGCTGTAGCCATATCTTCCCAGCCATCTGTGTCATCCAAGCAACAATTCTTGTGGATTGACTGAGAATCATAACCATCCAATCAAGTGGATTTTACAGGTGCAACATATGGGTCCTCTCCCTCATTTAGAACAAAGGATCTCTCACTTTCAGGCTACACAAGAGAGTATAACATTGACCAATTGAGTTCTGGAAATGATAACACTGAGTTACACTATCCATTTCAAATATAACTCTTCTATCCATTCCCTTTCCCCATCCATCCTCAGGGATTCTTTTCATAACCCATAGCTAGTGTAAGAGGTTGCCTCACTTCTATGTTTAGGAGTAACAGAACCAGTTCCTTTACAACAGAAATTCAGGAAGGTGACTCTTGTGGCAATAATTTCCTTGTTAAACCTAGTCATGAATCAATCTCAGCTCAGCTAACAAAATGCATACTTCCATATCGTTGTTCACCCTTCACATAAGAGTTTTCTTCACTGCTTAATCAACAATGAGCACTACTTATACAAGCTGAAAGGAAGCACCCTATCTTCTGCCCCAGTAGTTGCCATCCACCTGCATACTAGTTTTCCCATGTCTGGATGATTATCTAATCAGGAGCAAATTGTGTTAGGAAATGTAGGCAGCACTCGGGATGGTATGTTCTCTGTTTTATAGCTTAGCCCTCCAAATAAACCTCTAAAGACCCATTTTGACCCAGACACTCCATCTAGACTTCATAGGCATTTTCCTGGATGCAGTGAAAGGCAAAGCATACACCCTCCCAGCAGATTTTGTGTCGTAATGAATCTCATCTAGAGAATTCAGGGAAGTCCTCAAGTAACAGAAACATAGACTGTGGCTAGACATGCTGCTCCCACTACACCCATGTGCTGGCTGGTCTGCTGGGAGTGTTGGACAATGTATGGCTGCTGCACTTGGGGGCAGAGCTGGCTGATGCACAGAGCATTCTCCAGCACATCTCTAGGAGCCACAGCACTGTCATGCTGCACAAGGGCACCAGGGGGTTGGCCACACCAGCCTGAGACATGGAGCACTGGCACAGAAGCCCTAAAGTGCTGCAGGGCCTACAGGGCCATGCTGGAGACTGCTCTGTGCAGCAATCAGCCCCACCTCTGGAGCACAGCAACCACACACCTGATGGCCCTCAGCAGACAAACCAGTCCAAAGGTGAGAGCGCTATGGTGTCTGGACCCAGTGCCATGGCCCACCCTGTCACAGGCCATGCTGGTAGGGGTTGAGGCCCCAGGCAGAGGGAGCTGGGACTGCAGGAAGAGGGGACCCATCATGTGGGGGATGGGGCCCCAGGCTAGGGGCCACATGGATGTGGGCAGTCCAGTACCCCAGGACCCCATAATCCAGCCCTGACAACTAGATAGTTATCTCATACTTCCCAGGTATGCAGAACACCATGGCAGACAAGCTCAGCAAACATTTCTTTTTGTATTATGAATGGGACCTAAACTTGGAGCCCACCACATGATATTCCTACCCTGGGAGTTCCCAGAAGTCAATCCATTTGACATGCATCTATATTATTCCCATGAAGATCTTGATCATCAGTTCCTTTAAGATACTTTTTCTCATTTCATGGATGAAGGCACTTCTCTACGCATATCCACCCAAATCACTATTTTTAAAGATAGGATCAGGGTTATAATTATTGAACCAACGTGGCTAAGAGAAGTTTGGTATTGCTACCTTATATCAGACTCACTGCTTGCCCTCTGTAGAAACTTCCAATCTCTTCTTCCTGACTCAGGATACCAGTTGAACAAAGGACCAACCCATTTTATTAGACTATAGTAAAGAATCTTCAGGAAATACTTATCTAGAGAAATGGAAGCTTTAGTCTCTTTAGTGTAGCGGTCATCATATTTTGCCTATCTGTTCTCCCCCTCCCAGAGTATAAGATTACCTTTTGGAATTAAAAACATTGGATCTTCCTATGAATTAAATTAGCATCCACTTACCAAAAATAACACCTTTACACATAACTGTGTGAGGAGGTGCTCACTCTTTGCTCACCTCCCATAGAGAAATTTAGTTGAAACTCTATCCACAATCAGAAACCGTAATCCTGTTTGTGGCCTGGGCCTACTCCTTAACTGCCTTTTGAACAACCCTTTAATCTACATGTTCTTTGTTAGGTCTGTCAATGAAAACAGTTTTTTTGGGAGCTATAACTTCTCCCCATAAAGTTGGAGATTTTAATGGCAGACCTCCATATATGGTATTTATTATAAAGTGTTGCTACAGGCCTATCCTTGATTTTCACCAGAGATGGCATTAGACTCTTGTATTAAACAACCATTTGCCTCCTTTCCCTCTCCCTTTCCCAAAACCACTTCAGACTAATCAAGAAGCCATGTTTTATACTGTAGATGTCTGGTGAACATTAGCTTTTTACTTAGATAGATAGGATCTAAGATTTTATAAGATCTAGACTTTTCTTATCCATTGTGAATAGAAACAAGGGTTCAGTTGTTTCAAAATAGAGGTTATCTAAGTAGATATCTGGATTTATTAAAATCTGTTACACCCAAACTCGGCTTCAACCCCTTTCAAGAGTGATAACACATTTTGCTAGAAAGTTTTCTATTTTTACAGTCTGGCATAATAAGAATGCCTCAACTGCAATTGTTGAGTGGCAATGTAGTGTTTTGTGCATACCTTTTCTAATCATTATGTCTTAGTGCCCTATATGAGATCCAGTGTGGCGATAAGCAGTGCATTGCTCTTTTCTTCACTGGACTCTGTTCTGCATTTTCTCCCTCTTTAAAGAGATGAGGACAGAATTACTGCTTGTGAGTCACCTGAATTGGAGCTCCCATGGGTACATTACTCACAGAGGAAGGTGAAATTACTCATATTTTGTGCAGAACTAGAGTTCTTTGACATGTGTCCCCCCTTTGGCTGCTCCACAGTCTACTCTCCTTCCCTTCTGCATTACAGTCTCCATTTTGAGACTTGGCAGTATAAAAGGAACCAAAGACTGTTCACTCACATGGCCTCATATAGCATTGCTGTGGGATATGTGCCTGGGCCTAACAGGCACTGTTACCAAGCCCAGACTATGGATGTGTAAATGACAGAAAGCACCAAACGCTTATGCTCTAAGGGTATGTCTACACTTGCAAGATAGTTTGAATTAAGGAGGCTTAATTTGAACTAACTTAGTACTTGTCTACACTAGGCTTTCATTAATTCAAACTAAGGAATTCTTTAATTTGAAGTAATGAAAGCTTAGCTTGAAGTAGGAAGATCTGCTTTTTAGTTTGAACTAAGCCTTCAGTTCAATAGTTCATTCAAACTAAGGACAATGTAGACAAGGATTAACCCTTAGTTCGAACTTAATACATTCAAACTAAGGGCAGTCAGTTTAAATTAATGAAGTGGACTAATTCAAACTAACATTAGTTCAAATTAGTTCACGTTGTTAATGCAAACTAATATAAGTTCGAGTTTAACTTGAATTTATTAGTTTGAATTAACAAATTCAGACTAACTTTTCCTAGTCTAGACCACGGATGTTGCTGGCACAAACTAAAGTTAGATAGTTCATGTTAATGTGGTTTTCTCCCAGACATGGATCTGGAAAACTTACTGATCGATACAATTTCTTTCTCTTAGATTCTGATGCTGTGAAGCTACTTTAAATAATACAATTAAGCAGCTAGTATGTTTTTTGCCCATTAAAAAAAAAGACAGGTTTGCTGAATGTAAATTTTACCAGAATGTGTTTATTATCTAATAGCTACTCTACCAAATCCGTATTTCAAAGATTACAGATACATAAAACTCAGGCACATAAATGGATACATAAACCACTTGCAGCATTGTTCTATGTTCATTTGATCCTACCTGTCTGAAAATACCACTAAACAGGTGGCCTGACACTCACTTAAGATTTTTTTGGGTGGCAATCAACCACTGTTTGTGCAAGGAACATAAAAATTCCTTGCATAAACAGCAGTGACTTTCTTAGCCGCTGTTACACATTAGGGGAAAGCTGACAGCAAATCTCTTGCTGTTGGCTTTCCCCTATGCCCCCTGACCCCTAGGACTTCCAGGTCAGCTTCTGGAAGCAGCTCAGCGAGTTCACACTCGCCGCAATCCACTCCTGAAGCCTGAACTGATGGTGGCAAATTTGCCGCCATCAGTATAGACATACCCTAAGTGTCAATTACAGAGATGATCTGCCACTGCTGTAACAAGGGACTTCCATAAAAGTGTTTCTTCTTAGCTATGTTATAAATCATGTATCCTGTGTGTTTGCAGAGAGGAACACTTAAGAACCATGTAAAATAGTAATTTGTTTTCCCTATAAACAAAAATCAGTCGATCGTATCCCAGGGTGGAGAAAACATCTGGAAAGAAAACTCAGGTTAAATGCAGTTTGCTGCAAACATAATTTGCTTTTCCTGATAAATATATTAGGTACATGGGGAGTATAGCACAGTGTTCACCATGTGTAATTTGAAATAAAGGAGAGGATGAGAAAAATAGAAAGGGAATTGCAATAGTTTCAACCTCTGGGAAATATCTTTGACAATATTAGTCTGGTGTACAGAGCACTGATTCAGCAAAGGAATTTAAGCACAGGGGTAACATAAATGTGACTACTCAGGCTTAAAATCAGGAACATCCTTAACTACCATTGTGACTCATGACCACAGGTAATTAAATATAACTGGTGTTTCATGTTGTCTAACAGTAATGCACTTTGAGAAAGGGTGTGTCATGTATTGGTACAGTAAAAGAGGATAAGATCATCAATAAATGCTAATAGATGAAGTTTTTGTCAGTACAATAAAATTTCTATGTAGGTTTTAATCAGTTGAGTGGCTCAAATATTTTTGTTTGAGTACTATATGGGAAACATATAAGAAAATAAAATCACACCATATTTCATGGGACCATACCTGTGCCATAGTTACGTAAAGAGAATTTTATTCTCAATTTAAAATACAATCGCCTTTTCTGATGTTGCATAGTCAGTCTAAAATGCCGAAGATGAATTTTGGCAGCCATCCAACTAGTGGATTGGATGACTTTAATTAGCTATACAATTCATTTGTGTTCCAACAATCTTATTCACAAAACTGCAACTGAAACTCCTAAGCTAAAAGGCAGAGAAAGTATTTCTTTTTTCTTGTCATTTATCAGGGTCAAAGAATAAGTTCTTGCAAAATTTGTAACCTTTTATAGTACTCGATATGCCAAGTTCTTTGTCTCCCATACCACAGGAGTGAAGCCAGAAAATAGATGGACCAGGCACTCTCTTCCAAAATAGCATAAAAATAGAAACATTACAAAAGTTGCATGCATGTGCAGTAATACTCTTTCTGATGACAGGAACAGCATGTCCACTGCACTTTTTTCCTTGAAGAGACATACTGCCGTACCATGCCAGACTCTGTTATTTATAATATACACCTACATTTGCCTGGAGAAGAAATGCAAGAAAATAATCATCATAACACTAAATATGTTAGGTGTGCCATACAATTATGGCACCTAAGTTAGCCAGTTTTCTCAAAATAGTAATTGGACACTATTGGATACCTATGGGATACTTACAAAGTATTGACTTACCTGCAAAGAAAGGGCTTTCTGGCAGAGACTTGAGTTTGCTGCTGAGGCAGAGGGACTGCTGTTGCACAGTTGCTCTAACAAAGGGCTCTCTTGCTGAGGCAGAGACTATGGCTTATGGTTCTGGGCTCCCTGAGAAGAGCATCACCTCTGTTTAATGACTGGAGTTTATGGGAATGAGCTTTGTGCTTTTGACAATATTTGTGCAATTACTTGACCAAGCAGGCATTTAAGCTGAGTAGAAAGAGGAGCTTAGAGATGTGTCTCTAATATCTTGTATGAGCTCCAAAGAAGAGAGAAATTACACTGGAAGTTCATTATAGATAAATCAAAATCCTATGCTCTCACTATTGCCTGAGTGATGTGTGTACTGCACCATCCTATCCTATATTGCCTGCTGATGGGATGAAAGTAGTCAAAGGAGTAGGAGAAATCCTATTTCTTCTGGAGCTAATTTTTTTGAGAATGTGGAGGCTAAGACAATATAACATTATCATCCCCTGACTCCCAGCTACCGCCACTTCTATTTTGATTTTTATAAAGCTTATCTACATAGCAATTTGTGCTTGTTTGCTTGTGCGGTGTGCAGATGTGTGGAGATGAAAAGGAATCAAAGGAAAGATGTGCTGCAGCATCGTCCCTCTGGAAGCCGTCTGTGGCTTCAACACCCCCTGTGCTTTCCATCATGAAGGACACAAGTTGTATATAGGAATCACATAACGCACTGAAACACAGCCCCACATGGAGTGCGAAGCAGCAGCTCTGTAACAGCGCACAGCCTCACTACACAATACTTAAAGGTTGGGACTGTTTGATGACCAAGGGGTCCAATTGTGATCCGTTTTCTCCCTGTGTAACTTGATTGGACTCAGTGGAGTTAGTGCTGATATTCACAACTTACTATTTGTAAGCATTAGTAGCATCCGAGTGCCCCAGTGAGAATGGTGTTGTGTTTCATTTGACAGTGTGCAGACTGTAGTAAAACACTATTCCACTTCTCAAAGATCTTACTATATTAGGCTAAACTTGCCAGTTGTTCTGCATAACTGCACACTTGCAGCTACCCAGAGTTCATAGGACTTTGCATAGGTTTAAATGTATGTTCATGGAGAGCAAACTGCAGGATTGGAGACTTAGTTTAATGCAAGACATAATAGGTGGGTGGAATAACACAGGTGCTAAAAGGAAGACAGGATAACAGTACAAGCATGTTTGCATAAAGAGTTTATTATTTCAGTGTTTTCGAATACAGACAAATGAGCAGAAAATGTGAATTACTATGCAGGTGAAACTCAGCTCTACTAAACCTTTTCACCATACATGACCCCACCACTACCACCAAGATGTGCTTGGACAGGATCAGCTTATGGATGAACAGCTGGCTAAAACTGAATCCCAAAAAGACAGAAGCTCTGCTGGTGGACAGAAGATGGCATTTTGAAGAGTTTGCAGTCACAATGCAGTCTTCTTTTGTTGAAGGATCATATCCACAATCAGCCACATCAGGTTGAAGTATTGGCATGCTCCATCAAATGCTGGCAAATGATTACCTGGCTTCAGTTATCCATGATTTTTTCATCTGCCATCTGGACTAAAATGTGATGTGCTAGGGCCTGAAACCTTCAGTTCTTAGAAAACTCTAAATGGTAGAGAACGATGCAGCATATATCCTCAGCAACAAAGAAACTAGGAGCACAAGAAACTTGTACTCTACCTTCTATGCTGGCTTCCAAGAGAATTTTGAATCAAGTTCAAAGTCTTGGACAATATTTTTCAAGGCATTCCAGAGTTCTGGGTCAAGGATATCTAAAATACCAGTTAAATCTCCAGGATGAAGATCGTACTTGACAATGCCACCTCTTTGGCACAATGGAACTCTGCAAAAAGGGTAAAATCTCTGCGCATGAGACAGACATTTATCAGAGACCAGTGGAAAAACAACAAGGAGTTGTGTGGCACTTTAAGACTAACAGATTTATTGTTTTCATGAACTTCCGTGGGAGAAGATCCCACTTCCTCAGATGCTTCGAAGATGGGTGAACTTACAGAAAGGAATGAAACTAAATGCAAGGGGGTGTAAAACAGCAGCCTGAGACTATGTAATGAATTCTCCCAGGAACTAAGGCCCATCATAAACCTCACTACTCAAACTCTAGCTGCAAAGTCCATTCCTTTGATTTGCCTTCTCTAGCATAAACATTCATCAACAAGCATATTTCTTTTAAAAAAAGACAAGCAAATCTTACCAAAGCAAAATATGTTCTCTGCATACTTTTGCCCTCTGGAGAGAGGAAAAGAACAAATACTATGTGATGTTTCTTATACCCTTTTAAGACACAACTGGAAGGTGCTCTGATACTATGGCAACGGGTACATCTACACTGTGTGTTTAAGTCGACTTAAGGGCCCCTAAGTCAACTTAAACAAAGCTCTGTCTACATTGCAGGGCAATAAAGTTGACGTTAGCATCAGGTAAAGTCGATGTTATAATGTCCACTTATAAAGTTGACTTTACAGTTAAGTCGACTTTATTAAGTTGACTTAAGACAATGTGGACCTTAAAGTCAACTTAATAAAGTCGACTTAGTGCAGTGTGCCATGTAAAGTCGACTTTATAAAGTCGACTTAAGCCAGGGGACCCATTTAAAGTCAACTTTATAACGTTGACTTAATGCAGTGTGGACTCACTAAGTCGACTTAATAAGGTCTACTTAAAATTGACTTTAAGTAGACTTTATTAAGTCAACTTAATAAAGTCGACTTTGCTTTTATAGTGTAGACATAGCCAATGAGCATGACATGAAAACCTATATGGGAATAGAATTGAAAGAATGAAATTCCAGTTTGATTTGCTCACCTACTGTAAAAGAGACCAGAATTGGACATTATAATGGAATTTGTATACTATTTGAGAATGTCCCCCTGATCAGCCATGGCACAGCAGCTTTCTTCCCCATGGCACCTCTTGCTGAAGAGTCTAGTTTTTTCAGTTGTCTCTCCATAATTCACAGTGCTCAGCCTTCTGGCTAGGTCAATGTATGTCTCCCTCTCCCCTAATTCAAAGCTATTCAAGTCACACCAAACCAGCCGTCCAGATTGCACTCCCAATAGTCCTGTGCCACATTTCAGTTACCAGTAGGGGAACCCAGACCTGCCCTCTACTGGGGGTTCTAGCCAAGGGAGCCTATAAACAGCAGCCAGCATCTACACAGTCCTCTTTTTTTGCTGCTGCTTCCCTGGACTTCTTCCTACTGTTTCTTGTCAGGCTTTTTTTCCCTCTGTAACTTCTTCCAGGACTAGACTTACAGAGCTTATTCTCGCTATTGAGTTTCTTCCTTTCCACCTCTCTGCTTCCATAGATCAGCTGCAATTTCTCTCCTTGAAGACCTCTATTGCTATGAACATCCTCACTTTATAATCTTTACCCAGCTTCTTCTTTTGATTTTCATCAGCAGTTAGTATTTATAAATCCTTGGGCCTATGTTCAGGTGTGACTAAGAAGGTTGACTGGTTTGGAGGCCATCTTAATCCCTTCTGGGTTGATGTGTTGTAAACACCTAATCACAGATGTAAAAGTTGCTAGGCCATCTGTTTAGCTAGGTTTTTATTTTAGAATGACTGGTTGAATAGATTATTGTATTTGTTTGGTTTTTCAATGTGTGAGTTTTAATCTGCCACTGTCTGTTTAATGCAGGGGTCTCAAACTCAAATCACCATGAGGGCCGCATGAGGACTAGTATGTTAGCCCAAAAGCCATACCACTCATGAGAGCTAGTATAGTAGCCCAAGGGCCACACCACTGAAACCTTTTCATACAATGGTATTGCAAATATGATAGTGATAGTGTCATTGCAGGCTGCAAGAAATAACTTGAGGGGCCCATGTGACCCTTGGGCCATGAGTTTGCAACCCCTGGTTTAATGTAATTGTTTCTAACTCCTGCTGACTTGGAGAAAATATTCTTTATCTTTATTCATTGTAACTGTTTAACTAGTTACTAGTTACCAGTTTGGTTTCAACTATCAGTTACTTTGCATGTAGTATTACAAACTAGACATAGGAAGGTAATATCACAAAGGTGATACTTAAATTGTGGTTCAAAGAATTATAGATCTAAAACCTTAATTTTTTTGTGCAAATTACAGGTAATATTGTGCTTATGCCTGAAATAATCTGAGTTATGCATAAAAACATGGATTTGGTATTCCATTGCTGTGTGCTGCATTTAGGACAGTTCCAGAGGGGTAGCCATGTTAGTCTGTGGTACAGTAAAAACAGCGAGAGTCCTGTGGCAGCTTAAAGACTTACGGATTTCTTTGGGCATAAGCTTTCATGGGCTCCAACCCACTTTATCAGATGCAACTGATGAAGTGGGTTGGAGCCCACGAAAGCTTATGCCCGAAAAAATCTGTTAGGCTGTATGCACACACACACGGTTATTTCGAAACAAGTTGTGTCGAAACAACTTGTTTTGAAATAACGCCTTATTTTGAAATGACAATGCGACTTAGCAAAAAGTCAGTTCAAAATAGGGAAAAAAGCGGGAAACGAAATAGAATGTTCACAGTGTGAGCATGCTATTTTGTTAGGTGCTGCAGGGGGCTGCAGCCCCCTGGGGGTGAGCTGCTTCTGGCTCACCCTCCAGCCCCAGAAAGGGGGCTGCAGTCACTGGTGGGGGGTGAGCCCCTGCGGGGTGGCTCAGCCCCTGGCCAGAGCTGCCCCCTGACGCTGCGGGTGGGTCGGGGGCGCCGGGCTCAGCCCGCAGCCTGGGCTGCTCCCTGACACCCCCGGTGGGTTGGGGGCGCCAGGCACCCCCGACCCACCCATGGTGTCCCGGGAGCAGCCCGAGCTGCAGGCTGAGCCCGGCGCCCCTGACCCGCCGGGGGTGTTGGGGAGCAGCCTGGGTTGCGGGCTGAGCCCCATGCCCCCGACCTGCCTGTGGTGTTGGGGGAGCAGCCCGGGCTGTGGGCTCAGCCTGGCGCCCCCAACCAGCTGCGGTCTCGGGGGGGCAGCCCCTGCTGTGGGCTGAGCCAGCCCACAGCGGATCACCCCCCCCCACCAGGGGCTGAGGGACAGCCCTCAGCATCCTGGCCAGGGTCCTAAGGGTTCCCTGGCCAGGGTGCTGAGGATCCAATGTTGTTTCGGAACACTTTGTTCTGAAACAACAGGTTCACATGCATTGTTTCGAAACAAGAGTTCCAAAACAAGGTTGTTTTGCCCCCAAGTGGGGTTTAACTTGTTTTGAAACAACACAGTTGTTTCGAAACAAGGGCTTCCCCTTGTTTCAAAACAACTGTGCATCGTGTGAACATGTTTTTTTTTTTGTTTCAAAACAAAGAGGTTGTTTTGAAACAAAAGTGCTGTGTGAATACAGCCCTAGTCTTTAAGCTGCCATAGGACTCTCATTGTTTAGATGAGTGTTTCTCAGCTGATATTACATGGAACACTGGTGCACTGCAGACATAGTGAAGGTGTTCCACAAGTGACTTGTATCTATGGGGATGAGGAGGGGAGAGTAACATGGTGAGCTAACATGTACCTGGGACATTTAAAAGACCCCAGTCACCACAAAGCTTCTAGGTGCACATCAGCATCTACTGCCACCTTAAAATCATAGGCTATGCCTACACTGCCAATTTAGTCCAGACTAAGGAAACTTAGTCTGGACTAATTTGGCCTATGGTCACCCTAGGCTTTGCCTAGGCTGAACTAAGACATTTCTTAGTTTGGACTAGGCAAGACTTAGTCCAAATTGGTAAATAGCGGTGTTTAGTCCAGACTTACTCGCTTAGTACAAACTAAGCACATGTAATACTCGAAGTAATGGTTAGTTCAAACTTAAAAATTCTGAACTAAGCCATTAGTTCAAACTAGCCATGCATTCTAATTTGAAGTAAAAAGTTAGCTCAAACTAGAATGCATGGCTAATTTGAACTAAAAGGCTGCAGTTAGTCTGAACTAGCCCGAGGTTAGTTCATACTAACCTCGGACTTTTTTAGTTTAGACTAGCAAGTCTGAACTAAAATTTTGTATATAGACATAGCCATAGAATCATAGGGTTGGAAAGGACCCCATGATGTTACCGGAAAAGAATTTGAATGGCAAGCCCTATTCACCTGGGGCGTCTGTCAACCCCTGGCTCCTACCACAGGTACAGTCAAGGAAGAGGCAGGTTAAGGATTTTAAAACACAGCTTTATTACAAACACACCCTCAACCTCCCACCGGATCCCCAACAAAACACTTATTTAGAACAGTTCCCACAACACAGTTAAATGACAAAATACAAGTACCCAACAGTGGGGTTGGACCCGCGTCCCCACCCCACCAGACAGAGAGATTCTCTCTCAATTGAGGTCCCCACAGTCCCAACGCCTCACAGTTTCTCTTCACCGGACTGGCGTTGGACTCGACTCCATGAGGCGCTGCTCTGGGTCCCTTGGTGGACCGTCTGCTCCCGCGTCGTCTCCCGTCCGGATAAACCTGACTTGGACCGTCTTCTTCTGGGCTGCTGGTAGCCTGGGTCCTTATTCAATAGTCCATTCACCCCAAGGCAAAGTCCAAATAGGGCCACGCGGGGAACCTATCCCTTCGGGGACTGGTCTTCTTCCCTCCGGCAAGACGACGGCTCCTTCCCTCCTGGTCCACGATGCCCTCTCCGGCTCCCGGATGTGATCCCTCGGTGTCCTCTTCAGAGCCTGACTCACCCTGCTCTCACTGAACCTCAGATCCCAGGGACCAAAGGCTCAGAGAGACCAGCAGAGTCCCAGGGTGCTCAAGGCTCCTAAATCCAAAAGGGGTCCTCTGGAGAATCTCTTCTTTGGATCTCGGCTCTTACAGCTCCTGCCACGTGGCCAAGGGAGCGCGCCCAAAGATCCAGACGACTAACCAGCAACGGCTGATAGCCTCGAGCAACCGTTGAGCCCTAGCTTAAGTACCTGGCCGGCCAACCAATCAGAAAGCCACAGCTTTCGTGCCCAAACCAGGTTCCATAGGGGTCAGTGGAGAGGGTTCTAGAAGGTGTGCGCACGGCCCTCTGCCCACTGCGCATGGCCCTTTCTACAGTCTGCACACAGCCCCTGTCACTAGGCAGACTGCCTTCAGTTCACTGACCCTGTTGCTGGGCAGAGCACAGACTCCTGGCTGCCTGCCAAGGCTCCTGTCCATCTGACCAGGGAGCCCGCATCACCAGTTGCCAGGCAGACTTGCCCTCCAGCACTCTCTAGAGCTCAGGTCACTTAACTGTTACAATAACAGTGAACACAATACAAGGAACATAAAGCTCCCGCTTCTGGGGAGGAGAACATACCTTTATAAACACAGTAAAATTTCCCCAACAATGAGGTGATCTAGTCCAAACCCCTTCAAAAAGTAGGATCACTCCCACTAAATCATCCCAGGCAGGGTTTTGTCTAACTGGGCCTTATATGTTTCCAGAGATGGAAATTCTATCACTTCCCTAGGTAACCCATTCCAATGCTTCAGCACCCTCCTAGAAAGAATGTTTTTCCTCATATCCAACCTAGCCCTCCCAAGCTGCAACTTGAAACCAGTGCTCCTTGTTCCATCCTACTGTTACTACTGAGAACAGCCTAGCTGTCTCGTCTGTAGAGCACCCCTTCAAGTAGTTGAAGGCTGCTATCAAATCCCCCCTCAGTCTTCTCTTCTGCATATCACATGGCTAGTCTATAGTTGTGGCTCAGTTAAGTCGACTTAACAAGCTTGACTTTAAGTTGACTTTGTTAAGTTGACTTAGTGAGACCCCATTCAAAAGGCCAGGAGACTGCCCATGTCCACAATGGCAGTTGCTAAGTCACCCTAGGAGTGGGGCATTGTGGGTAGCGGGCCCATGTTGCACCACAGAAGTGCCTCCCCAGCCACTCTTATAAAACAGGAAGTGACCACAGCACCCTGTCCATGTGACTGGCAAGATGGAGTCTGGTGAGGTCAAGGACGCCACTGTGCTCCAGCAACCTGCCAGCGGGGTGCGCCACAGCAGGTATGTTGTGGCCACACTCATCCAGAAGTAGAGCAGGTGCCACAGGGTAACTGCCAGCATTGGGGCAGGCCTCAGCAGGTCAACCACCTTGCTGACACTAGTAGCTGCCACTCTCATGGCACCCTCTGTACCCCAGTGCATCTGGGCACAGGAAACTAGTAGTGACTACTGGCAGTGCATTGTCCTCACCACCTGGGATGATGAACAGTGGCTGCAGAACTTCCGCATGACGAACGGCACTTTCCTGGAGCTGCTCACTGAGCTCACCCAGTTCTACAGTGCACTGACACCCAGCTCTGACCCGTCCTGCCTGTGGACAAGCAAGTGGCTATCACACTCTGGAAACTGGTAACCCTGGACTCCTACTGCTCCATTTCACACCAGTTTGGGATTGGTAAGCCAACCGTGGGGGGTCTCCTCAGGCAGGTCTGCAGGGATATCAGTAGGGTCCTGCTCAGCTGTGTCATCATCTCAGGCAACCTGCAGGACACCTTCGATGGCTTCTTTGGACTCAGAGTCCCCACCTGTGGGGGCATCATGGATTGGACACTCCTGGCTGAAGGCACACTGGAGGGCCACCGTCACCTACCTGCAGCTCCCTGAGACCATCCTGCCAGAGGTTGTAAGCACTGTATGTGTGCTGCACAAGCTCTGTGAGCTGTGGGGGGAAGGTCCCCCACCTCTAGGAGGATGAGGCAGAATGCATTGCCTCTGCATTGCAGCAGCCTGAGGATACTCTGCCATGGACGCAGCAGGCCCAGTGGCAAATGGTCCTCATCCAGGATGCGCTGAAGGCCCGTTTCAACAGTACCAGCACTGACAACTGAGCCTCTGAAGCAACATCACCATCAACATCAGACGAGTATAGGTAAAATAATTGTACTAGATATTATTTAACTTTTAAAATGTCAAGTTAAAAAGAGCTAGTTAGACAGAAAGGCCTTGGTCCAGAAAGACATACCATATATGTTTAACTTTGAGATCAGTGGGCCTACTCATGGGCCAAAATCTGCAAATTACTGAGTTCTTTGATTCTAATCCAGCAAAGCAATTAAGCATGTGTTCAATGGTAAACATATGTATACCTCATTGGACCTTTTACTTAATGGGACCAGTTATGTACTCACAGTTTAAGCATATGCTTAAATACTTTGCTCAGTTAAAGCCTAAGTGATCTAAAATTGTCTTAGCATAGGAAATTAGGTTTTCGAAAATCAATGCTATTAAAGGAAACATTGCAAAAACTTCCAATAAAGTTACCAAACAAATGTAAAATTCAAAATATTATGCTGATGAATAGGATTGATTGCCAATGTTCTTTGGTAGTAGGCAAGATGTCCAGGGTTTCTTTACACATGGGTATTAGGCAAGTATTGCTTATTGCATTCATAAAATTATTATGTTCTATGATGATACAGTGGCTGTAATAAACTTCACAGAGCTGCTCAGTGACAAGGTATTGCTAACAGAATCTATCCACCAACAATACAATATACCATGAACCATTTTTAGTGAGTCCCAGCAGGATTATTAAATCTCAAAAAGACAGTTATGACTGCTTATGAATTTCTGGGAAGATTGTTATCTGATAACATATTTGTGGGTTTTACTGTCTGCTTCAATAATTCCATTGACAAGGTCCAGCTTGGGAGGATGACTGAGCAAACTCAGTGGATGGATGATTGTTCTCTCATATCCACTAGTTTTCTAGAAACCCTTGCTGAAAACTCATCACAGCAGATTTCTTAATTAACTTTTGATTTGTTATTTAAGCAATCTTGATAATATTTTTTCTAAAGCATTCATCTATGTTTTCCCCTCAACCATAACCATTTTCAGTCTAATGGTAAAGCTCTATGCTAGAGCAATTACTGTCTTACCTATTGCATGACAGCTTGGCAGACTTAATAAATCTTCTGAGAACAGTTGTTTTTGAAAGTGTACACAGCTACATTTCAAACATATTTAGGACTCTTCAGAGTGTAAATTGAAAAACAAAATGCTCTCTGTAGTAAGGTATAAACAAGAGCATTGGCCTGCAACATCCAAACCACTTTAAAGAACTTTGGGTCCACTCTCCTCCACTTTTTATTGAAAAGGAGGAACAGTGAAGTGTTGAAGAAAATAGGTGACTCTAATCTGCCTTGATTCCAAGGGGAAAAAAATTCCTTTACAAGTATGCTTTGTGATGAGGCTCCACGAGAGAAGAAAAGGTAGGATACAGGGCAAGTTCTCTGTTATACTACCGACCTTGAAGGGAAACTCTGGAAATGAACTAGTGGAGACAAGAAGGTTCCCTAAAGGCATGAGGCTGTGCTGCTATGGAGGCAGCAAATGGGAGATTACCAAAGGCAGACATTAGTTTATTTCTTATGGACATTTGCTAGTCTAGTGACTTGAACACCCTGTTTCACAAAGTAATGGACTTCCTGAATAAAAGATAAGGTTTAAAACCCCATGAGTTGAAACTTAGTGAGAAACTCATCCACCATGTGAATTTTCCCATACTTTAGGAGATAATCTAGCCCATTGTTTGTAGGTGATTTCAGAATGATTATTCCTTTTATTTTCTTTTTAATTTGCACTGCAGTGAACCTATTTTTACTGGGGAAATTTTGTTAAATATCATTTTAATTCATGACAAATTAGCAAGACACAATACAAATACATAAGAAAAAAAATTGAACACCTGCTGATAAGAGAAGAGAAAATAATCTCTCAGTGAAGACAACCTGACACACTTGCAGCAACAACTCTGAAAAGATCAGCAGAAGCATGCTTAGTAAAAACAGCAGTTAAACTACATTCCACAGATGTACTGCTGGCAGAAAAATTGTACACAATAGGGAAATCAATACAACTGATAGGGCACCTAAAATGGATGCTGAACAGAAGCACCAGGAATGCTTACAAACCAAACAACAGCCTGAAGAAAATAAGAAAGTGATTGACACAGCATGTATTTGGTAACAAGTGAAGAATTCAAAAGTATAGTGGAAGAGTTTGACATCAGAACATTGTCCTATAAAGGACAAAATCTCCAAGACATCTTCAGTATGAGCTGAAGAGAAACTCCTGCCTGAAATGAAAAGAATTAAATTGAGAGCTTTCAATAGTATAATATATTTATGTTAAAATTTACCACTCCTTTGGACTGGAATTGATAGAGCTGCTTACACATAACAGATTTTTCTACTGATTTTGCCAACGTGTTTCACCAAATAGTGGCCACATTCTCGGTATTGTGGTTATTGTTCTGCTGGGGGTTGGTGAAATCTCACTGAAACTGGTGACAATAGCAGCTGCTTTTCATTCAGAAACTATGGGATAGTCTTCACTGACATTGGCAAATCCACTGCCATCAGTTCAAAGTGCCTGACTGATTGATTGGATCTGTGAAGAACCACTCAGGCAATTAGGAAGCTAATCTCTGAACACCATGCTGCCAATTGGGGTAATGGTGAGTTGCAGGAAGTCCCCTCCCTTTGACTCAGCGCAGTAGACATGCCATGAGTAAGGAAGTTGAATGTAGATACACAAGTTATTTTAAGTTACTTGTGCATCTCTGTTCAACTGACACCAAAAAGGGCAGGCGGTGTAGCCCTGCCCTATGTAGCTAGCACTTCTGCTTAATATACAGGAGGTCCTGGGCTCAAACCTGAGGGGGTTGAACTTGATGATCTCATGAGGTCCCTTCCAACCCTATGGGCACGTCTACACAGCACTTTTATTTAGAAATAACACTCGTTATTTCAAAATAAAAGGATTTAGGTCTACGTGACGTATCGCTATTTCGAAACAACGGGAGTCGTCGTTTCGAAATAGCGATCGTTATTTCGAAAAAGTGAAGCCTGCCCCCCCCGTAAATAGCCGTTATTTCGAAACGTCTGTTTCGATCTGTTGTTTCGCAACACCGTTGTTTCGAAACAACGGGTTGTGTGGACTTGTTGTTTCAAAAGCGGTTTGGAGGGTGACCTTCCTCCCAGGTTGCCCTGGGCCAGGAAGTCCCTCTCCAGCACGTGGTTTCTGCTGCTGCCAGCCTGTGAAGGTGTGCCATGGCAGCAGAGGCACATGCAGCCCCTTCACAGGGCCGGCGGAGGGGATCCGTGTGGTCTCCCACGGAGACCCGTGCCCTCCTCCGGATCTGGGCACAGGAGGACATTCTGGACCGGTTCAGGGCTAGCCACCGGAATGTAGACGTGTATAGAGACATCGCCCAGGCCCTGACGGAGGAAGGCTTTGAGCGCACCATGGAGCAGGTGCGCTCAAAGGTGAAGGGCCTCCGGCAAGACTACTGCCGGGCACGGGACGCTCGGGAGCCCCATGGGGCAGCAGCTGCCACCAGCTGCCCATACTTCCAGGAGCTGGACCGCTTCCTGGGGACTGAGCCCGGTGGCCCACCCCCCCCGTAGGCAGCTGCAGGACACCGGGGAGGCCCTGAGCAGCACCACGGAGGCAGAGGGGGCCCCCACTAAAGAGGGCGAAGAGCCCTTGGATGTGGGAGAGGGCAGCCGCCCAGTCAGCGAGGCACCAGCCACCAGCCCGGAGCTGATACCTGAGGCGGAGCCCCAGCCCGGCAGCCCAGCTGAGCCTGCAGAGGAGCAGGAGGGAGCGGAGTCCGAAGAGATATCGCATGCCTCAGTTGGTAAGTGCCCCTCACCCAAGGCAGGGAGGCCCCAGAGTGCAGTGCATCGGTTGGGGGGGGCACCGCCCCGGGATGGTGAGGCTCAGGCCCTGGGGAGGGAGCGCTCACTCTCCTGTGTAGGCATGATGCAGGGAGGCATGGGGGGATGGAGTCCCATGCCCTAGTGGGGGGGGGTCTGTCAACACTGGGTGGCAACAGGCAGACCTGGCAGCATGCAGAGCAGGGGGGTTGCAGCCACCGTGCCTGTCACATGGGCCCAGGAGACTTCCCTCAGGAATGGCTCACTGCCTACCGTGGGCCTCGAGGCCCCGTGCCCCCTGGTTGCAGTGTACAGTGCCCATCCAGCCTCGAAACCCTGCTAGCTGTCAGGGTAGGTGTGTTTGCAGCTCACAGGCTGCACGCACCAGCACTAGTAGGCTGACACCTAACCGCTCTCTCTTTTGCCCCTGCAGCTCATCGGTCCACCCACTGCCTGGCACCCGGGAGCCCACCCCCACCAGTGGCTGCACGACGGAGGCGGAGAGCCCGGCCCACCACCCGCACCGAGATCCTCTCCGCGCTCCTGGAGCTCGGCCAGGAGGCAGAGGAGTCCGCCAGGGCCTGGCGCACGGAGCAGGTGCAGTGGCAGGTCGCCCTGGTCCAGCACATCCAGCACGCCACTGAGGCTGATGACTGCCTCGTGGCAGCCCTGGAGTGCCAGGCTGCCGCTATGGAGCGCCAGGTGGCTGCTCTGGAGCGCCAGGCAGTGGCCCAGGAGCGCCAGGCAGTGGCCCAGGAGCACCAGGCGACGGCCCTGGAGGGCATCCAGGGCACGCTGCGGCAGCCTGGGGGAAACCTCGTCCCCCCACCCAAGACTCCACCCACTGCAGCACTCCGGGGCCCTGCTGCCCCTCGCCGCCGGTGCCCCCAGACCCGGGGTGGCCTCGGCGAAGGCCGGGGTATTGTGGGCCCTGCCCCAGGGGCAGCTCCCCTCTAACATGCCCCCCCCAGTTGTCCCCAAAACCCCACCCCACATCCCTGTGCCCCCCAGTTTGTAACCCCCACCCCACATCCCTGTGCCCCCAGTTCCACCTTCCCATACCGCCTTATTAATAAAAACAGTTCACCCATATCCAGAGTTGTTGCGTGTTTTATTGGGTTCGTTTCAGGGTGTGGGTGGGTTGGGTGGTAGCTGGCTGGGGAGAAAGGGGGAGCGGGCAGTGTAGTGGGGCTCCCATGGTGATGTGGGTGGCATCAACGATCCCTTCCACAGGTTGGGAAGCCCAGGGCAGTGAGGCCGGTGATGCTGTCCTTCAGCACTCCAAGCTGACGGGGCGTGGCCACAGGATCAGCTGCAGCAGCAGTTCCCTGACAGTGGCCCTCCTGACACTGACGAGATGGGCACCGGATGTGTGGGACCCGGGGGTGGCCGTCTTCCTGGGAGCAATGGCCACGCTCTTGTCCTCAGGGATGCCCGCCCTCATCACCAGATGCCTTCGGCGTAGGACTGGGGTGGGCTCGGCAGTGAGGGTGATGGTCTCCCTGCTAATCTGGGGGGTTCCTCCTTCAGTGCCTGCTGCTCCAAGTTCCCTGGACAATCCATTTCCACCAGTCTGTGTTGGTGTCAGGTGATGAGATGAGGGACGAGGTGCTATTGGTATGGCGGAGGGATCATCAGTGGGGGTGGGCACAACCTAGTGCAGCGTGGCACTTTATTTCTATACAGCTGCAGGCCCGAAGGCAAGTACCCAAGGGCCCCAAGAAGAGTGTACGTATTTGTCTACTGGCCTAAGAGGTACACATATCGCAGTCATGAGCTCTTGCTATAGGGAATTATGTCTTGGGCCTGGCCTCTGCATGAGAAGTCCCCCAATTGCAGCGCTGTCCTTGGATCCACTCCACCCTTAGTCATCAGCGCCAGGGGCCTTTGGCCTAGTTGGCCTGGCCCAAACAGCTTGCCCTTTATCCAGGTCGACTGACCTTAGCACTCTGCCAGCAACGTCTAATCCCTTGTGTCCCCAAATTCCAATGTGTGGTCTGTCCGTGCACCATGGAGGCGAGCACAGCAGGGGTCCTCTGGCATACCTTATCTGTTAGGGGCTGCTACTGTCCCTCTTCCAGGCCTTCAGGTAGGGCAGAGCAAGTGCACACACTTGTTCCCCCCCCATAGGCATAGTGAGCTATCTGTGTGTCAACACTGTCAGGCCTCACCCACAGGATTTTTCTCCAGTGCTGTGAGGGCCATTGAGATAATAGTCCGGGGCTCAGCTCTGGGCTCATCGGGTTCAGGGAAAATGTGTCCCACAGCATGGTGGCACCCTGCAGGCTCCCAGCGGGTCTACCAGGTGTGTGAGGATGGTACAGGAGCCAGAGGGCAGCCGTAGCCATCTGTCTTGCAAGCGCTTGGGGGTCATGGTGGCCAGGGAGGGGCTGTCCGGTCTGCCTGTACGTGACTGGCTGGCTACCGGGCTGGCAACATGGCCGGCAACATGGCTCGGTGAGCCAGCCATGTTGCCACACCTCCCATGCTGCCCCTCACCTGGAATCGAAATGGCAGGTCTACACACAGGGCTTGCTATTTTGATTTGCAGGGATTTCCTTAATTTGGATTAACAAAGTGTTAATTCGAATTAACTATTTCGAAATAAGGATTTTATTTCGAAATGGGTTATTTCAAAAGGGGTTCTTTCAAAATAAAAGCTACTGTGTAGACATAGCCTATGATTCTATTCTATGTAAAACACCCCATTAAGCCCCCCTTTATAGAACAATAGGAACAATTTCTCAAAACAAAATCCATGCAGGGATCATTCAAGAACCTGGGCTATACGTATGGATTGTTTACCCTAGGACTGAATACAAAAAGCACTGGCTGGGTATTGTTTGTTGGAGATATGTGTGTGTGAGAGTAGCAGCAGGAAACACTGCAAACATACTTGGAGAAGACAGCAAGAAAGATCCAAAAACAGCAAGAAACACTTGCACAATGACCTCTGAGAGAAACCAGAGAACGAGTGATTTCTTTGGTAAAAGAAAGGAGTTTGGAACTGTGAGAACTGGACCATGTTTGATTCATGAGGTGTCCAGAGAAATAAAAGCTTGAGTAAATAAACAAGATTGCATAAAAGAAATATCAAATTCCCACCACTAATATTTCTTACTAATAAAAACAATCTATAGTCTCAAATGTTGGGTAACTGTTTAGGTCAAACAAGGAGTCCTGTGGCACTTACAGACTAACAAATTTATTTATTGCATGAGCGTTTGTAGGAGAAAATCCCACTTCATCAGACACTTTGAAGATGGGGTAACTTTCAGAATATGAGGAAATAAATGGAGGGAAGTATAAGTCATGAGAATAGGTGACACTGTAACAGCAAATCAAAGCAGTGGTAAAGATTCAAACACTGGGGAACAGCATATAAAGGAAGATGAGGTCAAATCACCTGTTGGAATGAGAGAAAAATCCAGCTTCCCTATTAAGCCCTGAAGCAATGCAATTAAATTTGCAAATAAATTCAGTCTCGCCAGCTTCAGTTTGAAGCCTTGATCTGGTATTCATCTCTTTGAGCACTGCAATTAGTAAATCATCAATGGAGTGATCAGGAAGATTGAAATGCTGACCCACTGGTTTTAGAGTGTTGTGATTTCTGATGCTAGTTTTGTGCCCATTTATTCTTTTGTGCAGAGACTGTCCTGTATGCCCAATGTATAAGGCAGAGGGGCATTTCTGGCACATGATAGCATAAATCACATTGGTGGATGAGCTCATGAATGAGCCTTTGATGGAGTAGCTGTTTTTATTAAGTCCTGTAATAGTGTCTTTTGTACAGATATGTGGGCAAAATTGGCAGCATGGTTCGTTGCAGCGATATGTGCCTTCCTTAATGGTTCTGTTGTTAGGTTTGTAGCTGCTGGTGAGTATCTGCTTAAGGCTGCAGGTCTGTGTGTAAGTGAGGAGAGGTCTGTCTCCCAAGGCTTCAGAGAATGAGGGATTGTCTTGTAAAATGCACTCTAGATCCTTGATGACGTGCTGTAGAGCTCTGACTTGGGGGTTGTAGATGATGACTAGTGGGATTCTGTTGTTTTCTTTCTTGGGCTTCTCCTGTAGTAGTTGACTTTGAGGTACCCACCTGGCTCTGTCAATCTTTTTCTTTACCTCCGCAGGTGGGTATTGTAGTTTTAAGAATCCTTGATAGAGATACTGAAGGTATCTGAGTTTATAGGAGGGATCAGAGCAAATGCGGTTATATATTAGGGCTTGGCTATAGATAAGGGATCATGTTGTCTGTTTTAGATGAAAGCTCGAGGGATGTAGGTAACTATACTGATCAGTAGGTTTTCAGTGTAAGGTGGTGCTTATGTGCCCATCCCTAATTTGCACTCTGGTGTCCAGAAAGTGGATCTCCTGTGCAGAGGGTTCCAGGCAAAGTTTAATGGTGGAGTGGAAATTGTTCAAATCTCTGTGGACACCTTCAAGGGCACCCCTACTGTAGGTCCAGATGATGAAGATGTTAGTAATGTAGCATAAAAAGAGAAGCAGTGCTTTGGGATGAGACTTGAGGAAACATTGTTCTAATTCAGCCATAAAAATGTTCACATATTGTGGGGCCACGTGGGTACCCATAGCAGTGCTGCTATCTTGAGAGTATAAATTATCCTCAAATCCAAAATAGTTGTGGGTGAATACAAAGTCACAAAGTTCAGCCACAAGGTGTACTGTGGCACCATCTGGGATGGTTCCTCTAATAGCTTGTAATCCATCTTTGTGTGGGATGTTGGTGTAAAAAGCTTCTATGTCCATAGTGGCCAGAATGGTGTTTGCTGGAAGCTCACCAATGGACTGGATTTTCTTGGGAAGTTCACAGTGTCTCAAAGACAGCTAAGAGTGTTGATAGAATACTGTCTGAGGAGGGAGTCCACATAGCCAAATAAGACTTCTGTAAGCATGCCAATGCTTGAGATAATATGGCATCTGGGATTTCCTTTTTTATGGATTTTAGGCAGCAGATAGACTAGCCAGGTGGGGGTTCTGGTGCTGTGTCTGTTTTTATTTATCCCTGTGCTGCCTTGGGGAGTTTCTTGAGTGGGTGGTGTAGTTCCTTTTGGTATTCCTTAGTGAGGTCAGAGAAAAGTGGTTTGTAGAATGTTGTGTTAGACAGTTGTTTATAAGCCTTCTACTCATAATCTGATTTATTCATGATGACGACAGTACCTCCTTTGTTAGCTCCCTTAATAATAATAATATCAGAGTTGTTTCTGAGGCTGTGGATGGCATTGCATTCTGCAAGGCTGAGGTTACGGTGTAAGGGATGTTGTTTGTTCACAATTTCAGCCTTTGCATGGTGGTGGAAACAATCAATGTACAAGTCTAGTCTGTTGTTCTGTTCATCATGAGGGGTCCATGACGAATATTTCTTCTTGTAGTAGTGGGAGGAAGGTATCTCTAGGTATAGATTGGTGGTGTGATGGCATGATTTCTTGAGTCTGAGATGGTGAAAATAGCCCTTCAGGTCACCACTGAATTTTATCTTATATGTGGGGGTTGTGGGGCAGAATGAAAGTCCCCAAGATAGCACTGATTTCTCTGCTGGGAGGAAGCATGTAGCATGAAAGATCAACAATGTCGTTGGGTAGGTTGAAGGTGTAAGTTCCCCCATCTTCAAGCATCTATCAAAGTGGGATTTTCCCCCATGAAAACTTATACAACAAATAAATATGTTAGTCTTTAAGTGCCACAGGACTCCTTGTTTGTTTTACTGGACTTGACTAACATGGCTGCCCCTTTGGAACTTATTTAGGTCAAAACATTCTTGTTCCATCAAATGCATGGGTAGTAGATATACAACAACAACAAAATCTCTGCAAGTGAATAGGCATCCCCACATTTATCTAGAGAAAGAAAGTAAAGACAGGAATAAGAACATGCAAGCCCTCATCATGGTTCTGACAATTACACATCTTCTGGAATTGCAGGTTATTTATCATCTCTATCTCAATTTTGCCATATGCATGATGGTGACCTTGTTATTAGCACTACTAGTCTTGTTTAATGAGTTGTGCTTTGTAAACCATAGTGCCATATGCATTTTTGTAGCGTCCCCTAACAGATCCAAAATTCATTATCCTTATCTTTTGAGGAAATTGTATGACCAAAGTCAGTAAAGAAACAAATAACATATACTAATAAAATGTATGGTCAGAGACAGGCAGCATAACAGGAATAACAACATTGATCTCCAGCAGGAATGAATGTTATTTATTAGACTAAGGGTCAAATTGTCAAAAGCTCAGAAGTGACTTACGGTAAGTCCCTAAGTCCCATTTTCAAATGTTAATAAGGCACTTTTATAAATTCCACTAGGGACCTATCTGCATGCTTTGGCACCTGAATACCTATAAAATTTGGATATTAGTTCCTAAGGCTATGTCTCAACCTAAAACCTTAGCTTGGATTTGCTTAGTATGAACTAAATAGTTTGAATTAAATGCGGCTTTTAGTTCAAACTAACTTTAGTTTGAATTAATTATCCCTTTTTAGTGCGAACTAACTTTTTAGTTCAAACTGAAAAAAAGTGGCAAGTTCGAACCAAAAGTTAGTTTGAACTTAAAAACCATGTTTAATTCGAACTAACTGCTCATTCAAACTTATTTAGTTTGAACTAGCATGTCTCCATGGGCTGGTTCCAACTAAAAATGGAAGAGTTTGAACTAAGCAGATAGTTAGGACTAACCTGCTGAACTAACTAGTTCAAAGTAACCTTTGATTGGTTCAAACTATTTTTTTTTAAGTTCAAACTAGGCAAAGCCTAGTGTAGATAGGGTTCAAATTTAGTGAGACATAGCCTAAGTGATTCACTCCCATTGAATTCAAAGCCAAGATGATTTTGAAAATCCCACTGTGCGCTTATCTGCATCTTAGACATGTAAATATTGGACCTTAAAGTCTATTTTTTAAAGGTGTGAAGCATGGATTCACTCAACATTGCAACACCTATCTTATTAAAGAAACTAACTCTTTTTTTCTAGAAAGGAGTGAAGGACCCAAAATCTTAACCCCTTTTGAAAGTAAGACTAATGCATTGCAACACTGACCACAGCAATGCCTTTCAAAATCTGGACCTAAATGCATAGGTCACTTATGGTTTTTTGAAAATTTTGCTCTATACCTGAATACAGATTTGACTTTAATATTTCACAACAGTGGTGATTACATTGCTGAGAGATGTGGTAGGCAAATATATTATATTAATGTTTAAAATTGTCAATAGCTGATGATTAGGTATAGACAGGTTTCTTAAAATGAAGAAAATTCAAAAGTATGTCTGGAAATGCTTTCTGACTTAGAACTTTATGGGCACACTTGCCTTTCATAGAATCATAGAATCATAGGGTTGGAAGGGACCCCACGAGGTCATCTAGTCCAACCCCCTGCCAAAAAAAGCAGGACCACTCCCATTAGATCATCCCAGTCAGGGTTTTGTCCAGCTGGGCCTTGAACACCTCCAGAGATGGAGATTCCACCACCTCCCTAGGCAACTTATTCCAATGCTTCACCACTCGCCTAGTAAGGAAGTTTTTCCTAATATCCAGCCTGGACCGCCTCAGCTGTAACTTGAAGCCATTGCTTCTCGTTCTGCCCTCTGTTACTACCGAGAACAGTCGAGCTCCCTCCTCCTTGGAGCAACCCTTCAAGTAGTTGAAGGTTGCTATCAAATCCCCCCTCAGTCTTCTCTTCTGCAGGCTAAATAAGCCTAGTTCCTTCAGTCTTTCTTCATAGGGCTTGTGCTCCAGCCCTTTGATCATTTTGGTTGCCCTCCCCTGGACTCTCTCTAATTTGTCCATGTCCTTTTTGTAGTGGGGAGCCCAAAACTGGACACAGTATTCCAGATGTGGCCTCACTAGTGCAGAATAGAGGGGAATGATCACATCCCTTGATCTGCTGGTAACACTTCTTGTGATGCAGCCCAGTATGCCATTGGCCTTTTTGGCAGCAAGAGCACACTGCTGACTCATATCCAGCTTCCCATCCACCATGACTCCCAGGTCCTTTTCTCCAGTGCTGCTATTTAGCTGATCACTCCCCAGCCTGTAGCAGTACATGGGGTTTTTTCGTCCCAAGTGCAGGATTTTACACTTATCCTTGTTGAACCTCATGAGATTCCTCTTGGCCCACTGCTCCAGTTTGTCTAGGTCTCCCTGAATCCTGTCTCTGCCCTCTAGGGTGTCTACCGTTCCCCCCAGTTTGGTATCATCTGCAAACTTACTAAGTGTGCAATCTATCCCATCATCCAGATCATTAATGAAAACATTGAACAGAACTGGCCCCAGGACCGACCCCTGGGGCACACCACTTGTTACTGCCTGCCAACTTGACATGGAGCCATTGATTCCTACATGCTGAAACCGTTGTTCTAGCCAGTTTTCTATCCACCTTACAGTCCATGCATCTAACCCATACTTCCTTAATTTGCCAATGAGAATGCTGTGGGAAACCGTATCAAAAGCCTTGCTAAAGTCAAGGTATATGACATCAACGGCTCTTCCCGCATCCACAAATCCAGTCATCTCATCATAGAAGGCGATGAGGTTGGTCAGGCATGATTTACCCTTGGTAAATCCATGCTGACTGTTCCTGATTACTCTACGTTCCTCCAAGTATTTCAGGATGGATTCTTTGAGAAGCTGCTCCATGATTTTTCCAGGGATTGAGGTGAGGCTGACAGGTCTGTAATTCCCTGGATCCTCCTTTTTGCCTTTCTTGAAGATAGGTACTATATTTGCTTTTTTCCAGTCCTCTGGCACCTCCCCCGTTCGCCACGAGTCTTCAAAGATAATGGCCAACGGTACTGCTATCTCATCAGCCAGCTCCCTCAGCACCCTCGGATGCAGTTCATCCGGCCCCATGGACTTGTGCACATCTAGTTTCTTTAAGCAGTCCCTAACCTGACCTTCTGTCACCAAGGCTTTCAAGTAATTACTCTTTCTGGAGATTTAATTTATTGATTTTCATACGGAAACAGACAGGGAAAAGAACAAAATCATAAATGACTTACAGCTTCTACATATTTCCAAATATTGTGCACTTCAGAGGCTCACAAAATAATTTGGTTGGGATCACAAACTAAATAGGAGTCAACAATGTAATGCTGTTGCAAAAAGGCAAATATCATTCTAATCTGATATGGGGTAGTCCTGTTAGTCTAGTTCAGCAAAACATGCAAGGAGTCCTGAGGCATTTAGGCTATGTCTACACTAGCAAACTAGTCTGGACTAAATTTGCTTAGTCCAGACTAATTTGATCCCTGTCTACACTAGCCTTCAGATACTTTGAACTAAAAAAAAGTTTAACTTGAACTAATCATGGGTTAGTTCAAACTAACTAGTTTGGCTGGTTAGTCTGGACTAACTGCTTAATTTGAATTTATTTGCATTTTTAGTTTAAACTAGCCCAACGAAGACATACTAGTTCAAACTAAATAAGTTCAAACTAGTGGTTAGTTTGACCTAAATGCATTTTTTTTTTAGTTTGAACTAACTTTTAGTTTGAAATTGACACTTTTTTTAGTTTGAACTAAAAAGTTAGCTTGAACTAAAAAAAAGCATGGCTGTTTCAATCTAAAAAAAAGTTAGTTCAAACTAAAAAAACACATTTAGTACAAACTAACTTTGAACTACTTAGTTTGGACTCAGCAAGTATGAACTAAGGTTTTAGGTGTAGACATAGTCTCTAAGACTAATGCATGTATTTCTCACATGAGCTTTTGTGGGAGAAAATCCCACATAGTCATTCTGGGTATGTCTACATTTATAAATTAATTTGAATCAATGAGGATCAATTTGAATTGAATAAATGCATGGCCACACTGGCTTTCATTAATTCAAACTAAGGAATGCCTTAGTCTGAATTGCTAAAAGCTAACTTTGAAGTTATAAAACCTGGTTTACCTTCAAAGTGATGTTTAATTCAAATTCATTTGTTCAAATTAACCCAATGTAGCCATCTTAATTCAAATTGTTAGTTTGAATTAGCCACGGCTTGATTTTCCCTATGCAATAGTGCCCCTACTTAATTTGAACTAGCAAGTCCTGTGTATGGACATGCTAGTTTGAATTAGGGTTTCAACTGTGGCCATATTAATTTGAATAAACTTAATTCAGACTAATCATTATTAGTTTAAATTGATTTGTTCAAATTCAGTTAATTTGAACTAAACTTCTAAGTGTAGACATACCCTCTAAGCTGTATTAGCGGAAGTATTGTAAGTAAAACACAATATGTATTTTTTTTCTTCTCTACTCAGCACTGAGAAGGCCTCAGCTGGAATACTGTATCTAGCTCTATGTGGCACACTTTGGGAAAGATGTGAACAAATGGAGAAAGTTAGAGAGAAGATACGGGATGCTGAGCTAGGTGAACAATTGGTCTGACCCAGTATGGTTAGTCTTATGTAAAAGACTTCACCCCCCCAAATTATTAAAGGTCTAGAAAATGTGACATATGAGGAAAGATGTGTGGGAGGGGGATGAGGGATTATTTTTAGCCTGCAAAAAAGAAGACTAAGTGGGGATATGAAAACATACTTCAAGTATGTAACAGGAGTTTATAAAGAGAATGATTATGAATTGTTCTCCTTACCCCCAGGAGACAGGACAAGAAATAAAGGGCTTAAATTGTAGCATGGGAGATTTAGGTTAGACATTAAGAAAATCTTTATAAGTATAAGAGTAGTCAAGCACTGAAACAAATTATGCAGGGAGGTTGCTGAATCCATCGCTGGCAGGTTCTTAAGCATAGGTTAGACCAGGGGTCTCAAACCCATGGCCTGAGGGTCACATGCGGCCCCTCAAGTTATTTCTTGTGGCCTGCAATGACACTATCACTATCTATATTTGCAATACCATTGTATGAAAAGGTTTCAGTGGTGCAGCCTTGGGCTACTACACTAGTTCTCATGTGTGGTGTGGCCTTTGGGCTAACGTACTAGTCCTCATGCAGCTCTCATGGTGATTTGAGTTTGAGACCACTGGGTTAGATAAACACTTGTCAGGGACAGTCTAGATAATATCTAGTGCTGCCCCAGTGCAGGGGACTGGATGACCTGGCAAGCTCCCCACCAGTCCTACATTTCTATGATTTATAGTATACTGTATATTTGCAACGGAGTGTGAGACTAAAGCAAGCATTGAATTTAGAAAGAAAGAAAGAAAGAAAATCACTTACAAATCTGTAAGAGGAATATTATGGAGAATATACTTTATTAGACAAAATTGAGCCATGGTTTAAGTGAGTGATACCTCAGCACCAGGACCAGGTTAAGGCTCCTGCAGGCCCTGGGCTGTGCAATTTTGTGGTGCCTTGTCCCGTGCTGCAGTGGTGGTGATGGCTGCAACAGCCAGCCTGGGAGTTGGGTGGAATGGTGCTAAGTGCTTCAGTGGGTCAGCTGTGGAGCCTAGTAGACTGGCCAGCTGTGGTGCTCAGCTCTTGGAAGGGGTGGTGCTAGTGGAGCCCAGCAAACTGCCCAGTCACAATAGTGGGGCGACTGCAGTTGGGACAGTCATTAGAGGTGCTTCAAGCTGGCCAACCAAGATCAGATTAATTTTTGCAGAGTGATGCGCATGACAAGCGCCCTCACCCCCCCTACACACACCTTAGCCTACAGCCTGGGACCGCAGTCCTTAAGCCCCTTCATTAATCTGGCCCTGCTCAGCATTCCCTCTTACGAACCCTCTCTTTTCATAAACTATTTTTGTTGCAGTAATATAATTCCCTTTTTTCTCTCCCCTTTCTGAAACCGGATCAAAGAATCAAGGCAGGTGTCTAACTTTGCTTTTTGATGTACTTTTATGACAGAATGAGCAAAAGTAAAAAGGATTACTTCCATATTAGTATAATGTTCACTGCTGAAATGAGGTCCTAGGGAAAAAATAATTAAGACTGTGAGGTACAAATCTACCACCTGTTAAAACCGCTCCTCATCCATATATGTGCTGAATCTTAGAAACATACCTCTTGTTACATCATTTATAAAACTGAACGCTGCAGGATATAAAGTATCACAGTCACTAAAGCAGACCCCAGGATAATCGACCAATCCTGACAGATAAAAGGAAATGCAGATTTTATGCTCTTTTGAGAGTGGCAGCTTGTCAAAAAAATAGATCCTTCTGCCAAAAAGAAGAGGAAGAAAGATCTCACTTTCTTACACCCCCCTCCCCCACAAATAGATTGTCTCTTCTACACAGAACATTTATCAACATTCGTAGAGAAATCAGCCTGAAAACATGTACAGGAAAGGACTTTTCTTTCTCTGAACAATATTAAAGCAAACATATCACTTGAACAAATGCAATCATCTACATCAGAAATGTAAAAGAATGTTTTATAAAAGACAAATATAAATCCGATCAAGAGAGTTTTAGGTTTTTTGGGGGGAAGTATTGTTCATAATAATGTCTTTACATCTAACTGGTGCCCAAATTCAATGAGAACATAGTGCCTGTTTATAAAGAAATCTTAATGGAAAATATTCAAGTTACAAACTCTGCTAAATTTCTTGAAGCTTGTTTGATTAAGAGTTTTTCACAGTGAGTTGGATTCTGCCACTCTTACTCAAGGTAAATGGACCCATGACCTCAACTAGAATACTTGCATATTATGGTTCTACTCAACATGAGTAAGGTTGACAAAATGTAGCCCACTGTTTTTAATATCATGGTGCACTTTCATTTAAATCTCAAGTGGCATTTGAGGACTTCTGCTTTCTTGAGAAGATACAGAATGTACTTTGAGGACTGAAAAACATGAGTGATCACTTTAGCTTCTCTGTTTCCCTTGTAACAAACTATTTGTCCTTTATGTACTGGGAGGTGGGGGGGGAGGCAGAAGGCAAAGGTGAAGATCGAAAAACAAGCAAGGCAAAAAGCAGATTTAGTCAGCATTTTAAGCAACACTGTCTTCTGACGTGCAAAATGTCCATAATCCCTGAAGTGAGAAAATAGGCATGATTAAGAGGAAAAACTAATTAATTAAAAATCATCTATAAATGTCAAAAAAGAGATGAAACACAAAGAACAATGGAACACTTTCTGTTTTGCTACACATGTACTGTATGTTATTACTACTATACATTATGAAATAGATATTGTTTCACGAAAGTAGATATTTGTTAATATCAAAGCTTTAGCCAATCTATTTGCATTTTAATTCATATGCTTATATTTTAAACAGTTTGTCATTATGTAATTTTACAAATCATATGTACTTTCATGTCTATAAACATAATTATATTCCTGTGTGTGTATGATAATATAGTTTTGTGCATTAAAAGTCACGATAAACAAATTTCTAACAGATTGTTAGATACAGCACTTCAAAGTAACTGATACTCCCACAAAATATAGCAACTGCATGCAAAAACATTATCCCTAATCTATGACAAAAATGAGATTCTCTATGCCATTTATGATGTGGTCTCAGCTGGCAGCTATGGACAGCAGAAGAGGTTATAGTGACTTCATTTTCTGTATAGAAGGGGTTAGGGTGAATGTTGAATTTATTTATTACTCTATTTCAATCTTAACCCTTCAAAGAGTAAAGATGAGTATATTCATTCTGTATTCAAATCTTCTCTTCTAGCACAACATTCAAGTAAACAGGCTTTGTCCAGGGGTTCTGTATATATGCAGGAGTAATGAAATCCTCCCACCAGACTACAGAGTGGTTGTGAAGGATGTGTTGTTTTCTACTACAGTCCTCTCTTGTCAATATTTCCCACCATGTGGTGGATTTCTATGTCTCACTTCCCTTCTAATCTCTCTTCCCCTTTCATACACGCTATTCTGAGATCTTACATAACTAAATTATGCAGAGAAATAATATTGAATATTTTTATTTCAGTAAGTTTTGCATTTCAGCCATCACATTTTAATAGATATTTGGGACTGTAGAAACAAGGTAATAATATTAATTATTATTGTACTCTCACAATAGGCTCTCTACGCTAGTTGCTATGCAAACACATAACAGAAAGGCATCCCATGTCCCAAGAAAGTTGCAATTTAAGAATAAGGTAAGGGAAAACAGATGCCTAGCCAGGAAGATTGCAAGGTAACTCTGAGATAAAATTAGTCATATGAAAAACAATGGCCTAATCATTGTCAGTTGTTTTCAGGCATCAGAGTAGAGAAGTTTTATGGAGGGATTTGAAGACATGGCTTTGCAGCTCTTTACGGCAAGCTTTTCCTAACTGTGAGGAGCAGCATGGGAAAAAATATGAAGAGGGTATAATCCCAAAATATCATTATTTTATGTTACTATTTATGTTATAATGTAAAAGTTTATATCTATATTCCTTGTTAAGAATATGATACAGTTTAATTAAAGCAGGTAAACTGGCTTAAACTGTTCAAATAAAGGATGCTATAGAAGTGTAAAGTACTTCTATTTTTTACTGAGGCACTGCAATCTTAGCAACAATTGGAGTCAACATCATTTCAATGAAATACCAGTTATACCTTCCACAATAAATGTGGACACAATGGCTCAATTTTGCACTTGGGTGCCTCCTAGGCATCCCTTCATATGGGTTCAGTCTGTAGTGTTGTGAAAGCATGCCACATCTCCTGAGGTACTTCTTCTCTTAAACCAAGAAAAGGATGCAGAATCAGAACCAAGTAGGTAAGAACATAGTATAGGCATCAGCATTAACTAATGTATTTTGATATTTATTTAATTTCACAGTTTTTGTTTAAAAGTTGGCTTGTGTGTGAATAATAAGACACATTTTTATCTTGATTGTGAACGTCACAAATAGCACCTCAAGGACTCTGTTTTTAATCAGGCTAGTAAGTTAAATTATTTGTTGGATTTTGCTCAATTAGTATATTGGTGCAGCCTTCTGGCTAACATGCTAGTTCTCATGCGACCCTGTAATAATCCTCATGCGTTCCTCGTGGTGATTTGAGTTTGAGCCCTCTAACATATAGGGACACATTTTCATCACTGTATTTGAAATGTGAAGTTTGCATATGCATTTTTTTTTAAACTCCAAGCACAGATCTGAGTGCTTACACCTTTTATCTAGGCTGGTGCCCATAATTCAAAATGGGTTGCCTAGGTGCAATAAAAGAAAACCATAATGCCACTCCCCAGCCGTTCATAACTCTTAAACTTTTTTCAGAACATAAAAAATCTTTCTCTGACTTCTACAGAAAGTAGTGAATCTGTTCTATGCTAGGGTTAATGTCCCTGGCTATATCTACACTTATACTTGAAACTGAATTAATGATGATTATTCAGTTTTAAAGTATTGCATGGCTACACTAGCTTTCCTTAGTTTGAAATAAGGACCTCTCTCAATTAGAAAGAAGAAAGGTCATTTAAAAATTATAAAACCTCCCTTAAATTGAAAACAATGGTTAAATCAGACTTATTAGTTTGATTTAACCCAGTGTAGCCATGTTAATTCAAACTAACCATTAGTTCGAATTAACGCTTTCTGCCCTTCTTCCTCCAAAAGTGCTTTCCTCTTTCTATATATTCATTTGGGGCACGGCCTTTCTTGGGGGCCATGTTGCCATACCTCCCACTCCTAAACCAGGATAGTAAATCCTATCCATTGACATGCTAATTAGATTTGGGTTTCTGGTGAAGCCATGTTAATTTGATTTAACTTAATTCAATTTAATGATTATTAGTTCAATTTAATTAGTTTGATTTAAGTTAGTTTGATGTAGTGGCTAACACCTCTGCTTAACATGCAGAAGGGCCTGGGTTCAATTCCCAGGGGGTTGGACTCAATGATCTCATGAGGTCTCTTCCAGCCCTATGATTTGATTGAATATTGATTGATTGAACTATCTAAGTGTAGACATAGCCCATGAGTTTTTCACTTGTTATAAGCTAATAGTCTGTTGCTTTAGGATTCTTTGTACTGTGTAATTTCTAAAGTAACTCTTCTCCAGTGTGGGCTCAATTTAAGAGTCACATATTCTATGCTAGTTAATAGCTAAATCGTAGTATGTGTTGAATCTCCCATTATATGCACTTTACACATGCTCATATTGTTACTAACAGAATTGCTATTATTTATATTTAGGGTACAAGATGTAGGCTGAAGCCATCTCTGAGAGGATGTGAAATTAAAACAGGGAAAGAATGAGTAATTTACATCAGCCACAAACAGAACATTCACTAGGAAGTTGCAAGCTATTCATTTGAAAAGCTAGTCTAATGAATGGGATTCTTACCTCTAAATGAACTGAAGAGAGATCTTCCAGAATCTTCCTAGAATAATTCTTGATATCAAATGTTCACTATATAGAGTTTCTCTGAAAAACAAATCAGGAACAGAATGTAAATATTATAAACAATCTAAAATGTAAATAGTAACTTCTATCTATAACTGGAAACTACTGAAAAGGCATCTGTAGATGGCTCTTCTCACATGACACCCAGATGGGCACCTCCTGGTGATGGTCTGGGGAATTGTTAACGTGACTTTCTCATCCAGTGGCCTGTGCTCTATCTTTTGACAGTCCTTCTCAGTCCATTTCCAGGACCTTAGCACTCTGGCCAAGTTGTCATCAGTTTCCCGGTTCCAGAGGAATGTCTAGCCTGAGCTGGCCCACTTTGTGTCAGTGGCCACCACTAGTCCTCTCACCCCCTACTGGCAGTTTGAGGGAGGGAGGGACCCATGCTAACTACTTTTCCATGTCCCAGTGCAAGAACTCTAAGTGCCATTCATTAGCACTACCTCATTCCCCTCAACACAGCACAACAGGTCCCCCGGGCCATGTCGTCACCGAAACTCAGGTACCTTCTTGCCTGTTGCTTCAGGGTCCATGCTCCAGTCAATCTTTAGCAGTCCACTGGCAACTGTCCTTGGTTCTGTACAGCTCAGGGGAAGACTGTCCTGGGCTGGGGCTGGCTGCAGTTACTTGATATGCTGCCTCCTTACCTCCGATTGGCTGCCTACCTTCTGCAGGTCTTTTCACCTTTCCATACTGGAGTGGGGAAACTACCCTGCTACAACATGGGTGTTTGTTTTCCTCCTCCCTTCCCCCAGTTGGAAACTAATTAGTTTAATACAAAGTTCATGGATTTCTGGTTGAATTTTTTACTGAGCACATTGTCAGTGGTTGTTTATTATTTGGGTCCCTGCATATAACACCCTTGAATTCTATTATGTTTATGAAAACCTCTTTCTCTTACAACCTTTTAATATATACTCTCTGAACTTTTACAACTTTTTCCTGACTCCATGGCAGTAAATGGACTTCACTGGGATATGAGACCATCCAAAAATGAGTAGTGTTAAAGGCCAGTTTTTAAATGACATTAGATTCTAGCATAGCATAGGCAACAGGGAAAATGTATTTTCCTTTACCTTTCAGTCCATTTAGAACTAGCACAATATTCAAATTCTGTGGGATTTTCACAGAACTCTCTTTCTAATGACTATACAAGATTCTAGTTTAGACTGATATACATTTACCAGTTGTTTCTGATTGTATATTACATTCTGAAGAGATTTAAGTGGACTTTAATTATAATAACCCACTTATAAGCTTTAGCAACATCAGGATTTACAAGTTAGTTACATGTACTCATGGCATAAAATTCGGCTGTGAGCTGCTGTATTAAGTTTTGTTTTTATTAAATTTTGTTACATCATTTATAAATAAACATCATGCCTGTCTGACTTTTTCTTAGATACCACTTAAATTCTTCCAAAGCAACTGTTTTCTGTGTAACAAACTTGAATCAATTTCACAAGCTTTTCCTGGAATTAAATTATGCTAGTCTTTAACAAAATAATACTCGAGCTCCAAAGTGGGTAAGCTGTGATAATAGAGAATTGGATCTTCGCAGCATAGAATACTTTGGTTGAGTTAATGACCCCAGTCTTTATCTCCAAGATGTTTAATGGATGAGGATATGTTAAAAAAGAAAGTCACCTGAAAGTCTGGGATGAAAATCATGGTCAGCACCACCACTCCTCTGGCACAAAATGGAATTGTCTGCCAAAGAAGTATATCTCATTTGTCATACTTCCCTATAACATTAGTCAATGTCTTTTTTCCATCCACCTGTTTCTTCTGCCTTTATTAATCCATGTTGCTGAAGACTCTTTACTGTGCATCTCTTCCTGTATGTGTGTATGCCTCCAAATCTTTTGTGAGCCAAATTATAGAAAACAGACACAGAAGACAAGGAAGATTAGTCAGACTTCTCTGTTGACAAAGGTGAAAAGAAATTCTTCAACTAACTGCTTCACTGCTACTTCTTGTAGTGATGAATCAACTCCTCATGGGAATTCTGTATTTCCTTTGGCAGTTGGGGACATATGCGAGATTGATAGCAGCTTCAGTAATAGTTCCACATGAAGGAATGTATGTAAGTTTAGCTGTCCTGAGTAACTAGTTCTGTGAAGAAATAAAATCCAGCTGACTCAAAATTGAGTTTTAAAAGAACCAAAAAGAGGTCAAGTGTGGAGTCTTTCAACAGTGAAATCAATTCAAGGAAACATTTTAAAGGGTTTTAAAATGTCATCAAAAGATTGATAGACGTTTATGTGATGGCAAAATGAAGACAAATAAGATTCAAAGGTTTCAACAGCAGATAGAAAAGATACACTGCCCAATGACAGCCAGAAAGGACAAGTATATCAAGGACTTATCTAACACAAGAAGGCTCAGACTGCCAAGGATATTGAAGATTGTATTCTATTCGTTTCTTCTAAGGATCCTCTAGAGATATTAGAATATTTTTTTCCGTGGGTTGCTCCACTGATGTCTGCAGTTATTGTTGATTTATATTAGTGTTAGAAGAAAATTCTATTCCTAGGACATCTGGCTGGCAGATAGTCTAGAAAATCTGAAAAGACTAGTCTAAGTAAACAACTTCAGTAACCATTGGAAAAAAGCTAATTTAAAAATAATAATCCTTAGAAAATTTATATATGAGTCTATATGAATATATACCAAAATCACTGAATTAACAAATCAGTATTCTGTGAGACAATAGGTATTTCTAAAACATTACATGAGAAAGGTAGAAAAGTTGACCAATGACAATGTTATGGGTATAAGACAGGTTTCCCAACAATATAGTTGACAACTGTGGTTCTGAACCAGCCACAGTGTAATTGTAGTTATATGCCACAACAAATGTGATTCAAGACAAGAAACTACACTAAAACATTATTAAAGTTACAATGTGAAGCACTCAAAAGTCTGAAACACCAAAGGTAAGGTTGTAAATACAATCTTTACTCCCTTATGTATCCACATTATGGTATATAGAACATGACTGATGCTGTTATTTCCAGTCTCATGGACCGGTTTGTACAGTGAGGAGTGAATGAGGCATCAGTTCAATATTTACTTACAATTCTACTGTTCAGTGAGTGGATCACTACCTGCATATCAACCAAACTGAATGATGAAAGAGACTTCTGATGGAGCACCGAAAAGTTGAACAGAAACAAGAGGTTATTTAAATGCCTCTGAAGATGCTGGAGATGAGAGAGAACTTAAAACTGACTTCACAAAAGTAAAAAGAATGTAGAAAGTCTTAGGCTAGGAGAATGGGAAAGTTTCAAATTATGTTTTTTTCCCCCCAATTACCTCCTGTCCGGGATGCTAGGAATATACTTCCACTTCCATCTCAGGATAGGTGAATGGTGCTAATGAAGAATTTGAAAGTCTGACTTGCACTTCAAAATTACACTTGCTTTTGAACAACACTGGGGTACAATAAAGTTGTTTGGCAAACACTCACTTTGAATTTAAACAAAAAGTGAAGCTTGTGAACAGTCAATCCATATAAATTAAAACTACCAAGCTATACAGTGTCTGCGGAAATAATCTGAGCTTTGCTGACTCAGAGATGTTATATACATTAGTTTGTACTCTTTTGTTTAATCTGTAACACTGAGCAGAAAGGTAAAAGAGAGGACAAGGTTCAAGGCAGAATTTCTACAGTGAAGCACAGAGAGACAGTCTAGTATTGCCCTGAGCAGTAGCTGATGTAAGACCTTATAGTTTCTCATTGGTAGAGAAATCTGAGACATAATAATATACTGTCTCTAACTTGTTTTATTTATATACATATACCAGTCCTGGAACAGAGATGATTACAAATGGCATGGAAGTAATCTCTTCTTTCAAGAATCTCATTCCAACAGCAATACTTAGTCCTCAGGGGGTTAAGTCCACTCAGACTCAGGCAGAGAGCAAAATATCCTCCTGTTACCCATAGCTCCTGAAACAGAACCAACAAGATTAAAAAAAAAAAAAGGCATTTCTTCAAAAATTAAAAACTTGGTCTCTCACTACAAAATAAAAGCTTTTAAGACAGGGGTGTCCAACCTTTTTGGGTGAGGGGCTATACTGCAATTTTTTTCTCTGTTACGGGGCTGGGTGAGAAAATTTTTGATAAGACATACAAATTGATCTTATTAACAAACTTTAATATAATAATGATTAGTGTGATATTTGGCATTGCTTTTGTTTGCACTGGGTACAGAGGACAAGGGGGGCAGGGGTGCCAATGTGAGGGGGAAGGCAGAGCATGGGGAGCAAGGCAAGACAGGGGAGCATGGTAAAGGAAGGGAGAAGAAGAAAGGAAAGGTTGGGAGAGCAGAGCAGCTGGGTGGCAGGACTCAGCTACTTCCTGGTAGGGACCCCACCAACTCTGCTCTCCTCACTCCTTGCCAAGCACTGCTCAGGAAAACCCAGCCCCTGAACAGCTCTCTGGCGAGGCCATGCCTCCCTGCAGCTGCGTGCAAGGTGGGAAATTGACAAGGGCCCCGGCCAGCCACAGCTCCCAGGCTCTCTTAGCAGCACTCCATGGACCGGAAGAAAGCCCTTGGCCGGCCGGAGTTCAGCCCCATGGGCCTCAGGTTGGACAAGCCTGTTTAAAGATTATGTGTAACAGCATTATTTGGTAAATTTGCTATAACACATTGTACTCATTCTAAAAAAATTGCTGTTCACTATTTGAAGTAAGTGACCTTGATTTCTTTTTCATTGTCACATGACAGGAACTTTGCTTGAGGTACTTGATCTGTTTGGGTGTGTCAGCATGTGAGGGCTGCAAAGAGCAATGCAGTGGAATTGACTGAGCAGGCTGTGGAGACCTGGTCAATGCTGTTCATCCACACCCCCAAAAGAAGGACAGTTGCAGCACCGAGGACACTGTCCCATCAGTGAAGAGTTGTGATAATGCTGTGGTACAGCAATGTAAGCAGGTTGATGGGAGATAGGTTGCTTTATCTCCTATCAACTGCTGACAGCATTGTGACCCGGCCTTAAAATAATTCAGAAGAAGGAATAACTTTAGCTGAAGTATCTAAATTGGTTCAGCTTATCATCCATTGCTCTAATAATAATGAAACAGGGTGAATTTTAGATACTTTAAAAAAATAACTGACTGACTTTACTGCATAAGTGCTAAGGGTTTTAAGACAAGTGGTATCATATGTTGTGGGTATCATATATTGTGATTTGCTAGGCAGACTTTTGCCATATCAGACACTTTCCTTGTAGCTGATATTAGTGAATTAGTAATAGCTGATACAATGAAAGATTGGACTTAATAACTTAGTTTCTCTAGTAGTTGTTGGGTGAAGGCCTGATTTTCAAAAAGTTCTGTTTTTGTGAATATACTTTTATACCATTAGTGAACTGGACTCAAAATGTTGCGCTCAGATTTCTAGGCAATTCAATGTGGGTGGAAATCTATGCTCACAAAAATGATGGCCAGGTTTAAAAATCAGCATCTTTGATTTTTTTGTGAATACTATTTGGTTTTTTGCCTTTCACAGTGTGGATCTGCTGTCACATGCCTGGCCAGGGTCTCACTTTCACATTATTTCCTGTAGTTTGGGATCTGGTTCTGCCAACATCTTCATCAATGATTTAGGTAATGACTTAGAGAGTAAATAAAGTTGAGAGGCATTGCAAGTGCTTTGGAGGATAGGATTAAAATTCAAAATGATCTGGACTAACTGGAGAAATGGTTTGAAGTAAATAGGATGAAATTCAATAAGAACAAATGCATTCCTCCACTTAGGAGGGAAAAATCAGTGGCATACATCTCAAATGGGAAATGACTCATTAGGAAAGTATACTACAGAAGGGGACATTTGCAAAACAAGCAAATAGCATTCTGGGATGTATCATCAGGACTGTAGTAAGAAAAACACAAGAAGTAATTTTTCCATTATACTCCATCCTGATTAGGCCTCAGTTAGAATATTATGTTCAGTTCTAGGCACCACATTTCAGGAAAGATATGGACAAATTGGAAAAAGTCTGGAGAAGAACAACAGAAATGATTAAAGGTGTAGAGAACATGACCTCTGAGGGAAGATTGAAAAAAGAAAGGGTTTATTTAGTGGAGAAGAAAGTTTGGAGGCAGGGGGAAGAATGGAAGATAACAGTTTTCAAGTACATAAAAGGTTGTTACAAGGAAGAAGAAACATTGTTCTTAATCTCTGAGGACAGGACAAAAACAATGAGCATTATTTGAAGCAAAGGCAGTTTTAAGCTGGGCACTGGCAAAATCCTCCTGTCAGGGTAGTTAAACACTGGAATAAATTTCCTAGAGAGCTTGTGGAATTTCTATTGTTAGAGATTTTTTAAAAGCAGGTTAGACAAACACCTGTTAGGGATGGTCTAGAGAATACATGGTCCTGCTGTAAGTACAGGGGATTGAACTAGATGACCTCACAAGGTCCTTTGCAGTTCTTCAGTTCTATGATTCTATAGTTCTGGAAACTGCCTGCTTTTTTATGACTGGGTCACTATGTCACAGCCTAGTGTCTGCCTCCCATCAGGTACTGCATTAAGATGAGCTGTTGTAGCTGTTCTTCTCGAAATGAGTGTGTAGTCTATCAACTTCTTGTCTGTAAGATATGCCACTGAAATGACTTTTAGAAGTTGACATTGGGCAACTCAGTCTGTTTTCACTACTGGCTATGCTTCATTTGATTCAGCAGGATAGATTGAACCACTAGTGGAGAGCCACTCAATTGGTCCCAGATGGGTTCTCTGGTCAATATTGGTAATCCACCCCAAAAATAGCAAGGCTGTGCGGATGTGAAGTTTCTCCTGTAGATGCAGTGCTATGAAGATGTCATGGTATGGCAACATAGGTACGGTAATGGGAGATACATAAGCCGCATTACATTGCTTGCATGCTTCTTATCAATAGCCAGTAGTAATGTAAATCAGGCCTTAGATAGGCAATTTTTTTGGATTGAAGCGCTACTAGTACTAAAACACTGCATAAAACATATAAAATTCAAAGGAGATCATTAAAACAGGCTCTCTGTTTTGAAGCTAAAGAGGCCCAGTGTTGAACTGCTAACTTCTAAGGAGAATTATGAAATATTTGTGCAGTTAGGGTTGTAATTAGGATATTTGTGATGTAATTTTTATATTAACTCAAAAATAATATCTTAACCTTGTTCCTTCTGTCTTACACTAATATTTCGTTATATCTAGACTTGTTACAAAGATGATTTTGATAAATTGCATGTCTGCAAATGTTTCCTTTAGTAAATAGAATATTTATTTTTAACCGGCATTCTGTTAAGTGGGTTTTGTTATATTGATTTGAATTTTTTTCTGTAAAAAGGACAAAAATGAAAGGTATTTTAATATCAATTTTATATTGATTTTTGTATGCTTTTTATATTATCTATGACCATTTCACCATTTCTCAGCTTATGTTGTCGAGTTCAATGAAATTCTTTCTCAAAGTGACATCTTTAATTTCTATGATTTTTATTCCTGCATTGTCATGGGCTGAATGAGCTGAGAGGTCACTTCTGTCATTATACACTGTGCCTCTTGGCAGAACTTTGAAATAACCAGAAGTGTCTATATTTTGATATTTATTTCAGGATATGACAGTTTTCTTCATATAACACCCACAGGCATCATCTTGGACCAAAAGATATAGTTTCTAAGGCTATGCCTACACCTGAGAATGCTAGTTTGAACTAAGTTAGCTCAAATGACTTAATTCGAACTAATTGTGATTAATTAAAGCTAACAGCTCAAATTAGCATGTCCACACTAGAAACCTAAATCAAACTAGCCTGTCCATGCACAGGACTTGCTAGTTCAGCTTAGGAGGGGGCACCATGGGAAGTGTGGCAGCATGGCACCGAAGAAGGGCTATGTCCCCACCCAATCCATAAACCAAGTAAGGCACCCTGGGAGGAAGAAGGTCAAACTGCCTTTAATTCAGGTTGTTGGTTAGTTCGAACTAACATAGCTCCATTGGGTTAGTTCAAACTAACTGTTAGTTTGAACTAAAGGCAGGTTTTACAAGTTTAAATTAAGTTTTCCTTAGTTTGAACAAAGGAATTCCTTAGTTCGAACTAGGAAAGCCAGTGTGGCTATGGAGTAATTTAGTTCAAATTAAGCCTCCTTAATTCAAACTAAATTCCTAGTGTAGACATAGCCTAAGAGCTTCTTTTGGGAATAAATACACAACAATACAAAGCCAAATTCTAATCTGAGTGTACCACCAAAGTAGATGGGGTTGTCCCAGTATAACCAATAGGAACATTTGGCCCAAACAGTTTCATAAACACTCAAGCCAATAGCAACACAAGTCCATAAATATCCTAAATTCTAAGCTACAACTTAAGGCTCCTCAAGAGTATGTGATCTCAAGCTAAGTTGGGTCCAAATTATTTTACAGCTAAGATTAATTTACTTCTTTCCTTTTTCAATTCTTTGCATGTCACAATGACTAATTTTAAGTTAAATTCCAAAACCAAAGCTCACTGTCCAAACAGTCTAGAACCGTGGGATGTTCAAAATCTGCTTCTGAAATTTTGTATCTGGAGTGCACCTTGACTTGAAACAGAACATATCTGTCTAAATCAGCCTTTCCAAATTCCACTCACCACTCACTCAGGGTAAATTGTGTTTGACAAGTGATTAATTGTATCATTCCCATAAATCATTACAAAGAATGGGTTTATAGATTTTTATGCCTGTGTTGGTAAATTTTCCTGACAGTTTTGCAAGACTGATCTAAATAAATAATACAACATTAAACCACACCTGCAAACATCTTCCCTTTGAAATAATTAAAGTAATAGAACTATATCTATTATCTGTATGAGGGAAGTGAAAATTGGTAAGAAGCATGTGATCTTCTACTGAATTACCAGTGAATAGCTTTTACAATGTTTATGTTCATTACATTAGCTAAAGTTGAGCATAGGGCATTAAAGCCCATGCCTAGTTTTCTCATCTTGGACAATAAAATACACATTTTCTGTCCTTCAAATTGAGACTATATATGGGAGTTTGGACTTATAGTATGATTAAGGCAAATGACAAAACTGCAGATTTGCAGGGAAAGCACCTTACACAGTAATATCTTTAATCTCCATTTATTAACAATTACCAAACACAATAACGTACTAAGCGTACAATGCTTTGCTTATCTATCCTGCTCAGGCAGGTGAACTTTCCCTGTCAGCCAGGCAAGGTGAGTCTAGTTTGGGTTCCAGTTGCTGCATGTCATGGTCATACAGAGGATTCTAGCAGCTCAGATCTTAGACTGTGACTTGGAGGTGAACTCTTCTTCTTTCAAGTCTTTCCTTCTTTTTATTCTTCCTTTCTATTTCTTCCCAGCTCATCTCCCTCTTGGACCTCAGTTATATAGTGAAAATTGAGTCCTGCACAGGTGTACATCATCCAATCATTTTTTCTAAAATATTACAAAGTAATTATTTAACCAATCCTAACATATTATGAAATAATCTTTAGCCAAAAATACTCAATCACCAAACTTGATTTAAATATTGCACAATTAATTTTGCAAGTCTTAAAGAATCAGACAGAAATATTTCCGATAAGCAACACACAAGTGAGATTAATAAAGACCACAATAATAGGAAGATATAAATTTTACAACCACAGCTATTCACAAGTGATACCTTCCCAGACAGATTGCTATCATACAAAGTTTCCTTTAAACATCTTAAGATCTGTCTCTTTATCTGGTGGTAGTATGTACAATTAAGGACAGAAGAGCCTTCTTAATAGCTTGATATTACATTGATTGAAGTAATTTATCTGGAATGCCAGATGTGACTATCTGCTACTAATTCCATAGCTGCTATCTCTTCTAAAGTGGCTGCAGCTGTTTAGCTAAAGAACAAGGCTTCAGACCTTACAATGTTATGCAACCATTTTTGAGAGCAGATGCTATCAATCTCTGGGGAAAAATAAATGATACCTGAATCAATTTTTTCTTGTTTTCCTTTTTCTAACTCTCACGTTGTCCCACTTGATGGAGTTTGTAACTTTCCAGAGTCCCAGAAAAGGGCAGAATGATGCCAGCTTCAGGCCATAGTTCTGCATAAAAATGTGAAAGATAACCAGCAGGCCCAGGAAACATGATGCAGCCTGACATACATAGAAGAGAGTTCCAAAGGGGTAGCTGTGTTAGTCTACTTCAGCAAAACAAAAGTTATGTCTAAACCTAAAAGCTTAGTTCGGACTTGCTTAGTCCAAACTAAGTGGCTCAAAGCTAGTTTGAACTAACTGTGGGTTTTTATTGGAAATAACTTTTAGTTCGAACTAAAAAAGTGTGGCTAGTTCAAACTAAAAGTTATTTCAAACTTATTCAGTTCATGCTGCCATAACTACATTGTACATAAGTTTGAACTAAGCAGTTAGTTCAGACTAATCGGCTGAACTAACTACTTCAAATTGAGCAAAGCCTAGTGTAGACAGGGCTCAAATTAGTTTGAATTAAGGCTCCTTAATTCGAACTAATTTGCTCATGTAGACACAGTCAAGGAGTCCTGGGGCACTTTTAAAGACTAACGGAAGCATCTGACAAAGTGGGATTTTCTTCCACAAAAGCTCATGTGATATATTTGTTAGTCTTTCAGAGTGTCACAGGACTCCTTGTTTATAAGAGACAATGTTAGCTAGTCATAAGGAGCAGGGAACAATTCGGTAACTGGACACTGGATGGATTGCACTTCAAGATACAATACTATGACTTTTAGCATATGACTATGCTTGTTGTGAGGCAGTGTCAATTTATTGCCTGGTGTAAGCCTTTTCTTTTATCTCTGCTTTGAGAAAGAAAAGGAATCAAAGGGTGGTGGTTGCTTGCTGCATATTGCATTGCTTTCTCTTTATTTTGAGGAGGAGAAGGAGGTTTATCAACCTATTCATAGGCTCCACACTTGCTCCGTCCCAGCGAGTGAAACACAGATACTTTGTCCTACTCCTACTACACAGGAAAGATTAATCACTGAGGAGTTTGATGAGAAAAATCTGCTATCTTGAGTTTGATGCCTGAAGCTGGACCTCTAAAGTACAGGTAAATTGGAGTTCTCTTCCCCATACCAGTTCTGCAAGACTAAGCAATGATAACCAAATCAACACTGCTGATAACTGTATTCCTTTTATAGTTAAAAGATATTCAGCAGAGAGCAAATCATTCTGGGAAAAAGTCACACTGCAAAATGGCCAACAATTATGGTTCTTCCCTTCTCTTCTCTCTCTATTCATGTGTATTCTCCAGGTTTATAACGGTTTCCTCTACCCTAACATGTTTTAGCTACGTAGTATTATCTGGTCTTGCAGATCTAACAAATTGTAAAACTGTATTTCCATAATTCTCTTGATGATCATAGTATCATAGAAATGTAGAACTGGAAGGGACCTTGGTAAGTCATCTAGTTCAGTCCTCTGCAATGAGGCAGGACAAGGTATTATCTAAGCCATTCCTGTCCAGTGTTTGTCTAACCCAGAGATCTCAAACACAAATCACCACAAGGACTGCATGAGGACTAGTACGTTAGCCCAAGGGCCTCACCACTGAAAACTTTTCATACAATGACATTGCAAACATTGATAGTAACACTGCCATTGCAGGCCACAAGAAATAACTTTAGGGACCACATGCAGCCCTCAGGCCACAAGTTTGAGACCTGTGGTCTAACCTATCCTTAAAAACATCCAGCAAGAGATTTCACAACCGCTCCAGGCAATTTGTTCCACTCTCAGCTGTGTCTGATGAAGTGGGTTGGAGCCCAGAAAGCTTATGCCCAAAGAAATTTGTTGGTCTTTAAGGTGCCACAGGACTCTCATTGTTATTTCAACGCATTTATGAAGATACTGATAGAACAGCACCCAGGACAGATCCTTCTGGGACTCTACTCCATACCCTTCCAGTTTGACTGTGAACCATTACAGCTACTCGGATTTTGGCTTTCTAATCAGTTGTGTCCCCACTTTATAGTATGTTCATCTCTATTTCCCTGGTTTGCTTATGAGTAGGTCTGACTAAAAATTAATTCTGTTATCTGTCATACACTAAATGATTCAAATTCCAAATGGACAGCCTTGTTACTAAATGATTCAGTTACTCCTTTACCTTTATCTTTAAGATATTTTTCACATTCCTGTTTCTCTCCAAAATGTTGTAATTTCTTCCTTAAATTTTAGTTACTCTGTTTTTATCCCTTCTTCACAAATGATTCCCTTAAAGAGCAAAATTAGTGCCTTTGCAAAATACCGGATCAAGGACTAGATACCACTTTTGCCCTGTTTTGAGGATTCCAGGAAAATTTATGGTGAGGAGGTCTTCTGCTGGGCTACTGCACAGAGATTAATTTATTTTTATAGAACAGGGATGAAAGAATATGTGACTTCTTGTCAATGTTTTATTATTTGTTTGTGGTCATGCCCAAGATATGCTAGTCAATTTTCATACATCTGTTAAGACATTATGGTTACTAACCAGTGCAGATCAGAGTCTAAAGATAGAAGACAGCTCAGAGAAAGGAAACAAAAGAGAACTTCCGTTCACAAGATCCCTGATAGGTCAGTGATATTATATTCTATGTCTGAGAGAAACTAGTAAAGCCAAAGTGTTCTGTATTATTGAGATAGAATACACGAAATAAGAAAGCTTGTCTGTCATATAAACAATCAATCTATATTGCAGTCTCATAGTTTCTTTTATATTTTGCTTTGTAGTTTCTCCTTCAAACAATAATTAAATTCATTTTTATTTATTGTGTTTTTTCCTCCAAAGGAGTAGCTAGGTTATTTAAACTAGAAAGTGATTTAGACTTTGATTCAGGAAAACACTTAAGCATGAGCTGAGGATTTTCCCTGAATATCTTAGGCATGGACAAGTACCTCAGCAGAAGCACTGTCGAAAAATAAGAACAAATGGTAATAAGTAGGCATATCAGAAAAAAAAAAGGGAGATGTGAAGGAAATGGCTCTGGTATTTCAGGCTTCAGATAAATCTAAGTCAGAGGTGAGCCTATGACTTTCTACCATAGATGAGGAGTTCTCTTTATAAACATTCAGTTGCAAGCAGTTATGATACAAATTGAAGAGGGATGAATATCTTCATAAAAGACCTGTCCTCAACATTAATTACCACTTCCTCAATTTGTGATAGCTACACATTTTTTCCAGATCATTGATAATGGTAGTAATTACTAGGTCTTATATAGCTCTTTCATCAAAGCAGTCTACATATGAGATCAGGATCATTATTCCCATTTTACAGCTAGGAAACCAGATATGGAAGAGTTGTGCACAAAGCACAGATGTTTGAGGGACACCTCTAAATACATACCCACTGGATGATAGTTCTCCATTTATAATTATTAGTTCAACATAATATATGCAATATCAGCTACATTGATTTTCTCAACTGCTACCTTTTTAAAGATCAGAATAGAATATGACACCAGGACAAATGCCTTGGTGTCAGAAATCTAACTATGTTATTGTCAACACAAAATTGTAATTTCATCAGAAAGTGTATCCAGTTTGTTTGACAAGTCTTCTTTCAGAAAACCATGTGTGATATTAATTATGCCACAAATTTTATTTTTTACTACATTTTATATCACCTTTTTGTGATTTTTCCCAAGATCAATGTTAAGTCAACTAACCAAGTTTCCCAAGCTATCCTATTAAATATTAGCACAGCAGTATTTTGTTTTTTCAGTCCTTTAAAACTCCATTTCAATGAGATTTGTTAAGTTGCCACTAGTAGTTGAATGTTCTTCAGCCATTTAGCAAGTTTCATTGCAAGTTATCCAGTCCTGCTGTTTCAAAAATCTTTAACTTTTTTAGATCCTCCCTAGTTATTAATAGAATATAAAGTATTTTATTATCATCATATGATCTGAATACATCATATGGCTTCTTTCCAAATACCAAGCAAAATATTTATTGAACACTTCTGTCTTTTCTGCATCATGATCTTTTTTGGCTAGATCTGGAGAAGACTACTTTAAAAGTTCATGATTAATCCAATGCTGCAAGTGCTAAGCCTCCCTCATCTCCTAGGTGAGGGAAATGCTGAGTATGGCATGTGCCTGTGGAAAAGACGTTCTACATACCAATAACTCCATGTCACAGAAAAAATTACCCTGGGAAAATAATAGAAGTTGAGGCCCTTAACAATTCAGAGTACTGAGCCCTAAAGCAAAGCCATAATAACTTGCAGGGATCTCTGACTTCAAGCACTTTTTCCACAGCGCTTTTGATTTAGCTGTGATATGACAGATAATGGGTAAATGTCTGAAGGTTTGGAGTTTGAACTTTCAGGTACGTATCTGAGAAGACCCTGGCTTTGACTATAAACTGAGGTAAATAGAACCTCCCTGAATCTACACACCTAATCTAAAAATGCATGAAAATATTTTTTACAAGATTTTTGAGGGTTATGCTTCAGGTCTTTGACCAGGGTATGAAATTTCAAAGACTAACAAAAGAATGAATTGCTAATGGTTATGAAGAAAGGCAGAAGATTCTGGTGGATAAAGAATAAATTGTGATCTGTGGGTGTGAGGAGGAGGGTCTTATTTTTATAAAGCAGTCCATTTCTGCATAGCAGGAGTACATTGTATAATTCACTAGAGTTCATTGAGTAACAATGCATAAAACTGTGGCATCACCACACTGGCAGCTATCTCTGATTTTAATGTTACTACTTACACATTTACACCAATTGTCTTCCCTAACTGCACATCACAAGCTGATTGATTGAAAACATAGAAGTCACAGCAGCTAACAACTACTAAAATTCTAATTCTGATAAATTATGGGACCACAGTCTCTGTTGGTGCTTATCAGATTAGCTCCTTTGACTTCAATGGAGGTTGTTATTTACACCACCAGACAATTCAATCCATAATAGCATAATTGTCATGCTGTAATTCCAGTCCTGTAGGAACTCGCTGTACTCCAATTACCTTTGTTGGGAGACGAGGCACTTTGATGGATCAGGCTCTAAGACTTGCAGATATTCCAACTGTGTAATCACTCACTGAAATGTTAAAATTTTCAAACTTTCATATTTCTTGAAGGATGTTAGAACATGTCATTTTGGTTTAAGTCCAGCAATGTTCTAGTTAAAGTCAATATTGTTTCATAGGTGCATCACTTGTCTTTTTAATAGAAAATATTTCTACTAAATTAGCAGTTTGGAAATCCTTCATTTAACTCCATTGGCACTGGTTCTTGAACCCACTTATTTTGCAGTCATTAACCATTAAAATGCTGACATCACTAGTAATGGGAACACCTTCTGATGCTGGAGGCATAGGAATGGAAGAGGCCTCAACTGGGAACATCTGAGGAGGCATTCCAAATGCTCCCTTTCTTTCCTCTCCCAGCACATGAGATTTGATGATTCTCGCTTCTTCCTACTACTCATCTATTTCCTTCTTTGTGCTCAGGACATAAGTGTGGGTCACATGCTGTTTTTGAGGCCTCTGCTCTGACACCTTCCCTACTGCTGCAGCCACTGGGCAGTGGGAGTGGTGTCAAGGCTGGCTAAATGACTCCCATTAGGGCATGGTGACTGGATCCTCTATGGTTGTGGAGGGGTGTTGATACAGTTTGCTGGCTATGAGAGGTAAGCCCCGGGGGCCCCCATTTCCCCTTACCGTTCCAACCGGGGGGGGGGGTTCTGTTGCAGCTGGGAGCTGAGCTGATTGCCAGTTTTGAGTTCTTGATGAGATTTTTTTCCCTATGGTAAAACTAACAAACTGCTTTAAGGGTTGTTCACTTTCCATCTGTTCTGCAGGAAATATGGTTTGGGTAAGTTGACTGCAATAGTCACAAATTTGTCAGAGTCCCATGGGGTTGTTGGATTAGAAAGGGGCTAACTGAGCTCTCTGTAACTCAGCAGACTACTTTTACATTGGTTCTGAGCATAGAGCATAGTGAGTGAGGAGTTTTGCCTCTATGTCTCTGTGGCTTGTTGCTCCCCTTTTCTTCTTCTTCTCTCACATATCTCTGAGGTAGAAGAAGGAAATGGCCTGGTAGCTTGAGGTGATTTCCTCACTTAGATAATAGTTTTAAATGAAGTTGTAGACTTCTCATTTAGCTATATGATTTTGTATCTGCCTTGTTTTTTTCATATGCACATCAGTGCCATTGAAGTTAGAGGATTATTAGGAACATTAGGATTTCCCTGTGCTATTCAGAGGCATAGCGGTGGGTCGTTACCTCATTGTATTATACCTGGAACACTCAGCAGCAATCAGGTTATAAATGATTTCATTGCCATTGTATGGAAATCAGACTTTTTATCTTCAAGATAGATAATAGAATATATGAATGTTATGGATTGCACTATACTACTTTTCCTTTCTTTTCTTTTTTTTTTATTTTCTCCTACTGCATCTGGGGAAATTGTACCTCCGAACAATGAATTCACAATTCTGAAAACATCTCTACCAGGATATGCTGTTTTTGAAATGTCTGATTCAGCATGGTGGATTTTTAAATGTCAGGATGAATATTTCATAAGACCTTGTTGTTCACAACATGGTTAGATCTGGGAAAGAAGAATTTCAGCACAATGTTCAACTGTTTTGTTACTTGTGAATTTTGCATTGCTATTCAAGAATACAGGCACACTGAGCAATCAATAATATTAAGGGTGCTCAGAACTTTGCGAGGCCAATCTCTAGCTTTGATTTCTGCTCAGTTCTTTAATCTCTATCAATGAAGAACAAAAAGGATGGACATATAATTAATACCAAGGCTGCCCCTTTGAAACTTGTAAACTGAATGAAGATATTACAAATATTATATATATATATATATATATAGTTCAAACTAGCATGACTACATTGTGCTAGCTCGAACTAAATTTCAAAATAAGTTTGAACTAAGTGGTTAGTTCAGACTAACCAGCCGAACTAACTAGTTTAAACTAAGCTTTGCTTAGCTAGAACTAAAACAACAAAAATAATTAGTTTGAACTAGGCAAAGCCTAGTGTAGACAGGGCTCAAATTAGTTTGAATAAAGGCTCCTTAATTTAAACTAATTTGCAACTGTAGACAGCCTGAGAAATGAAAATTTTAGTATTCTTTTTTGTAGATTCATAGAGGAGAATTGATTGATTCGCTTAGTCATCTTGGAACTGTTGCTATTTGTATATAGCTTTCTTTAATTTCATTCTGTAGAAGTCAAATTTAAAACTGGAAATGAGATGCAATTTTTTTTTTAATAGTGAGGATAATTAGCCAGTGGAACAGATTACCTAAGGCTCTAATAAACTGGGTGTGGTTATCAGAAATATATGCTGTAATTCAGTCATGAGTTATTGGGTTTGATGCAGGAATCACTAGATATTATATGGCTTGGTTTATGTTGAAGGTCGGACTAAATGATCACAATGGTTTTACCTTAAAACATGACTATATGACAATGCACCCTTTACACATGTCCAAGAGCATCTGGGCACATGCATATTTTGTTAAAAACCTTTACATACAAATACCTATTATAACAAAAGTAATCCTTAGGAAAATGTAAAACTAGCACCTAGAGTCCCTACTTCCTTTTTTGTTTTATGTAAACGCCTAATAAACACCCTGACTTTACAATGTGCCCAGCAGGCCAATACATTTGGTTCTAATAGACAAACAGAGAAGCCAATTCCAGAATCGAAGATCCTCTGCTGAAAGTGACCTACACCAACCATGAGACATTTAATGCAGAAAATGTAAAATCAAGTGCATCAGCTTAACTCAATTATTGTGACTGGAGACAGGGAGAAAACTGCTGTAATATCCCTTTCTTACTTTGGAACGGGTTTCAGCTCCAGTGAAAAAATGCTCTCTTATTCAGGAATTAGTAAGTCTGCACATGGACTTATACCACTAACTATATTGGTTTAATTAATACCAGCCTAGTTATATTGTTCTACATAGTAAAACTTTATTGTGTGGAGAAGTCCTTCAACTGAGGCTCATGGTTTATGTGATTCTCTAAAGGAGAGGAAGTTAGTCACAGCCTTGCTGTGACAAGAGTGTAGACAAGAGTGAGCTGAGAAAAAAAAGTTTGAGTCAATTGGCCTATAATTTGATTGGCCTCAAATGAATAGGCAGCAGATTTAAATCATACATAAAGTACTTCTTCATACCTGTGGAAGTCATTGCCATGGGAAGTTGTGAAGACCAAAAGCATAGCTGAGTCAAAAAAGAATTAGTTCAGTTCATAGAGAATAGATCCATCAATGGTTATCTAAGATGGTCATGGATGCAGCCCCATGCTTCAGAAGTCTTTAAACATTTAACTGCCAAAAGTGGGACTGGATGACAAGAAATGGATCACTTAAAATTGCCCTGTTCTGCTTATTCCCTCTGACTCATCCGGCACCGTCCAATGTCAGTAGACATCATACTTGACTAGTGGGATCATTGGTCTGAATCAATATGGCCATTCTCATGTGCCTATGCCTACCACCAATCTCTAGACAGAGAATATCTGTCCACATTTCCTTTGAACAAAAATGTCTTATTTGTAAGACAGCCACAGATGAATAGCTTGATTTTTCTAATATAGGTACAGACATAAATTATAAATACACATTTTCTGAAAAATTTGGCACCAGAAGCAGCTTTTGTTAATTTATTTTCATGAAGCAATTATCAGTATGCCATGCAGATTATTTATCTAATACTGTTCTTATTTTAACTTTGATGACCTCTGCCCTAATCATCTCCCTGTGTATATCCTCTTCCAGAACTGAAATCTTTGATATCAGTCCACTCAGTATTTCTTTTTCTTGAACACAGGAAAAAGTCAGTAAGAGTCATTTTCCACTATTTAAGCTTGTTTCTAATGTGAGCTTGACCTTATGACTAAGATCTCTGGGCAATGGAATATAAAAAACCAGGAAGTTCTATACTTTCTCTAGTGAAAGACACTATTCCTTTCCAATCCATATAATTACATGCAAATTGTGTGATTTTCAACTGTTTGTAGAATCTGTTCCTATAATTAAATGTACCACAACAATGATTTTAAGAACTCAAACAGACATTTCTATGAATCATATGCATCCTGCAGAGCCCTGTCACCGCAAACAGAACTTGTAGGGTAACAGCACTGCATTACACATTTTGGTTTAATACAATGGATCATGCGTGAATAATTTAAGGAATCACAGGAAAGATCTTGTTGATTGCTTTTCTAAACATTATAAAGACAAATGGTAACACAAACCTTTATCAAATGCTGGGGTCCCTGGTGAGGTGGCATTTAATGACTGTAAAGAACAAACAGACTGGCACTGGTCCAGGCGATGAGCATTCCAACTTAAAACCTCTACAATTAAATTGGTTAATGAGAATCATGTTAAACACAAAGTAGTTCAGGCCATAAAGCTCTGAAAGAATCTTTACATTCCACGTTAATGGAAGGGGGGGACAATTTAATCCAATTACTTTAAAAAATTTTTCCAGGGAAAAAGTACATTTCTTCACAATCAACTTTTGATGCATTTCCCTAATTAATGCAATTTGATAAAATGAAACAAATTCACGATGTCATTAGTGGAGTTGTGCTTAATGAAGTTGGGCTGTATGAAACATTAACTGCAATACAAAATCCATTTCTTTGGCCTGGAAAATATGCATTTATCATTTCAGTACATTTACTCTGGAAGTTCCAATCATGAAGCCTTATCACCATAATCATTGTGTCTTGATAAATCAACATAAATTAACATTTTGATCAATGCCATCATTAAGTGCAGGCTGTGAAGAATCTGTTTCTTGACAGCATGGGACAAGTTATATAGACTCCTTGACAATGTAAATGATAGAAATCTATCTGATGGACAACTGTCAAATTTAAATGGAAATAATTGTACCTATGTTATCAACTTTGTTCAGCTCCACTTTTACCCTGATGATGTGTAATGCCTGCTCATAGGTTTATACATGGGTTTGGTTTCAGCTTTCTGTGTGCATATTAAAACATAGGTAAAAAATAAATTTAATTTGAGAGAATTAAGCAACTAAAAACTGAATTATTTTTAAATATTATAATCTATACAGAATGATATAGAATGAGAAGCCTGGCATTGCTAGCTTTCTTTTTCTATTTTATATCTCATCCAAGAAAAATTGACAACTCAAACTGTAGAAATTATCCAAATATGGGGCTTGATCAAACAACAGTTGTGGATGTGAGAAGTCCTTGTTCAGGCAAGTTTAACAGGTCTCCATATGTGAGCAAAGATTATGTGCATTAGTAAGGTCTTTGATACTTAGAAAATGACAGAAAAATTAAGGTAATCAGCCTTTCCACTGATTTCAATCACTTTTGGATCAGACGTCTGTCTACAGTTTAGACCTCCAAACTTATCTGTTATCATATTCCTTTGCTTCTCCACTTTGCAAGTTACACTTACCTCAATACTTCCTTTATTACGCCCTCTCTTGTTTTCATGTTTTTTTCTTTGATGCTTCCTCTTCATTGAGGAGCCTCCCAACTCTTGATTGCCAATACACTGTACTCCCCAAATTCAGATCTCTGAAAAATACTGGATAGTGTTGTCACAGGTCCAATTGAGTATCACATTTTGTCTACTTAGATTGTTCTGAGGGGATTCTGAATTCCTGGGTGTTCTGTGCCTCCAGAGTCAGAATGGAGTGCGGGCAGTGTGCACTTCTTGAGGTCCCTAAGCACATTCTTGGATGTTGTAAAAAAGCTTCCTCTCAGCTTTGCTGGGGTATAGTTGTCTTCCCTGGCAGGATAGGCCTGGGGTAAATCTGCCCACCTTGGATGAGTCCTTTAGTTCCTAGACAGCATCTTTTGGCCAGAGTGTTCAGGATCAGACCTTAGTCGGGGCTGGTGGAATATGTCTCCATCCAAGGGTTAAAGTGAGGGGGAATGCACTGGACCACAGTTCCAGGGCTCCCTATTTTTAGGCTGGCAGTGCTCCATGGCCCCTAAACATAGAAGAATGCACCGGAAGGCTATGTTCCTGGGCCCCACTAAAAATAGCATGAACAACTAGAACCTAGCCTTCTGGTGGCTCCACCTGAAACCTTGCTCCTCCTTCAGCCCTTCCAGCAGAGAGCTGTGTCAGGCTGGGAGTTTGTGAATCTTCCCCCGGCAGGTTGGAGCAGCTTGTGGCTGGAAGCAGCTTCCAGCCGGTCAGGCAGCCTGCAAACAGTGGAGGAAAGGGCTTTGGGGGGGAGCACTGCTGTGGGTTATGTATGTGTGTGTGTCTCTGTGTCTGGAGGTGTGCGTCTATGTCTGTGTCTGAGGGTGGCTCTGTGTGTGTGTCTGTGTCTGTGGCTGGGTATTGGGGCAGGAGGTGGGTTTTGGGGACAGGTATTGGGGGGGCCCACCCATGCCAGAGGCGGGGCCCACCCACGCCAGAGGCTTCAGGGGCCCACCAAATTATACTTTAGCCCCTGCCTCCATCCCACAGGGTTGTGGGGGGGTGCATTAGTAAGTTTCTGGTGCCCAGACTCCAGGCAGTACCTGTTCTTCTGTTCTCCAGAAGAGTTGTAGGCAAGGTAGCATCGCTCTGGGGCGAAGCAGTCTCAATCCTGGCCCACTGCCAGAGTTTTCCTTCTTATGCTCCTCACTTGGAGAGAAGTTTCTCCTCTTCCTACAGGCCTTCTGGTAGCTTGTGTCCCTTTCCCCCCCTTCCTTCTAGCAAGGGAACGGTTTTAATAGATCTGAGATAGGCTTTGATTGGCCTCAGATGTTTCCAATTAACCTGTAACAACCGCCCCTCTACCTGAAGGGAAAAGGGCCTTTACCGATCTAGGGCTGATATATCTGTCTTCAAGAACCCTTTTGTAACCCTCCAACCTGACTTTACCACAATACGAAGCTTCTGTGTAGCATCCCATCCTGAGAACTGTGACCATGTAGTCCATTACTCAGCCCTTGGAATCAGTGCTAAGCCCTCAGAAGCCTTCTCTTACACTAGCTTAAATCACACTGTCCCTAAGAACTACGAGTATGTGAATGTTCTGGATCCACAGTTAACCTCTTCCAGGGGCACACTGTAGACATAATACATGAAACTCCCAGATGTTTTACACAGGATTCCGAAGTCATTGATCTTTACTTGAGAAATACATAGACAGTATAGACCATATAGAAAATAAACTTACTTAATGCAATGTCCCTAATTCTTGAGCATCCTTACTTTGGAAGAACATCTAAGTTCAGGTAGGCAGGGTTCCAACCTCCCTCAGCAGCTTCCTGTAGCAGTGTCCCTTAACCTGAGCTGAGGGAATTGGGCAACCCCCCCCCAATAGATCACTTCCTTCCTTTTTATACTCTTCCAGTCTGTCAGGTGACTTCACAATCTACCTCCTCAGGTTATTCCAAAGTCCTACCAAGTGACTTTGTTACCAGCTATCGTCTCCTGACAAGTTCTCATGGATGGTACATAATTCATACATACCAATTCATAATCACACCCAGAATTCATCAGTTGTTAGGACAGTGTCCATATCACTGCTGTACTCACCTTTTTTATCCCCATGGACTGACTGACTAGGTAAATGAAGACCAATAGTTAGTAATGAAACAGTCAAGCTAGGTACACACTGTACTGAATCATCAAGTATTATTGTAAAACCTGGTCTTTCTCTCCCAATGCCTCATCTTGTTTGTTGCCCTCATACCCTGCACCAGGCATATCTTGAAAATAAGCTCATCAGTCAGGAACTGTGTCTTGAATAGTTTCTGTACAGCCTCTACAACAGAGGTTGACAACCCCCTGCACCCATGCCAGAAATGACATGGTGGCCAAGCTTGAGCAGCACATGGCACCACTCAGGCCCCCCCACTGGCCCCAGTCCCCCAAACCCCCGCTGGCCACACTTCCCTGCTGGGGAGGACAGCCAGCAGGGACAAGGAAGCTGCAGCATGAGCAGGGCTAGACAGGAGAGGCAGGTTGGCCAGCTGGGACCCGACACTGCCAGGGGTGGATGCTGGCCCCAACACTGACCTCAGACAGGGCCATCCATTGGGGGGTGCGGGTCCCACACAGACCCCCCCTGGCAGTGGGGGGCAGGGTCAGACAGCCCAGGGGAGGGGCAGGCCCCTTCCCCCCTTCACTGGCTGTCCTTTGCCGGTACCTGGCTCAATGTTCCTGGTCGCTCCCCCCCCCACCCCAAATGCATGCTGCTTTTGGTTCTGTGCCAGAGCAGCAGGATGGGGGTAGCAGGCAGAACAGCCAGGGCAGGGGGTAGACATGCCCACACTGCCTCCCCACTGCTTCAGCCTAGAGCCAAAAGTGGTGTGTGAGGCAGCAGTGGCGAGACCAGGAAAGCTGAGGTGGGCACCACTTTTGGCCAGCTTGCCTAGTCCCCAGGATAAGGGGAGCCTCCAGAACTGTGGGGCCCAGGATGATTGCCCCCTTGCATCCCCTGGGAACAGCCTTGACCCTGGAGGTCACCCGCCACTGCTGGGGGTAGAAGCCCACCCATGGAGGCCACCCGCCACAGCCCAGAGCAAGTGGCCCCAAACTGGAGGCCTGGCCTTGCCCCATTTTGACCCAGCCCCCATCACCCACTGAGGGTGCAGTGGGCAGAGCTGGCACAGGGATCAGCAAAGGTTGCCAACACCTACGTTACCAATATGGTCACAATATTCATTTCCCTATATGTCGCAAAACAACTGGCAAACTGCTTGAAACCGTCAAGAATGCTATATAAAGAATATTGCATACCCTGTGTCTTCTTTTCTTTAAAGTAATGTTATAATAATATATCTGATGCCACAATTATATTTTGACTAGCCTACCATTAAATACTACGTTCAAAGACATAGATAATCATTTAGCAAACTAAAATGCACAGGTGTAGATACAAGTATACATATGTAGGCTTTTGCTGCATGTGACCCACCTGGAGGGTGCCTCCTGCTGGTGTTACTGGGGAATTACTCAAGTGGTCCCTCTCCAGATGGTCTGTGCTCTGCCTCTTGCCAAGCTGGACTCTGTTTCTAGAGTCCCCTTCTTGGGTCTCCGCCCTCCAGCGAAGCCCATTAGTCCACCCCTTCCAGGGTACAGTCCAACTTCCCCTGGTTTTGGCCACTAGTTAAAATAGTCAATGGCCTGTGAGCCTATAACACTCCTGGCACACTGGGGGAGCAGAGAGAGGCCTGGGCCCACTCAATTCTCCAAGCACCTACCCACAGACCCTAAGGCTGCGTTCACACACAGCGGGTTATTTCGATACGGTTGTTTTTAAACAACTGTATATCGAAATAACGCTCATGTCGAAACAACTTATTTCAAATTAACAAAATGTTAATTCAAAATAAGGAAAAAGGTGGGAAATGAAATAGCACGTTCACACTGTGAACGTGCTATTTCACTTCCGCAGGGGGCTGCAGGTACCAGCAGGCTTCAGTGCTGCCCAGCGCTGAACGCCGCTGGTGCCTGCACAGCTGGGCTGCAGGCACCAGTGGGCTTCAGCGCTGGGCAGCGCTGCTCCCCACCGGCTTAAAGCCTGGTCTGCTCCCAAACCTGCTGCGACCTCCGTTGTTTTGAAATAAGGAGGCTGTGTGAACACAACCTAAGTGCCTTCACTGACACCTTCACCTCCCTCCAGTCTCTCCACAGTCTGTGTCAACTTCCTAGGCCTTTTCTCCACACCCTCAGTCACAGAGTCCCTTGCCACTGGAGTCCACCCACTGTCCACTCCTTGGCTCCTTGCCCAGACCACTGCTCCAGCTGCTACCACAGTCTGCTCCCTTGGGATCCTTAGCTCCTGGTCAGCAACTTGTGCAAGCTCCTACTTAGAGCTCTCTGAGGTGCTGGCTCCAATAGCCAACCTGCCACGAAGAGGACCTTCTCCCTGCAGCTCCAACAGCAGACTACCCAAGCTAGCTCTGATGTACTCTTCTTATACTGGCAGCTGCTCGCTGATTGGCTACTGCATACACATCCCTTTAACCCTGTGTGAGCAGAGCAACCACACTGCTACACATATTACATGCATTTTGTAGGTTTTGGTTAGTTGATCAGTTGAGTTTGTGCATCAACAGTAGAGAACTAGTACACCCTTGCTTATAGATTGTGACATCTCTTCAAAATCTGATGCAGCACAATAGTGAGTTAACTTGCCAAAGCATAAGTTTTTCTCTTGTTTGTACTTAGTTCACACAAGATGAAGATGCTTTCACCTGTCTTTTCCCCAGAATTGCATGAGTTCATAAGTCCATTATTTGGCTTTACATCTTCTGTCTAGTAGCTTAACAAGGATAAAAATTTGCTTTTATTTGTTTGTTTTTATGCAATTAAATTAGCCTGTGCAGCGCTGAACCCCGCTGGTGCCTGCAGCCCCCTTTTGCAGGCACTGGCGGGGTTCAGCGCCGGGCAGCACTGCAGCCCGCCAATGCCTGCAGCCCGGCTCTGCAAGCACCCGTGGGGTTCAGCGCCGGGCAGCGCTGCAGCCCGCCGGTGCCTGCAGCCCCCTGAGGAAGTGAAATAGCAGGTTCACAGTGTGAACCTGCTATTTTGTTTCCCGCTTTTTTCTTATTTCGAAATAACATTTTGTTAATTCGAAGTATGTTATTTCGAAATAAGGTGTTATTTCGAAACAAGTTGTTTCAACACAACTTGTTTTGAAATAACCCTGTGTGTGTGAACACAGCCATGGGGTTTAACTTGTTTCGAAACAATGCCATTGTTTCGAAACAATGGTTCCTGTTGTTTCGAAACAACTGTGCGTCGTGTGAACAGCCTAAATCTTATTTTGAAACAACCTCTGTTGTTTTGAAATAAGAGGGCTGTGTGAACACAGCCTTACACTTTAAATCGAAATAATGATGATTATTTTGATTTAAGTAGTGCATGTCTACACTAGCTTTCCTTATTTTGAAATGAGGAGCTCCCTCAGTTTGAAAATAAGGAACTATTATACTGAAATGACAATTAAATCAAATTATTTCGACATAATGCAGTGTAGCTGACTTAACTATTATTTCAATTTAACACTTTTTGCCCTTCTCCCTCCCAGGGTGCCTTTCTCTTTCTATATATTTGGTGGGGGCATGGCCCTTCTTGGGGGCCATCTTGCCACATCTCCCATGGTACCCCTCTCCTAAATTGAACTAACAAGTCCTGTCCATGGACAGGCTAGTTTGATTTGGGTTTCTAGTGGGGTCATGTTGAATCAATTTAACTTAAATCAATTCAATGATTTTTATTTTGATTCAATTAGATCAATTTAAGTTAAACTGATTTAACAATCTAAACATAGACATAGCCAAAGAGCAGTTATCCACAGTTTTCTATCATACTGGGAGGATAGATCTAATGGGGCCTCACATAGATTAGTCCTGATAGGGCACTATTTAATATTTTAATTAATGACATGGACAATGGAATGGAGCGTATGCTTATAAAGACTGCAGAGAACACCAAGCTGAATGAGGTTGCAAATAATTTAGGTTAGAATTCAAAAATACTTTGACAAATTAGAGAATTGATCTGAAATCAACATAATGGAATTTAATAAAGACAAATGCAAAGACCTAGATGTAGCACTTGTAAGGCCTCAGATGGACTACTATCTTCAGTTCTGAGCACCACCCTATAGGAAAGATGTAGGCAAATTCAAGGGTGTCCATTGGAGGGCAAGAAAAAAATGATTAAATGGGTTGAGACATCTTACATCTGAGGAAAAGTTATAAAAAATTGGGGATGTTTAGTCTTCATAAAAGAAGACTCAGAGGGGATCTGATAGTATTCAATTGTATTAAAAAAGAGTGGGACGGTAACGCTGCTGCTGAGATCTCATCTGGAATATTGTGTGAAGCTCTGTTCCCCCATCTTCAAAGAAGCTGACAAAGTGGGATTTTCTCCATGAAAGCTCATACCATACACTATTTTAGTTTGGACGTGCTAGTCTGAATTTCTTAGTTTGGACTAGGCAAAGCCTAGTGTGGCCAAGGGCTAAATTAGTCCAAACTAAGTTTACTTAGTCCGGACTAATTTGCCAGTGTAAACAGAGCCAATGACCTCTTGCTCCCTTCTAGTCCTACTTATCTATGGGCATGTCTACACAGCACTTTTATTTCGAAATAACACTCGTTATTTTGAAATAAAAGAAATTAGGTCTACATGACGTTTTCTTATTTCGAAAGGACGGACCTCGTCCTTTTGAAATAAGAATCGTCATTTCGAAAAAGTAAAACCTGCCCCCGAAATGGCTGTTATTTCGGAAGGGATATTTCAAAATAAAGCTGTTCTTTCGAAACAACACTGTGTAGACCTGTTGTTTCGAAAGAGCTGTTTCGAAAGAACAGGTCCAAAAAGCTTTATTTCGAAATAACAATGCGTGTGTAGACATAGCCTATGATTCTAATAGCTTTACCATGGGATTTGCATTATTTCCTATTCTAGGTCTAAGAAAACTAAGTACAATGAGTGCTGTGGTAAAGTCAAGTTCCAAAGGGGCAGCTGTATTAGTCTAGTTCAACAAAACAAAGAAGGAGTGTGGTGGCACTTAAAAGATTAACAAATTTATTTAGCTCATGAGCTTTCATGGGAGAAAATTCCACTTCATCAGACACTTGAAGATGGAATCTTCAAGGCTATGTCTACACTAGCAAATTAGTTCAAATTAAGAAGCCTTAATTCAAACTAATTTGAATCCTGTTTACACTAGGCTTTGCCTAGTTTGAACTAAAAATTATCTTAGTTCAAACTAGTTAGTTTGGCTGGTTAGTCCAAACTAACTGCTTAGTTCAAACTTATTTGCATATTTAGTTTGAACTAGCACAGTGCAGACATGCTAGTTTGAAGCAAATAAGTCCGACATAGTGGTTAGCTAGAACTAAGCAAAGTTAGTTTGAACTAAAAAAAGCACAGCTCATTTGAACTAAAAGTTAGTTCAAACTAGAAAAACATGTTCAGTTCAAACTAAATTTCCAACTACTTAGTTCAGACTAACCAAGTCCAAACTAAGATTTTAGGTGCAGACATAGCCCAAGTGTCTGACAAAGTGGGATTTTTTTCCCACAAAAGGTCATCAATAAATAAATTTGTTAGCCTTTTAAGTGCCACCACATGCCTCGTTTGTTTTGTGGTAACGTCAGTTAGGCAAAACTGGCAAGATATTAATGGCTAGCACCGTAGAACTTATCCTGGGGTCATGCCAGCTGTACATCTTTTCACAAATATGACTTCACTGTCTTCAGCAGAATTACTTCTGATTTACACTGGTGTAAGATCAAAATCAGCCCTTCCTCTATGTCTAATTAATTTTTTTAATTCCTGCCTTCATATAAATTAGCCATGGACAATTAATACCTAGGCATTAAAATTTCCCTGTTAACTCTGATGATAAAAGCACATGTGTATTTCAACAAAGCAGTGTGTGGCAATGTATTCTGAGCGCAGTTTTAACTGGGACAGCCTAATCATTAGCAGCTATGGAGTAACCCAGCAATACCAGTCTCATGATACGTGCAACTCCATGGATTCATTTCCAAAAATACAGATAGATTTCTTCAAAAGCAAGTGCTTTTAAAACTCCACAACACAAGTAGATTGCTTAATCTTAAGCAACCAACATTTTGTCATGATTACACTGTCTGTTTTAATGTCCCAAAACATAAGGTTCCCAAAAAATATAATTACAATTAACAATGGTAGAACAGAATTAATTACCATGCGATCTTGCCCTCTTCATGGCAAGAATTAAATCTGTAGTAATTACATTAGCATTGACAGAAGTAGCCAATCCAATTTCTCACATAAAACCAAATGCTCAGTCATAGATTTCTCAGACAACAGTTATGTACATCATGGATAATGAACAGAGCTAGGCAGGAAATGGCTTTCCCAGTCTAAGAATTTTTCAGATTTCAAAAAAAATTCCCATTCTAAATTAAGACAAAAAGTCAGTCTCAAAATTTAGATTGGGTCATTCAAAATATTTCATGTTGATAATCAAAAATCCTTCATTTTGATTTTGACATTATTTTTGTTTGCAGGGGATAATTGTTTAAATTTTAAGACAACAAAATAACTTGCAAATGAAATTGAACTTTTCCTTTTTGAAAAATGTCACAATGGGATATGTTCAATATTTTGAAACTTCTTCTAAAATATGAAATTAATCAAAGCCATTTTTCATCATGAATAATTTCTTTTTTTATGAAGTGTCATTTTCCAATTTAAAAAAAAATTGTCAAAAAATTCCCAACCAGTTTTAGCAATAATAGAGTATCCCAAGTTGCACAGTGTTCACAGAGAGGAATTTAAAAAACCAACAAACCAAAAAAACAAACCCTGCATATCATCAGAGTCAGGCAATTCTTATTTAGTCATATCAGACTCAAACTCTTGCTTTGACCTATTCAGTATGCAAAGTTTATAATCCATATGCTTGCTATGCATCAAGACATTATCTTCAGATAACAAGAGAAAATAAATATTAATCTTTATTATAAAAGGAGCCATCTTCTTACTATACCACAAATAAATGCAAAACCTCCATGATTTTAGTTTACTATGTGTATATGAAATTCAGACTATATTGTTTAACTCATTTTATTAAATGCAAACTTCCATGACTAGATTGTTGATTACCACATGCACAGAAAAGGAGCTACTTTAGCAAGCTGCACTTCATATGCACTCAGATACCATGGTGATGGGCACAACTTAAAGAATCTGAACAAAATCGAAAAGTCTGTATGCATATATATCATGCATAATATCTTTATTTTGATTAATTATTAACAAAAGACTCTGACAAAGAGCAGGACTTAATAGTATGCTTAACTTTAAGCATGCTCATATTCCACTGACCTCAAACAAAGAACACTGGCTATCACAAGAATAATAATGAATCATTAATTGTTTATATTTATTTTGCAAATTTTAAGAAAAAGTTACCCTTGCAGATTTCCAGATTGATGATAAAATAGTTCAGCAGCTGACACAGATAAATGATATTTTAATGATATAGAAATAAAGTATATGCTAAATATAAATATATATATGATAAATGATATTTAAATAAAATAGATACATAGATATATAAGTAAAATAATTTAATGAATAACAAGAAAACTAGTTTTGCTAGCGATATAGCAGGAATTCTAAATGATTGGTTTTATAAGTTTTCTTTTCAGTTACACAGACATTTATATGCAGTTCTGATTCTTTGAACATGAGCCATGAATTAGCTTAAAAGAAACAAATTGTGCCAGATCTTCATTTGCGAACACTTCCAGAACACTGGTGGAAGTATTATTACTAGTCATCTCAAGACTGTAAGGCCTTTGGATGAAGGACTAGACCTTGTGATTGTCTCTAAAGTACTTACTAGTCATTTGGCACCAACTAAATAATTAAATGTCGAAAAGCTTCACTAACACAGAGTTAATGTTGTTCTGTAATACCTTGTGCTGTTACAGATCATCAAGAGCGGTAAAAAAAGTCAGAAAAATCAAGAAATTCACATGAACGTAACATGAACGTAAATCCACATGAACTGGAGCAGGCCATAGCAACTAGAATAATCTCCATGCACCCCTGAGTTTACTGTGTTAGATAAATTTTAACTGGATGGTGGAGGAATAAGCTGGAACCTCCTGAAATAGCTGTGATTACGATAGGGGATCTGGGCATTAGTTTGAGGGGTATAATAGAGTTGTGATTGTAATTTGAGAAGATTTGGGTCTGAGTTCCCCTTACCCCCTATCTCTTATCAAAGGAAGGAGGTACCTGTGCACCGGGAGGTTCCATTCTTCATCATTTCAATATAGGATTTTATAGGTTGTGCCAGTAACAAGGGACTGGGTCTTCTTGCCATGAGTATTGTTAGTAATGAGGTGAGATCAGAGAGTAGTCTGGACCTAATAAAGAGTGGGAAAGTATAAATTTAAGTGGCATCCTGTTTGCAAATGTTACAAAAGAGTATGGTTGCTGATTTTTACAAGCGTGATATTCTGATGGAGGAATACCAGTGTTTGAGTGCATGCCAAGTGAAGGTAGCACTTATCCTTCACAAGAAAAAGGCAGCACAAGTGTGTATGTGTTACAGATGTAACATCACTGGAAGAGGACAAAGTTAAGGATGTATGGTTGTACCTGTACTCAGCATTAAGAAAGTACATGACCTATTACCAGGTAACCTTAACTCTGTGTTAATGAAGCTTGTTGACATTTAATTTTCTGGTTTTTTAAACCAAAACAGAAATGTTTATAGGAGCGATGGTCCTTTAGACATTTGTAGTTCTCACTTAGTTTTCCAAATGATATGCAAGGGTAATAATCAAATGATTTAGTTTTTAATATAGTGACTTTCATTTCCTTGAGTCATAGAATGATTGGAAAATCTTACCTGTGGGACACAATTGTTGCATGTTTGAGGTTAGCAGTACAATAAAAATGTCCATAAACTAAATAAAAAAATAAATAAAAAATTGTTTCACTCATCAGCATTAGACCTGGTCAATAATGTCCCAGTGACTTCTTCACTGAAAATAAATACAGTTGAAAACTAAATTTCTCAGGGAATAATCTCATTTTTAGCTGTTTTTATTTTCCAATTTTTTTCTCCATAAAATATTTTGATTGAAAATGTCAATAATTTAATTTTGAAATTGTGAAGGTTCCATACATTCTAACAAACACTTTTAGTACTTAGAAAAGAGTAGGAAATTCTTTGAAATGGAGGGCAGGAGAGGGAAAAATGGGGGACAAGTATCATATTTTTTCACACCTTTTAAATGATTTAATTAAACATAACAGTTTTGAAAACAGAGTTCCCTCATAGTTTCTCACACTTTTTATCTCCACTTTTACAGAGAAAGTTAGTTGGGGGGTGGGGGTGAGTGAAAAAGAGAGGTAAAGCATATATAATGCTCAGGTTAAAGATACCAAAACAAAATGTCAGTTTAAGTCTAAAGGAAATGAAAGTTTTGATTTCATTTGATGTGTCATTTCAAAATGGAAAGACAATTTCTCACTGAAAATAAATGTTTCAACATTACAAAAGTAATATTTTTTCTGCAAAATATTCTGAAGAAGTTTGTCTTCTAGGGACATAGAACCCCACAATGGGATAAGGCAGGAAAGTGCACTCAGGAACTGAAACTGTCCACAAAATTGCCAGTAAAAACATGCCAAGCCATCAGACACTTCAGCTCATAGTCAAAAATCAGGATGTGAAAAGAAGCCAACAGGAGGAGGCTGGGTTTTTAAGGGAGCAGCCTACCTTTTGAAATCAGTTGGTGTGATACTAAGGGGACCAGATACCTTTAACTGCATTAATAAGGTACCTTAGTTGATCTGCGAAAGATTTATGAAACAGAAACTTCGAAAAGAAAGAGTGGGGATAAATCAGAGAAACAGGTAAACGCAGAAAGCAGTGGTATTTAGGAGGGCAGCTGTACAGATAAAATGCTCCCTATGAAGTATGCATCTTATACAGTTATCTGTACAGTATATTAATATGTATCCCTTGGGTGAAATCTTAGCTCCACTGAAATCAATGGCAAAGCTTCCATAGACTTAATTTGGGTCAGGATTTCATCCTTTATCTTTTTGATAACTTCTATTCGGAAATCTCAGGCTGAGATTACAGAAAAATTAAGGATCATTTTTTTTTAAATAGAAAGAGTTATATACTAGCAAGAGTTAGTATATATACTAGCAAGTTATTTCAATAACCTCCAACTTGATATGGGCATACAGGAGTGTTGGTGGCACCTGGCACACAAGGCACATGCTCTGAGTCCCTGAGCCAGTGCCCTGAGTGCCTGGGGCAGTGCCCACCTCTCCTGGCCCCATTGCTGGCCAGGGATCTGGGGCCAGGCTGGTGGCAGCAAGAGCCTGGGTGCCAGATTGTGGCCAAGGAGCAGGGCCTGGGCCCGGGCCCAGGGAGTGAGGCCTGTGCCTGTGCCCTGGGTCTTTCCTTGGGGCAACAACGTTCCTGTGGGTATAGATCTTGATGGAGAGGAACTCATGTATATGATTTTTCCAGAAATGTGATTTTTGAAATAGCAAGTTGTACTGTACGAGCACTTCAAAATTTCAGTCCACAGTTTTCCTCTACATTTTTAACAGATGACCAAGGTGTGGAGCTCCATACACACTTACGCAAGCCTGCATATATCTTTAATTCTGTATGTTGATTTAAATTAACGTCTGTCTGTGTCTCTGGAGCCCATCTCAACATAGCTATCTATGTGCAGATACCACACTGTGATCTAAGTGTCTGTTTAAACAGCTACAACTGGAGCCTTTTAATTGGTTACAGATGGAGCTGTTGAAAAAAACATTTAAATTTGAAATGGCTCAGTAGCCTACATAGTGCTGGTGGGATGAGGAGAAGGCAACAGCAGAGAAGTGTAATCTTCCTCTGTAAAGCCCAGTCATTTGCCACATATCACCAAGACACTACTGACTGAACTTGAAAGGGAAAAATGTAATGTTTGTCCTATGGCCTGAATGTAGTGGATTCAAGTTTTATTTTCACCTTCACCTCCCATGTAAGTGCTGAGAAATTACCAAACCTTTTCCCCTGAAGTTTTGCCACCTTCCTTATGTTCTACAGCCCATAGGCCACCAATATTATTCAAATACCCCATGCAATCCAGTTTAGAGCTCCATTAGGGAGCTGTCCAAACCTCAAGTTTATTTATTTTTAACTAGGTCTATCTAAAATAAATTAAATGTATGCTTTAGTCTTTTGTCTTTCTTAAATCTGATTTTCATTGGAAGGATGCCAGAGTCTTTCTAATCTGTACTTGGATATATGGAGTTTGATAACTTTCCATCTGTAAATATGCATAATTCATTGGAAGCACTATTGCTCATTGCTGTTTATTGTGAATTGTTTTTGTGAGATTGCAGTATATTTTTTTTCCCAAGAGTTAGATGTATTTTGTTAGAGTCTCACTAAACATGGATGGCAAAGAGTTTATTTGAAAGGAAGGGTAATTATATTGAGAAGCCATTTGCACTCTGAAAAACTCAGACAAATGTATTGTGTAGTTCTGATTGTAATTGATTTCTACATTTTTTGTGAAGAGATGTTTAATTTTTTTTATAAATAAATATTAAGCTATTGATTTATGGAGTCTGCAAACTGTGTCTATCAGAAAGTGATGTTCCAGTAGTCTTTGTGATTAAATTGTAGGTAAAAGCCATTACTGTAGTGTAGGATTTTAGATGTCTGATGCAGAGCTATGCAAGGTCAAGGGCTGGGATTAACTTTTCATGTCCTGCTGATAGTCTTGACAGTTTTAGAAGTTACTTTAAAAAAAAAAATCTGACTGGTGCATGAACGGATATGAAGAATGAATTCCTGGGAGAATCCAAAGGTTCCAGGGCCATTATATTCCTTTAGCTTGTGGCAAGAAAAGGCAGCATTTAGGCCTTATAGCTCCTATTCTGTAATGATTTATGCATGTATTTGATTATAAAGATGCAATTGTACAACACACTTCAGTAGAATGGATTTAACTTTAGCCAGATAGATAATCTCCATAAAAGAAAAAATGAAAAAACAACCAAAAATATTTAGAAAATGAAATTCTAGTAAAAAATGACAAAATTTTCACACAAAGAAAAAATGAAAATTAATTCATTTCAAACTGACAGATTTTTTTTTAATTTCACTTTTCCATAATCCTGCTTTATAGTATAGAGTGTTTCATTTTCAGATAGGAAAAATGGTCAAGTGGTTAAAGCAATGTACTCCATGATAACTGGTCAGACTTCTTTTAATGGCTTTGTGACCTTAACTCAGTCCTTAACCCCCTTGTATCTCTTCAAAATAGTTCCCCTACCTCCTCTGAATGTGGTAATGCTTAATTTATTCATGATTGCTCAGTGCTTCAGATTGAAGGCCCTATAAAAGTGCAACTTACATAGACTAGCCAGAAAACAATCATTCTTTTCAAGGGAAAATGGTGAAGTCTTAGAATTTATAAACCAGATGTTTCAAAATAATATTGTGAAAGAACAGGGAGATTCAGCCCTTAATTGTCAGTTTCCTAGGAGCAGCAGTACTCATCTGGGATGTGGGATACACAGATTTGAGTGCCAGTGCTGCATAATTTAGAGTAATAGCTTAAACCTAGCCCTCCTACATCCCAGGGAATTGCATCTACCACTGTGCCATAGGGAGAATGTCTCTTTCATTAGGTCAGTAAATATTTTATTTACATGGACAAAGTGGAACAGCTCCAAAAAGAGAGACTGGAGATGTCTACACTTGCAAGTTAGTTTGAATTAAGGAATTCCTTAACTTGAACTAATGAAAGCTAAGTTTGAACTAGTAAGACCTGCCCTTTTGGTCAAACTAAGCTTTTAATTCAATCCTTACTTTGAACTTGGCACAGTGTGCAAATTTAAGTCCTCTTTGTTAGTTCAAACTAAGGGCAGGTAGATCAAATTAACAAAGTGAGTTAAGTCAAATTAACTGTAATTCAACTAAATCCACATTGTTAATTCAAACTAATAAGTTCAAGTTTATTTCAAACTACATTTGAATTTATTAGTTTGAATTAACAAACTTGAGCTAAGTTTGGGAAGTGTAGACATTGCCATTGAGAGTCTATGTCCCATAGGCTAGAGCACTCACCTGGGAGGTGGGGGATCTAGACTCTGGTTCCTCTTTTGAATTAGCCAAAGCAGAACTTGAACCTGGGTCTTTCATATTCTAGGTGAGTGCCTTGGTTATTCTAAGATGTCTGCCTATCTCACTAGAAATTCCATCCTGGAGCTAAGAAATCTTCCAATGAAATTTTCATCAAAACTTATGCTTCCATAACAGATTTCAATTTACGTAAATAATTTCAGACAAAAAAGTTAAAAATCCATGTCAGCTGTACAAGTTTAAAGTAGTATGTTGCTTAAGCCAGTAGTAGTTTTCTTGGAACTAAATTATAAAGAGGGGGAAAAAAGTGAAGAAACAGAAAGCAAAGCATAAGAGTGAAAGGAGATGAAATAGTAAATTCAAGCAAATTCTACATAAATACTGTAATAAATCAACCTGAATTATAAATATTTTCTGATATAATCTTTTAATCAATTAATTCCAGAATAGAATGACTTTTAATCTGCTAGAAACATACAGTACAAGCCCACAATTCTATAACTCAAAGTCATCTCAGAAATGGTGCTTTCTAAAATACATTTCTTCTTGTGTCTGTTCCTATCCCCTGTAATTCCCTTTTCACATTAGGAGCTTTACAGGCCATGTTCAAATGGTTACTGGAGTCCTGTTGGCTAGATATTCCCATTTTGTTTGAATAACTGACAAAAAGCTTGGAATCCATATGTAGACATTTTGACATACTGTTTCCTATACCAATGGATATGAGCAGGAGAATATAGGTCTAGATGGATGGAGACTACAAGTCTATCGATATTCACTTTAAGAGTCTTGCTTTTTTCTTTAATAAATGTTTTCTGTTCAGGTAAAGACCTGTTAAAGCTTTGCAAGAGTGTGAGCAGGGGCTTCTGAATCAGGCCCTATGTCACATCAGATATGTATCTTGCATCAGATTCATGAAAATGCAATTTCAGTTCATAGCTCATTCCTTTTATATCTGTCTTCTTCACATTTCACTTGCACCTTGGATGTGACACTTGGCTGAACTAATACCCTTGTCATCTCACTTTTTCTTACCTACTGTCAAATAGGATTACTACAAATGTACCAAGTGATGTGGGGGGTGGGGGAGAGTATTCAAGCTGAATCTTTCAGATCAAAATGTAGAGTCAAATAAAGTTTTATATGTAGCAGATTTTGGTGTAAAAACCTGCATTCTCCATTCTATTAACTAACTCTCCATTTCATGGTATTCTGCATTTAGCTTTGTTAAATTCTCCAAGGAATTCTAGTCCATGTTGGTAACAAAGACAGCACTCGTACTAACATGACAGATTCCACAGTCTCTTTGGTAATTCAGAGTTCTCAGCTTAAATTTATTGCGCTAGAAAGAAGGAGCTTCAGTTGTTAAGATGTGATGTATTGATGTAGCTGTTAGTGTTAGCACTAATTCCTCAAGTCTCCTGAGGTAGGTGGGTGAAAATTGCCTGGCTCTTTCATATTCAGCCTCCACGTACAGTAGAATATTGCCATATTTTGGAGTGCCAGGCACATGCTGTTTAACTAGCATTTACTGCGTAAGAGCCTTCATGTGTCTTTTGGGACTACAGTTACCCTGTGGCAGGTGCTTGATTTAATTACTTAATGTTTGCAAAGATCTTTGAAAATAAAGTGCTCTGCTTCTACTAATAATACTTAGTACTCATACAGAGCCTTCCATTTTTAAAGTTCTGGGGAAGCTGTGACTAATTAACCCTCAAAACAACAGTGTGAGGCTGATAAAAATATTATATACCCCTTTTCGCAACAAAGAAAACTAAACAAAGAATGAGTTGAGGCAACCCACAATTAGGCACATGTTGCAGGACTCAAAAACCTTCTGAAACAAACTAATTAAATGCAAATTCTTAGGACAGTAATTAAGACTCTAATTTTACTTTATCTAAAACTGTGTTAGCTGACTTCGCTAGTTCCAAAGGGGCAGCTGTGTTCAAAGCATCTGATGAAGTGTGATTTTCTCCTACGAACGCTCATATGATAAATAAATTTATTAGTCTTTAAGTGCCACAGGAATCCTGGCTTGTTTTGCTGACTTCTCTAGTTTCTTCTGCAGTTAAGATGACATACAGCAGTATGACAGAGAGAGCAGAATAACTATTCATTCCATTCATTGGTCAAGGATTTTTCATTTCAGCCATTGACAACTTGTACTGCGGATTGTGCAAATGCACATATATAAACAAATATATAAATGAAGAATTTTTTGTGAAAGTGGTATAATACAGTATGCACAAAATACCTACCAGATCACAAACAGACTTAATACTAAGAAATTTTGTTTGAATCCATTATGTTACTTCAAGTTCTGTAGTTACACTGGGCATGAATTTCATAGCTGTAGAACACCTAACTCTTCCTCATATGAAAGAGTTCAGAGGAAACTCTGCAAGCAGAACTTTACAGTTTCCTGGTTTCTAGATGTTTCTGTGCATAGGTCAGTACTGAGAAGTGTTAGCCTTATACAATTCATGTATCTGGTTAAAGCCGAGTTGCTGAAGTCATTTGACTATTTGCTATCTAATCTTTCATTTAAAAATTAAGTTTCTAGCCCGTATGGGCATGAAGAAAAGCTTGTAAATATGACTATAAACCAAGAGTTAAAAAACAAAAGGGTAAATAAAAATAACTGAAAATATACTGTTTTTATAAAAATCTCACCATGGAGGGGTTGGATGTGACTTACAATTTTTCTTTGGCAATAATTATAAGAGCACAATTTCGCCTCATTACAACTATAATTACTTAACAACAAAATCAATATTGTAATGTGAGCATTCTCACAATGCTTTTGTTACCTTTGTAACAAAACTCAGTGTCAAAAGGGAATAATGAATGAAACTCAGTCACAGAGATGCCTCAAGATCCCATTGTCTTAGATTCCAGGGGAGCCGCTTAAGCTGAAGTCAAACAGAATATCAGTTTAGTATATAGTAGTATTTCACCAACCAAAAAAATCAGTAAAAATTAGCCCCAAAATTATATTTTAATGGAATCTGAATAATTTGCTTGTTCTTCTCACCCCTGTAGTTTCTTTTTTTTTAAAAAAATTACACTTTAAGTAAACAAAGCATTTAAATAAACCTGAAACTTTTCAAGTATGGATAAAAAAAGTGAAGGGATCCAGACAAATCTCCATTATTTTGGGTCTTAACTGAACCCCCAATGAAATACACATACAATCTTAACAATATTTTAACAGAGTTTCTTTTTGTTAGTGAATTTGTATACTCTTTTCAATGAGCACCAAGAAGTTCACCTACATTGTCTTATAAAATCTTCAGGGGTAAGTCTATGCTGGAGCCTTAGGTCAACTTCAGGAAGCTAATGTCAACCTACAGACCCTCATGGCCACGCTGGACTTTTATTAAGTCAACTTAAGTGCTTCCTTAAGTCGACTTAATAACATCATTTCATAAGGTTGACCTTATTAAGTTCACTTAAGGCAGTGCAGACAGGTAATAGCCCTTAAGTAGGCAATTGGCCCCCAGGGCCCCTCCCAGAGTTCCAGGGCACCAGGAAGGGTCGACCTAACACCTGCCAGCATGGATGCAGGCAGTCGACAGGAGTTTCCAATGTGGACTCTCTAAGTCTACTTAACAAGGTCGGCTGTAAGTCAATTTAACAGAGCCTCAAGTGTAGACATACCCCAGGAGGGTAGCTGAGCTCTAGCTGAATTTATGAGCTGAGCAAAGCTTGAGACCCCTCCTGCAGATTTTAGCAAGATGATAAGGCGTGCATGAGGGTAAAGGAGAAGAGGGTTATACCAAGGGATACAGAGGAGAGGATGATGGAGGGAGAATAGAGGATATCAAAATAAAAACTTTAAACACTTAAAATTTTACATCTATAAAACTTCAGACAGATAAAGTTTGAAGCACATAAAACTCTCTATCTCACTCAGTTCTGTACTATATCTCCTTTCATTCCTGGTATCCCATCAGAACCAACATAATAAGATTCCAAGAATGTCACTCCATGTGTCACTCTGAAGACTGTTATGTCAGCTTGAAGAAATGGAGAACGCTACGAGCATGGATAAAGGCTCTTTTTGTTCAGAATATCACCAGCACGAATCAGCACAGGGTTTCACAGTTCGATTGTCATCCAGTCTTTAAGTTCTCTGCCATTTGGAGTTTATGAACTACACTTGCGGATTGTACAGCTGTAGTAAGGCATGTATTCGTGCCAAAAGTGCCATCTTATTATGATATTAGAGATGACTCAGCCAGTAACCATCCTTATTCTACAGCTAATTTGCATACAACATTGTTTATTGGTTATTTGAGGGAACCTGCACAGATGGTGGATTCCTGGGCCCAATTGCTACCCACATAACCCAAGTCTATCAGCATAACAACTCTTAAAGACAGAAATCAACATGTAATGTGCTGAACCCTACTTTGCTCATCCGTGTCATCTTTGGGGCCCTTCCTTTATGTTGCCTGATCAATGCATGCCCTTTCCCCACTCCAGTCTCCTACTCCTCTGACACGTTCTTATTTTAATCTCTCCCAAAGTCAGAAATTGGCGCGGGGGGGACCACAGTTCCTACATGTTCTCCTGTCTTTTCATTATAGTCCAAAACCCTCTATGTCTCCTGCATTCTACTTCACTCTTAGTGTATGTCTACACTTAGAGCAGAATTCAAATTGACTGCCATGAATTCGAATTTTTTAAGTGCATGCACATACCCACTTTCATCAATTCGAACTGAGGACCTCATTTGACATCAAAGTCAGGGTCAATTCGAGCCCAGTACTTCAAATTGACTCATTGTGGCCATGTCATTTCAAACTCACTGAGACCAGCCCTTCAGCACCTGGGGCAGCACCCAAAGGTGCCTTCAGCCCCCCAGCCACATTGGGCTTGGGGGGAGCAATGGGGATCCTGTCTCCTGGCTGGGGACAGGGACCCCAGCCCTGGCTACCCCCATGTGCCTTCTCCTCAGGGAGCTGCGCACCAGCAAGACACCCCAGCATGTGGCTCCTTCACAGCTGGCCCGCCACTGGGAAGGTACCCCCATGGGTGGCCAGTGCTGCAGAAGCTGCCCGCCAGGGTGCCTTCCTGGTGGGCGGCCACCTGTGCAGGAGCTGCCTGCCAGGGCGCCTTCCCTGCAGGTGGCCATCTGTGAAGGAGCCACACGCCAGGGTGCCTTCCCAGTGGGCGGCCAGATGTGAAGGAGCTGTCCGCTGGGGTGCCTTGCTGGCGTGTGGCTCCCTGGGAGAAGCCTCCCTCCTTGCAAGGGAAACTTCCCCTGCCAGGCTCTAGCACTCTGAGCCTGGCATGGGGTAAAGCATCCCCTCCCCAGCTCTAGCTGCACTGCAGCTGGAGCTGGACAGGGGATGCTTTTCCTTCTGGTGGACTCAGAGTGCCAGAGCCTGGCAGAGAATTGGCTGTGGCAGTGGCTGTTTTATACATCCATCTTGCCACACCTAACATGGTGCCCTCCCCCCCCCAGGTCAAATTGGCAAGTCCAGTCCATGGACATACCAGTTCGAATTGGAGTTTCTGGTGTGGCCATGTCAATTCGACTTTACTGAACTCAAATTAATAGTTATTAATTCGAACTGACTAATTCAAATTCAGTAATTCAAACTGAAATGCTAAGTGTAGACTTAGTCTTAGTCTCTAAAGTCTCATCTAAGCCCCCTCTTGCTCAGTGCACCATTCTGAGAAGACAGTGTGGAGTCAACCGCAGGTCAGTTTACTTTTACAAACTTCCATATTCCTGTACAAACAGTTATGCTGGAGTGCACATAAGGGTTGGCTCTCTGTATACTGAGTCAGAACTCAAGTTTTCCAGGAGGGACCAAAAGGAAAAAACCCTCAGTCTGAAACTTACTAAATGGTCCATCAGCATGATTCACTGCCCAGGGGATGTGATGTATGCCTAGGTGTGCCTAACCACAGAGACTTTGTGTCTGTTAGAGCCAATGTGCTCTGTAACTCCAGCAACTACTGTTTCAGGTTCAGTTCTTGGTGTGTTAGTCAATGGGGCTATTTGGGATTTGAGCATCTGTGGGCCTTAGATACACAGGACAGCCTTCTCTGTCCAGAGAAAGTATGTAGCTCATTTGTCAGGGCTTATGTGGTTTGTATTGTGTCCACTCCTCAGAGAGTAGGTGTATTACATCCTGCACTGAGATCATTAGATAAGATTGTAGAAATTCATGCTTTTAACTGTGTAGTTGCTGCTCCATTCCCTCTTTGTGGCCAAGATGGTTTCTGCCACTTACATAAACAGTACAACATGTTGACTGTTTTCGCAGATGCTGCCTTAATTCATGACTATGTTTCTGGGATAGACTAGAAAAGGAAGTTTGTCTCTTGTTTATATCACTTCTCTAAAGAGCCTCTAGTCAAACCCTTCCTGTATGACTGAATTTGGAACTCATATCTCAAGCTCTTACATAGAATATAAGTATTTGTAGCTCCCCTGTAGCCCCTCAAATATACAATAAGGTGAAATTTATCAACAAAAGAAATTAGAACTTTGTAAGATAAACCCTTTGGGATGTATGAGCTAAAGAAAGATAGGAAAATGTTCAAATAATCGGCTACCAGATACTTATTAAAAATACAATAGGCTGGATCCTGCACTTATGTAAATCCGTATGTTACTAACTTCAGTGAAATTGCACTGACTTATTATAGTTGAGAATCTGACTTCATACCTTTTAAGTTTCACTTCTTATTTTTTTCCTCCTAAACGTCCCAGTAAAAATTATCATTTATGATTACAGGTTGCAAGTAAAATTGCAGGGAAGTTAGGTTCTTTTCTGACAAGGTTAGCTGTAAAAGGTTGAAAACTACATTTACAATTGGAAGTCAGCTTCAATACAGCTTATCGACTAGCTGATGCAAGTCCATAATACTCTCATGGAAATATTCATTGACTGTCTCCTGCCAAAGAGATAGACTTCTGGTTCTAGTAGACACGACTACATGAAGCCTCTGTGATTTTACTGATTTGCTGGAGGCACATGAGGGACTGGATTATCACAGGGACTATAAGGGCTTAAGCCCTGGGCTCCTGCTTAAAGAGGGGCCCCAGGCTCCAGCCCCTAAGGCCAGGAAATGCATTGTTATTTTGCTATGAAAATCTGTTTTTGTTAAAAATATTGCAATGCACTGGTCAGTTCAGGGCAACTGCATCTGTGTGCCCCCTCCATGATCCACCAATGTCACCCATTCTAGGTTCTTTGAGTGTAACATCTCCTGGGTAAGGACCTGAGTCTCTCTCCTACCTGACCAGGGAATCTTTAATAACTGCACAGTTTCTTGTCTACCTTTTCATATCCCCAGCAAGTCAGACTGCCTAAATAAAGATCTTCTGTTCTTTGCATTCTCTCTAGATGCTACAAACAATGTAATAGGTTGCAGTTATAACTTACCACACAGCTCTTTATAAGCAAGCATATTGGTGGTAGCATTACAGAGAAAATATATTCAAAACAATAAAAGAACCTACACACATGTAGAAAACTTACCAGAGGTCACCTCAGCTCCAAACTCCAGCTCTGGTAGGTGTCAGTTCTTCAAAACCCAGTGGGTTTACCCAGTGATTACAAGCTCATAAATGTTTCAGATTCTGTACCAAAATGCCTATGAATAATTCAGTCTTTCCTTTTTGTAGCTTGGGCCTTTGATCTTGGCCTTAATGTAACAGGTAATCAGCAGTCAATGCCCCACTTCTCAGGGTGTAGCTTCAAAAGATTGAATTTTTACATAAGCAGAGCTCAGGAGCTTCCACTCACCTCTCACTAGCTATTTTCCAGGAAAACTACTTAATATTTCTGTTCCAAAAGTACTTTCTTGTCTAGCATATTGTTCAGTATAGTCCTCTGAAATCCCAGATCTCACATCTACCCCTTGAGAAATTGCATGCAATCATGGCCCATAGTAACATGTAAACCACGGGTTAAAGTCAGTTGGAATGACCCAGAATGTTGTTCCGGGGCCCACCAATTTGAGGGGCAAGCAGTCCAGGGCCCCCCAAAATAGAAGAATTAGGCTCAATGCATGAGGGCTGCAGCCAGGCTGGGGGAGTTTTCAAATCTCCCACCCTGAGCATGCTCCAATGTGTGCTCAGGGTGGGAGCAGCCTGGCCGGGGAGCAGCTCCAGCCAGGTAAGCAGGGTGAGAGGGGGGAATTGAGATCAGGGAGTTGATGGGAACGTCAGGGAAGAGACTTGGGGAGCTGGTGGGCAGCAGGGAAGGGGCAGAGGGGTCAGGGGATGGGGAGCCAGCAGGAAGCAGAGAAGGGGTGGAAGGGCTGGTAGATGGGGAGCCACTGGGCTGGTGGGTAAGGGCAGGGGGTCAGGGAGCCAGTGGGCAGGTGTGGAAGGGACCAGGATGGCTGGGGAGCCAGCAGAGAAGGGCCCGAGGGTCAGGGAGCCTGTGGGAGAGAGGCTGTGGGAGTAGGGCCGGGAAACTGGCAGGGAGGCACGTAAAGTGTGCAGGGGTTGTGGACATGGGGAGCTGGTGAGAAATGAGATTGGGGTTGGGGAGCTAGCCTGGTGGGGATTCCAAGGAAGGGGCCTGGGGTTGTTGGGGAGTCAGCAGGTAGGGGCAGGGGGCTAGGGGTTGGAGATCTGGCAGGCGCGTGGGTTGGGAAAGGGCCCTGGGGGACGGGGAGACATAGGATCTACATGGGTGACTATATATTTCAGAGGTCAAAAGTAGCAATTTTTTTTTTTTTTTGCTTGGACTTGCGAGGTGAATGACTCATGAAATGATTTTATTTTTCTGGATTGCCCCCCCCCTTTGTTCCTGTTTTGCTGATTCCATGCTAATAACAATAATACTGTCCTGGATGGAGACAGTGTCTCCTCCATTACAGACTCGAGGACTCAGGCATGTTTCCCAGTCATTTTAGAGACTAAAATGTGAATTATTTAAAATGTGTCTTATTGCACAGTGCTTATTTGCCCTGTATGTACATTCCACAGACTCGCTCCCTATTTATAGGAAGCCACTACCAATTTCTTCCTAAACTGTCTCATAAAGTGGATCTTTAAAACAGTTCCCATTTTGGGGATGACCAAATACAACAGATATTTCTTAGGAGTTTAGATTTTGTCTTTTTATTGTCTTGATTTTCTTTTTAAAATCTGGGTTTGATTTATTAAACTGAGCAAGGTATGCAGTGCCCTACTGAGAGAAATTTATATTTTGGAGGCTAAGACAAGATGATCATAGAATCATAGAACTGGAAAGGACCATGAGTGGTCACTGAGTCCAGTCCTCTGCATTCATACCAGGAACATGTACCATCTGTGGGGATGGGGAGGGCAGGGGACAGTGTGTGAAGTCGGGATGGAGATGGGGGTGCAGATGGGGCAGTGTGTGAGGCCAGGATTAGGGCCAAGGGGGCAGCAGCAGCAGAGTGTGAGGCCAGGATCAAGATCAGGGAGATACAGAGGGGTGAAGTGGGCAGTGTGTGAGGCCAGAATCGGGGCCAGTATCTTTATGGACCAATAAACATATGTTTATGGAGCAATTAGCAATCCATATGGTACTGAGAGGTAGTTGCAAATGCTTACCTGGGCTGGGGCCTGCATGTGCACAAAGGGGGCCTGCACAATACTGGAAGGGGCCCCAGAGATTAGGAGGGTTCTGGTGCCTATCAAATTATACTTTAACCACTGATGTAACCTATACCTTTAACACAATGAGCCTCAAAGAAACATAAGCATATTTAAGTAAGATCTTGCAATGATATGGCAAGAAATTGCTGTATATGTCCAACTATTTTCCAGCAGAAATTTATGAGAAATTGGGTTATTGTTCAGGGTAGTAGAACATCTGCATTTTCCTCACAACTCTATGTAGTGACAGAAACAATAAATCTTTACTTTGAATAATAATAGAAATAGTTTCTTCCCAAAGTTGTGTTGTTACTTCCTCTTCTACCTCATTATTAAACAATGCTTAAAATACTAAGTTCTGTTGGGAAGGGGTAAATTAGAAAACAATTTGCAATTGCAGCATAGAAGAATAGTACCTGATGTGAAGCTGGCTGATGGATGTCAAGCTCATATAAAAACAGATATATCTTACCATGAGGCTATTTATTATATGCTAGTCACAGAACACTGAGCAGTACTCCCAGTCAGCAATTCTGTCCTTCTCACCAACAAACCAAGTGTCATAAAAACAAAAACAAAAACAAAAAACAACAGTTATTACTACTGCAGCATATGTCCTCTTTCTTGTACAGTACTGGGTCACATTGAAGTCTCTCTTCCTTGCATGGGTCTTCCAGCTTTGTAGGTGAAATGCCAATAATTTACATTGTCTTCCTGTAAATAATCACTCCATTTCTGCAGGTCAACCAGACATTCAACTCTCCAGGACAGTATTTTTGTTAATATTGAAAATCAATACAGATTTATAAATAAATAGGAAAGAAAATAATGCAGATCTGTGCTAAATAGGACAACATTATTCTCCTATTACTGCAAAAGTTATGGCATTAATTAGTGTAGTGGCTTCATCCTGATGGATGAGTCACAGACTTTTTGTTACCACCATATCCACAGAAAACAAAGATTGCTACAGAAACATGCCATACTCCCAGTTTTTATACCTGGCATTCACACTCATAGTCCTAGTGTAAAATGTAAGGCCAGAAGAAACTAACAGGTCATTTAGTCTGATTTCCTGTGTATCACAACCACCACTACCACCTAGCATCTGCTCATGACCACCAAAATTATATCACAGTATTACAGCTCACAGATTATTATGTTCCACAGAAAGAGAATAAGAGGGACCAACATGCACCAGTGCTCAGTACTCCCACAATACTAGGGAAACAATTAACTGAGATCCACCCAGGGAAAAGACCCCACAAAGGAAGAGGAAGATGAAAATCCCCCAATGTTAGAGCCAATCTGAGTGAAGGGAAAATTAGTTCCTTATCTCACATATGGTGATCAGTTAGATCCTGGGCACCTGAGCAAGAGCCAGCTAAATACCGACCTGAGAGAAAGAATGTTCTGTGCCATTTCAGATCCCTGACCCATCCCAACCAATGTCCTATCTCAAGCTAAGACCATCCCTTGGGCTTCAGAGGAAGTAGATTTAAAAAAAAAATCAGATCATTGTGAGGTGAGAGGAAGATAAATCCTTTCCTGACCCTTGCATTTACCTGTTTGAAACCACTAAAGCAAGAGTTTTTAGAAATATATGGCAAACTGGAAGTGAGCCCCAGGGCTGCTGAGTCATAACATCTACCATCACAGGCAGTCCTTCAAATCATGATGCTTTCCAGCATTTTATCATTATCTAATTTCATTATTGTACTGCTACTTTTGGTGCTATTCAAAAAAATATCAGAGAAGATTGATCATAAGACCAATCCATGAGAAACTTCATTAGTTCATCTTCCTCCAGTCCAAGAATTCATCTTTCACTATTGCTTCTTCCCTTTTATCCAGTTCCTTATTGACCTTACAATGCATGTATTGGTCCCATCTTCCTAATTTAACCAACAATTTCCCATAAATGACTGCCTAGTGCCCCTTATGCCACAAGAACAGAGGAATTGATTCAGAGCTTTGGTGTGTGTAATCCACTATTCTGTCTCAAACAGTGATCATATACTTAGGAAGGTGAAAGAATTCCACAATCAGCAGATGTGGTTTAATATGCTTCCCACTGGAGGTTTCATCCCAATCCTTAATAATTAGAAATTGTATTAAGTAATTGTATTAAACATTGAAGTATACCACTGGCTCTTTTTTTGCATTCACTATTATAACTCTGGATATTTTTGTTTATCCATGAGCATTTTATCCCTCTTTTGAGTCTTAATAAGCTGATGACATCAATGATATCCTGTGGCAATGAGTTCCATGGTCTAATCATACACTAGGTGAAAAAATAAGATCTGCGAGAGGCCAACCAGAGTTGGACCTTGCAAAGGAAACTAAAACAAATGATAAAAGATTCTTCAGACATATAAATAAAAAGAAAACAAGGAATGAAGAAGTGGGACTACTAAATGAGGATGGGCTGGATAATAAATATAATATAGGCATGGCCCAACACCTATATACATTACCTCAGTTTTTAATAAGTGAGGCACTTAGCATAGTGCCAGTATGGGTAATGGATACAAGGCTATGGAAGCAGGGATTCCCACATTCAAGGTGGAAGTCAAATTTAAAGAGCTCAGTACAACCAAATCAGGGAACCAGGATAATTTCCATCCAAGAAAATGAAAGGAACTGGCACATGAAACTGAAACACTAATAGCAAGGAATTTTAATGAATCTGTAAACTCAGGGGTCTCATGCTATGACTGTAGAATTGCAAATATAACTTATTTTTCCCTTAAATAAGGGTTATCTAGTAAACTATAGGTCCATTATTTTGACCTCAGTTGTAAGCAAAATCTTCCAACAAATTTTGAAAGAGAAAACAGTTCTGAACACAGGATTATATGGTAATTAGAAAAAAATAAGTCATGGTTTTACCAACAGTATACCATGCCAGGCAAACCTGATCTTTCTTTGAGGAGATAACTGTTATTTAGTCTAGATACAGTTCCACATGGGAAGTCATTAGTTAAATTGAACACAATGGGGATCAATATGAGAAATGAAATGTGTGTAAGGAACTTATTAAAGGGGAGATTACAGTGGGTCAATTGGAAAGGTGAACAATCAGCTGATTGAAGTTACTAGTGAAGTACCTTAGGGATCACTTTTGTAACCATTGTTCTTCAACATTTGCATTATTGACAATGGCACAAAAAGTGGGTGTGCACTAGTTAAATTTGCCAATGACACAAAGTTGGGAGGTATTGCCAATGAGGGGAACTGGAATAGTGTACTAGAAAAATCTGGATGACCTTGAAAACCAGAATAATAGGAATAGGATGAAATTTAATAGTGCAAAGTGCAAGGTCATTCACTTAGGCTGCGTTCACACACAGGCATTATTTTGATACAAGTTGTGTCGAAACGACTTGTTTCGAAATAAGAGTGCTGTGTGAACACAGCCTTAGAAACTAACAACAAGAATTTCTGTAATGTACTGGGGACCTATCAGTTGGGAGTGACAGAGAAGAAAAACCTGGAAATATTGGTTGGTCACAGAATGACTATGAGCCACCAAAATGATGTGGCTGTGGAAAAAAAAAAAGTCTAATGCGGTCCTAAGATGCATCAGAAGATGTAATTCCAGAAGAGATAGCGATGTGTTATTATGACCACTATACAAGACACTGGTGAGACCTCATCTGAAATAGTGTGTGCTATTTTGATTTGCCTTGTTTAAAAAAGATGAATTCACACAGTGAAGGGCTGTTAGGATGATTAGAGGTATGAAGTACCAACTTTATGAGAGGTGATATGACTGCTCTCTATAAATGCATCAAAGGGATAAACGTCAATGAGGCTAGTGCCACACAAGAACAAATGCATATAAACTGACCAACAAGTTTTGAAAGGCTTGAAATTAGATGAAGCTGTCCAGCCATCAGAGGAATAAAGTTCTGCAACAGCCTTCCCAAGGGGAGTAGTGGAAGCACAACACCTAACTGATTTCAAAACTGAGTTTAAGTTTAGTTTATGTAGTGGGTAGTATAATGAGATTGTCCACAATGAAATATAGCCACTCTACAATGCTAGAAGCAAATATCCCCAATGACTGGTGATGGGGCAGTAGACAGAGAAGATTCTGAATTATTCTTAGAGAATTATATCCCAGATGTCTAGCTGGTAGGTCTTGCCCACGTGCTCAGGGTCTGACTGATGACCATATTTGGGATCAGAAAGGAATTCTTCCACAGGTCAGACTGTCAGAGATCTTGGGATGGTTTCCCTGGCAGGGGTTGAGTCCAAGGTAGACAGAGATCAATGGTCAGTATCCAAATGTGAGAATGAGGTCAAGCCAGGTCAAATCCAATGGGAAACAAGAGGGAGAACAAGGGAAAGGAGCGCTTCAAACATGGTATGCATTAAATAGCTTATAAACAGTACTTCTAAACCAGCAGCCAGTTGGGGATGTGACCACTCTGTGTTGTCTAGCAGTGCAGTTAGTCAGGGAGCAGGCCAGCAGCTCTTCCTAGCTGCTCTGGTCCCTGACTGCAGAAGACCGAGGTACCTGGATTTAGATTATCCTGGCTATTTATTGATGTGGTAGGTTCTTGTGGTTTGCTTGTATTTTCTTTAAAATGAACTTGTGTATTTTGTTAATGTATAATGAACATTGAGGTGCGTATATATGACGAACTTATAACTTAACATATTTAAGATGTGAGTATTGCTGGTCAGAATTTTCCTGAGACATTTTATGTGTTTATCGGCAAACAGATAATTATATGTTTAAATGATCCTATTTTTGACTAATAAAATGTTTTTAATTTTTTCCACCATAGGGCACTGTAGAAGATGGTGGGATGAAGCCACTGACCTGACTGCAAACCAAAGGATTCGTTTAATCTCTCACATGTCAGTGGGCATTATATTTTTCCACGTTATATTTCTCATCCTTGTATTTTACCCACATCTCAGTGGGCATTATATTCTTCTAGTCAGAACATCATACTAGATGCAAGCTTCTATTGGAGCAAAAGACAACATTTGTATTTTATTGTTTTAGCCGTTGGGCATTTTATTGTTTTAGCCCAGGTGCTGAAGAATTGCACTTTCTGGAATTGTAACCAGAATCAATATCTTTGTGCGTTTATCTTATAACTGACTGTTCCGGGGATATTAAGCCCTAGTCTACACTGACCATGCTTTTGTCATCAGTCAACAGGAGATATGCAAGGTACACAAAATACTTTGTGTATCTCCTGTCATGTTATTAACTCCCACTTACATCCCTGTTCACATTGTGCTAAGTTGACCGGAAATGCTGTCCAGTCAACTTAGTGCTACTCCAGTTACAGGACTGGAATTATAGCATTGAACTGGAGATCAACTGAACACATCTTGATAGACTGCTCAACTGAACCCGGAAGAGCGCACTGACTGCTGTCAGTTAGGTATACCTTATGATGTTGTTTTTTTCTCCTTGTCAGAAGGAATCTTCCTTCCCTGTTAAATGTTAACTTGCATAATGCTATTTCCTTATCAGATGAGAACTGATTTTTCTTGGTTTGTTGATTATCAATTGAGCAGTTTTTCTAGCATACTTATTTTGGTTGCAGAGAAATTACATCCATCACTTATTGTACAATATATGCATAGGTAAAATATTGCTTCATTTTTAAAAAAAATAAAAATTCAGTACATTGGGCTTTTAAGATTAAACAGTTGTTTGCTATTGATGACAATAAAGACTTAGTGTTCCTCAAATATGGATATCACTTTGACCTTTAAATGACTTCAGAAAGATTGAGCTAAATTTAACATCCAAAAGAAAGCTGTTGGAGTTCTCTATAAATAGTACTTGCCTTTCCCTCCTCATTGATTTTGAACTTGATGACACAGAAGACTAGGATGTAGCAGGTTCTCTTAATGTTCACAGTAGGGAATAATGCAAGCAATATATATAAAGCCATACATCTTTCAGATAGATATTATATCTTAAACAAGGTATCTCTCTGTCTTTTGAAAAGACATAAGTATTGAGACCAGCAAATCAGGTCAAGTTAGTTAACCAGCGGAATAAAATCCATCATAAAACATCTCCAACCTAGGGAAATACCAACAACTACTGAAATGAAACTAGGAGTTTCAATGGGCAAAGAATGTCTTCAAGAAGATGGTGATGATTACTAGAAGTTGTATCTTTATCTTGTTTTTGTTTAGACAGATCAAAATTAATCTATCAATAATTTATATTTCATAAAGAGTAGAATAAAGTAAGGGAGATTATGAGAAAATATGAGTTCTGTTTCTACAAAAGCAAACAGTGAGTTGGATTATATTGTAATAACTGGGCCTAAAAATTTAGTCTGCTTATGAGGTCAACTGGAAAAAGCATATGAAAGTTCATAAGATGCCAGAATAACCTCTAATAACTCATGTTGATGGGAAAATATATGAAAAGGAGACAAAAAAATGAAACTAGTCTAAAGAAAGGACTGCTTGGTATGGTTCATGTTAAAATCATGCTTCGTAAAAAGATGTAGAACAAGAAATAAATTTTCCAAAATTAGTTTATCAGATAGAAGGACTAACAGGTGGACAGAATTATGAAAGGATAGGTTATTTGATCCATCATTCCCTTTTGAGACTTTAAAGAAAAATGTTTGTGGGTAGGAGAACAGACAGAGGCTACTGAATCAAGTTTTCCCCTCATGGCCACCCTCTCCACTGCTTCCTGGGACAGTGGATTTTATGTGTCCTAACCTTAAGGGTCGACCTCATTACACCAGACCAGAAAGTAAGGGACCAAGATACCTCTGCCACTTCTGCTGGCTCCAGCTGAGCCCCAAACACCACCTGTGATAAATGGGATCAGACATTAAAAGCTGTAATAACTAATCTAATCTCAGCAAAGGTTGGTATTTTGCCAAAGAGAAGGTGCTCTTGATTAGTTTGTAAGTATCTGCATGGATGTGATGGAGTGTTCACCTCACACCAGAAAGGAAGGGGCTAAAAGCAGCCTATCGGCATTGCACAGGAAGCAGCCAATTAAAAAGAGGCTGAATGGAGCTGCCAGTTAAGGCCCAAGGGCTCACATTAAAGGGAGCTGCATGGCAGAGTAGATCAGTGGCTACTGGATGTTCTGGAAGTGAGGACTGAGTTCTCGAGTGGCTGAAGTACCTGTCAGAGCATCTGCTAGAAAGGAATGGGGGAGTTAGATGGTGCTCCTGGCCAGCTTCTGGGACTAATTGGCTCCAGGTCATCAGACGGGGAGAAGAAGGTGCTAGGACTATGGGGAACTAACCCAGGGAACATAGTAGAAAAGAAGGGCAGTTAAAGACTTTCAGGCTATGACCTGAAGTAGTAGAAGGGTCCAGGTCCCCCCCATATACCACTAGGGAGTGGCAGGATTAGACCAACAAACCAAGGAAGCCCACACGCGCGCACACACACACACACACCTACCCAGAAGGGGGAAAACTTGATGTTGACATGGCTGGATATCTGAATCATGAAAAAGCTGCTGCAGTTCCTGGGCTGAGATGGGTCTGCACGCAGAGTAGGCTGTGGCACAGGCACCACCAGAAGAGTGCGTGCTATCCGAGAGCTAACCCTCAAGACCACCAGCAGGAGGTGCTGCTCTGGTGAGTGAACAGAGTGTTCACAACATGGAACAAATATTTATTTATTGGCTTTGCACTATAGCAGAGAAAGATATAACATATAACTAGAGTTGCAGTTAGCTAAATTCATACTAAAAATAAGCTGCAGTACTTTTAACAGTGTTTAACCATTAGAATAAATTAACAGGGGTTGTGGTGGATTTTCTATAACTGACCATTTTACAGTCAAGATTGAATGTTTCTTTAAATGGAATTATTTTGGGAAAATGCTTTGGCACATGTTACATGGGAAGTCAGACTAGATAATTGCAATAATCCGTTCTGGCCTTGGAATTGCTGAATCATTTCTACCTTAGTCACTTAGGCCCAGACTGATAAAAGGATTCAGGGGCCTAAATCCCTTCTTTAGACAGCTAAATCCAACATTTACACACCACCCAGCACCTCAGAATACTGACTTGGCTGATGCCAAACTCTATAGTCCCTTAAAATCCCTCAAGACCTAAATCTTCATAACCATAAAAATCCCTGTAGGTGCCTCAGTTTTCTTCCTCCTGTCATGCACACAATACATCATTCTAAGTATTAAGTCACCTATTTCATGCCTAAGCTGCAGTGGGATTCTCAAAGCAGATGAAGAAAAGTGTTTCCTCGTCTATGTCATCCATTGAGCCCAATCCAGTCAGCAGGCTACAATAAGCAAGCTTAATCTTCACAAAAGATGTCTGAGGGCAACCTACTTGGAAACTCAGGGGTGAGCGGGGAGCACAGTATGTCGCTGAACACCCATAGCCCAGCGGATAAGGCACGCATGTGGAATGTTGCATGCCTGCTTTTTAAATCCCTACCCTGCCTTGTGTAAAACAGAAACTCTAATTTGGGTTTGCCAGATATGAGGCTCCAGGCTCTCCCCTGGAAAGTAGGTAGAACCCTGCTCCAAATCAGGCAGACTAGGAATTTGAACACAGCTGTCTTACATCCCAGCTGAGTGCCCTACCCTTTGCCGCAGCTGCCATATTTTAGAGGGTGATTTCAGTCAAGCTGGTCCATTTCACCACTCAATTTGAGAGAGCGGTTTCTACTGCTTGCCCTGGGAGCGAAAATGCCTAGTTCTGGCACTGTCCCTGTGTAGTTTTTCCTGAGAAAGGCTTGCCCTGCTTAGGAACATAACTCAAGCACGGGATTCTCAGCTGTTTGCAATTTCCTATTGACTAGGTTAGACAGTTCTCTGTCCGGTGTGCTGGCTTTTATGAATCCTATTGTTAGACACCTAGTTATCTCCATGTACAGGAAGCCTGGGTGCTTAACTCAGGGCTGAGAATTTCACTGCTGTACTTAGAAAATGAAAACACTAGAAGGATCTTATTCCAAGGGACAAGGCAATAGGCCATGTTTATTACAAGAAAAACAAAATTACGTTAATATCTAATACCGCTCCACACACACACACGAGTTTCTGCTGTTGGTCATGTATAGTTACCAGTCCTGATTATTTAGTGTTATTGCAACGTGAGTTCATGGCTCGTGTTCACAGCTCACAGGGGCCACCTGGCTAGGGAAGCCACCATGAGGAAGAGCAGGGTCTCTGTCAGACACACAGCTATGCACCAACACTCTGGGACGCTAGGCAGAGCATTCCCCAAAACTAAGCAGTGTCACCAATCTTTTATGTCTCTTATGTCTCTTATGTCCATGGATCTTTCTGTGTCACACTGCCTCAGGGTACTGTATGACCATGAGGCATCAGATAATGGCAAATGTGACTTTGATGTTGTTCTTGACGGGGCTTTCTGTCCCTTTCTTTCTTGGGTGGATTCCTCTTGCTTTTGCAGGTTTTGTTTGCATTGTCTTTCAGCCATTAAAGCGGTGCTGGCAGTTTGTCAGCAAGACAGGCTGGAGTTAGAGACTGAGACCATCATAAACACACCCTTTATTCACACATCCAAACTAAGTTCACACATCTAAAAGAAGTTTCAACAAAACTTAGGTGAGGCCGTTCAAAATGAAGTAAGCATTTCAAAATGGAAGCGTAGTTACAATATGATGTTACATCAGACTTTGGTTATGAGGTTAAAGAACAAGTGAATGAATGAGCATAGCATTTTTATCAGTGAATAATAGGCATTATTCCAGACAGAAGTTCTTGTTGGAAGCAATTCTGTGGTATAAATTCATCTTTAGCTGTACATTATAGGGCAGCAGGGTGCTTGACAGCTAGGTATTGCCAAAGTCCCTTGGTGGATCTAGCTGTGAAATATCACACTAAGGGCAACATGGCGCAAGATGTTGAGAGCTTTTGCCCCAATTTAGCAAAACACTAAAACCTGTGCTTCACATTAGCCATGTGTTTGTTAGAAGGATTAAGAAGAGCCCCTCAGGGAGTGGAGGGGGGTGGGGACTGAGCTCATGGCACTTAGATTTAATGGTGATGAGTATGGAATAGGAACCCAAAGAGTTAAATCCCTGTCTCACTCTCACCAAAAATGTTGTTACTTTACAGCTAAGCAGTCACTTTATTAACTTAGATTGCAAATTTAAGCAAAACCATCACTTAATTTTTGCAGTTTCATTTTCTCTTAAGCTAACAGCCACAAGTAAAATGCTTGCTCTTTATATTTTGAAAGGTTAACTATACACCAAATACTGCACAAGACTGGCTCATTAAATAGTTGGTACAGTAATAAAGGAAAACAAAGCCTTACAACATTTGTATTTAACTATTACTACCTCTTGCTACATACTTAGTAAATTTATTGCTGTCCCTTAGTGCTGTCTATTGCTGAGACCACTCAACTGAAAGTTATTACAGCAGTCCAGATACTGTAGTCGCTACTGTGGTGAATACTTATGACTGATACACCAAGGCTTGTGTTACAGAGCGCTGAGAGAAACCAGGCTATTTCAGCACCCTACCCCACAAGCCCACACCCTCACACATGCCGAACTAGCAGCAGGATTTGCAGCCTGTGCACTTCTGAACTGCACCACGGGCACATCCTTACACACCAGTGCTCCACATTCTTCCTTTCCTCATCCTCATATCCTGCCCTGACACCAAGTGGCAGGACCTCTTACTACCTGTAAAGGGCAAAGAATCCCAGTAGGTCAACCTGTATTCCACTTTGGTTCCATGATCTGCTGGGGATATCAAGTGGTGGCTCCTTCATGGAGCCATAAGCCTGGGCATGTATCTGGTGTGGTTCACACCCTGTCCCAAAGTCTGACCCTTCTGCAGCTTAAGGGAGACTCTGGCACAGATCAATTTGGAGTGCTCCAGGTCACAGTACCTATTCTGGCTCCTCCAGAGATTCTAGGTGCACTTCTGGACACACCTTCTCATCTACACATACCCCATCCATGACCCCACAAAGGCATGGGATTTCCTCATCAACATCCTTGCTCATCTGAGCAGAGGTCCTCTTGGTAGTGTCCACTGATTCCTTGGCCACTTTCAAGTGGATACTGTCCAGGGCTCTCTTCTCAGTGTTCCCCTCAGGTTCCCTACATTTAGCCCTTTGACCTTCACACCTGTCCCTGTCTTTTCATTGGTTGTCCCCTGTATTTAGTTGTGTTTTGGGCTCAATAGCTCCTCCCCTTAAGCTGATAGAGGGGTTTTCAGCTATGTAAGCTTGCCCTTTTCCTGGTACCCAAATAGTACTGGAGCCCTAATTGAAGGGAATTGAAACAGGCTAAGGAAAGCTGCACAGAATGACCAGATGAGGACCAGTTGTTCAGCTCATTTAGCCACTATAAAGGCTCTAATGAAGGAATTGAGGGGGGGGGGCAAACAGCAGAAAAGAGACAAGTTATAGGAGGAGGGTGAATTTCTCTTGAACAGTGAGGCTCCCTGGGGCTGATAAACTGGATGGCATATGGGTTGATGGTGGTGGGTAACAAGAGCTATGTTTATGTTGCCACAGATATCGTGAAATAGTTATTTTGAAATAGCATCATTCTGAATGTATTATTTTGAAATAGGAGTCTAGTGAAGACTTTCTATTTCAAAATAAGGTAGGAGTTATTTCAAAATAGAAAGTCTTCGCTAGACTTTCTGTTTCAAAATAGGGGAAAGGCATTCTAAAGTATAGGGCTATTATTTCAAAACAAGCCAATTCTGCAACTTGGAATGGCTTTTTTTTTAATTGCTATTTCAAAAGAATCAATATTTCAAAATAAATCCAGTTTTTAATGTTTCACAATAGCTCTTCATTATTTTGAAATAACAAAGTGCTTATTTCAAAATACCTGCATGGACAGGCATAAAGTTTTTTCAAAATAAGCTTCCTTATTTCAAAAAAATTTTGCAGTGTAGACATATGCAAGCTGTAAAGAGCACTTGTGGGAGCACAAAGCTGACATCTGTGAGTGGTTTTTGGGTGCAGAGGAGCTGCACAGCAGAGGGATTGCATGAAACTGTTACCCATTGAGTGTATGTCTACACTGGAGCCTTAAGTCGACTTAACTTCCCTTAAGTCAACTAAAGAAAAGACATGTCCACACTGGACTTTTGTTAAGGCAACTTAAGCACTCGCTTAAGTTGACTTAATAACTCCAGCCCTTAATGTCAACTTAAGCATTAAAATTGACTTTATTGAGTTGACTTAACATATTGTAGATAAGGTTGTCCACACTGTAGGCTTGTTAAATCATCTTAACAAAGTCAGCTTAACAGAGCCCTCCAGGGTGGACGTAGCCTTTAAGTAGACTTTGTTAAGTTGACTTAACTTTTAAGTCAACTTTTTTAAGACAACTTAAAGTCAACCTTGTTAAGTCAACTTAACTGAGCCCTCTAGTGTAGACATAGCTAATATAAGTGCACTGTTCTATATAGTTACTGTCTTGAAAATTAACTTCATGGCTTTTCCTGGCTGTATGTGAACTGAGACCACATAGCAACAGCAGCACTGAGCAAATATTACATAGAACTGCTCTTTCGCTGGCTAGAGATTTTTGGTTTTGTATATCATCCATACCTTGTAACAGTGACCACAGAAAATCAGTTCATACCCTTAGCACAATTTTCCCCCCTATTTTCTTGTTCTGAAAGTCAGGGGCATGCATTTCACATTCATTGCATACATCATCACAATCTAGACTGATAACATGCCTGAAACATAGGTAATGAGAATAGAAGAATTTCTTGTGTTGTTTCATCGAAGTTCTCTTTTTTGCAGCACATGGACACAGATTCAATTTTGTTATTATATTTCAAGTTTTTTTAAAAAATCAGTGCACCTGAGACAATGAAAAATGAATACTGCCAAACTGGTAATACCATAAAAGTATTTTCACTATATTTAATGCATTAAATAGCCTCCATGAATACATATATGAAATAATCTGCTTATGTCACTGAGAATCTAATTGCGTATGAACTGCTTGGGTAGGTTAGAATGAAATTTAGTTTGCCAAAGGAAAGGACCCTGAAATAAACAATTTGTGTTAATTTTATGTTTTTTAATATGTATTTCTCTAAAATATAACTGAGAATAAAGAGGCAAAGGGAGCTTCTTTCTTTTTTTAAAAGTAAACATGTGAACTCTACTTTTCTGCAGACGGTGTTGAAAATATACATTGGGGACACATATGAAATGGCCTACTTAATGTGGACTTCACAAACTGCTTATAGACTGGTGATGAGTATTGATGGAAGTCTTTTATGTGTTTCACCCTTAGTTTTCATATCCATGATCAATCTACACAGACAAGGAGCAAGGAATTATTTTAAGAGAAAACTTTTAAGAACTGTGGTGGGCCCATTCATTACTGATGGAAGAATCTAGTTAACAAAAATACATTTAGGTGCTCAAAAACTTTCCCACTACATTATCTCCTAACTGCAATGTCACTGGAAGACCCTGTTACACTGCAAAATGAATGGCAATTCATTAATATACTAGAGTCTCAGTACATTTGTGATATCTAGCTATTTTAGTTATGGACATAATTTTTGTTTTACTCCAAACTCAATCAATATCAAAGGTCTAAGAATTAATATGTCATCACAAGGACTAAAGAGAACAAATTTAATGTCTTAGTTTTTAAAAGTACGGAGTTAAGAAAAGAAAAGAAAACAAAAGAAAACAAAAGAAAAGAAACAACCCTGAAACTGATTTCTTTTCATGCATTTCAGATGGTAAATACTTTTAGGGTGCAGATTCCTGGGGTTGGTTTTTATACATATTCGATGATGTCAAGCACATTGCCAGCCCTTAAACAGTAAATCTAATAACTGTCTCAACAGCTGCAAGCTTCCAAAATCAGCTCATCATTTAAGCTTTGCTTTTTGTTTAGGTGTCCTATCTGCAAAGTCTCATCCACTTGACCCATTGCCTATAAATTAGTGCTGCTGCTCAATCTCACTGTCAAAGTGAATGAAAAGCTGAAAATCACCCCAGAAAAAGCTGGGCATGCTTAGTACTTAAAGCCACAAAATACAAACTGCAGAATCAGACCAGAGGCAGACTTCAGAAGCTATAGCTGTGTCTAGTGCTACAGGACTACCAGTCAACAAAAGAACATTTTTTTAAATAAATTACAGCTGAGTGTCACTTGCTGACTGCCAATAAAGAGCTGTGATATTGCATAATACTAAGGCTTAATCTCCTTTTCTTTCCTTCTTTTCGCCATCATTAACGGAACCACCAAGAAATCAAGAATTCTTGTGAAGACTGAGGAAGTGAAGAGTCTGCAAATAAGCTGAAGAGAGAGTATCCATACCTGCAACTGCCCCCTCCCAGTTAAAGCAGAAACTTCAACCAAGTTACAAAAAGAATAAAGTGATACCACTTCATCTTCAGAAAGGGAAAGGATAATAAACATTCTGTCTAGGTTCTTATATGATGACCTGCATTATGATATCAGTCCACCTCTTCAAATTATATCTCTCCTTTCATTAATCAGCAGGGATTAGGCTTTATTTTATTTACAAGACTATTGTAAATAGCTTCCAATGAAAATTAATCAGGATAAAAGAAAAGGCCTGCTGCTCCATTTTTAAAACCAGGAGGGTTGCCACCAGTGAGGGTTGTGGAGGTGGATAATCATATGTCCATCCTGGTTCTCTGGGTGCAACTTGAAAGGATTATAACAACAGTGGTTAACTCTTATCAAATACTTTTCATCCACAGATTTCAAAATATTCTACTAGTGGTTTATTTACCATTTTCCTAATTTAACATATGGGGAAACTGAGCAAGAGAGGTGAAATGATTTGCTCTAAGTGACACAGAAAATTCAGTGCCCAAATCATCTCCGAGAGGTCTGCCTCTCAAAACAATCATAGAAACCTCTGCCAGATTTCTATTGATTCCATGATCAGGAGGATTCACTGTTTGGCTATTTTGAATATTGCAGGGAGATCCATCAATACAAACATCTATTTGTATGTTTACAATGGAGCCCTAGGAAGGTTAAGTCGACCTAAGGAAAGCTCTGTCCACATTGGGAATTTATTAAGTCGACTTAAGTGCTTCCTTAATTTGACTTAATAACACCACCTCTTAAGGTCGACTTAATCATAGAATCATAGGGTTGGAAGGGACCTCATAGGTCATCTAGTCCAACCCCCTGCCAGAGGCAGGACCACTCCCACTAAACCATCCCAGTCATGGTTTGGTCCAGCCGGGCCTTAAACACCTCCAAAGATGGAGACTCCACCACCTCCCTTGGCAGCTCATTCCAATGCTTCACCACTCACCTAGTAAAAAAGTTTTTTCTAATATCCAGCCTCGACCTCCCTAACTGCAACTTGAGACCATTGCTCCTTGTTCTGTCCTCTGTTACCACAGAGAACAGTTGAACTCCATCTTCCTTAGAGCATCCCTTCAAATAGTTGAAGGTTGCTATCAAATCCCCCCTCAATCTTCTCTTCTGCAGACTAAATAAGCCTAATGCTTTCAGTCTATCCTCATAGGGCATGTGCTCCAACCCTTTAACCATTTTGGTTGCCCTCCTCTGAACTCTCTCTAGTATGTCCCTGTCCTTTTTATAGTGGGAAGCCGAAAACTGAACACAGTATTCTAGATGTGGCCTCACCCGTGCAGAATAGAGGGGAATGATCACATCCCTTGATCTGCTGGTAACACTTCTTTTGATGCAGCCCAGTATGCCATTGGCCTTTTTGGCAGCAAGAGCACACTGCTGACTCATATCCAGCTTCCCATCCACCATGACCCCCAGGTCCTTTTCTACACTGCTGCTACATAGCTGAATGTTTCCCAGCCTGTAGCAGTGCATGGGGTTTTTCTGTCCCACATGCAGGATTTTACACTTCTCCTTATTGAACTTCATAAGATTTTTATTGGCCCACTGTTCCAATTTATCTAGGTCTCCCTGAATCCTGTCCTTGCCCTCCAACATGTCTACTGTTCCCCCCAGCTTGGTGTCATCCGCAAACTTACTGAGAGTGCAGTCTATTCCATCATCCAGATCATTGATGAAAATGTTGAACAGAACTGGCCCCAGGACCGACCCCTGGGGCACACCACTCGTGACTGGTTGCCAGCTAGACATGGATCCATTGATTCCTACACGCTGAAACCATTGATCTAGCCAGTTTTCTATCCACCCTATAGTCCACCTATCCAACCCATTCTTCCTTAATTTGCCAGTGAGAATGCTGTGGGAAACTGTATCAAAAGCCTTGCTAAAATCAAGGTATATCACATCAACGGCTCTTCCTGCATCCAGAAAACCAGTCATCTGATCATAGAAGGAAATGAGGTTGGTCAGGCATGATTTACCCTTGGTAAATCCATGCTGACAGTTCCTGATCACTTTATTTTCTTCTAAGTGTTTGAGGATGGATTCTTTAAGAATCTGCTCCATAATTTTGCCAGGGATTGAGGTGAGGCTGACTGGTCTATAATTCCCTGGATCCTCCTTTTTCCCTTTCTTGAAAATAGGCACTACATTTGCTTTTTTCCAGTCCTGTGGCACCTCCCCTGTTCTCCATGAGTTTTGAAAGATAACGGCCAGCGGTGCTGCTATCTCATTGTCCAATTCCCTCAGCACCCTTCGATGCAGTTCGTCCGGCCCCATGGACTTGTGCACATCCAGCTTCTTTAAGCAGTCCCTAACCTGACCTTCCGTCACCAAGGGCCTCTCTTCTTCTCTCCAATCTGCCATACCCATGGTAGTGTGCTGGGAGCTGACCCTGCCTGTGAAAACTGAAGCAAAAAAAGCATTGAGCACTTCAGCTTTTTCTTCATCCTCTGTCACGAGGATGCCTGCCCCATTCAGCAAGGGACCTACACCATCCCTGATCCTCTTCTTGGTATTAACATACTTGTAGAACCCCTTCTTGTTATCCTTTACATCCCTCGCTAGCCGCAGCTCCATTTGTCCTTTGGCCTTTCTGATTTTATCCCTGCAGTCCCTAGCAATATCTTTATATGCCTCCTTGGTCATCTGACAAAGCTTCCACTGCCTGTAAGCTTCCTTTTTATGTTTAAGCTCAGAGCAGAGTTCTCTGCTAAGCCATTCTGGCTGCCTCACATGTTTATTCTTTCTCCTAATTGGAATGGCAACTTCCTGTGCCCTTAGCAGGGTTTCTTTAAAATATAACCAGCTTTCTTGGGCTCCTTTCGCCTTCAGATTAGCTTCCCAAGGGATCCTGCCCATCAGTTCCCTGAGGGAGCCAAAATCTGCTCTTTTGAAGTCCAGGGTTTTTGTTTTGCTTCTTTCCTTCCTTCCTTTAATGAGCATCCTGAACTCAACCATGTCATGGTCACTACTGCCTAGCTTGCCATTTACCTCTACCTCCCTGATCAATTCTTCCCTGTTTGTGAGCATCAGGTCGAGAGGTGCAAGGCCCCTAGTTGGTTCCTCCAGCATTTGTACTAGAAAGTTGTCCCCAACACACTCTAAAAACTTCCTGGATTGCCCATGCACTGCTGTATTGGCCTCCCAGCAGATGTCAGGGTAATTGAAGTCCCCCATCAGCACCAGGGCCTGTGATCTAGAAGCTTCCGCTAGTTGTCCAAAGAACACCTCATCCACCTCCTGCTTCTGGTCTGGTGGTCTATAGCAGACCCCCACCACAACATCCCCCTTGTTGCATTCCCCTCTCAATGTAACCCACAGACTTTCTACAGGCACGCTTCCACTTCCATAATGGAGCTCTGAGCAGTCATAGAGCTCTTTTACATATAGTGCTACTCCTCCCCCTCTTCTTCCCTGCCTGTCTTTCCTGAACAGTTTATACCCATCCATGGCATAGCTCCAGTCGTGCAGACTATCCCACCACGTCTCCGTTATTCCTATGATATCATAGTTCCTTGTCTGCACTAGTACTTCCAATTCTTCCTGTTTATTTCCCAGGCTCCTCGCATTAGTGTATAGGCACCTAAGATACCTGGTCACTTGCCCTACTTTGTCAGTTTGGTTTTCAATTCTATTACATATACCTCCTTGCATTTTTTTTTGGAGTCCTCCTCCCCCACTCTCCTCATGTGTTGGCACTTCAGTGGAACATTAAAGACAATTATTTGATTCCCCCCCCATGTTCCAACTAACTTCTCTTTTATTCCTGGTACTACAGTCCCAACACCCCCCAAGTTCCATCCCTTCCCCCAGATCTCCCACATTGCCACTTACCTGTGGGCTTCAGTCTCCTTCCCCCGTTGAACCTAGTTTAAAGCCCTCCTCACTAGGTCAGCCAGTCTGTGCCCAAATACACTCTTCCCCTTCCTGGACAGGTGAAGGCCATCTCTGCCTATCAATCCTCTGTCCTGAAACAGAACTCCATGGTCAAGGAAGCTGAATCCCTCCTGACCACACCATCTTCGCAGCCAGGCATTCACCTCTAGGATGCATCTGTCTCCCCTCAGGCCTCTAGCCTTGACTGGAAGGATTGATGAGAACACCACCTGTGCTCCAAACTCCTTCACCCTCACTCCCAGAGCCCTGAAGTCACCTTTGATCTGCTGAGAATCAGCTCTCGCAGTATCATTGGTACCCACATGGATAACAAGCATGGGGTAGTAGTCTGAGGGGCAGATGATTTTTGACAGTCCCTCCATAACGTCTCTGATACGGGCAGCTGGCAGGCAGCATACCTCCCTAGAGGCCTTGTCAGGGCGACAGATGGGTGCCTCCGTTCCTCTCAGGAGTGAGTCCCCAATCACCACAACCCTACGTTTCCTCTTAGGTGAGGTGGCTGTGATCTCCCCAGCCTTCAGGGTGGATGGCATCTCCTCTACCTCCTTCATCGTGTCCAGCACCGCATAACAGTTCCTCACCACAATGGATGGTGGGATGTGAGCAGGCGTGGAGCACTGTCTGCTGCCAGAGGTGACCAGCTGCCAGTGTCCTCCCTCTGCCATAGGCATCCCATCCATTTCCAGAGCTGTGGCAGTAGCCCTTGGCACCGGGATAGGGACCTCCTCCTTGCAGGTCTCATCGTGGACACTGTCAAGGAACTTTTCCAAGGCATAGATACCCCTGAGTCGTGACACCTCCTCCTATAACTCTCCTACCTGCTTCCGGAGAGATGCCACCAGAAGGCACCTATCACATAGGCTCATCTCCCTAGCCTGATCATCAGTGGCAGGAAAATGAAGGCCACAGTCCTTGCAAATCCACACCAGGATCTGGGTGGAGATATCCATCATCAGACACTCTGTCTGGCTACAAACAGTGGCAAAGGAAACAGCAGGGGCACTGGCACCAGTAGTGCAGCTCCTCTTCACCATCTTGGCCTCACCAAACTCCTCCCCCAACTCCCTTGCAAACTCCCCTGTTTGCTGTCCTCTGGTCGTTCTAGCAGTGGCTTTTAAAGGCCTTCTCTGCCTAGGTCAGCCCTTGCCCCTTGCTAGTCACACAGGGGGCAGGCCAATCACAAGGCTGCTAGAGGCTGGTGATTAAAGGGGATCAGGGAACAATCATGCAAACAGCCCCCACCCAATCACACAAGCACAGTCCCGCAACTAACAGCAATCACCTGTAGGAAAAAGACACAAGCAAATCACCCGGAGGGAAAAAGGCACAAACACACAGTTAGCAAATCACCTGTAGGGAAAAAGACACAGTCCAATCACTTACCTAGGACGCACCTGGCACCAACTCCTTCCCTCGCAAACTCCCCTGTTTTCTGTCCCCTGTTCTCAAGCCCTTAAATTGACCTTATTAAGGCAATTTAAGAGGTATGCCCCATCTACACTGGATTAAGTCAACTTCATAAGGTCAATTTAAGCATTAAGTCAACCTAGCAGCTGCCAGTGTGGACATGGGCAGTCTTCAGGAGTTAGGAAAGTGGACGCTCTAAGTCAACTTAACAGAGCCTCCAGTGTGGACATACCACGTATGCATTGTTTCAGCATACACACAGACAAATTAGTGGGGAATAAAACCTCTTGCAGGAAGGTTGCAATATAGTACTACATTATTTCATAGGATTATGCACATAAACCTAGGGGAAAAAAACAGTTTGCACCCTAAAACAGAGGCACAACTCACCCCCACCTTACTGTAAGCTGTCTGTGAACTGACATTGCTCAGACTCTTCACTACCAAGCCTCCAGTCTTCAAGCATGACCAGGGACTCATCCCTCAATCCTTGTCCCATTCCCCCTGCTCTTAAAACAATAGCTGTACCATTCCAACATAGTCCTCAATATATTATATAAGATACCTTTCCACGGCCAAAAAATAATACTAATACTAATGAGAGCCACCTCTGTCCCATGTCTTGGATTCTGGGACTAGTAGAGTGAGGAAAAATCATTTGAAAATATATTTCATAAGTGTGCCAAAGACTAGAAAAGAAAATAAGCCATGTTGCATATTTATTTTTAAAAGCAATTGGAGAAGAGCAAAGCAACTCTATGTAAACAGTTATAGATGCCATAAGGCGGTATGCCAAAGAACTCAGTGGTCCGGCAGATTTTTTTCAATGACCCAGCAAGTCTTTGCTAAGCTATCTGCACCATCTGCTGTTCAGGTTTAGTCAAGGGCAAGAAGGAAAACATCTGAGAACATCAATTATGAATTGATATTTAAAGAGAAATATTGCCTCTAAGGGGGAAATCCATGAAAAAGAAGAGACTTGGCACAACAATTTCCATTTCTCAGACCAGCAGATTTCAGAGCTATCTCCCAATGCACAGTCTGGATGTTTCCAGACAAGCCTACGAGTGAACAAAAGGTGATAAAATACATGTTGTGTCTTCTGTGGATGATGAGATATCAAAAGCTTCAGGCAAGGGCCCTGCATGAATGAAGACTCTTCTATTAAAAATATATAATGCTAGGAACATACTATAGGGCATCATATTCACAACAGCAAATGCATACAGTAAGTTTTACATGTCAGTCACAACCAGTATGATAACCCTTTAGTATCAGCATTGTACAGCTCAGCTTTAACAGTGTCTGGACTCAGATGTTAAACAAAAACAAAAACTAAAACACAAACCAAAACAAAACACTTCAGTTAAAATTTGTAGCAATTATAGCACAAGTGTGAAATAAGATTCCCTTGAAGTATCATTGTGTTAGGTTAAAAACATAACTCGTGTGACTATAGAGCTAAGATGGAATACTGATGTTGTCTAGTATTATTTACTTTAAGTGGACATTCACATTCCATTGAGTAAACTATCAAAAATGATGCAACAAAAATAAAACTAGTTTTTTTTTCACATCTAACCCACATATCAGTATCAGAAGTGATAGGCATTTAATGACTTCTGGATGTTTTGCACATACAGATTATTAAATTTAAATTCTGTATCTGACATTTTAGAAATATTGTTGGAGAAACCACATAAACAGAACATGACATCAGTTTTAAAGCCAGTATCTGAAATTTTCGTACTCTAATCTGGGGCAGTTAAGCTATTTCAGCTGTACTTGGTTTCTGAAACAATGGTTTCTGACAGTGTCATTTTCCATTTTATAGTCAACTTGTGTTGCAGAATGAAACTAAAATGTTATTTCCTGCTTATTTTCTACTAAATTCAGGTAGCTCATAAGCCTGAAATGACTTTAAGTTTCATTCCCTTGCTTCTTGTTCTCATGTTAAAACTTTTTTTTAATTCTTCCTTCTGCCTACTTTAAACAATGCTTCCTCTCTGTGACAATCCTGCATTTTCATTATCAAGTGTCTGTTCACCTTCTCCACCAATGACATTTCTTCATCTAAAAGAACAAAACATTCACTATACATTTGTAGATTAGTTTTGTTTTTAAAATGATTTCATAAAATATGTTTTTGTTTATAATCCTCCCAATAATAAATTGTTAAATTCACTTTTTAGTGTATAAACACAAACACTACATTGTACATTGCTTCTAAGAATAACATTTGCAACCTGTGCACGTCTGCCTTTATACCAGAAAGATATGTCCTTGAAGTTGTGAGATACAAAGACCAATTCCCTCATTTAGCAACTTGACTACTGAAGTAGGTGATGGCTTACTAGTATAAAAGTGTATTTTTCCTTAGAAGCAGAAAGCACAAAAATTCACATGTAGCCATCTTATTTTTTCAAGGACAAACAAAAACCAAAAAAGCACGATGGAGACTCGAACTAACCCTTACTTTGAACTTAAGAAGTTCAAACTATGGGTAGTTTGTTCTAACAATGGGTACTAGTTCGAACTAACATTAGTTCAAACTAGTCTGTGTTGTTAGTTCAAACTAGTAAGTTTGAGGTTAGGTCAAACTCACCTCGAACTTATTAGTTTGAACTAACAGATTCAGACTAACTTTAGCTAGTGCAGAGATAGCCACGGAGTCCAGCACACCAAGTGGGAATCACCTGAGCTAGCCAGCAGGAAGTGCCTAGGAGATGGCGTGAAGCCTAAGTCCACCCCTTTCAGGGAGTTAGACACCTCCTAAACACATTGGGGAGTACTATAAGCTCTCAGCATTGAGCTATTGCGTATAAAGGAGGATACTACCCCCTCTTCAGTTTTTTGGGAGAAAGGCCTTACCTGGATTAAGTGTCATCCCTCCCTTTGGCATTTCTTATTGTTCTTAGGTGACAACTAGTTCAGTTTGCTTGGAATCCCATTCTTAGGCACCTAACTCTCTCCATGCATTGCACAAGGAGCCTAGGCACCTACCTCAAAGAAATCCGGCAAATGTCCAAAAGGGAGCATTTGACTGGATCTATGACACCCACCAATCAGCTCAAGGCTCTCCTCATCAGGGTTATGAGGGTGCTGAATGTTCACAAGAGAGGGTAATAGTGGGTGTACTTCTTCAAACAGGCCAACAGTTTTCTTCCCCCCAATGGCCCAAACAAAGCTTCTCCTCCCACCACCCACACATATTCCTAAGGCTACAGGGCTGGACAGTTTTCTCTTTATAATAATCAAAGGCCTAATCTCTGTAAAACATCAGATAACCTAGTTAACCACAGCACAAAGGTTCATGAAAGGAAGACATAAAGCTGTGTGCAAAATGAATATTAGAAACACTGCAGTGCATGTCATGCATCCCTCTGGTTTCCTAGATATCTTAAACAGAAAGCTTGCTAGAACACTACCTAGTGATACACCACATAGAGTCCTTAGATGAGCAATCACCTCCTGCTGACCACTAGATCATTAGAGCCCTGGAAATATGTGGATATCCACGGAGATCTGCAGTATATCCGCATCCACAGATACACCGCAGATATCTGTGGACCATTTCTTGTGGATGCAGATCGGATACAGATCCATGCATTTGTATCTGTGCAGGGCACTACAGATCATCTCTGCAAGTAAAGTGCCAAGCCATTAGAACATTAGTTCTGCCATCTCCACCAGAGACTGAAGCTTTCCCAAAATGCCTGACTGAATAGCAAATCACTAATTTTGTTATACTTTTACTTAAGAGTTTGGTTTTAATATGTTATGTCTTTTAAAGCAACAAAAGCTAGAAAATTCAGATAAGCTGAAATGCTGTTCTTAACATACCCCTTATACCCACTGACGCATGTATCATATGCCAGTGCACACACACAAACATGCCTCTGAAATTCCTTGCCAGAAAACCACTTCAACTGCTATGCAGAAGTGAACACACTATGGAGTCTCAAGTCTTTGTTCCAAATCTTCTGGCTGTTGTCAAAGTCCAACCTTCAAAACACCAGCTTAATAGAACATGGTTTAAATTTTTCGCTCACCAAATTCTCTTATAATCAGGAAATGCCTGTGGAAAAGGCCATGGGAAGACTGAGGAAGTGGGGAGTAAAAAGCTCCACACCTGCTGATGTGGAGTTTTAACAGCATTTCCCTTTCCTTTCAGCCTACTTCTTCCTGTAGAAAAATGCTTGTAATGAGGATGGCATTGTGGAAATGACATTAAGCTATTTAATGAATGTGAAAATGTCTTACACAGTTCAGCCACTAAGTGGAGCTGTAAGTAAAATACCTTCTTTTTACAAGCCTCAGCCATACTTAAAAGAACATTAAAGAATCAGCTTGTGTTTATAAGCAAGCTCTGTAGCCAGTCCATATCTGGTACATCAGAAATGAAAACCTATGTCCATTAATCTCTCAATTAATTCAATAATGACAATTAGCTCCCAAGGTCTCTTCCAGGCCTAATATTCTATGATTTTTTTTTTTAACTGGATGACTTTCTGGACGAATATACTTTGCCAAAGTAGGACTTGCAAACATTATCCTCAGCCACCTGGAAAGCTTGACAGTGCAGTCTCTGGAGTACGCCCCAGGAAGTGATCAGAAAAGGGAAGCGTGAAATGAGACATACCTTTAATTCATAAATGACTGCTAGTGCTGTTAATTCACTTACACTGCAAGACACATTAATGGACCTTTCTTGAGACGAGCCATTGAGGATGAGATTTTCTGAGCAATCTCTTGCTAATTTTTTGTATTTCTGTGCAAGGATATCCAGAGATGTCATCTGCAGCACTGGAATCACTAGTACCATTTTCATCCACCTACCCGGGTGAATGCAGCTTTTCAGCACTGATCTTACTGAAAAACAGAGGGCTCATATCACTGTGGAAGATGACCTCCATCCTTATCTCAGCCACAGAAAGCCCTCTTTCAGGGATACTTGTTCATCAATACAAGAACATCCTTCCCATTAGGTACATATTTATTTTTATTTTTGTACTGTTGGATATAAAGAATATTTGTGATTGTATTGTGAATATAAATATTTAAGGGGCTACTTTTTGGAGATATGGTCTTCTATTTCCTTTTTTTAAATTTAAAATATTAACTCTTCTAGAGGCACTTGAGTCATGTAGCAATTTTTTATTGTAAGAAGAGAAATCAAGTTTGAGAACTGCTGCCTTCGAGCAGAAGTTGCACACTATTAGACCCCTCCGAAACGTCTACTCTTTCCCATCAGGCTCGGGCTGAGAAGATTTCAAAATCATGATGGTGGTCGTATTCAGATATTGCTGTCTCCTTATGTTAAACTGTACCCATTTTACCATATCCACCCTCAGAAATACAGCCTCTGGCTAGAATAGAAGTAATAGTAGTACCCCTCAACCTCACCCTTTTCTGCAGCAAGCCCAAAAAGGGGATCCTTGATTTGAAGGGCTACATCCACAACTAGAGTAAAATAGCATAGTATCCTTGAATTCAGTTGAGCTTGAAGTCATTCACGGAGCTCATCAGTGTGCATTACCTGCATAGTTTTTACCAATACAGATTCTTCTGCAAGGTGTCACTACTGTACAGAGTAGCATTTATTTCTTCATTGGGTTAGTTTCATTTAGGTAATTTAGTGGCAGTACAAAAAAGAAAAAAAAGTTCTTCTAAAGCACAGGGACAATTTTAAAAAACTTATTATTGAGTACAAATTTTATTGATAACTTACAAGAACAGTTCAGGGATAACACAATCAACTCTTCAGCTATGCAGAGATAGGGCTCAATGACCCAATGTTTTTTATTTAAATGCATAGTTAGGGAACCGTTAAAAAGGAAAGATTTTTCTGCTTCAGTGTTCATTGTTGAAATAAATACTTGGATGATGCTTAGTGCTTGGAATAGTAACATAGACCATACTGCCTTTAGTTGCTGGCTCCACTCCTTGTCATTAAACCTAAAGCACATATTTAACGTATCTGAGCGACCATGATGATTCCTTTGCAGTTGTCCCTTTCTATTTGATAAAAATATATACTATGTAACACGTTTTCATAGAAATTTTTCATCTCATGGTGCAGGGAAGTTCCTTTTGTATAACAGTTCCTATTAAAGTCCCCCTACTGGCCTGGCCTGGATGATAATTTGGGGGGCATTTAACTGGTTTCTATTGCTTTGTTTGAATGGGCCTCTCAACTTTACTGTTTTTATTACTACACAACCTTTTCTCTCAGTCTCTCATTTGCCCCTTTTTTCATAAGTAACATTTCCGTGGGTGTCCCCACAGGCCTCACATAGAACTAAGTTAAAAAGAGGATATGGCCTTTTAAAGTTCTCTTAGCTGTAGTTTGTAACTGAAGGTGGTGTTCTAATTAACTTCAGCTACCAGTGTGGGTTAAGCCCTTTAGACAAAGTGAAAGGCTAATCTTTCCTTTTAGAGAAGTAAAGAGCAAAGGTTTTAGTTGCTTCTTTTAATATAACCTTTTTTCCCCCCTTCTAATTGCAACCAAACCATTATTGTTGCAGTGGAACTGGTGGCTTGTCCCCATTTCCCCATAGTCCTGCAGTATAATGTATAGTTTGCCCAGCAGCTGGGTTTGTTGATGCAACATGGGGAATATCTAAGATATATGAATAAAAGCACTTATATTTCAAACTATCATTGCCCTTAGTCTGCAAAATACTCTGCATGGTGTTGCTTGAGTTCAGTTTTAGGACTGCTGATTTCTATGGGCATGAGCTAGATCCCATGTGTTTTAAGCCTCTAGAATCTGATTAGAAAGTCCAGCTACTGATGTTTCCAAATACTCTCTTGAAGTACAGAGCCATTATACAAGGTGCTGGTTAGACCCCATCTGATCTCCCATTTTTAAGAAAGATGAATTCAAACTGGAATAAGTACAGAGAAGGGCTGGGAGGATGATCTGTGGAACAGACTCAAACAGCTGGGCTTGTTTAGCCTAACCAAAAGAAGACTGAGGAAAGATGTTATTGCTCTGTATCAATACAGCAGAGGGATAAATAACAGGGAGGGAGACGAATTACAGTTTAGTGCCAATGTGGACAGAAGAACAAATGGCTATAAACTGCCCATCAGGAAGTTTAGAATTGAAATTAGACAAATGTTTCTAAATATTGGAGGAATGACATTCTGGAAGAGCCTTCCAAGGGGAGCCACAGGGGCAAAACACCTAGCTGGTTTCAAGACTGAGCTTGGTAAATTTATGTAGGAGATGTTATGATGGGACAGTCTAGTTTGGCGATTAACTTATATTTGACTTCTAACTGTAAATATGCCCAATGTCCTATTATGGTATGTTAAATCAGGTGTATTCTTAGTAACTATGGAGAATTCTTTCTTCCATGTCAGGCTGGTCACTCACGCTCAGGGTTTAGCTGATTCCCATACTTCAGGTTGGAAAGAGATTGACAGAGACCCTGGTTGGGGCAAGGGGCAGGGGTTGGGTTAACTTTCCTCTGCAGTAGGTGGCACAGGTCATTTGCTGGTGGATATTCTATACCTCAAAGTTTTTAAACCATGATTTGAGGACTTCAGCAAAGATGGATAAGGTTCTGTGGCCTGCATTACACAGGAGGTCAGACTAGATGATTAAATTGGTTCCTTCTGACCTTAAAGTCTATAACCCTTCTTAAGAGCTGCGACAATGCTGGTGACTCACTACCTAGCACCTGAGACCAGTATATAGACCCCAGATTCTGCCTACAGTTTAGACACACCTTCTTCTAGAACTCCTTCTGTGTAGATATTCTGGGCCCACAGTTTATTTCACCAAGGGACATGTGGTAGTTGTAGCACCTAGCACACACAGACTTTGCTCAGGATTCAAAAAACACCATCGTTTTTCAGTTAAGCACAGGAAGTAGACAGAAAGTGCTGGTCATATAGAAAACTACAAACACCCTAAATGCAATGTCACTCAGTCTAGCTTACCCTTCCCTAGGTTGTCCTTCAGAGTTCAGGTAGCTATGTCTGCTACATCAGACTCCCACAGCAACTTTCCTTTGCTTGAGCTGCTGAAAATAGCAGAAAATCCCAAGCTTCTGCCCTTTGATACATCATCCTTCACAAATGATCCCAGACCCCTATCAGATGATTTCATTGTCATGAGACCTTTCTCCTGACAGTGCAGTTCTCCTGCCTGGTAGCTAGTCTGTTGTCTAGGGGTGTGTTCACACAGCACTCTTATTTCGAAACAACAGAGGTTCCGTTGTTTCAAAACAACAGTGTTGTTTCAAAATAACTTAAACCCCATGTGGGGACGAAACAACACCATCTGAACATGTTGTTTCGAAACAACGGTGACTTGTTTTGAAATAACTGTTGTCTGAACTTGCTGTTTCGATTCCTGCTTTTTTCCTTAATTCAAATTAACAAACTTATTTTGAAATAACCCCTTATTTTGATACAAGTTGTTTTGAAACAATTTGGATCAAAATAACCCCCTGTGTGTGAACGTAGCCTAGGATGCTAGTATCTGAATAGAGGAACATAGCAATTTAATGGTCCTTATTAGTCATTCCTCTTTTACCCAACCTCCTACATTTCAGTCCAAGCCAGCACTGACGTATAGAAGAGACAAGGCTGAACCCTCAAATAGGAGTTTGTGAGAAAAGTATTTTGAGAAGCAACCCTATTCCTCTTGAGGTTATTTTTTCCCTGTAAAAATTCTCCATCTGTATGGCAATATTAGGTCTTTGATTAGCTTCCCATTTAAAAAAAATAATGGTTGCTGCAAGAGAATTTCAAGTACTTGGACAAAAAGTGTGGAGGTAAATGTTTACAGAGATACATTAAGATGCAGAATTAAAGGAGTAAACTGAAACAAATTTGTCCTTTAATTACTTCTAAAAACTAAAATGAAAACAAAAAACCCAAAATTCTGTATTTCCTTACACTTCAAAAACTCCCATGTGAGTATAATTTTAATTCAGTGGGACTACTCAATGCACAAAGTTGCTTGAGTCTCATTCCTATCCTCCTCCCCCCAAAAGGTAGTTTCTGGGTCAAACAAAATTCTTTGGAGAAAATTTTATGGCCTGTATTATACAGGAAGTCAAACTAGACTAGGTGTGGCCAAAATGCAGCTCACAAGCCGCATGCAGTTCTTGAATGAAAAAGTATGGCTCATGGAAGAGCACAGTGGGGAGAAGTGTGGTATGGGTGGGGAAGCAGTGGTATAGTCAGAGACAGCAGGGAAGTGGTGACATGGTCAGGGGATGGCGGGGAGAAGTGTGGCATGGTTGGAGACGGCGGGGAAGCAATAGCATGGCTGGAAATGGTGGGGAGAAGGATGGCATGGTCAGAGACAGTGGGGAAGTGGTGGCATGGTTGGGTACAGCAGAGAGAAGTGATGGCATAGTCAGGGATGGTTAGAAGTGCAGCATGGTTGGAGACAGCAGGGAGAAGCAGCAGCATGGTCGGAGATGGCAGGGAAGTGGCAGTATGGTCAGGGATGGTGGGGAAGTGGCAGCATGGTCAGGGACGGTGGGGAGAAGCCTGGCATGTTTAGATTTTCTTGTAGGTCCTACTGTAGTTTACTCATTGTTAAATAAAATAGTGTTTTACAAATTTTTATAAACATGATATCAAATAATAATAAGAAAAAATATGAATAAGAAAATAGATTGTTTAAAACTGAATGTAGATTACTTGCAATTTTTAGCACAACTTACTGCTATGAAGCATTGTATTCCACAATGAAATCTGTGAAATCAAAACATTGTGCAATACTTATAGAGCAGCACCTGAGAGAGCTTTTAGGTACTGCCTTGACAAGTTACTGCCCAGATTTTTAAAAAGTCACCACTAACCTGCAGTCTTCTACATCGAGTGACATTTTTTACCATATAGGCCTAGTTTTCATGGTAACCTTGAGTAATTATTAGAACCTGACATTAGTAGGACCAATATTTGCCCTCTTTTTACAATGAAATTAAAGTGTGCAATGAATTTTAAATTTAGCAGTTTTGAAGTAGGTAAAAGCATATGGCTATATCCCTCAGTGCAGCTCTCGAAGGTTTAATAATCAACTTGTGTGGCTCGTGGGTTCCAGAATTTGGCCATCCCTGAATTAAATAATCACAGTGGTCCTTTTTTGCCTTGGAATCAATATGTATATGGAAATGTCTTTGCAGGGTCAGTGATTCAAATTATAAAAATCAATTAAGTCTTTCCTTATGATGTTAAAAAAGTCATGTAAGTCATGGACTAAACTGTGGAGAGTCGGAAAACATCTATCATATGCTCATGTTTCTGTTATAATTGTGCTAATCTTATTTCAGATCCATTAGATGGTGAAAAACAAATTCTAGTGCAATTAAATCCAGTCATGGAACATTTTTTTCTTTAGGATTTACGGTGCCTTTAGTGATTTTCTCTATTTATTTAGTGTTTTGAAAACAACAGTGGAAGCAAAAACTACTCAGTCATAAGGCAGAACACTGATAATAAATGAGCTTTATGGTTACCACCTGCAATCCTTGTAGTTAGTTTGAAAATTAAACTAACATGGGGTATGTGTACACCGGAGGCTTAGGTCAACTTCACATTCCTTAAGTCAACCTAAAGAAAGCTCTGTCCACACTGGGAATTTACGAAGTCGACTTAAGCATTTCGTTAAGCTGACTTAATACCACTACTTCTTAAGGTTGACTTAAGGCTTAAGTCAACCTTATTAAGTCAACTTAAGGCAGTGTAGAGGGGGCATAACCCTTAAATCAACTTTATTAAGTTGACTTAAGGGCTATGCCCTGTCTACTCTGGCTTAAGCTGACTTAATAAGGTTGACTTAAACATTAAGTTGACTTAGCAGCTGCCAGTGTGGACATGGGCAGTCTACAGAAGTTTGGAATGTAGACTCTCTAAATCAACTTAACAAGGTCAGCTGTAAGTCATCTTAAATTCGACCTTGTTAAGTTGACTTAATAGAGCTGCCAGTGTAGACTACTTTAAGTGCCATACGACCCCTTGTTTGTTTTTTTTTTTCTTTTGCTGGACTAGACTAACACAGCTATCCCTTTGGAAATATTCATGCAGAGTAGCTGTAGAATTATATTTGAGTTCTGGCAACATTGCAGGACACAAAGATGAAGGAGCATCTTATAGCCACACTGTCTCATATGTTTAACTTCCAAAGGAGTAGCTGTGTTAGTCTAGTTCAGCAAAACAAGCAAGGAGTCCTGTGACACTTTTAAAGACTAACAACTGTATTTATTTCATGAGCTTTCACGGGAGAGAATCCCACTTCATCAGACGCTTTGAAGATAGGGATCTTACAGAATAAGGGGAAAATAAATTCAGGGAAGTGCATGCCATAGGATCAGGCCAAATTTAGGGGGAATCAAAGCAGTTGTTTAGACATCAGAAATCACAGCATTCAAAAACCAATAGGGGAACACTTTGATCTCCCTGCTCACTCCATTGATGATTTATTAATAGCTGCACTCAAACAAATGGACAACAAATAGAAGCTTCAAAGAGTAACTACAGAAATGGAATTCATTTGCAGATTTGACACCATTGCCTCAGGGTTAAATAGGAACTACAGATATTTTTTTTCTCATTACAAAAGGTAATTTGACCTCATCTTGCTCTATAGCTGTTCCCCAGTGTTTGCATCTAAACAACTGCTTTGAATTGCTTTAAGTGTGACCTGATCCTATGACTTACACTTCTCTGTATTTATTTTCCTCCCATTCTGTAAATTCCCCATCTTCAAAGCATCTGACGAAATATGATTTTCTCTTGTGAAAGCTCATGTGATAAGTGAATTTGTTAGCCTTAAAGTGCCAAAAGACTCCTCATTTGTTTAAGTTACTTTCCAAGAGACTGGTGACCAAGGAGCTAGCTCTTTCTTTGGTATCTTCCCTTTCCGCTAAATAAAAGAAATAATATTTTCATGTTTTGGGATGGGAAAGTAGATTCTGAATTACAAACGAGTGTCGCTTTTCAAGGATGTTTGTATTATGATTGCTTGTAACTCTAACTGTAATAAGAGAAATGAAACACTGATATAAGTAATCATTTCCTGATACTGCAAGCTTGACAGCACTATGCAAAAATTTATAGAGCAAGCATTGCATTAAATGGATCAATGCAATCCTCCAGGTTGAGCAGTAATATCTGCTGAGTTCTGTTTTTTCTCCTTTAAGAGTGCTAATTGTTCCCCAATGTCTTATGATCTTAAGGTTTATATTCTGCTGGGGACTAATCTATGAACATTTATTTCTATAATGAGCTCTAGTTAAACCCACCACTGCAATTTGTTTTTTATAATCTGATCACAGATTATAGTAAACAGCAACAGTGTTGGAGATCAGATATTAGAAATCTGATTTATACTACCAACATTTTGCAGAGAGCTGAAAATGTGCAAAAGGAGATTTCAAAAGATATTGTCGTTTCTCCTCACAGAATTCAGAATTCACAACTAACAGTGCTGTACAAGATGAACTGTTTACCGCGTGTTTTGTTCTGTGTATTCTGTCAATGGTGCTGATATTCTAATGTCTTAACTATCTTCTGTCTCCTAGGAGACAGTAGTTTTTACAGAGAACAGAAGGTTCTTCACTGTCTTTGTAGGCCCCATATTAGTGAGACATTAGAGAGCGGCATTGTCATATGAAACAAATGGAATTTCAGGCTAACGTATTAACTAGCAGAAAGTGCCCCCCCCCCAAGCACTAACTTTCAACCTCTCTTTGCCCTGCTTTTTACTGATGATATTACTTTTCTTTTTAGGAAAAAAGATCACTAAATATATCCTGTTCTTTTCAACAGTACACAGCTGAATTCCCATGGTAAGGAAGGGCATGCTTTTTCAAAGCACTGAACAGAACTGTGCTTACTAAATACTATCAGCTAATCTGTATGGTTACATAAAGCATTACAACATCTTACACAAAACTAGGACTTTTATACACTGATATCTCGCAAAAGTAATTCAGCTAGAATGTGACCCTTTGTCTTCAAAGCTACTATAGGAATTACTGCATAGCAGAGCTAATGAAGACTTCTTTTGTGGTTCTTCAGAGTATAGTATATATTAGAAAGGTAACTCTCATGCTAATTTTTGTTGCATTGTGTAAAGAGCAGGAAAATGCATAACTGGCTAAACAGAGTCAATAAATCAATGGCTTGTAAGGGATAATACCTGTAACAATAAATGGGATTTATTCTATAGACAACTCTCCACAAAAGTTAGAATCAGCAAGTAAATTAAAAAGAAGAAAGAAAGAAAAATTTGAGAGCAATGCAATTTATTCTCATTACAAACTTATACTGTCTTGGCAAAGTATTTATATCAAGGCAATTAAGGTCAATACAGACTCATGTTGTATGAGTTTAGTCAGTTAATAGTCCCGCACTGTCATCTTCTCTTTTCTATTTCTACAGTTAATGTCCTTTTGCATTCTAAACACATGCTTTCCTATAGAGACCAATTAAGCTCTGGGTTTTGTCTCAGTTCTGAAAGGCAAGAACAATCGTTTTAAGAAAGGGTTTGCAGCAAATCTATATATTTTTTAAAAATTGATATTGCGGAGGCATCAGTTGTGACCCTCTAGCTAAGGTAGTACTAAGATTTGCACTTAAAGCTGGATTAAACTGTGTCCATTTGATGTTTTAGTGATTGAATTTAGTCTCCAAATTTGCTTCAACTCCTTGGAGGCCAATGAAAGTTTGTGTAATTTTTGTGTGTGAAATCAATCTAACTTTTCACAAAGGAACAATTAAAAGTGCTTTTTGAAATGCTGTCCTCTTTTCTTTGTGTTCTTCTAGTAAAATGACCACAAAATCCTCACAGATTCCAAATTACTCTCTCTCTCTCTCTCTCTCTCTCTCTCTCACACACACACACACACACACACACACAGTATCTTTGATCCATAGCATTTCTGATTGGTTAAATTAAACTCTTTGTTAGTCCCTTTATTCAAGCTAGCAGTTTTATGCCGTGCACAGATTAACTCAGGGAATTGCTCAGCTCTATCAACTGCTTCCATATTCTTAAACCTCTAGGTTGCATTCCTGGTCTACCAGGCTCTGCAATGCACTTGGAGTGAGGGAGAGGTAAGTAAATATGTAAATTTTGTTATATATATATAGTCCACAGGACTTTCAAAGACTAACACATATATGTATAGATAGATAGATAGATAGATAGATAGATAGATAGATAGATAGATAGATAATTTATATATTTACTCATTTGTTTTGCTGAACTGGACTAACAAGGCTACACTGCTGGAAGATGTATGAGCCTGAGTTCTAGGAGAAGTAGTGCTCTAAGAAGCTATGGAGCTGCAGGAGGGTGAAAGAAGAAAAAGCAGTCTTTGGAGTGATAGCAAAAGGATAGGTGGAATGCAGTAGATAATGGTCAGGATGAGTAGGAACGGGCTTTGTGCAGAGGATTTGGGAAAAGCCCAGTGTTTCTTCATCAAAGTGCTTAAAGGGCTCCCCTGATGCTTCTGCCACCTCAGTTCCCCAGGACACCAAGACAACCAGTGTTGTGAGAAGCCATTGATGTGTCCCTGCCTCATTGTAGGTTCACTTCAGTCCTCTTATGCTCATGCATTGGCCCTCTGTGTAACCAAGGCAGCAGCATGGGGTGGGGGGAGTGCTGAGTGTCATCACAGTGAAGATGTGAAAACAGCAATGCAATGTCTTACATGCACTGAAGCTTTGGTATAATAGAGAAACTTGTAAACCCCTATCCCACACTTTCTCCATAGGAACAATTCCTCCACCTAGGACCCCTTCCCCACAGGCCATTTATCCCAGAAGTCCCACATCCTTAGTCTTCCTCTGCCCCCCTCATTCCTCTATTCACCCTTTCAAGCAGTACCAGACCACCGTGAGTGTCCTCTGGGAGCTGATCGACCATCACTCCCTGGTGGATGTCTGGCGTGACCTGTGATGCTGTCTGGGTCTGGAGGACTCTTGATGATTATTTTTCATATTAATATTTCATATTTGCGATAATCCATATGTGATATGCCATGTTTGGTATCAACAGAAAGGCTATAATCTGCTAAGAATGATTATATAGTTTGCATGTAGGTATCATGTCTGTATTAGAGATTAGAAATCTATTTGTTTTTATGTTTGTTCCAAGTTATTTGTCCTTAATGCAATCCCAGACTGAGTGTCTGCAAAACTATTGTTCCTTTTAATGGCCCCCATCAGGGAGGATCCCTGCTGCAGTGGGCCCAAGAAGAAACCTGTTTGACCAGTTAGCCAGACTGACCATGTGGCCCAACTCCATTTTGATCTGGCAAGGACTCTGAGACAAAAGGCAGGGGATCCATCTCCATTTTACCTTTAGTGTTCAGTCTGTCTGCAACCAACGCCCTCCTCTGGAACTATTCTCCTGGGACTGAACAAAGGACTGAGACCCACCCAGGTGCTGCTGCTGCTTCTGCTGGGTGCACACCAGAGGAGTGGGACTAACCTGCAGACTGCAGGATCTTCAAGAATTTGTTTTCCATGGACTCTAAATCATTTCTATGTATGTGATTCACTTTGATCCTTTAACATCTCTCATATTTTGTTTGTTTTCTTTTTATATTAAACCTTTAGTTATAGTTACTTAAGGATTGGCTGGCAGCATGGTATTTTGGGTAAGATCCAAGCCTATATTGTTCTGGGTGATGTGGCTGGCCCTTTGAGGACAGGAGAACATATTTCTTTAAAAGACCCCGTGGCTAGAGGAGATAAAGTGGGCTGTTTCTATTTTGCTATGCTTGGTGATGACCAGAGTGGGGAATCAGAAGCATGTTTTTGTACTGACTGGGAGACTGGGTTAAGTACCACCCATCAGTGGTTTGGGGGTTTTGGCCCCAGTTTTGCAGCTTGCCCTGAAGTTGGCACATTCAGAAGGTCATCCCAGGAGGCCCAGGTCACATGACCACCACCCAGATGATGAGACCATCTTCACATTTGTCTGGGTGGGGGAAGATTGGTTGTGCCACTCCCAGTTGGATCACATTTACCTGTCCCATTGCCATCTTGCATGGGGCCACTCCTCCAGCATTAGACTGGCCCCCTTCTTGGATCACTATCTGGTGACTGTGACAGCCTTTCTCATGGCAGAGAAAGGCTGAGGCCAGCCTACTGGCACTTCAATAACAGCCTGCTGGAGGATGTGGGCTTTGTGGCATCCTTCTAGGAGTTTAGAATAGAAACTTCACTTTTATTTAGAATAGAATCATAGGGGTGGAAGGGACCTCATGAGATCATCAAGGCCAACACCCTGGGAATTGAACCCAGGATCTTCCACACATTAAGCAGAGATGCTAGCCACTACACCATAGTTCTGGCTGGCCTGGCGGGAGCAGAGGCCTGCCTTTTCCTTGGTGCAGCGGTGGTGGGGCATGGGGAATGTGCACACCCAACTCTTCTGCCACAACTACACTTGGGCAGCCAGCCGGCAGATGAATGTGGCAATAGAGCAGCTGGAACAGGAGGTCTTAGAGCTGGAGAGGCATCTGGCTGCCAGCCCTGAGGATCCATCCCTCTGTGGACCATGCTGGGAGAAGCAGGAGGAGCTCCTGGCCCTAGAGGACCTTTGGGCCCAGGGAGCCTTCATTCAAAATCACATTCATCTCTTTTGGGAGGTGGACCATGGCTGCCGCTTCTTCTATGCCCTGGAGAAACAGAGGGGGGCCTATAAAGTATGTCACCAGCCTCCTCACTGAAGATGGCACCTCCTTCACGGATCTAGAGGAGATGTGTGGAAGGGCCAGAGCCTTCTATGCCAGTCTTTTCTCCCCGGATCTGACTAAGTCAACACCTGCAGGGTGCTCTGGAACGAATTCTCTGTGCTCAGCACAGGCGTGCGGGACTGGCTGGACCTTCTTCTCACTCTGGCCTTGTTCTTGGAAGCCCTCCATTGCATGCCCACCAACAAATCCCTGGGCATGGATGGGGTGACCGTGGAGTTCTACCGCATGTTCTAGGACATCCTCAACCCAAACCTGGCTGCCATCTGGGCCGAATTCAAGGGAGGCAGGGAGCTCCCCCTCTCTTGCTGGCAGGCTCTGCTGGCCCTGCTGCCAAAGAAGGGGGACCTCCACAACCTTCAGAACTGGCGCCCTATCTTCTTCCTCTACACAGACTACAAGATCATCACCAAGGCTATCTTGCTGCAGCTTGGGTCTATGCTGCAGGACGTGATCCATCCCGACCAGACCTACACTGTCCCGGGCCAGTCCATCTTCAGCAACCTGCACCTCGTCTGGGATTGCTTGGAGCTCGGGTGTAGGGACTGTCTGTCATTCACCCTCCAGGCCCTGGACCTGGAGAAAGTGTTCAACAGGATGGACCATGGGTACCTCCTGGGCACCCTGTGGGCATTGTGGCATTTCTCCGGGGTGCTGTACACCTCTGCAGAGTCAAGCTCAACTGGACCCTGACTGAACCGGTCATCTTCGGGCGAGGAGGCCATCAAGGCTGTCCGCTGTTGGGCCAGCTATACGGTCTGCCCATCAAGCCCTTCCTCTGACTCCTCCGCCAGAGTTGGTGCTCCATCAGCCGGAGCTGCAGCTGCTCTTGTCGGTATACACGGATGATGTGCTCCTTGTGGTCCGGGACCCGGGTGACCTGGTGCAGTTGGAGGCTTGCCAGGCCCTCTCCTCGGCTGCCTCCTCTGCCCAGGTCAACTGGGTCAAGAACTCTGGCCTCATGGTAGGGGCCAGGTGGTCGGCAAGCCCCCTCCCCCATGCTTCAAGCCATCCAGTAGCGTGCGAGTCCGTTGCTCTATCTCGGCATTTACCTTTGCCACCCATCCCTCCCTGGATGAGAGCTGGCATGATTTGGAGGGCAGGGTGGTTGAGTGTATGTGGTGATGAATAGGACTGTTGCAGTGCCTCTCCCTTTTCAGGAGAGTGCTGGTCATCAACCAGCTTGCCCTGTCCATGCTTTGTCTGAACACCCTGGTCCCGCTCCCAATGTTTCTGGCCCACCTCCAGAAGACAGTTCTGGAGTTCTTCTGGCCAGGACTGCACTTGGTCTCTGCAGGGATTCTGAGTCTCCCCCTGGAGGAGGGCAGGCAGGGGCTGTGCTATCTCTACAGCCATGTCCATGCCTTCCACCTCCAGGCCCTGAAGAAACTCCTTTATGGTGCAGGTAGTCTGGTGTGGAGTCATCTGGCGTGCACCTTCCTCCACCGCTACAGAGGGCTCTGATGTGACCGGTAGCTCTTTTACACCCCTTTGAGAGGTGGTCCGCAAGACCTCACTGAGCTGCTGGCCTTCCACCAGGACCTCCTCTGGACCTGGAGGCTCATCTTGGTGTGCAGGTGGCAGAGGTCCCCTCTGTGAGGCGGACGCTGGTCCTGGCAGGTATCACCAGGGTTGGAGACCTCCAGGACTATGCCCGAGGGGACTGGGTGGATCCCCTCATACTCGCCCAGTGCATGGGGCTCTCCACCCTTTTAACCCCCTGGCACCTACTCCAGGAGGTGAAGGAGGCCCTGCCCCCCGCTGCTCAGGTCTACCTCCAGTGGGTCCTGCGAGGGAGCCCCTCCAGCCCTCCTTTCAGTCCTGGCCCTCCAGAGCTTGTGATCAGGCCCAGTCCCCAGCCCCGCGAGACCCCTGGCCACTCCCGCCCCATGCCCCGAGCTGGCTGCGAGACTTGCAGCTGGCCCTTTTCTGAACTGCGCCTCACCAATGTCTGTACATGCTCATGCTCCATACCATCCACTTCCTTGCCCTTGTGTCCTGCCCCGACACAAATGGCAGGACCTAATCCCATCTGCAGAGGACGAGAACCCTCAGTGGACCAGGCTGTACTCCACCCTGACCCTGCAGCCCACCGGGGACATCAGTTGGTGGCTCGGGCATGGGCATGCACCTGGTGTGGTTAACCCGTTGTCCTGACACCTGCCCTTTCTGTGACGAGAGGGAGACCCTGGTGCACGCATATCTGGATCGTGCTATGTTGCAGCGCCTCTTCTGGCTCCTCCAGAACCTCTTATTGAGGTTCTGGCCGCACTTTTCCCCACACTTTTTCTTATATGCACTCCCCATCCGTGGCCCCACAAAGACATGGGACCTCCTTGTTAATCTCTGCTTGGTCCTTGCCCAGATCACCATCTATAAGACCAGGGAGAGGAGGTTGGCTGGGAAAGGGGCCTGCAACTGTGGGGCCTACTTCCAGTCCCTCATCTGTGCACATCTCCAGGCCAAGTTCCTCTGGGCAGCGTCCCCTGGCTCCCTCAACACCTTCCGGGAGCAATGGATGCTGTCTGGGGTTCTCTGCTCAGTGTCCCCTTCCGAGGCCCTTGTTTTGAACCTTTGACCCCCACTCCTGTCCCTGTTTGTCATCAGTGGTCCCATGTAATCAATTGGTCTGGGCCCAGTGCCACCTCGCCTTAGACTGAAGGAGGGGGTTTAGCAGTGGGTGTGCTGCACTTGCCCATCACCCGGCCACCAAATAGGAACACCCTTCTATAACTATCAGCCGTGGCTTTGTTATACAACTTTAACCAGCATTAACATAGGTTTCAGTGTGGAAATATATAATATGTCCAGACTAGAAGGGACTTGCAAATGTAGTCTGAATAAATGAACCAATATCCAGATAAACTTTAACATTGCAGTAGAAGAAAACATGTATAATATTAAGACTACAGAAGCAAGTGTAGACTGCAATGCAGGCAACAAACAATATTTCATATTCAAATGACAGATTTGTACAAACATTTCACAGACTACTTTTAAAATCTACAAAATATGTCACTCCAGCAACTGAATAGGCCTCTAATTGCCTAATTAGTTTAGTGAAAAAAAGAAAAAGAATTTTTGGTCAACTTAAGATTTCAAAGGGGAAAAATCAATTATTCTTTATTCAATATTTATTTACTTAGTAATCATTTCCCAGAATTTTGAAAGTGTTTTTAGGTTTCAGAGTCAGCTTTGTTTGGGTTAATTGAATATTTTTAATTAACACAGCTGAACTCAATCCATCTAACTTTAAAACATAGCCCCAAAGGCAGCACTTGGTTAAAAAAAGTTCAAAGAAAATTAATATTTGAAGCACAGAATATACTCGATAGGTTTGCCAGCTGAATTAGTACAGAGGTTAACAATCACACTTTAGAATATATTGACATAAGTTTAATTCCATTTTTTGGATGAGGTTACTAGTCAAATTAATTGGCTCCAGTTTCTCAGAAGAGCAAAAGTAGCAACTTGATTATTTGTAATAGCATTTCACAGAGATAATGCTAAATGCTTTCAGACAGTATGGTCTCAGAAAGTGTGTTTGTCTGCTACTCTACAATGATAAAATTATGTTGTGCTACTTCAAAAGCCTGTTAGATATAATCTCTATATAAATCCTGGTGGTATTTGCTTTTTTTTTTTCAGACGTTTCAAGCCATAAACAGGTGAATGCTGCAAAATAGTTTCCCACTAATATTTAAAACATTCTAAATCAATTACCATCTGACAGTTACTGTGACACTATTTAATATCCATAACTATGTGAGAATGAATTTTTGTTTGCAGGAATGTTCAGGAAAGGTGCAACTTAGTTATGATTCACATAAGAAGTATTCATATTCATGAGGACATTTTGACATGTCTTTGTGGGTTTGAGAACTTGAAGGGAAGGAGAAAGAGTTTTGGCAGAACAGCAGAGAAGATGTAAGATGATGAGGTGCAAGCAGAAGAAAATGATAAGTTTGTTCTTTAAGGGTAAAATCTTCTGAGGGAAAGTGCATTTGTCTCACAGTGTCCTGCATCAGGGCTGGGTTTCAAATAATCCTTTGGTCTTTTGCTACTAGAGCAAGATCCATACATCAGAGAAGCAATAGTGATTGTTTGTAAATAAGATCTTTGTGGTGTGTATTAAACTATGGCAATTTACTTTCTCCTGGCTTTTATTTTATTATTATGGCTAGAGTTAAACCTCATTGAAATTGACAGGTGCAGCAGCTGCCTTTCTATTTAAGCTATATGAGGGAAAAGGTAAGAGTCTTTATTTCTAGTAATAGCTAAAACAATAGAGATTACCATCCAAAACATGGACGCAGATGGCAGCTAAGGAGAAGCTATGTCATGTAGTCTGAAGTTTTATGTTCCATTGTGTCAGAATCATCTGTCATATAAGATTTCACTTTCGTACAGGGTTAATTAGTCAACTCCAATGTTATTCTGACTGCTTACCACATGTCTTCAAGGCTTTTCAGACAGTTTTCCCACATCCAAAGGAGCAGCCATATTTAGTCTAGCTCAGTAAAGCAAACAAGGAGTCCTGTGGCACTTAAAGACTAACAGATTTATTTATTGCATGACAAAAGCTCATGCAATATATAAAATTGTTAGTCTTCAAGTGCCATAGGACTTCTTGTTTATTTTAGATAGTTTCCCAGTTTCACTTGCAGGCAGTCCATCACAGGAAAAGATATGTGGCCTGAAAATGTCTGTTACACAGTCATATTTTCACATCCCTTCTTTTTTAAAGAAAACTATCAAAAACCCTAGCAATATCTGATAACATCATCTAATCTAAGTCCTTTCAGATGTTGACCATTCTTGCTGTTTCTTCATTCATCACCTTATCCATTTGACTAGCTCTTTACCGTGTGCCGGGAGCCACTGGCTGGTGTCTTTCTCAGGGCACCCCGGACAGGCATGTCCTGTGGGGGATCCTGCTGGCCAGCGGGACAGGCACCCCATGGGGGATTCTGCCAGCCAGCAGGGAAGGCATGCCACTGACTGGGGACTTCTCTGTAAGGGGAGCGCTGGCAGCTGTCTTCACTGGTGGTCCCCAGACAGGGGAATCGCCACTGCCAGTGGTTTCCAGGACAGGGGAGCCCTGGGGAAGAGAGCACTTCCTCAGGAGCCTTGGACACTCCCCTGTCAGGGGAGTGATGGTGGCTCTCTTCTGCAGCGCTTCCCAAACAGGGGAGGCCCAGCGGCCACTTCTTGGGGCTCCCTGGACAGGGAAGTCCCAGCAGCCGCCTGTTCAGGGAGACTGGGTGGCCATTTCATGGGACTCTCTTGTCCCCGCAGAGCCCCAGCGGCTCCCTTCCCCCAGGGCTCCCGCAGCTTCCTGACAAAGGGAGCTGTGCTTATGGGTCCCTGGGAGAAGGAAAGGGCGGCTTCCTTCTGCTAGGAGTCACGGGTCTGGGACGAAGGGAGCAGCAGGAGCCCTGTGTGGCTCCCCGGCAAAAGGGAGCCTCATGCAGCTCCATTCTTCCAGGGAGCCACGCACAGCTCCCTTGTCCCCATCCATAGGTCGACTAAAGTCGACTTAGGGTGGCCACACTGGGTTAATAAAGTCAAATTAGCCTTCAATTTGAAGTAAAAGTAGGCTTTATTAAATCAAATTAGCATTTCCTTATTTCAAATTAAGGAAATGCTTAATTTGACTTAATAAAATGCCTGAGTGGCCAGAGAATAGGTTGTCAAATTAAGCCTCCTTAATTTGACTTAACCTGTAAGTGTAGACTAACTGTATTTTAGAAACACCATTGATCTGTTCATGCCTCTGAAATACATCTCTATAAACCCTTTCCACCATCTCCTGGACCTCAGCAAAACCATCGAAAGTAACTTCAGTCACCCTACTATCCACTTTCATTATGTTCTGGAATTATACTTTTGTCAGGTTCATGGCCTGCTTTTCCTTGCTGCCCAGAAGTGGTACTGTTCTCTCACCATTTATGACCTCAAAGTCCAGCCTGATTTCTTAATTTAATTCTATATAGGCTTACTGTGGAAAGGTTGTACATTATTAACAACTAGTTATCCACTTCCTACCCTATGTCTTAATTCAGCAGACTTATCAGGATGATGTTACAACTTGCACCACAATCTAATTGAAATCATATCTCTTTCTTCCCAAGTAACATGGCTGCTTTTTCATGCGTACAAAATCTTCTTGCTATGTTTACCAGCTGTTTGGTCAGCCACATGATGTGTGCACCTTGGATTTGTTTCTCTTCCCTTTGGACAAACACTTCATGGAAAAATGATAAAATTTATCAGAGATATGGCACTTTTTTTTTTTGCTATACACCAGATATTTTTCTTTGTCTGCCATGTTTTCTCCCACAGTATTTGAATGTGTCTGTACCTCTATCATCTAAGGATATTATATTTAGTTTTCATTTCTCTTCCTTATAAATTGCATATCTGCATGGACAATTTCTACTGGTTGACCTTCCAGGGATCTAATTCTGTTTTTGAATTGCCCTGCAGTCCTTAATATCTTCAATCTCTCCCTCAAAGTTAAGTCAGCTTCCCTCAGCAACCACTGTCGTACTTATATTATCATTTACTGCTTCTAAGGTGTGTTGAGCTTGGGGAATTTCCACACATGGAGTCTCACTTATATTTCTCACCCTTTCTCCAATCAGGTAACAAAACAATTTGTTTTCACAGCATCCTTTTTTACCTTCTATAACAATATATACCTAGAAGTTAAATAGCCTTTTTCCTGTTCTTCCATTGCTGAGCTAAGTTCCTAGCTTCTAGGTTTAATGTCTCTGGAGGCTTCAGCATCTCCACTTTTTGGTATCAGCCTTGTCTTGTCATTATCACACTATGTGGATTGGCTCATGACCATGAATGCCTATCTCAGGGCAGACTGCCAAAAATGGGGCAGAAACCTCAAACTGGTGGTATACTCAATTTCACCAAGCCAGTAACACATGAGAACTCATAGATCACTGTTATTGTCATCCCATGGGATCACAGAGAGTCCCCTGAGACTCTGCAGTTTATCTTACTACATGGTCAAGCTAAACTTAATGATGAATGATCATTTACATGAAAAAAAAATCACAAAATATTCAGCTTGCATCCAGTTCCAAGAGACCAGTCACTTATTCTAGATCAATCTTACACCAGACATGCCTATATCCAATCCTGTTATAAACTATTGTGGTAAAGTTAGGCCAGATTGTACAGAACAGTACAGCAGGGCAAGTATGTGAGCCCTACTGTGTTAATGAACCTTTTCCTTGCAAGTAGAGGAGAGGTTTCTACAGTCAATTAGAGACCCCTGGACCCAGTTAAGGGCTACTCCAGGTCTACTAAAACCCTCCCTCTGCTAAGGGGGTTGCAGGGAGAAAGAAAAACTGCCAGAAGGATTGAGACTTCCCCATGTTAGAAGGCAGTGCTTCTCCCCAGCTGGGGAGCAGTGAAGGAAAACCCAGACCCCCGCCTGCAGGAAGGATTGATGTGGCTCCGATCACCCAGGCCATTACCACCACCTTGACAGCCCATGAAGGAGCCAAGACAAGATACTGACCTGGATTCTGGGTTACATAAACTGACCGGAACCATGTGCCCTCCTATAGGGTTGAAGGATAGTCCACAGGCCCAAACCACTGACTGCCCTGGACACTCAGAGACAGAGAGAGAGGGAGAAGTGCCGAGTGGAAAAGGCAAAAGACTTGTCCAAACTGAGACATATTTATCTCAGGCCTCTCTGACCAAACAAAGGGTGGGGGGTTGCCTTGCCACACTGCATAAAGTTACTAAATGGGAGGGAAAAAAAGACAGTTGTTTACAGGTTAAAGCATGCAAACATATACACACAAATGAGTTACCATCTATGATTTCTAACAGTGACAGAGATATGATAATCTGCCAGTGTCTTTCAAGGTGGACCCATAGGTAATCCCTGGAGATGTCTGCCTCAGTTTACTCTCCCTGGCTCTGAGAGTTCAAACAACAAAGAGATGATAAATTTTTGTGTGACTCTGTTTTATCCTTTTACTGCTGGTCTTTCAGTGCCTGAAATGCAGTCCATTGCATATTATGATGTCTCTTAATGGTTTGTTTAATATTGACAGGTCCCTGTAATGGCTGAAGGGGATGATTTCCGTTCTTCAGTTCACAGTTCAGAGAAAATATTTTCAAAGTTATAAAGCAAAACTTGCATAGTTCCTTATAGAATGGAATACAGACATTGCAAGCAAGATTTAATGTGTGCAGTAACTCATAAGCATTTCCTAGAGCCTGAATACTAAATACATTCTTGGCTAATACCTAATTTGAGCATAACTATATAGATGAGCTGGTTAGGTTTCCAACTATGAGTTTGTCAGTTCTTACATAGTGCTTATGACTTGGCGAGATCTGGCATGTGGCTTACCAATGTCGCATCCTTGAGATAGGGAATCCATTACTTCACTTGTTAGTATGTTCTGAGAACTTAACAGCATTTAAAAACATGTGCCTTTATCTCTAAATAAAATTGGTTTGGCTTTAGCTTCTAGCCTTTGATTTTTGTTTTGCTTTTTCGCTGCTAGATTAAAGAAACTGTTAGTACCCAATAATTTCTCCTCATGAAGATTCTTATATCTTAGTCAGCTCTCAGTCTTCTTTCTGATACCATAAATAAACTGAATTCATTTCCTCTTAGAGCTCAAATAATTTTTGTGGCTCTTTTCTGCAACATCTCAGTTGTTCTACACACTTTTAAAAATATGGATCTCAGAACTGGACACCACTATTCCAGTACTCATCTCATTAATACCATGTACAGAGGTAAAATCACCCTAGTCCTGCTCACTGTTCCCTGTTTATACATCCAAGCATGGCATTAGCCCTTTTTCCCCAGCATTGCACTAGAGTTCATACTGAGTGGCTTGTGCACTATGACCCATGCATGCTTTTCAAAATCTCTACTGTCCAGGATATAAGTTCCCATTCTTTATGTGTAGTCTGCATTCCTTTTTCCTAAATATAAAATTTTGCATTTGGCTGTATTAAAATGCCTTTTTTTGACTTAGTTCATTTTACCAAGCAATCCAAATTGCTCTGTATGCCAGTCCTTTCCCCATTATCATTTACCATTTTTCCAGTCTTTCTATCACCCACAAATTTGATCAGCAGTGGTTCTGTATATATTTCCAAATCACTGAGGAAGATGTTGAATAGCATTGGTCTTAGTATTGATCACTGAAGATTCTACACTGACAACTTTTTTTTTGAGATCCATTGGTTGACAATCAATCAATCAATCAATCAATCAATCAATCAATTCTTAATCCATTTAAATAAATGTTTTACTGATACTGTATGATGCTAACTTATACTTTTAATGTCGTACAGTACTAAGATAAACACCTTACAAACGTCTAAGTATGTAACTTATGCACAATTATCTTTCCAACCAAAATTGTAATCTCATCAGAGAATGCATTCAAGTTTGGCAAGTCCTGCTTTCCATAACAGCAGTTCTCAAAGCTTTGAGGGTTGTGACACTGCTGGGAGGGGTCCCAGCCATGTGTGACACATCAAGGCTCCCCTGCTGCTAAGGCTCTCCCCCATTTTGGCAGTGGGTTCAAGTGGCCTCTGCTGCCAAAAGAAAACTGCCTGCAAAGGCAGTAAAAGCTGAAAAGACTGTGAAAGCACCCCACCCCCTGCAGTTTCAGCCAAATGCTACTGCTGAAGGTGCTGGGGCAGGGTCAGTTTAACGCCCTTGTGGGCCCATAGCTATAAGATTTTTGTGAACCACATCAGTCAGCCTCGTGTAGGAGAGTGGGGTCTCAGGGACCTGATGAACTATATTTATACTGATGCCTCCGCATCACTGGTGGCACACTATAGGAGGGGTCTCTGGGTCCATGTCCCACTCTCCCTTCTCCCCTCCATCAGTAGCAGCAGCAGCCTGGAGTCAATCCTCCCCCTGCAGCTGGGAGACTGTGCGACCTGGAGCAAGGGAGTGAGAAGGTTTCTTAGCAGAGGTGCTTTGATCAAAGTGCCTCTGCTGAAAGTGCTCTGGTGCCACTTTTTTGCTGCTGGCCCTTTAAAAGCTGCTGGACTGAAACAAAAAAAGCAAGGAGTCTTGTGGCGCTTAAAGACTAACAGATTTATTTATTGCATGAGCTTTTGAGGGAGAAAATCCCACTTCGTCAGACGCTTTGCAGAGCTCTTCAAAGTGGGATTTTTCTCCCACGAAAGCTCAAGTGATAAATAAATCTGGTTAGTCTTTAAGTGCCACAAGACTCCTTGCTTTTTTTGTTTTTCTAGACTAACATGGCTGCTCCTTTGGCACTGGCCTGAAGCAGCAGCTTCTAAGGATCCAACAGTCACAGGGGCAGGGGTGCTTTCCTGTGGCACCACATTGACAGCAGTGTGGCGACACACTTTTGTGCTGCGACACAGTGGTTGAGAACTGCTGTTCCATAAAACCATCAGGCAAAGGTCCCCTGTTGTTTGCGAATAACTCTCACTTCACACCTTATAAATTCACTGCCCCTAACAGATGTCTTATAGGTTATTTTTCCATAAAAAAAATATCATGCAAGATATCTGCAGAGAGCTCATAACCTACCGATACGTATTTACAGGTACAATTTAAGGAATAAGTAAGCCCCAACTTGAACCATGAGATGACTGGCAAAAATTTTTGGCTAAGTTATGTTCAAGCTGTGGAAAATTCCAGGAAAATAATTGTGGAGTTTATTAGTGATAACAAAAAATCTTTGTAACTTTTCTGCTGCTGGTGGCCCAAGGCTCAAAGTGAGGGCTGAAAGCCAGGGCTACTTCTGACAGGGCTCAGATGGATGGAGGATGGGAACCAGGGCTAATAGCATTAGTCCACTGGAAGAAAAGAGATTTGTATTAGTGTTTTGTATTGAAGGCTGAAAACAGAAGAGGATATCCTGGCAAATGGAAACCTTAATAGCATGTTTATGACAAAAGAAAAATGGAGATGAGGATTTCGAAAGAGCAGAGTATGGGCATGGATAAAAAATCCTGAAACAACAAAAATTCTACATGTCCATTTACTTCAAATTTTGAGAATACCCAGAGATGACAAGTAAAGTTCATCAAAGAAGCAGACTCTAGGAAAATCAAATTCCTTTTTTTTAAATGGGTTATTCCATAAAAATATAGACTTGCATTATGATTAACATATTTCAGTTAAGTAATATTCAGAAAAGTATTATGGCACAAACTCATTCTAATAAGTTTTAATTCTGACTATACACTATTAAAAAAATAAACCAAACATATGACCCCCACCCCTACTTTTTCAACAATCAAAATCTGAAGAAATAATGACCTTTACTTTGAAAGTGTTAAAAGTGTTGAAACTATTACCAGAGGTGTGGCACATAATGAATCTGGAAACTAATTCCAAAGAATATTGGAAGTGAACTGTTCAATTAATCAACATTTAATTGCAAATTTATCTTTAACAAAAATTCATTATCAGAGTTAGGTCTTCAATAATGGTTGGTACTGTCATTAACTTAGAAAGAAAGTTTCACCTTTCATTCCAAGATATGTAGACAGCGCTTGACAAGTGAATTAGAATTATAATACATTTTATGGTGAACAATAAGCTATTTCAAAATACCATAGTAAATATATTTTATTCAACATTTTTTTAAAAAGAAGATTATATACAATAGGGGAACACCTTACTTTTGGAATGTAATAGGAATAAATCCACCTCTAGTGCAACTGAAAGCAGATTTTGCCACAGTGGCATTAGCTACACTCAAAATGTTTATATCAGAGCAACACCTGGCTTTTGATATTGATGTATAGATACTCATGGCTTTGCATATTCACGAGAAGCCATCAGCACATGATCCTGCATCAGTATGTTGAACAAAATCAGCATTCAGTTAACCAGTAATGAGTGGGTATTGCCAGATGGATCCTGCCAGGTGGTAGCAGTTAATTATTGATACACTTTGGGAATATGTAAGCAATATTCAAAAATAGAGGGAGCATTCTTTTTCTAGCATAGTGGTACTGCATTACATTGGTGGCTACTGATTGTGTGAGTTTTCCTTTTTTACCTTATATCAGCCGTTCAAAACAGATCCTTCAGGAGAAATCAAAGACATGCCCTCTAGCAGGCTATTATGTGGCCTGTTGAAATCAGGGTTTGGAAGAGATAGTTTTTAGAAAGGAATAATGATTGTGCTGAAATGCATTTTCCAATCTTCTGAGCTTGTCTGCAAGTTTTTCATTTGCTCTTTTGTTTAAATGGGTATGATGCTGCCAGACGTGCACAATAAAAGCCGTTGTTAGTGGGGTGATTATGTTTATTTAAGTACAGAATGACAACAAGAAGTGCAATTTAGTGCATTTATCATTTACACCTACAAAATAGTTCAGCTGACAGCACTAAACTTGATAGACTCTATTCATGGGATTCCTTACATTGTACCAATAATGCAGTGTTAGTCAACTCCAACCTCAGTACTTTAGTTCAATGGTTCCCAACCCTGTTCAGTAACATGGCACACTTCAATGAGACAAACAAATCCATGGCACACCCACTTTTTTCAGATAAATTAATTGCTCATAAATGTCACATTTACTTGCATTTACTATGGTTATGTTCTTATTAGAAAAATTTGCAACATACAATACATACAATAAGCTAAGGAAAGATCAAATGCATTAATGTTTCAAATCCACCAGAAAAAATACACAATGTATTAATTTTGTCCTTTGGCCACCTGCATTTAGAACGTTCACATTTTAGAATCAAAAGACTAATACCACATTTTTAATTTGATGATTAGTTTTTACAAATTTTATGAGTTACAATTTTGGTTGATAGAATATTGTTGAATATGAAACAATGTTTGTTTTACATTGATTTTCATTACCTTTGTACAAAATTTCACAGCACAATTAGACAATTCTCATGGCACACCATTGTGTCACAGCACACTGGTTGAAAAACACTGTTCTAGTCCATTCCTTGCTCACTCAATTTTCCATGCTTCAGAGTAGACTGTTACCACAGGTAATGGTTTTTGTAGTGTGAATATCTATCCATAATACTTAGCCATTAGATTCTGGGCAGAGACTACTCAAAAGGCCTCCTACCAGGTTTTTAATTGATGCAGTGATGTGCTTCAGCTGAAAAACTGTCTTTTATAACCATAGCTGGCCTACTGAAAGCAGACAAAGCTACTTTTCTGGTTTTTAGCAGTATCCTAGAGTATCCCTCAAATATTTCTCTTCTTTGTAATTTTTAAGGGAGTTTTAAAACATCTATAAGCCTCCACTGCAAAGATGTATTTTTTCAAAAATGGACATCATAGATCATAGATCTTATCACTTGAGATCAATTTGGTTGACATATAAACAAAAGATTGACAGGATACTGTTATGTTTAACATTACCTGAGACTATGGTGGATCTTCCATCACTTGAAGACTTTATAAAAAAAGACTGGATGACATTTTAGAAGATATGCTACAGCTCAAACAGGGTGTGTTCACACAGCACTCTTATTTCAAAACAACAGAGGTTGTTTCAAAATAAGAAATGCCATGTTCACACAACGCACAGTTGTTTCGAAACAACGGCATTATTGTGAAACAACTTAAACCCCATTTGGGGTCGAAACAATGTTGTTTTGAAATGAAACAACGTTGTTTTGCAACACTGCGGGGCGACTCAGCCCCCACCCGGATTGCTTTCAAACCCCGCCACAGGGTCGGGGGCGTCTGGCTCAGCCCGCCACTGCAGGGACCGGGTTAAGCGCAGCCCCGGGATTCCCTGGCGCAGCTGCTCCTGCCAGGGGCAGGGTCCCCAGCCCTGTCCCCAGTGGGAGCAGGGCACTGGGGAATCCCAGGGCCGTGCTCACCCTGGCCCCTGCAGCAGCTGGCTGAGCTGGGTGCCCCTGCCCCCGCGGCGGGGTTTGGGGGCAGCCCGGGCTTTAAGCTGGCAGGGTGAGGCGCTGGGCTGCGCTTCACCCTGCGGGTGCCTGCAGTCCCCTCCCCAGGCGAAATAGCATGTTCACACTGTGGACAAGCTATTTCGCTCCCTTATTTTGAAAACACCTTTTTTGTCTTTCAAAATAAGGTGTTTGAAATAACCCTTTATTTCAAAACAGCTTGTTTCAAAATGTCTTGTTTCGAAACAAGCCCTCTGTGTGTGAACATAGCCACAGACATTATGGCTATGTCCCCACTAGCAAAATTAGTTCAAACCTGTTAGTTCAAACTAACCTTGAACTTATTAGTTCGAACTAACAACATGGCCTATTTCAAACTAATGTTAGCTCGAACTAATACACTTCATTAGTTTGAACTAACTACCCTTAGTTCAAAGTTCTTAAGTTTGAACTAAAGGTTAGTTCAGGTCTACATCGTGCTTAGTTTCAACTAAGTGCAGGTACTTGCTAGTGCAACCTACATGTTCCTTAGTTCAAACTATGGAATTTCTTAGAACTAAGGAAAAGCTAATGTAGACTGAGACCAATTTAATTCAATTTAAGCCTCCTTAATTCAAATTAAATTGGCAATGTAGACATAGCCTATGAGATTGATGCATAAATTACGGGGTGCTGGTCTATGACCTGTGTTATTCAGGAGGTCAGACTAGATGGTCCTTATGGTCTCCTCTGATTTTAAAAATTGTGCCAGTGTCCCACACATTAAAATTACACAGGAGAAAGAGAGTGAACTGAACAAGAGACTTTATTTTTTTGGTATTGAATTTCTGTAGTTGTGAAAAGGAGATGAGGCTAGATTCCTTCATGTGTGATGGTCTCTTTCTGTTGACCCAGCAGTATAAAGTGCCTGTAACACTACCAAGCAGCTGACAGTTCTTCAGACATAGGAAATGAGTTATAGAGCCAGTCTTCCTAGCTGCTATGAACATGTACCCCTAGCTTTGGAGTAGGAGGAGCCTTTTCCTGGGATAAATACATCACAACACTGTTCCAGCAATTTCCTTGCTGGCATACCAGCCCCTTGAGGCCATAACTAGCTGAGGCATTTTGACAGGTCTAGAAGCCTTATTTCATATTTATATTTTTAAAAGATTAAGTATAAGTGGAGTGCATTGTGGTGTATCTATTTAAATTTTCATCTGTTTCCATTCTAAAGGACCTTTTTCAATTGCTTGTGATGATGAAGAGTGAGCAAAAATTGCTTAGAAAGGAAAAATAAAGACTGTTTTCCTGTTATAAAAACAAAATAGTGTGACTTTTTTTTTTCTTCTTTAAACAACTAAAGGGAGCTCAAGAGTTTGAGAGATCGACTTGAAATTTGGCATGGACATAGAGTATTTACAAGTGTGCAGTTCAATTGTCCACTGAAAACCTACTTACATTTGGGATATTGATAATGGTCCAAAATATGTATTCACACCAAGTTTTATCATTAAATGACAGGTTCTGTTAATGCAGCACTTGTGTATCCTGTATATGTACAGAATTTCTATTTCAGTATTTGAACTCCCAGCATTCCTTTTGGCCTTCAGTATTTCTGGGGCATTATGAGTCTCTGCAGGAGTCTCTAGAATAGGAAAGCTCATTCTGCACAGTGTGTGAAGGTGCATGTGGAATAATGCAACAGCTACTAAGAAAGCTTGCCTCAGTGTCATAGTTACAGTGCTGCCTGCACTTTTGATCTCTCTGATCGCTCTAAGTGCAGCCTTTCAGCTGTTAGGCCTCATGCTCTTGCCTGCTTAGTGTAAACTATTGCAGTTTTCCCTCTCAGACTAGGACCTGGGCATACCCTCCATCTGTGCCAACTACTCAGACCTGAGTGGGTTCTGGAACCTGCCTGATCCTTTTTGCAAGTGCCTGTGATCACTGATACAGTGACCAACAACCTTTTTACAATCTATATATCTGTTAACAAATGGAACAAAGCATCAAAGAAAATCATTTCATAACAGCAGTCTATAAACATAATGAATCTCATTTTATCTCAGTAAGCAAAGAATTGAGACCCAGCCTGGTTTCAGTTGGTCCCTGTCTGTTCTTCCTTTACAGGGAAGCTGGGTTTTCACAAACAAACAAATCACAACATCTTCCCTGAGCATCTCTGGCCCCAAATTGTTATGTTGCTCAGTCATATCTGTTGCAGGGCAATTTCTTTGAGTCAGACTGAAATTTTTCTACTGGCCAGACAGGCCACCTTGGAGCATGCTTCAGAAGTCCTAACATAAACCACATTTTGAGGTACAGATAAGCCTTCACAATGAGAACACTCATATTCATTAGCCTGAGTATGCATCTCTTGCAGGAATTCAAGTTCTACTTGACAGAAGTAGAACTTAATTTCCTGTTCTTATTTATGCGCTGTATTGTAAATCCTACTGAAGTCCATGCAAAAATTGTTTAAAATGAAAAAAAAAAAGTTTGCCAAGTGAAATACTACATATGCAACAATTTCAAACATAACTCTGCCCCTAGTCATGCATATCACAAAACACTCTTTAACTACATGATCACATTCATTTTTTTCCATACTGCTCACATGCACAGATTAGACAATATAGAGTAAATTATAAAAGTAAAGTAGTAAATGAGATTGCATTCAGTGAGTCCAAATTGCATTTGTAATTCCTACAATGTCTAGATGGAGGATAATGTCAGAGAATTACAGTTACACATAGTAAATACAAAAGTGTATGGTAAAGAGAAAAAAATATATATTTCACAGCTGTCTCTTTCATTACTCATTATCAAATGTGAACAGAGGTCTAATGGAAAAAAGACCATCAAAAGGAAATGAATGAGGTAGAGATCCAGTGAAAAATATATTGCTATAAATATGCACAAGACAGCAAAGTTAAGATTGAAAGGGAAATCTAAAAAAGTTGGCATTTATTTACTTTTGAGTACTTCAGTTTGCAAGCAAAGTGTTCTTTTAGTGAGGTTTTTGTATGGAATGCATAATATAAGTTTTAATATGTCCTGTACATATACTTTTAATAAAAAAAAACCATAGTTTATTAAGGGATTAAAAGACATTTTAAAAGATTTACAAACAATTTCAATTATCCTGTGATAAAAAAGAACACATTTGGAAAGTTATGTTTAAAGCCTATTTAAAAGTGAGTTAATAACTAACTGTGTTCTTTTCAGTTAAAACAACTGTTACTTTTAAGATTCATAAACTGATTGGTTTTTAAAAACAAAGGGCAAACAAATGTTTTAAGTATAGCAGTCCTTGTAATACAGGAAGAAGAGACCATTTTCTTCTATATTTTTCTTCAGTCTTTAAATATAGAAGTGCAAATGGTTCCTGATTTATTGGCCTACAGTCTCAGTACTGTAGCTTCATTGACGTCAATAGAGCAACACCAAGTGACACCTGCTGAGGAGCTGGCCCTTTGCATTTAGTTGTTTTGAAATAACATTTTTTAAGGATTTTAAAAGAGCTTACGTACTATATTTAAACAAGGATTTAGAGCATGTTGGCATTCAAAAGAAATTGTACATGCACCACTAACGAAATGACTAGCCTCCAGGAAGGTTTAAAAATACAGTTAGAATTTGAGATACTATGGTAGAGTAAAAATGTAATGTTAATGAAGTTAGATTTGTACCCTGTGAAGAATTTTAGAATGAAGAATATATAAAACTATGATAGCGTTACTTGTGAACATACATTACCTACAAACATAATGGTGACACCTCTGTCACTGACAGAGGAAATTAACAGGAGTTTTCACAAGCTGCATTTGTACAGAATACTTGCCAAGAAACTATTGATTTCAATGAGCTTCTTGGGGCTCTGAGACAAGGCATGCAATAGTATTTATGGTAAATAACTGCTGGTGCCACTCTATTTTTTGACAAGTTCATTGGCCTCAAAGAGTAGATTAGATTTTTACTTAATGATATTTTGGTAATTTGCCTTCTTGGCCATCTATAAACCTGTTTTATTTAGGTCCTATTCACTGTGTGTGGGGATCCTATCACAACAAAACAAGGAACCCAGATATAGGGTAAATATGATGGTTTTATATATAAAGTTTGTCCATCAAGGTCGTAGCCCCAAGATGAACAGATACAGTTTTATGAAATTGAATTGCTGAGTATTAAACATAGAAGTAAAAAAAAAAAAAAAGAACAAAAAAACCAAAACAAACTTTCCCAATGATTGCATTCATAGCCAATAAAATAAAGAATTATTATTGAACTTTAAATTTTCTCTTTTTGTCTAATTAAGTTATCTCTAACAGTCCAAGAATCACATAAAGCAATATAATTAATGTAGGGAATTGAATCTGGGAAATAAAGTGAAATGAATACGAGTTAATTAGTTTTTACTACTAGTTAGTTTTCCTGTGTCACTATAAACTCTTTCTTTTTCTCACTTTGCTGTATGGTAAGTTACAAACCAAACCAAAATAAACTACTACCATGAGTTTAAAAAAAATGTGTGCAATGTGATTGGTCATTTACATTTCTAAGCTACTTATTAAGCTCAACCAAATTCTTCTTTTCTTTACATTACATTTAAATTGTTCTCTTAATTTGGTGGGTTTTTTATTGGGTTTTTTAAAATATGCAACTTGCTTTAATATACTTTTTAATTGTATCTTTACTACACAGTCTGGCAGTTCTTAACTTATACCTGTGACCCTGTAATAAATGTAAATTGGCAATTACCCCTGACATCTTCCTTTAGCCCCAACTAGTAATTCATTGACAAAAATGTTATTTTATTATAGTCTAGGTATAACCATTCTACATATTATGTCATGCTTTTGAAAACAAAGCTCGTTTATAGAGAGATTCCTTACATTTTTCCACATGATGCAATTTTCCCATTTGTTTTTCTGCTTTCTTCTTTTACTGACCAGCTTCCATTACCCAACACCAATGAAAATATTATTCACTGTGCACAGCAGTGTTTATGCTGATCTAAAATTCATTCACACTAGCCAAGCGATGTCTCAATAAGGCCTTCCACTTTGAACAAATCACTTGGCAAGTCCACAAAAAGATAAGCTGTTTGGTAAATAGTTTCCCAGGGCAAAAGTTGTCTATTTCAGTTCCAGAAACACCCTAGTAACCATACTGAGCTAAATAGATGGCCCCAGGAATTCAGTCGAAGGATAAAAACAGAAAAGAATCTTTAGTGTAATCATGTCAGTTTGTAAAGATTTTGAACTCCATGACTACAGTGTCAAGTATTAACATTAGCCAACAAGCATTAGAGCTTTGTTTTATTGTCAAGCTCAATTAAAGTTCTCCTGGAAAAGGTACAGTTTCCTGTGGAGTTTACAGCCCAGAGTATAGTATTTGCCAATCTTTCTGAAAATAAAAATAAAGAAGCAGCAGCAGCAGCAACATTATTCCAAATGTTGGTATAAACTTCAAATAGAGCTTAAAATATTCTCTAATGTATTCTTAGAACTAGAATATTCATAGCAAAATCACTGGTTTGTGGAGAGGTATACATGCTGTATATACACATCCCTCTTGTTTCCCTCTTTTTAGTCTTTAACAAACAATGCTTAGATGTTGAAGAACATCTCCAGCAATAGAAATTACAGTTTATAAATATTTTACAAAAAGAGATGATGACTTGTTTAATTCATTTAAAAAGGAACATTAGAAACACTGAATAATATCTCAAAAGAAAAACAGCAGGCAGAAATTCCTTTCATGGCTCCAACAGAACGACCTGCCACTGCTGCTTTCCCAAATATGCCTGTTAAAAAGGAAAGAGTTTTAGTATTACTTTCATGCTTATGTTACCTTTTATCTGCTTCATATTTCCCCTGAGAAAATACTTATCATGTGTTCTATAAGAGTTTACCACAATACAAGCGCTGGTACAACAGCTTTCGGGCCAGTGTTACTTTGATTTATGCTTTATTTTCAGAAATGCAGTCTCTCATGCCTTTCCACTACCTTAAACTGACATCTGATATCAAGGTCTATTATTCATGTATTTCATTGAAATCATTCCCTGGTATCCCGTGTTCATCAGAAGCATTCACTCGATCAGGAATGCTTGTGAAATACCCATGGTAGAAAAAGGACAGGTTAGTCATTCTAATGTTCAACTGATTGAGCTCCCCTCCTTCTGTTTCTACATATAACAAAATGTAAGATATTTCTGCATAGTATGGTCATCACTGCTTGTTAACAAAGTTATTTCAAGAAAGGCCCTGTGTATGTGTACATGCTGCATGTGCTTCAGCCTCAAAGTTCAACTTCCTTCCAGAAAGTGATAGAGATATAAAGTGGCAAGTGGGATAGGATTCCTAAATAATTATTCTGAATTAATATAACCAACTTCACTTGCACCAACAACAGATTTTTGAGCTGGAAGCTTCAGAGTGAAAAGTATAAGCTATATATTATATATAGAAATATACAACCACATAGGCTGAAGGACCAAGCCTCTTTATTGGCAAATATAGGATATGAATTAGCCTCTTATTTGAACTGTGCACCATAGAGGACAGAGACTTATCCTTTCCTACTGTGGGTGACATACACATGTCCCTAATCAGTGAATATGAGAGAGATAATCAGGTAAGGAAAACCACTGATTAGGAAGAGAGAAAAAATGTAATACTGTGCAATAAACATGTATATTTATGTGTGGTGTTCCTTCTGTACTGATCACATCATCATAACTTGTGTCTGACAAAGTGGGAATTCTCCCACAAAAGCTCATGTGATAAATTAATTTGTTAGTCTTTAAAAGTGCCACAGGAGTCCTTGCTCATTATACCTCACGAAGGTTCCCACTGGTCAGCTAATGTTGATCTCTAAGCATGGAAAAAAGAATCCTAAAATTGTGAGAAAGATTATTAAAAAATACTAATGTATAAAAAATACAGGCAATTTACCTTCTACATCTGTTGATTGCCAGCTTGAGCATCTTCTGGAAAATTGACTCAAACAAAGGAAACAAAGTAACGGCTAGATTTAGCCATTTTCATCTGAACAATCAATCTCATTTTACAATGCCACTGTAATTTGCTACTAATCTTTACTGTTCTTATTTTGGTTACAGAGTATTATGTTGAAATAAAATTGTCCCAGCCAGCCATAGCAGAGACTTCTAGCACACAACTATACAGTTATTGCTTGGTTATGCAAATCCCTGCACTCTGACTGGAAGCATACTGCAGTTATTTCTTATTAACAAATAATGCAAATCACTGTGTTCAGTAAGCAATCAGGACTCAGAATAATGCACCCTCACACTCAGAACCCAATCACACACCCTTCTTTCTTTGCAGGCAAGGGAGATTATCGATCCCTCTGCATACACCGAGTATTTCTAAAAATTAAATTCTATTTATAGATAAATTATACTAATCTTCTCCCTCAGTTCAGTCACAAACACACCAACAAAAATTTTCAGCTTTTAAAATATCTCTGAATGGGAAAAGTAAGCTCTCCTGATGATCTTTCTATATTGTGTTTGCAGCTATGTCTACATTAGAAAGCTTAGTTTGGACTTGCTAGCACTAAGTTCAAACTAACGGTTCAAACTAACCAGTTCAAACTAAGCTTTGCTCACTCTGAACTAAAAAAATCTTTTAGTTTGAACTAGCCAAAGGCTACTGTAGACATTGACCAAATTAATCGTGACGAAGCCTCCTTAGTCCAGACTAATTTGGCAGTGTTGAAATAGCTTGTGTGTACCGCACATCACTTAAAGAAGTCCTAGCCCATGAGTAATGCCCCTAGCATCACAGTAAAATAGACATATGTTAATGTTTAGTGCTTTTTTGGGGAGAAGAGCAGAAAGGCAAGGACTTGAAGATAAAGGTTTGTCAGGAGGGGGGATGGTGAGAAAAGTTTATAAACTAGAATGTAAAAATTTAAATTACTGATCATTGGCACAGAGGTTAATTCTTCCAAGGCTGCATGTGAAGAGGAGAGGAAAGTTCAAAGGAGAGAATAGATTTCAGCGTAAGTGTCCTCATTAACTGGAAAATAACTGTATCCTGGGCTGTCGTGTCAGTCTTGGGAGCAAACAGCCAGCAATGGTATTGATAGGAACTTAAGAAATTGCCATACTTGGTAAGATCCTGTCTAATCCAATATCCTCTCTCAGATAATGCCAGTATTCGATGTGCCTGAGGAAACTGCAAGAAGTTCTGTCATGGGAAATTATGGATTAACCTTTTCATGAGCAAAGGTCTTCTTAACAACCATCAGCTAGTGGTTGGTTTATGAGATGAATTATAAGGATTTATACTGCTTCAGAACCTTCATCCGATGTAACAATGGATGACCTCACTATGGTTATAAAACTCTGTTCATTGCTAAGCCTGTCAATGTTGGAGTAATAAGTTCCACACATGGATATGTGACATTACAAAAAAATAATTTGTTCCCCTATCATCTGATTATAAGTTTGATTTTCATGTACTCTGAAGGTATAAACAGGTGGCTATGACAACTCTAATCTTTTCACTCATTCCTTCTCATGGAAAGGACCATGAGAGCTTATCAAGTCCAGTGCCCTGCACTCACGGCAGAACCAAGTACACTCTTAATCTATACCTGACAGGTGCTTGTCTAACCTGCTCTTAAATACGTCCAATGATGGAGATTCCATAACCCACCTAGGCACCTTATTCCAGTGATTAATCACCCTGACAGTCAGGAATTTTTTCCTAATGTCCAACCCAAACCTTCCTTGCTGTAATTTAAGCCCATTGCTTCTTGTCCTATCATTGGCAGTAAAGGAGAAGTTTTTCTCCCTTCTCCTTGTGACAAGCACTTAGATACTTAAAAACTGTTAGCATGTCCCCTCTCAGTCTCCCCTCTTCTAGGCTAAACAAACACAGCTCTTTCAAACTTCCCTCATAAGTCAAATGTTCCAGACCTATAATCATTTTTGTTGCCCTTTTCTCCAGTTTCTCCACATCCTTTTTGAAATGAGGCATCCAGAACTGGACACAATATTCCAACTGAGGCCTAACCAGGGCAGAGTAGATCAGAAGAATTTCCAGAGAGGTAGCCGTGTTAGTCTGTATAAGCAAAAACAACAGTACTGTGACACGTTAAAGACTAACAGATTTCTTTGGGCATAAACTTTCATGGACTCCAACTGAAAAAGTGGGCTGGAGCCCATGAAGGCTTAGAGCGGAAGAATTACTTGTGTCTTACTTACACTATTCCTGTCAATAGATCCCAGAATGCTGTTTGCTTTTTTTTGCAACAGCGTTACACTATTGACTCTCATTTAGCTTATGGTCCACTATGACACCAAGGCTGTATTCACACACAGATGGTTATTTTGAAACAAGTTGTGTCGAAACAACTTGTTTCGAAATAACGCCTTATTTCAAAATAACTTATTTTGAATTAACAAATAGTTATTTCGAACTAAGGAAAAAGGTGAGAAACAAAATAGCAGGTTCACACTGTGAACCTGCTATTTTGCTTCCTCAAGGGGCTGCGGGCACCTGCGGGGTTCAGCGCAGCCCAGCGCTGCTCCCCGCTGGTGCCTGCAAAGGGGGGCTGCAGGCACCGACAGGCTGCAGCTCTGCCCAGCGCTGAACCCCGTGGGTGCCCACAGCCTGGCTCCGCAGACACCGGCGGGGTTCAGCACTGGGCTGCGCTGAACCCCACCAGTGCCTGGAGCCCCCCTTTGCAGACACTGGCCAGGGGACACCCCTCAGCACCCTGGCCAGGGTGCTGAATGTTCCCTGGCCAACGTGCTGAGGGGGCAGCCCTTGACCTGTTGTTTCGGAACACCTTGTTCCGAAACAACATGTTCACACGAGTTGTTTCGCCCCCAAATGGGGTTTAACTTGTTTCGAAACAACGCCCTTGTTTCAAAACAACGGGTTCCTGTTGTTTCGAAATAACGGTGCATCGTGTGAACATGTTTTTTTTTGTTTTGAAACAACGAGGTTGTTCCGAAACAAAAGTGCTGTGTGAATACAGCCTAAGATCCCCTTCTGCATTACTCTGTCCTAGGCAGTCATTACCCATTTTGTATGTGTGCAATGGATTGTTCTTTCCTAAGTGAAGTACTTTGCAAATGTCTTTATTGCATTTCATTCTGCTTACCTTAGACAATTTCCCCAGTTTGTTCAAATCATTTTGAATTGTCATCCTATCCTCCAAAGAACTAGCAACCCATCCCAGCTTGGTATCATTGGCAAACTTCATAAGTGCACTCTTTGTGTCATCATCTAAATCATAGATGAAAATATTAAACAGACCCAGACCCAGACCCGATACCTGCAGCACCCCACTCATTTTGGCCTTCCACCATGACTGTGAACCATTGATAACTACTCTCTGGGAGTCGTCATTCAACCTGTTTTACATCCAGCATATAGTATCTCCGTCCAGTACTTTCCTACTTTGTTAAAGAGAAGATGATGTGAGACCATATTAAAAGCCTTATTAAAGGCTATATATGCCACATCTACTACTTCTCCTTTATCCACAAGGCTTGTTACCCCATCACAGAAAGCTATCAGGTTGTTTTGACATGATTTATTCTTGACAAATCCATGCTGACTATCAATTAACACCTTTCCATATCTGTAGCCTTGATTCAGGCTAAAATTCTCCCCATGGCAAGTTGATCCATGCTTACTAGGTTACCTTGCCAGCCTCCTGAACTCTAACCTCTGTAATGGGCCACAGAAAAATAACCAAGTGACATAAGCTCTCTGAAATAACAGTCCTGTTTTGAAGTACTGCTGGTAATTTAGAGGTAAGACATTGACATGTGCTTAAAATAATGGACTAATTTCTGCAATCATTTACACTCTTGTTAGTCCCAAAAGGTTTTGCAAACCAGTAAGTGGCAGCAGAATTTGGAGTATACCGCTTTACATCTATTTCATGCACGTATGCTCCAAAGGAAAAAAACAAATCATATCCAGTGAAGTCCTTTGAATCACTCATATGACTTAGCACAGTTTGTACAAGTGGGAAATTAAAGGTGTCTATGAAGTAAAATGGAAGATAGCATAACTTTCTAAATTGTGTTGTAAGATTACCCCACAGTGCAATACAAAATTAAAGAGTACACATAGAAAAAGAAAGGACTAAGTTCTCTGTATGTGTAACTCTACTGGCTTCAATGGAGTTATACCAGAAGAAAATGTGGCCCAAAATGTAATACCCCCAAGGGGAATTTATTATATAATATTTACATCTGCTGGACTGTGTTATGTATCAGTGTGAGCTGCACAGCTGAGGAGCAGCAGACAAAAATATTTATTCACAAATATAAGATGGTGGCCATTAAAATCTTTACAGTTACAATTTGCAAGTAGTGAATTCGGCAAGTCACAGCATGGTCAGGTGTAAAACATGGGACATAACTGCCCGTCTACACAGTACTGCGGAAGCTTCAGTCAGAACACTGTATCCACATCTGCACACCACAGTTCAAGACATATGTGAGCAAATTGGAGAGTGCAGAAGAGGGACAGAAAATTGATAAAATGGTTAGAAAACCTGACCTATGAGGAAAGATTTAAAAACTGGGCATATTTCTTGTTGAGAAAAGACAACTGAGGGGTGCCTGGTAACAGCTTTCAAATATGTCATAAACTGTTAAAAAAGAGGACTGTGATCAATTGTTCTGCATGTCCACTGAAGGTAGGACAAGAAGTAATTGGCTTAATTTGCAGCAGGGAAGATTTAAGTTAGATATTAGGAAAATCTTCCTAAGTATAAGGATAGTTAAGCACTGGAAAAAGCTTTCAAAGCAAATGGTAGACTCCCCATCACTGAAAGTTTTTAACAATAGGTTACACAAACGTGCTTCTGCTTCAGCACAAGGGGGCTGAATTAGATTGCCTCTTGCACCCTAGATTACTAAAACTCTGTTCACTTTATTGTGACATTTGAAGTTATTTCCTTTTCTGAATACAGAGAAGCTAATAGTGTAGTGGCTAGCACCCCTGCTTAACATACAGAGAGTTATGGGTTCACAACCCCAGGGGGTTGGACTTGATGATCTCATGAGGTCACTTCCAACCCTGTGATTTGATTCTATTCTATTCTAAGAACAGTAAGCACTGTGGTAATGACAATCAGGTAAAATTAGAAAGATTTTAATGGTAAACACTGTAGACCTGATTCTCATTGCACACTGATTTTACACAAAAGGGATTCCATCAGTTTCAACAGAATTACTTCCAATTCATATTTGCATGAAATCAAAATGAGGCACTCTGTATCTAAATAGCTTTGTTTTAATTCTTGTTTTCATATAAGTTAACAGAGGGCAGCTGATACACAAGCATTACAACTTCCTTGATGACAAGATCACGTCTGTTTCAACAAAGCAATGTGTGGTAACACACCTTATGGCAGGGATTTTCAACCTTTTGAGGGTTTTGACAAGGTTGGTGGCATATCATGACCCCACTTGACACACCAGCCCATCATCCCCAGACTGAATCCAGCCACTTCCCTGACTCTCCATTGCATACTTACACAATAATGTGTCCTGACATAGTGGTTGAGAACCACTGCCTTACAGTACAATTGTAACCAATATATGCAGAACCTAAAGGAAGATACCCCTAGGCTTGAAGTAAATGCTCTCCTAATTTGCATGAACAGCAGTCAGTATGTTTAGAGTACTGAAAGTTCCCTAAGCATCTGCAAACTGCCAGTGAACAGCAGACTCCATCCTTCTTTCTTCCAAATGGCCTTTGTGCAGTAGGATAATTCACTACAGAAATTACTATCTCCCTTTTCTACCTTCACAAGGAAGCAGGTAATTTGCCTTTTACACAGCCTATATGATTATATCCTTCTCTATATGAAATATTTTCTGTTTGAAATGTTTGGTAAGTTGCCTTTTGGAGTCCACTGTGGCCTTGCTGGGCTTAATTGTCCGTGCACAGATCTATCTTAGCTCTTGCTCTGCATGTTAAGACTAAGGAAATCTTTCCACCATGGAAAACCTCCTATTTTAAGAACTATGATTTTGTTTTCTTTCAAAGTGTGTTTAATTTACTAAGCCAGAGTAATTAAATGGGCACACAGTAGACATATAAAAGCAAGAGTAAATGCTGTAGTCTTGGTCAATGAAATAACCGTTTCACCATATAATGTTACATGTAAAAATAGACACACTGATGGTGTCTTTTGTGCCAATCAGAGGACCTAATCAAGCCACCTAGACCATCAACAGCTCATTCACCTACTCATCCACAAATGTGATTTGTGCCATCATTTGCCAGACATGCCCCGACACCTTATACATTGGACAAACAGGACAATCTCTGTGCAAAAGAACAAATAAGCACAAAAACCGACATCAGAAATCACAACTTTCAAAAACCTGTTGCTGAGCACTTCCATCTTTCTAATCACTCTATGGATGATTTGTTAACAGATGTGCTCAAACAAGTCAATAGGACATCAAAATGTCAAAGAGAAACAGCTGAACTAGAACTGATATACAAGCTCAGTTGTGTGAAAGCAGGATTAAATCATGACAATGGATTCTTTTCCCATTACAACAAGTGATTTGACTTCACTTTCCTCTATGTGCTGTTTCCCAATTTTTTAATCTAACAACTGCTTTAATTTGCTGTTACAGTGTGACCTGATTTCATGACTTACACTCCCCTACATTTATTTTCCTCCCATTCTGTAATTTTCCCCATCTTCAAAGCATCTGACAAAGTGGGATTATCAGCCACAAAAACTCATGCAATAAATAAATCTGTTAGTCTTTAAGTGCCACAGGACTGTGTGCTTGTTTTAACAAAAAGAGTAGATCCTTATGTCTGGGATTAGGATCTTGAATTCTACCTAGTCTCCTAAATCCAGCTAATTGGTTTTTATCTATACCTTTTCAGATGATATTAGTGTGACAGTAATGTGGAGGAAAGCACTAATTTTTTTCATTGTTCAATATATGTTCAGTTTTAGCTTTTAGCTTCAGCTAAAAAAAATGGTGGAAATGTGTGCTCCATTTGTTCTTTATACAGTTTAGGCAGCTAGTATTAAAATTGCATTGTTAGTCAAAACATGTTGCTTCTTACTTAGGAAATTGTTTTTGCTTAATACCTCTAGGAATGTCCACAGAAAGGGAACTAGATTCTTCTGAGGCTGTGTCAATTCTCTCTGGATACCATGATTATTACTGTTTTGTATGATATTGCACTAGCAGAGTAACAGGCCATTTTCTTCCTTATCAGTACTAACTTCTACCCATGGCAATGAGAGTTCCAGGCTATACCCAAAATTCTCAAATTCTCAAGTCTTGTAGACCTGATTATGAAGCTTGATTTTAGTAAAATGTGATGTGGTCCTATAATAAGTTAGCTACATTACTAAACTACTGGATTTGAAAAAGCAAAGCCCCCTTACCAATAAAAGTCAGGTCACTTATATGTTGCTTAAAATCTGACTAGGGAAAGGTTACAATCGTCTAGCATTTGGTCACCATCCATAAGCAGAAGCACATATTCCTCCAGCCAGATAAATGAAATCATAAGAGGAGTCACTAGTTAAATTAGAACTCATGGAACTACTCGGACCAGGGAACTGTAGCATGGTTAAAGTCAAGCCCACATGTCCAAAATTATGATAAAACAACAAGAACTTATGGAGGGCAATTTAAAGAGAAATGAAGAAAAATGGAGGGAAAAAAAAGACGATGAATAAAAGAATGCAGTGATTTTTAGCACAAGGAAGATGACAGTGTGTTTAAATCAGAATACCCTGATCAAACATAACCACCTCAATAATATATACCAACCATGTAAGGAGCAAAGAGAGTCTGCACAACATCATTTTTTTCCATTTAGCAAAAGACTTAAAATATAATTTAGGTCAGAAAACTGTACAGGATTGTAAGAGGAATCAAGGATGTGCTAAACTTCAGATGAAAAACAGAAGGCATATTTAGGATGCAAAGAGAAACTCAAACTAAAAAGAGATAAGCATACTGAATACAGTTCTAATCCTTTCCCACTGTAAGCAAAGCAAGAAATCAAGTCAAGGATGCAGCTGGTACATTAAAAAACAGAACTGAATAAGAAACAGTCAAAAAGCCTCTGGAAGAGGTATCTTGGCCAAATTACCTTAACGATAAATGTTATATGGCATATAGCATGGTACCTTAATTTTTAAAGAAGCTTGATAAAGCAATGCATTAAAACAAGTTTAAGAAATGATGTAAAAGAGGCTAAGGGATTCTGCCAAATAACAAAAATTCCTTCATAGATCTGGGAAACAATTGTTAAGTGAACTGAAGAAGAGCCCTGTGAATTTACATTTTATTGCAATATAAACATCAAGACATAGGAACTCAACAAATCTACGCAGGAAACTTTACAGAGCGTGGGAGGGAAAAATAAAGGGTTAGGGTTAGCTTATGATCAGTTAAACCAGAGCACAGCAAACTCTGTGCTAAGATTCAGAATCAGTTAATACCAGTAATATGAAGACTGGAAGAACTTACTCATGGGAAATTAGAAATGTTGGTCATGGCAAGAGCTGCTGGCCTCATGATGACAAATTCTGCACAGGAGTACAATGCCTTGGAATTTTTTTTTAAATGGTTGCATGCTTACATTCATTTAGAAACTGCTCACTCTGAAAAAACAAAACTGTAGCCTGTCCCTCAAAAGCTTGATCACTAGAGAGCTATGCTGATTGAAATAAAAAAGATCCCAGAGATGAAAATCCTATGACTGACCTACAAATAATGAAGTCCCATTACACAGCAGTGTATTATTCTTAGTATTCTTGGCATGAACAACTAGGTGACTAACCCTAAATGCCAGGCAACAGGAGCCAAATTTATCTGTGGTGTAACTCCATTGACTTTGGGGAATTTGGATTCCAGACGACTATTAAATTTGTTGAGCCAAATTCAGAGCAGGTTTAAGCACACACAATTCCCTTGGTGTCAATGCAATAGCACCAGCTTACCACACAAGGCCTGAAATTGGCACAACATGTCTCTTGTAGTCAATTGATTCTGCAAAACACTGCAGTTTGTCAGCCGCTTTGATATCTCCACTCTCTGGAGAGCTGCCCCCTTCCAGCCCTCTATTGATTCATTGCTGAGTTGACCTTTACAGATAAACCAGAATAGAATAGAATTTAGTTTGTATAATGTCTTTCAAACTGGATGTGTTGCTAAGCTTTGCCAAGGCAATGATACTATGCAAATACAGTGTAGCAAATATAAAAACATCCGTAAGCTAAGTAGTGACTTTTACATAGCCTTGAACGTAGGACTTTCAGAATTGCAAGAGGGCTTATTAGCCAGAACACCAGGGTTATTCTCCTACTTATTTAAATGTTCACTTTGTAATGAACATTGTAAATTGTAAAACAATTCAAATAATACTCTCTCATTTTTCAACAGCTCATAGTGTTTTGAAAAATCCTCATTTTTAGGTTTAACTGCCTGCTTTCCTCAATTGATTGTTTTTTGGATTTAGTTGAAGGAAAATACACTGAGTTGTGCTTAAGTGAGGATAAAATAAAACAAAAGATATTATGGTAAAAATGATTTGGCACATTTAGATGCCTCGCAGTGGCTTATTTAAAATATAGCACATATACAGAGTTTACTGTGTTCTACATCCATAACCATATAAAAAGCCTTAATAATATTTAATGAATAACTTTCATCATAGAGTTACAGTCTGTATAGCTTCTGAGCAACAGGGGTTAAAGTGAGCTGAAATGCACCAGAATGGCATTCGGGGCCCACTAGCATTCCGGGGCCCTTAAAAATAGAAAATGGAGCCAGGATGCTGCATTCTGGGGCCCACAGTTTAAAATAGAGGGCCCCCGGAACACAGTGTTCTGGCTCCATCTTCTATTTTTAGGGCCCCTGAAACACTGGGTCTATTTTTAGGGGACCCAGTGTTCCAGGACTCCTGAAATTAGAAAATCAAGCTGGCACGTTCCAACAGAGCTAGCACCACTCTACGAATAGGAGAGGCATGCCCACCGTGCTTTGATGTGCTGGCTGACCCCCTGTCCATGTGCAAGTTGCACAGCCTGGAGGGGGAGAAAGGGGTGATTCTCCCCTGCCACCACCCCGGCCGGTCCCTGGAAGTCTGTGCACTGCTTAGGGTAAGCTAGCATGGCACTGGGCCCAGCTTCCCCTCAGGCAACTCAGCATGGGGAGGTTAGTGGGAAGAAGGGGTCGGGATGGTGGGGGGCTGTGGGGTTGAAGGGGGTGGAGTGGAGATGGGAGAGCCAGGGGTGGGGGAGTTGGGAGGGCTGGAGTGGGTACATGGGGGCAGGGAGCTTGGGAAATGGGGACTGGGGCTGAGGAGGACATGGGGAAAGAGAGGTCTGATGGGGGCAGGCATTTTGGGGGCAGTAGCTGGGGTGGGGAAAGGGGACCAGGACATGTGTGAAAGGGGCCTGGAAATTTAGGAGGGTTCCAGGCCCACCAAATTATACTTTAACCCCTGCTCAGCATTCTTATCAGGTATCTGCTAATGAATATTACCTTAGATACGTAACACTTACTATATTTTGTAGTATTCATATAACAACATAAAGGGGAAGAATATTAACAAGGAAAGCAGAAATAGAAAATACAATATGTGAAAATTTACCAGGTTAATATTAAAGTAGAGGACCCTTATCTTTTGTATGCCCTGGCTTATTTTTGGACAACTGGATGCTTTAAAATGGATTATGATGTTTTATTCTGCATAAAAAAAACTAAGAGCTTCATTTATATAATACTACTATTTGGTATCATGGGCAGCACAAAGGCCTGCATTCAAATACATTTGGGCTATGTTCACACAGGGTATGCTTATTTCAAAACAAGACGTTTTGAAACAAGCTGTTTCGAAATAACAGATTATTTCAAAACACCTTATTTTGAGTACAAAAAACTTTGTCCTCGAGATAAGGCAGCGAAATAGCATCTCCACAGTGTGGACATGCCATTCCTCCTGGGGAGGGGATTGCAAGCACCGGCGGGGTAAAGTGCCGCTGGGCGCTTTACCCCGCCGGTGCCTGCAGGGGCTGCAGGCACCCTCCAGGAGAGGGCGGTGGGGCACCTCACCCCGGGGGCTTTAAAGCCCTCGCTGCCCCCAAACC
>ML681979.1:10329429-10341320 GCA_007922195.1 Podocnemis expansa
GGCCATTTCGAAACAAGCAAACAGCTTGTTTCGAAATGGCCATGCGTCGTGTGGCCATGGCACTTCTTATTTCGAAACAACCTCTGTTGTTTCGAAATAAGAAGTGTGTGTGGCCATAATTTTCTTCTTAACATTTACAAACAAACTAGCTCAAGCTTCCACCCAGAAGTGTGGTGAAAAGTTAAATTCATTCTCTTGGTCCCCTAACTATCAATGCTTCCCCTCTCAAAAGCACTGAATCTGTGCTTAAAATAATAAACCATTCTCAAGGGAATAAAGGAATACAGCATGAATTTGGGAAAACAGCAATGGTAAAAAAAAATAAGATACCTTAGTTGTACAAAGAGTAAGTATGGTATCATTGGCAGTAGTTCTTTCCCTTAGTTTCCCCACTACCTTGTTTGATATCTGATGGTCAAATATCCCTTTCACACATGTCTTTCCTGCTTTTGCTGCACCCAGCTAAGTTTGTTGTCAGTAGTTGGCTATACCCTGGCATCTGAAAATGCATGGGACTGTGAGGAGGACCATTTCCAGCCCCTATGGAAATGCTTCATGATCCAATCCTGAGTCTCTGCATTGACTCTCAATGTACATCTCACGCCTACTTCGCACCACACTGTCTCTTGCTTCACCACCTCTCTCTTCTGCACTTGTCCATTATACTCTTAAAGTACCACCTCCTCCTCCAGTGGTAGGAGACCTTACTGGAGTTTTGCTGCTGCCTGCTGCAGTTTCAATGAAGAGCTACTCCTGTTTCTTGTCACAATGCCAGATCTGAGCTCTGCAGCTATCATGATTTCAGCTCTGCAGGAGTTGTCCAGGGCCCTCACAGGGGTTCATTCAGATTTTGTATTATGCTGTGCACCAACCAGTCATCTCTGGGAAGCATATGAGATCCTTAACCGGATTCTTGCCAACTAAAAGTATCTTTGTCCCTCCCTTTGTATCTGATTCATGTTCACACTCCAGTACCTAGTGGTATATAACAAAGGTTTTGGTTATGACTAGGACTGGGGTCTGCAAACTGCAGGTCCAGGCTCTCCCACCCCCTGCCACCAGGAAACCCTGTGGCAGACACCAGGGCCCAGCTCCCCTCACCCTGCCTAAGGAGGCTACACACACTGTGGTTCTCAAAACACTTGGGTATAGAAGGAATTTTTTTTTAAATAGCTGTTCTTATCTTTTGGGTTGCCAATCACTGGACTAGGCTGACCAGTGTAGGAGAGTAAAGTTAGAGAAGCACACTACTAGGCCTCTGCCTGAGCCATGGTTATTATGGTAATAAGGTGATGGGCAGGCATACAGGCTTTGCTTCTTGCAATTGGAATGTAGTGAAATATATTGCCTTCCCCGTCCCCTCTCCGTTCTTCATAGCTTGAGCAAGAAATGTAACTGAAAGAAACTATCCTTTCTCTCCTGTGTAAGAACCTTAGAAAGAACATACTTGTCAACTTTCTCAGTGCTCCCTTCCTTGCTAAATGTTTGGTCAGTATTATTATAGGCACTTCTGTAACAAAAGTAACAGGTTGTAAAATTAAATGCCTATGCACCATTGACTAAACCTGTAAACAACAACAAGGGTGGAGATTAATATATTCATCACATAGTTATTAATATTCATTTCTTGGGTGTTAATGTAACCAAAAAAGGGTCTTTGGGGAGTAGTAAGCTTTTACATATTCTCAAACATAAAAGGATTTAATTCCTCTATCACTCCTTTGCTCACTAGCAGCATTGGCTATGTTCACACACGGAGGGCGTGTTTCAAAACAAGATGTTTCAAAACAAGCTGTTTCGAAATAATGTGTTATTTCAAAACAAGTTATTTTGAAGTGAAAAACCACCATCCTCGAAATAACACTAAAGCAGGAAACAAAACAGCATGTCCACACTGTGGGCTTGCTATTTTGCTTCTGGGCAGGGCACCATGGGAGGTGTAGCAACATGGACCCCTGCCGGCCATGTTGCCACTGAATTCCCTGCCTGCCCCATCGCCCTTTGGAAGATGGCCACTCCGGAGTCACACAGGTCTGTGGCGCACCTATTCGGCATCGGGAGGTCCACCATCGGCAACATTCTCTTGGAGGTCACCAGGGCCATCAACAGGAGCCTGCTGTGACACCTGGTCACACAAGGGGAGCTGCAGGACACCATTCCTGGCATGGCCACACTCGGCTTTCCCAATTGTGCAGGGACCCTGGATGCCACGCACATCCCTGTGCGAGCCCTGGAGCACAGAGCCATGGAGTACCAAAACCTCAAGGGGAACCATTCCATTATCTTGCAGGCCCTTCTGGACCACCGGGGGCCTTTTCCAAAACTGTTATGTGGAATGACCAGGGAGGGCCCATGATGCCAGGGCCCTCCATAACTCTGCCCTGTACTAGGACATGGAGGCAGGCACCTTCTTCCCCCTGCATAACATCAATGTTGGGGGAGTAGAGGTGCCCGTCCTCATTGAGGCAGACACGGCTTATCCCCTGCATCCATGGCTCATGCGGCTGTACACAGGGCCCCTCGAACCCTAATGGCAGATCTTCAACCGCCACCTGAGCCGCTGCCACCAGGTGGTCAAGCGGGCATTTGGCCACCTCAAGGCATGATGGAGATGCCTGCTTACACGCCTCCACCTTGCGGAGAGGACAATGCCGCAGGTGATAAGTGCGTGCGTGGCCCTGCACAACTTCTGCAAGCAGCGGGGTGAGCCCATTGCAGCTGCCTGGGAAGCTGAGGCACAACTCCTTGCTGGGGACTACGAGGAACCCAGACCTGTGCCCGCACGGGAGTAGCCGTCCCAGAGAGCCGTGATAGTGCAGGACGCACTCATGAACACCTTTGCCCTGGAGGAACTCTGAGGGCCAGGCCTGCCCAGCCCCACACCACCCTCTCTCCTGTTTGCCCACAGCCAGCCCCCACCTATCCACCTGCACTGTGAACTACCCCCAATAAAACCACGAATGCATTTCAAACATTTATTAACAAAACGGGGGTTGGGGCAGGGAACGGCTGGGCAGGGTTACGGGATGGGGCAATGTGGGGGCAGTCTGGGGGGCTCAGCAAATTGGAAGGGGGAGGAGGAGTTGGGGGGGCCAGCAACTTGGGAGGGGAGGTTCGGGGGGGCAGCAACTTGGAAGGCAGAGGGGGAGTTTGGGGGGGCAGCAACTTGGAAGGGGGAGATAGATTGGGACGAGGGGGTGGGGGAGTCTGGGTGGCAGGGGAGAAATTAGGCAGGGCCTGTGGGGGGGTCCAGGGGTGGTGGTGTTCCCCGCCTCTGCCCATGGCCGCCTGGGTCCGGGATCGCCTCCAGGGAGGGTCAGGCAGTGGACCCCCTGCAGCTGCTGGAGGGGCTGTCTGTTCAACCAGCTGGCGGAGGCTGGTGGCAAGCACCTCCACTGCAGTGGGCAGGCAGTCACTCAGGAGCACAATGGCCTGTGCCTGGCGTTCCAGGGCAGCGGCCACCTGGTCATCTGCCGCTGACGCCTGCTGCAGCAGGCAGAGGGCTGAGTCCTGCCGCCTGGCTTGTTCCTGCCTCCAGGCCTGGGTGGATGCCTCAGTCCACTCCCCCAGCTGCTAGAGGCTCTCCAGGATCTCTCCCTGCGTCCAGGCGGCCCTCCTCCTCCGGCATGGTGGTCTCAGGCTGCCGTGTCGGCTAGGTGGTCATGCACGGCGAGCGGCTGGGCGACCTGCTGGAGGGAGGCAGAAAACACAGTTGGCCCGTGCTGCCTGCTGGCCTTGTCTGTGTGTAGCCTGTCTGCAGCACACACCTCTGCCCTGACTGTCAGCAGGACTCAGGATCCCATGGGATGTTGCCCTGGGGTAGGGCTACCGGATCCCAAAGCCTGGCAAGGAGGCCAGGAAAGTTCAAAAAGGAGGGCATTGGAGGACACATGGGAGAAAATGTAGTATGGATATGATATTCTTTGGTGTTTAGGGGGCCCTGGAACACTTTCCTGTACAAATTAGTATTCTATGGCATTCCAGGATACTTCAACCCCTACAGTAAAAAGCCTGACAAAATCCTGTATTTTAAACTGCCTGCCAGACAGAGAATGTGAGAATAAAAAGAACAGGACAGTAAAAAGGGGACCATGTTCTCCTTTTGCCTGACATCTGGTAACCGTACCCTCGAGGCACACATACTAGTGGTGCCCACAATGGTGAGCTGGACTCACCCATGCCTTGCTCTAGGGGATCTCCCAAGGCCACTTGCCAGTGGTGTGGCCTGCAGGCTCTCCACCCCGCCCAAGATGCGGCTGCATCTTTGACACCTGGCCGCTGTTAACCACCCCCAGGCAAACAGTGGCCTGTGACCCTGGTGCCACCTGTCTCTCAGGTACCCGTGGCCATGGGAGGGCCTCTGTACCCACCGACTCTATCCCCTACCTGCCCCAGTGCCCAGGCCTGTACCCCCTCGCTGCCCATGACCTGGACAGGCCCAGCCCTGCGTACCTCTGCAGGAGGGGAATACTCACCCACAGGGGCTCCAGAGGTCTGGCATGATGTCCCGGTGTCCATCTCTGAGTCTGCAGGGGCAGGGATGGTGTCAGGCCCCTGCTCCTTGGTGCTGTTCTCCACCACGGGGCTGGGGAACAGCTCCGGGGTCCTGGGTGTAGCCTCTGCCACTGATGGTGGTGCGGCAGGAGGCTCCCCAACAGAGACTTCAGACCCCATCTCTGCAGCCTCTGGGCCAGAGGATGGGCTCTGGTGCGCCCCAGTGTCCACGGCCTCGGAGGGTAGGCCACTGGGATCTGGCCCCAGGAACTGGTGGAGCTCTTCATAATGGGGACAGGTAGCAGTGCTACCTGCCCCCCTGGAGCTCCCAGGACTCTCTGGTTCTAGCATTGTCCTGCCTGAGGCCCTCGATTTTATTGTGGACCCATTCCATGGTCCGCTTGTGCCCTTCTGCAGACATGGCTGTGGCAATGTCCACATATATGTCCCAGTTCCGGTGGCTAGCCCAGAATTGGGACATGATGTCCTCCCTCCTCCAAATGGACAGCAGACCTCATCTGCTGTCCAGATGGGGGCATGGCGTCGCCCCCCCCCCGCAGCGTTGCTGCCACGTGCAGCCATGTGTGCCACGCCTCTGGCCACACTGGCAGGCACATGCAGGCAGGGACTTCCTGCTTCCTTGAGTGCTGTGCACCCTGGGAAGAAGGTCAGACTGTTATTTTGAAACAATGCTTGTTTCGAAATAACATGTCTGAATGACGGTTATTTCGAAAGGGCTTGTTTCAAAATAATCGTCATTTCAAAACAGCATATCCCAACAGCGTTATTTCAAAACAAGTTGTTTTGAAATAACCGTAGTTTCGAAACGGAAGGGGTTTAAGCCATTTTGAAACGACAGCTCGTTTCAAAACGACAGAGCCCGTCATTTCGAAACAAGGGAACGTCGTGCGGACATGCAGGTTTTTATTTAGAAACAACCACTGTTGTTTCGAAATAAAAACCTCGTGTGGACATACCCTAAGGTGCCATGGGACTCTCATTTTTGCTACACACAGACTAATACAGCTACCTCATTGGAAATTATCATAGTTCTACTTCTTCCAGAGAAGGAATTTAAGTCATAGGGTGTGTTCACATATCAGTCTTATTTTGAAACAACAGAGGTTGTTTTGAAATAAGAAAGGCCATGTTCACATGACGCACCATTGTTTCGAAACAACTTAAACCTCATGTGGGGACAAAACAATGTCGTTTTGAAATGATTGTTTCGAAACAATGCCTTCTGAATATGTTGTTTCAAAACAACGGTGACTCGTTTTGAAATAACTGTTGTCTGAAAATGCTATTCTGATTCCTGCTTTTTTCTTAATTCGAATTAACAAACTGTTAATTTGAATTAACTTATTTCGAAATAAGGTGTTATTTCGATACAACTTGTATCGAAACAACGTGTATCAAAATAACCCCTGTGTGTGAACATAGCCATTGGCTATGTTCACGCACAAAGTGCTTGTTTCAAAACAAGCCATTTCGAAATAATGTGTTATTTTGAAACACCTTATTTCGAAAGACAAAAAAGTGTCTTCGAAATAAGGGAAAGGAAATAACATGTTCGCAGTGTGGACATGTTATTTCACTTCGGGGGGGGGGGCTGCAGACCCCGGCGGGGTGAAGCGGAGCCAGGCACCTCACCCTGCTGGCTTTTTTCCGGTGGGGTGAGGCGCCCAGCTCTGCTTCACCCCACTGGGGTCTGCAGTTCCCTGCAGACCCCGGCGGGGTGAGGTACCCGACTCCGCTTCACCCCGTGGGGGTCTGCAGTCCCCTGCAGACACCTGTGGGGTGAGCCCGCCTGCCAGCTGTGGGTCACCCCGCAAGGGTCTGCAGTCCCCCTCTGCTGGCCAGGGTGCTGAGGGTTCCCTGGCCAGGGTGCTGAGGGGGTGGCCCTTCCTCCCAGGGTGCTAAGCACCCTGGGAGTAAGGTCATATATTGTTTCGGAACAGTTTGTTCTGAAACAACATGTCCCCATGGGGTTGTTTTGAAACCACTGGTTTCAAAACAACCTTGTTTTGAAACGGAAGGAGGTTTAAGCTGTTTTGAAACATGGGTCCCATTCTGAAACAAGGGAACCCCTTGTTTCGAAATGGGAGTACGCTGTGTGGACATGCTGTTTCTTATTTCGAAACAACCTCTGTTGTTTCGAAATAAGAAGCCTGTGTGAACACACCCATAGAGACAGCAAGAGTCCAGGAATATGAGCTGAAGCCACCATTATAAGCAATGAAATCAGAAAATGTACCAGTGCATGGGGACTTTATTTCAAGGAAGGGAAATCTTAAGGCATTTTTGAAATCTAGGGCCAGATTCCCCTCTGTCCAGTGCCATTAAGACCAGCAGAGAATTGATGTAAAATGCTACTATATTATACCCACTTTGCTCTGATATAAATGGCTTCAAAATATCCAAACAAACAGAAACTAAATGCATCTAGTAATTGCAGTGCAACAAAATATCTTTGTGGGAAAGGGTCAGAGATCCCAAAAGGATAAAGGGCTTCATCCAGGAACATCACTCAAAACAGCAGTCTGAAAAGGGTTTCCTGATCCTTAATGTCAAATAGCTATGATTTACAGCAGCACACATTACTGATTTTCTTACAATTGGTGCTTACAATACTTTCTGTATTTAAGCAATTTCTAAAATATAGAATTGATTTCAGTGGATATTGTAGGCTGAAGCAGATGGTTCATTCTGTTTAGTAAATCTTTCTTGTGGCTCATTGAACTTGCAGCACCATCACTGTCTAGCATGTTAATTTGGAATCCATGTGCTAAATTTCATTCCAAAAATGTTATGATGAAAAGATATGCTATGTGTGCAGAGATACTACCATTTGTTTTCATAGTGGCACAATAGTGATTCTGTAGTTAAGGTCCATCCAGATTTCTTTTTTAAGCCTTACTTTCAACCCCCCCTCTATTTTTTGATAAGAAAAAACAAACTCTCTGAAAATGTGTCTAGTTACAAGAAAAATAGGTTTTTTTTTTTCTTGGTGGTTTGGAAACTAGAAGATAAAAAAACTCATATGGCAATTAATTTCAAATTAATTGCGCTCTACATTTACAGCTGCATCTTCTCATTCTTTGGACCCTTTTTTTCAGCACAGGAATTATTTAAGAACTTCAAATTTCACATCCTATGTACTATCGGTCACTATGGCACACAGCAATTTTCACAGGAAGTGCATGCTTTAAAAAAGTTAGTAATGAATCTTCATCATCATATACCAGATTTCCTCCATCCCCTTAGTGATTAAAATTTTAAGCACCTGATGATTAAAGGTTTCATTACTAAGCAATTAGCACTTAAAGTTTAAGTGCTAGGCACTTAACTGCATTTTGGAACTGTCAGTAGTTGGAGATAGCAATTCTGAGTGCTTAATGGGTGAATACTGAACTGGGGCAGACAGTCCTACACGGTGTCAGAGAAAGGAGGAAGCTCAAATGTGTGTGCAATTTTGATGGCTGGCAAACTTGTTAAGATTCAATAGGCAGGAGAGAAAGGATGGTGACCTTAGGAGAGGGACATTGAGGGAGCCAGAAAAGAGACTGGTTAGAAACTAGCATCAATGAGAGAGGTTCTCTGGTGATCCAGACTATTATTAAGCTATGTCACTATGGAATGGGCTTGACATAGGGCTGCAGCCAAGGAACAAGTCATGGTTAGGACAGGAGACAAATTCTGTTCTATGTACACATACATTAAACATAGCTCTGACTCCAGATCATGGAAAATGTTGGTTATATTAAAACAAGATATACTGATGCAATGTTGAATCGCTTAACTTCATGATACAAAATGCACATTGATTGATTGATTAATTAATTAAATGCTTGTCTAATGTGTGAAAGGTGGATTTTTACACTAGTATTTTGCTATGGCTAAATTCCAGCCTGGGTTATTGAAATGTAGCTTGTTAGGCCCCTGGTCAAAAAAATAGTTATGTAGTGTTATCTTCCAAGGTTGGAAGATAGCAGACAGTAACAGTATTTTAAGAAAACTACTGCAAGTAACTGCAAACCAGTTCAGACTGGACTCTGGAAAGTGATAGGAACAGCTGCAGAGCTCATGAGAAAGATCTACTGACCAAGGTCAGTGAGTTTCCATACCAACGGGCGGTATGCTAATTTTTTTGGATCTCAGCCATAAAGCCGGGGTTCTGGTCTAGACATGTTGGAGAAGTGATAGGTCAGCAGCCTGTCGTGTCGCCCAGGGATCTGGCCAACCCCAGGCATCTTCCCACTCTTCAGAAGGAAAAGTGTTAATCCCCTTGACTGATCACCAAAGGAGCCTGAAGTTTTTTCTTTTTGCAGATCTTTTTTCCTTTTACATATCCTTGTCTTTTTCTTTTCTTTTTTTTTTTTTTACTTTTCTTTGTTGTTTTTTTTTTCTTTTTTTTTTCTTTTTTACCTGCTCACCCCAGAGTGCAGGGCCACGGTCCCTGGCACATCTAAAGGAGGTGGCAGGGGGATGCCCAACCACTGCAACCAGTCGCAGTGGACTCAGATTTTTATGGTCCAGACAGCTCTGGTGAGCTGTAAGTTGGTCGAGCCGATCTTAACAGAGGTCTGGTCAAGTGTATGTCCTTTGAGAAAGCACGCAGTTGGTGGACACCAGACTGATGTGCTGCCGATTAAGGGCCACAGGCAAGCATTACAAACTGCAGTGTTGGTCTGCAGCTGATTCCCTAACACCGGGCTGTTCTATCACACTTCCCTTCTTCTCCTAGGCTATGTCCACACATACATCATTATTTCGAAATAACCCATTTCTAAATGAGTTATTTCAAAATAAAGTCCTTATTTCAAAATAAGTTAATTCAAATTAACAGTTTGTTAATTTGAATTAAGGGAAAGCCTGCTTTCGAAATAGCCATTGTTTTGAAATGGTTATTTCAAAACAAGGCCATTCAGACATGTTGTTTCAAAACAGTTGTTTCAAAACAATGGTGTTGTTTCGAAACAACGTGTCCGAATGCTGTTGTTTTGAAACAACTGTTTCGAAACAACAGCTATTTCGATTAGATGCGAGGTTTAACAGTTTCAAAATAACGGCTGTTATTTCAAAACAACGGGTCCCATCATTTCAAAATAATGGTGCGTCGTGTGGACATGCCACTTCTTATTTCAAAACAACCTCTGTTGTTTTGAAATAAGAAGCCTATGTGGACATACCCCTAAAGAGACAGGTCTGCTGTTTGTCATTCTGGACATAACATCCAGATGTGATAAATATAACCTGGTCAAATCTGGGATTTAAATTGGGAGACACTTTTTGGGATTGTGTGTGTATGTATTATTGCTGCTCTGAACTTACTAACCTCACAGATCAAAAATCAAGCTGGTGTCCCATAATCCAATCTGGGCAATATCAGAGTGAAAGAGTGTGATGGAAGAATAAATCCACTTGTACTCCCCGCCAGGCACCCTAGCTGACCCTTGTAACTCCTAGCCACAAACAGCCCATGGCTAGCCTCACAGGGCCTTGACCCATGGTATCTGGAGAGGAAGGGGGAGAAGCAAGGTGTTCAGGCTGTCCTGGGCTGCACATGATGTTTCAGTGTGTGTGTGTGGTAAATAGCAAAGCTCTTTTGCCCATGGATTGTGCTCTATCTCTGTCTCCCATGAACCCCACTCTGCTAAATTGCACCAACCAGGATCGGCACTGGGGTTTTACTTCAGGGTTAGGCACAGAGATTGGGATCAGTTTGTATGAGTTTTAATAAGTGTAGTTTAATAGGAATTGCAAGGTTTTTTTTTTAATCTTAGTAATAGAAATATTAGTAATTAACATCTTATTTAATCTATTTTTTTCTGTAGCCCTATTTACCTTGATAAAAGTTACATAAAAAGTGGGTTAACCAAAAAATAGTGGTCTGGTCTCTTGCCTCTCGATTGGGACACCCTCTTGCAGTGGGGGGTTCATGCCCCCTGCGCCCCACTTCACCGCAACATAACTTTTAAAAGGCATACAATGCTCCAGTCCAGCATCCACTAATGTAAAAAGAAATACTGCTGCTGACCAGTAGAAGATTGGATTGGCCCTTCAAATAGCAACATAAATCCTGGGGCACAATTAACCCTGTTTAATTGGGTCTCGGGTGCATGGCAGCCTCAGGACTGGTCACAGCCAGAGCTCTGCTGCTGCCATGGCTGGCCCCCCCAACCCTGTTCACAGGCTGAGCTGGGCAAGGCAAGCTGGTGGCACTGTTTCCAAATTGACAGTTGTCTCCAGGATGCTGCGCTCAGGAGACCCTCAAAGCACCACAGACTGAGGACTGCTGCTGCCCCAGCTGCTTTTACCCGGGCTCAGCTACTGGGACTTGCCAGTCCATGATCGTGGGCTGCCCCACACCCAAATGACCCTTTTTTAACTACACTGCTCAAAACAGTGAAATTGAGAAGTATGACAGCTACACTCTGCTATAAGGGGCAGAGTATACACACTGAAACTTTGCCACCTTATCTTTGTGAACAAAAGCCCCATGCCACTTGTTCAGGTGGTTTTATTTTGTCAGCAGAATAGAGCAGTTTTATTGTCAAAGAGAGAAGTGTAGTGTGTACGCTAGAATCATTTTGCCAACAAAAGCTGACTTTTGTCTACAAAACTTCCCAATGTAGACAAGGCCTAAGATAGCTGTTTTCAAAGGTGACGTTAACATAAAATAATGGGGGAAAACATAGTTTGAAAGTGAACAGATGTCAGACAAAAGTTTTGGTGAAAGTAGAATGCAGGAACAATAAAATGTTCCAAAATCTGAAGAAATACCTTGAAATTAGAAGCAAAAATTACAACACAGAATGGCTACTGAAGGAAACCTCTGGGTTCCTGAATAATCGTCATGCAAAGAACACAGTGTAAGCATAAGAAGTTAAAAATTGAAGGAGTTCCCTTGGCTATGTTCACACAGGGTATGCTTGTTTCGAAACAAGACGTTTCGAAACAAGCTGTTTCGAAATAACATATTATTTCGAAACAACTTATTTTGAGGACAAAAAACTTTGTCCTCGAAATAAGGCAGCGAAATAGCAAGTCTACAGTGTGGACATGCTATTTCGCCAGGGGAGGGGATTCTAGGCACCCTAGGGGTAAAGCGCGGCTGGGCACTTTACTCCGTGGGTGCCTGCAGGGGCAGCAGACACCCTCCAGGTGAGGCGCCGCAGGGCGCCTCACCCAGGGGGGGGCTTTAAAGCCCCCGCTACCCCCAAACCTGGGGGCGCGGCCCCGGTGTGTGGCTGGACCCCGCTGCTGCCGGGGCCGGAGGGAGCGCCGGCCCGGGATTCCCCCGCGGGGCTGACGCACCTGACGGGGCGGAGCTGGGGCATCCCCCACAGCCCCGCCCGGGGATCCCCCACGGCCCCGCCCCTGGGATTCCCCCA
>ML681979.1:10341420-10377355 GCA_007922195.1 Podocnemis expansa
CCTGGGGGCGGGGCCCCGGAGGCTGCCGCAGCCCCGGCCCAGCGGGGGATCCCGGGGACGGGGCTCCCTCCGCCCTGGCAGCAGCAGGCTCCAGCCGCACGCTGGGGCTGCGCGCCGGGGATGTGCCCCCAGGTTTGGGGGCTTTATAGCCCCCCGGGTGAGGTGCCCCACCACCCCTCTCCTGGTGGGTGCCTGCAGGGGCTGCAGGCACCAGCCAGGTGAGGCGCGGGGCTGCACAGCACTCTGCCGGTGCCTGCAGTCCCCTGCAGGCACTGGTGGCGTGCAGCGCAGCCCTGCGCCCCTCCCGCCAGCCCGTGGACACCCCTCAGCACCCTGGCCAGGGTGCTGAGGGGTCAGCCATTTCTCCCAGGGTGCTAGGAGGGGCACATATTGTCTCGGAACACTTTGTTCCGAAACAAGATGTCTGAACAGGGCTGTTTCAAAACCTCTGTTTCGAAACAACCCTGTTTTGACAGTAAACGAGGTTTAAGTTGTTTCGGGAGGAGCATGGCCATTTCGAAACAAGCTGTTTGCTTGTTTCGAAATGGCCATGCGTCGTGTGGCCATGGCACTTCTTATTTCGAAACAACCTCTGTTGTATCGAAATAAGAAGTGTGTGTGGCCATACCCCTTGTGTCCCATATACACATGATAAATACATACATATTTAAAATTACTTTTATGGGCACAGCTCGTCAGCCAGGATAATTTGACACAATATCATTGAATTTAACAGAGATATACTGATTTTCAAAAGCTGAGAATCTGACCCATAGTCTTGATGCTATTACAAAAAAGTTAAATAAAACAGAAATTAAAAGAAAACTAATGTAGCATTTTTTAATCAATTACAAGGTGCATTATATGGTAGGAACCACTAACATGTCAGCAATGACCAACTACCTGAATTTGCTATTAGGATCTGTGACTACAAGAAGTTTCTCCAATGGTTGTGGTAGGAAGTGAAGTTGGTAAATATGTGAACAAGTGTAATATTTGCCAAATGTTGATTACTTAATGGATTATGCTGTAAATGAATCAATACATCTAAGTTTCTAGGAGGCAGGCCTCAGCAACCAATGAGCTCCTCCAATATCTTTACACAGCTAATCCCCTTTATTTCAGTGGGAAGTAAGCACCTCAATACTTGGCAGATTTATGCCCGAATGTTCCCTTCTACTTAATGAAAAGCCATGATGCTTCTCACTTCATGACATCTTATATCAATATGTGTCTTGTATATTGTATACCCATAACTTCAGCTTCCAAACCCAGCTATTAGGTGGCAATTTAAATCAAACACATTAACATGGCAAATGATGCATATTCTGGTATCTACAGTGGCATAGTTGACCTGTCAGTTTCATGCATTCTGGTTGGTTTTTTTATAAAATGTCAGGTGAGGGCATATTAGAGGGTAAGAGGGGTAATGTATTGCTTTTATAATTTTGTTTCTGATTTCCTAATGAAAGGTCATGATTGCATTTCAGTATCTGTAATAATACTGCTTTTAAGAATGAGCCTATACATTCTTGGGCATTGAATGGGGAATGACAGTCTTCAAACCCTCAAAAGATCTGGACTTAAATTATTCCATAAGTGTTTGTTTTTAAAGAAAAATCTCAAAGAAGTGATTTGGAGATAGGGCAACTTCTGAAGAACATCAGGAAAAGGCAGAACCAGTTTTAGTAGAATTGATTTAGGGAAAGTAATAGTCAATTGATTCTCTCAGGAAAACCAAATGAACCCATTAATCCCTAAATTAAGAGGGAAACAGATTTTTAAATGGTTTTATTTTGTCTTTGTTAAAAAGGACTTACTTGATGATAAAACAAAAAAGAAGCATTGTCAAAAGCAGTTTGAAAACGAGATCAGTACTGATCATGAGGATGTGAGAAGATGAAAAAGATTTAGAATTTGAAAAAGGTTTTTTTAATCAGTTAGGGTATAATAAATAAACCAAAATATGACATGTGAAATGATCCTTGTACTCTTGACATCTGCCATCAGATAAAATGGACTTCAGGGGACACACAGTGTTCTCTCATTGTTGGGATATGGGATCACCTCCACATAAGTAATAAGTTCTATGGAATTACATTTCCTTTGGCAATCATGCTCAATTCAAAAGACTAACTGCAGCAGTGTAACAAGTGACTCTCTGAATAACCAAATGTGATCTCCCAATGAATTAGAAATGATCTGGGTATAAGTCAGAGTTTCTGATTAAAATAAACATTAAGGGATTAAAAGCTTATGCTTGTAGAGATGAGTTAGTAACACATGAATTAGCGCAGAAAAAATAATGTCATGTGCTCACTAGCTCAGCACTAGTGCTTTCACTTGCTCTTCCCCATCACCAAGTAACCCTGTGATCAATTATGGATCATCTGAGTGCAAAGGGGTAAGACAGAACTGTGACCTGACCAGTGAAAGTCCAGATGCTTAAAAGCTAAGGGTATGTCCACAAAGGCTTCTTATTTCGAAACAACAGAGGTTGTTTCGAAATAAGAAGCAGCATGCCCACACGACGCACCATTATTCGAAATGGCTGTTATTTTGAAACCATTAAACCTTGCATCTAATCAAAATAGCCGTTGTTTCGAAATGGTTGTTTCGAAACAAAGGCGTTTGGACACGTTGTTTTGAAACAACACCATTGTTTCAAAACAACTGTTTCAAAACTACATGTCCGAATGGCCTTGTTTCGAAATAACCATTTTGAAACAACAGCTATTTTGAAAGCAGGCTTTCCCTTAATTCGAATTAACAAACTGTTAATTCGAATTAACTTATTTTGAAATAAGGACTTTATTTTGAAATAACTCATTTAGAAATGGGTTATTTTGAAATAATGATGTATGTGTGGACATAGCCTAAGTCTCAAAAGATCATAGAATCATAGAAACTGGAAAGAACTATGAGAGATCACAGAATCCAGTTACTGTGCATTGATGGCAGGACTAAGTACCATCCCTGACATGTTTGCCTAACCTGCTTTTAAAAACTTCCAGTGAGGGAGTTTCCACAACCTGCCTAGGCAACTTATTCCAGTGGTTAATCACCTTGATATTTATGAATTTTTTCCTGGTATCCAGCTAAACCTCCCTTGCCTATTTAAGCCCATTGCTTCTTGTCCTATCATTGGCAGTTAAGAACAGCTTTCCTCCCTTCCCCTTGTAAAAAATATTTTAGGTACTTGAAAATGGTTATGTGCCTCTCAGTCTCCTCTCTCCCACAGAAAACAAACACAGTTCTCTCAATCTTCCCTCACAACTCAAGTGTTCCAGACCTTTAAACATTCTTATTGCTCTTCTGAGCACTTTCTCCAATTTGTCCACATCTTTCCTGAAATGTGGCATCCAGAACTGGACACAATACTCCAGCTGAGGACTAATCAGCATGGAGTAGAGCTGAAGAATAACTTCTTGTGTCTTACTTACAGTATTCCTGTTAATACATCCCAGAATGGTATTTGCTCCCCCTCTCCACCCGGCAGTGTTACACTATTGACTTATATTTAGCTTGTGGTCCACTATGACATCCAGATCCCTTTCTGCAGTACTCCTTTCTAGGCAGTCATTGCCCATTTTGTACATGTGCAAAGGATTGTTCTTTCCTAAGTGGAGTACTCTGCCTTGGTCTTTATTGAATTTATTCTGTTTACCTCTGAGCATTTCACCATTTTGTCCAAATCATTTTGAATTGTGATCCTATTTTCCAAAGCACTTGCAACCCCTTTCAGTTTGGTATTAGTGGCAAACTTTATAAGCATACTCTCTATTCCATCATTTTAATCACTGATGAAAATATTGAACAGAACCGGACTCAGAACCAATCCCTGTGGTATCCCGCTCGTTATGCCCTTCTAGCATGATTGTGAACCATTGATAACTACTCTCTGGGAGTGGTTGTCCACCCAGTTTTGCACCAATCTTATTGTAGCTCCCTCCAGCTTGTACTTTCCTAGTTTGTTAATGAGAATGTAGTGCAAGACCATATCAAAGGCCTTACTAAAGTCTGGATATACCACATCTACTGCTTACTCTCTATCCACAAGTCTTGCTACCCTGTCAAAGAAAGCTATCAGATTGGTTTGAGATGATCTGTTCTGGATAAATCCATGCTGACTATCACCTAAAACCTTATTCTCTTCTAAATATTTGCTAATTGATTCCTTAATTATCTGCTCCATTGTATTTTCTGGTACAGAGGTTAAACTGACTGGTCTATAATTCCCTGGGATGTCCTTATTTCCCATTTATAGATGGGCACTATATTTGTTCTTTTCCAATCCTCTGGGACCTCTCTAATCTTCCATGATTTTTCAAAGATAATAGCCAATGGCTCAGGTATCTCCTGATTCAGTTCTTTGAGTATTTTAGTGTTTATATCTTCAGGCTCTTGTGACCTGAAGACATTTAACTTCTGTAAGTAGTTTTTAACTTGTTCTTTTCCTCTTTTAGCTTCTGTCCCTATCCCATTTTACTACCCTCTGCTATATTAGGCATCCAATCACCACCAACCTTTCCAGTGAAGACCAAAATGAAGAGATCATTTAGCTTCTCTGCCATTTCCAGAATTTCTGTTATTGTTTTTCCCTATTTATTGAACAACAGTCCCATGCTGTCCTTGATCTTCCTCTTTTTTCTAATGTATTTGAATTTTTTTTGTTACCCTTTATGCCTTCAGCTAGTGTGATCTGTTTGTGCCTTGCCCTTTCTGACATCAACTTTCTCAAATCTTTTATTCCATCCTACATGGAGGCAACCTCTAAAAAACCTTGCAATCAAATCATGGGTTTATACGTATTGTAAAACCAGTTATATCATCATATTGCATATCATGTTCATTTCCATGCCTGTGGCATTATCTGGTTAACAACTCTTTAATAATATTTAAAATACCTCCATCAATTTTATGTTTCTTTATCCAAACATTGCACGCAAAGCAAGATGAGAGAATCTCCTGTGTTAGAAATGATTGGAATCAAGACGAAGTTGGTTTGGGATTCAGAAACAGGGAATCCAACTCATGCAAAACAATTGGGAGAATGCTGACCACTGTAAGATAGAAAGAATGGGAAGTATCTCATCTTCATAGAGTCATAGGTTATGTCTACACTAGGAAAAGTTAGTTTGATTATGTTAATTAGAACTAATAAGTTCAAGTTTATTTCAAACTAAATTCAAACTTATGAGTTTGAATTAACAACCTGAACTCATTTGAACTAATGTTGGTTCAAATTAGTCCACTTTGTTAATTCAAACTAACTGCCCTTAGTTTAAATTTATTCAGTTCAAACTAAGGGTTAATCTTAGTCTACATCATCCTTAGTTCAAACTAAGAATCAAACTAAGGGCTTAGTCCAAACTAACCTGCAGCTCTTACTAGCTCGAACTAAGCTTTCATTAGTTCAAATACAGGAATTCCTTAGTCTGAACCAATGAAAGCCTAGTGTAGCCAGGTACTAAATTAGTTTGAATTAAGCCTCCTTAATTCGAACTAACTTGCAAGTATAGACAAACCCATAAAGCTTAAGGCTAGAAGGGATCATTAGATCTTCTAACCTGACCACCTGAATAACACAGGCCACTGTTTTTTAAACCAATTGCTCATGTTAAACTAAAGTGTATAGTCCAGTTAGGTATACAGTCTAGATCTGCAAGAATTAGAGATGGAGAATCCATCACTTCCCTTGGTAGTTTGCTCTGATGGTTAATTATCCTCACTGTTAAAAGTTAATTCTTTATTTGTAATTTTAACTCATTTGGCTTCAGCTTCCAGTCTTTCGTTCATGTTATCCATTTCTCCACTACATTAATAAGCCCTTTACTACCCAGTATTTTCTCCTTATGAAGGTACTTTTATACTGATAGCAAGTTACTTCTCAATCTTCTTTTTGTTAACCCAGACAGAGTGAACTCTAAATCTCTCACTGAAAGGCATTTTGTCCAGCCCTCAAATAATTTTTGTGGGTCTCTTTTATTCCCTCTCCAATTTCTCAAAATCATTTAAAAAATGTGGGCATCAGAACTGATGCAATATTCCTGTCTCAGACTCAGTACTATATAGAGGTAAGATCATCTTCCTGCTCCAACACCTCTGCTTATACGTTCAGGACTCACAGTCATTTTGGCCTGGAATTGTACTAGGAATTCCTGTTGAAGCTTTTGTCTGCTCTGACTCCTCAATCTTTTCTCAGTAGTGGTGTCCTCAAATTTTATCAGTAGTGATATTATATATTTACTCTCAGATGATCATTGATGAAAATATTTAATAGTGTTGGCCCTAGTGCCAATTCCTGAGGAACCCCACTTGAAACACCCATATTCAATGACAATTTCCCATTACCATCTACTTTTTGAGATACATCAGTTCAGTTAGCTAGTTCTTGATTCATTTAACATGAACTCTATTGAAATTATTTAAAGCTCATTTTTTTAAATTCAGGATGCAATTTTGCACTAAACTAAACACTTTACAAAAGTCTTAATATGTTACACATACAGTTACCACTATCAATCAGTCCTGCAATCTCATCTGAGTAGGAATATAGACCTATTTGGTAGAAAATGGCGCAATCCAGCCTGTGAGGGAGTGTTGAAATCTGTCTTGGTTGGGGAAGTGAAGTATGGAAGTGAGCTGTCTAGTGGGAAACAGAATAGCCTTGGGATGTCTCCTGTGGAAAAATGATAGCCAATGAGAGGAGGATGGGAACCCTACTACAACTTTACCCTAGATAATAAGGCTTGGGATCTGGATGTCTTGAGCAAGATGAGAAAAGCCACCTTGCCAAGGCTTCATGAACATTTTTGTGCCAAAACCAACTGAAAAATATCTCTTACCAATCCTTAAAAAGTTGTTCTTTCAAATGCAGTGAAACTGTTGAAGTCAAATACTTCAAAATAAATAAATATATTCAAATGTTAAAAAGTGAAGGACTCAGTCTTATGCAAAATAAAATACCAGTTATAGAATCTATTTGAAAACCGGATTTATTCTGGAAATGTTGACATGCTAACCAAGTCTGCAATTGGGACACTACTACAGCATAATATTCTCATCCCAACTGTTGTTCATTCCGTTACTCAGGGTTTTGCTGAACCCAAAGCTCTTGTAACTTTACTCTGTGCAAGGTGATTTCAGGAAATACATCAATGGGGATATGGTGATCTAGCCAAAAGACATACAAAAGTACTTCCATTGAAAACTTCTATGTTATTCAAACTCCAGCACTTACAGCCCTCTTCAACAGGTTACTAGAGCATTCCAAATCATTCCCAGATTCATATTTACCTAGGGTCTTCTGGAGGAATCAAGTGAATAACTGTAGATATTCAGTAGTCAGCTTTTCATGAGCAGAGGAACTTGAAACGTGTCCAGCAAGCTTAGAGTTTCGTCTTCTTTTTATATCCCATTTTTAGTGTTACATAGCTTGTTCATTAAAAAAAAACAAAACCCAAACCACAAGAAAACCAAAACCAAACCAAAAAACCCATTGCTGAGCAGAAGCTAAGTTAGGTTTGGTGATTTCCAGTCTGTCAAGCAGGCAATTTTCCATCAGTTAAGCAACTGCTTAACAATAGTGAACTATCGCAAGACCTTCCATCTTGCAAAACTGCTTCATAAAAACAAGGAAGGTACGGGGTCATGTTCACTCCTTGAGATCACTTCACTGACCCCTCCTGCTCTGCTAGTTGTGCCAAGGTTTCAGAAAGTCCTCCTTTTAGCTGCTTTCAGCAATAAGCATAACAAGTGGTATTCCATCTGCTGGCAGTGGTTTAAGCATGTTAGTGGGCTCTGAGCTATCAAAGTTTTCTGCTACAATTTCACTTTCAGATTCATTGCCATTAACTTCTTCAGAAATAAACTTCAATGTGTGCTGCAAGTAGCTTGGAAGTGTGGCTACAAGCTCTTAGTATCATTTGGTAAAAGCCTAAACAACCCCCTGAGAGCTGCAGCAGCAGAACAGCTTGTCAAAATAAAACCTTAAGCAGATGGTTCTAAATCATAGGAACTCTATTTTGTATGCTGAATGCTTGAGCAGTCCCATGAATAACAGAAAGCTGTCCACAAATATGTGGGGAAATAGCAGCTGTTTGAGGCTGATGCTGCCTGATCTCCACCAAATGGAATCTTATTGCTGTCAAAAGCACCATCTCTTATCTGTTTGAGACCCAGTCTTAAAAAAATCTGTGGTGATCAAGGCTTTCACTTGAAACATGTTCATTTAAAAAAAAAAACACTGTTGCTGTGAAAATGGAGAATTTACATTGGCACGAAAGGAGCATGTATACTGCAGCTTTACAAAGTCAGGGAGTTCCAAATTTCTCAAAATTTCTCTTTAAACCTTCTACATAAAATTAAACACTGTTTAAGTTTTATCAACTTTGTTTCAATTTCAGATGACACAGAAGATCTTAATTATGGAGATCTGTGTTGCTGCAGTTTTGTTCTCAAGTAATAAAATACGGTGTAGAATTGCATCAGTGTAAGACTAAGCAGGCACAGAGATGACATGGGCCCTGTGAAATTGCCCAGGCTGGGAGCTCCTTGCGGGATGCCACAAGCAGCTCTGAGCCTCATCAGGCTCCTAGCCCGCTGCTAGCCTACCCCCCGCAAACCTGAAGACAGAGGCTGGAGGGCAGATCAGCATGCCTGGGGGGAAGCAGCACTCCCGGATCCCTGGGTGCCCAGCAAGGAGTGCAGACTCGCAGGGGTTCCTAGCTGTCCTAGCGAGGAATGCAGCACCACCAGGGTTCCTGGCCACTGCCGGCAGGGGACTCTGTCTCCTGCGGAGAACAAAACCACTGGGGGCATCTGTCCCCCAGCGGGGAATCCTGTCCTGCCGGAGGAGGGACCCCCAGCAAAATACAGCCTCTCCGGGGGAATCCCCTAATAATTATTTTGAAAAAAACAATTCTGCATTTTGGAAGGGCTTTTTTTCCAAATAACTATTTTGAAAAAAGTCTCTCTTTCAAAATGAAAGAAGGTTTAGTTATTTCAAAAAAGCGCTAGGTTATTTCAAAATACCAAAGTGCTTATTTCAAAATAACTAAATGCCTGCATGGACAGGGAAAAGATTTTTTTTTCAAAATAAGCTTCCTTATTTTGAAAAAACTTTTCAGTGTAGACGTACCTTATGCTACCATGATATTTTGGATATTCCTTAATAGAGGATGAATTATCTATGGCTGTTAATTTGGCCCCCAACAAGTACTGCCAAAGCATGAAGAACCTCAGAAAAAAACATGATTGCCACTGATAAGATATTGCCTTAATGCAGATGGCACAGCAGAAATGAGGACAAGCCAATTTTAGAAATTATGATTTTTGTTTTTGCAATTCTTTTGATCAGCCGTGTACAGGTTTAGTAAATGGTGCCAACCACCACCCTTTTCTTACAGGCTAAATGCCAGAAAAAAAGATATATTTTATAATGGAACCCTCACTGAGGGCTAGCTTGACCTATAAGCAAATGAGGCCCTAGCTGGGGCACCATTTGCTTTTGGGTGCTGCAGCACCATTCCAGGGGTTTGGGAGGACTGGCTCAGAAGCCAGACCCTGCACTTCCACACCTCCCCAAGCCAGTCACTCCGCTCCTGGGGGCAAAGCAGGCCAGCCCATGGGGCAGACTCTGGTCTTTTGCCCCATGTGTGGGACAGCCCACACAGGGCAGGGCCAGGAGAGCTAAGCCCAGGCTCTTGGCTGGTCTGCTCTGTCCCCCACCTTCCCCCCCACAGGGGCAGCAAAAAAGCAAAAGCCAGCTTGGTACACCACAGCCCCTTGAGCCAGCCCTGCTGTCATTCCCACTCAGGGCTACTTGTCAATTGCATAGTTCAGTAAAACCAAACTAGTCCTGTTAACTGTCTGCATTGCCCCTAATATCTTCTCTCCTTTTTCTGAAAAGACTGAATAGAATGAAATAATCGCATAAGTGTTTTAGCTCCACCCCCCCCCCCCGAAAAGGAAGATATCATTGCCTCATGTCCTGATTAGGGTCCACTGAGAGATCATTGACTATTAATTTTGCTGGTCACTGATCACTTATTTCCTCAGAAGGATGATGACTATTCTAATAATTTGTCAGCCTGGATATACTTTTCTCTCACAAGGCGGCTTCACTACCTCTATAATATCCACTCAGAGGTTATGTAAGGTGGAACACACCAGAATGCCATTCTGGTGCCCAGTGTTCCCTGTATGCTACTCCCTGGCACAGGGAATGCTGCCAGCCACACAAAGCTGGCAGCTGCAGTCCCTAGCTGGCCAGAAGACAGAGTCTTCTGGCGGGCTGAGAGCTGCTCCGAGCTGGGAGCTTTTAAAACTCCCACTTGGAGTAAGCTCTCACTGAGCATGCGCAGAGCCTCCGTGCATGCTCAATGAGAGCTCCTTGGCTGGAGGAGCAGCCAGTGGTGAGTCCACGTCGCTCTGATGGCTGGGTAAGGGGCTGGGGGGGAAGGTGATTGGGAACAGGGTAGGATTGGGCCACTTGGGGAGTGGGGAGGGTGGGATTGGGTTGTCTGGGAGGGGACTGACTGGAAGAGCGGGGGGGGGGGAGGCCCACACAGCAAGCAACAAAGTTGCTCAACTGCCTTACGGGCTTAAAGGAAACATTGCTGGGGCTCCCTATTTTTAGGGGGCAGCATTCTGGAGCCCCCTAAAATTAGAAAAATGCAGGGAAACACAATATTCCAGGGCCCCCTAAAAATAGAAACAGCAGCTAGAACTCAGCATTCCAGTGCATTCCACCTTAAGCCCTGTTCCAACTTAAGTCCAGCCAGCAGAGAGCTGTGGCATGGCAGTTTATAAATTTCCTCCCTGCAGGGTGGGAGCAGCATCACTGCTGGGAGCAGAGACAATGAGAAATGGATGAGGTGAGGCCTTGGCTTAGCCCAGGGGAGCCCCATGGTGGGGCTGGGGGCAGGGGGATGCTGGTCTCTGAGATGGGGAGGCATGGAGCTGCTGGGGGACAGGGAATACTGCTGGAGGTTGTGTGGGGCAGGGTGTGCGTGTGTGTGTAGCTGGAGGTGGTGGCCTGTATTTGGTTGTGTCTGTGTGTAGCTGGGGGTGTGGAGCAGTGTGATAAACAATGCATGTGGTACTGAGAAGTGATTTCAAATGCACAGCTGGGGTGAGGGCAGGTGTTTGGAGAGGCAGTAGCTGGGGGGAGTGAAGGGGGGCCTGGAGCTGTGTGGAAAGGGCCCAGATCTGAATGGGGGGACCTGGAAATTTAGGAGGGTTCTGGGGCCCTCCAAATTACACTTTAACCCCTATGTCCAGCCACTATTGGGCATGAAGAGAAACCCTAGGCTGTCTTCTGTGTACAATATTATTTCCACACATATATTTCTGTGAGCCTTGCTGTTCCAGGAAATTATCCTTCTTTCAGTTAAACGCACCAGGTTGCCTACAATGGGCTTGAAAGTACCTGAGCAGGAGCTGGAACAGCAGACTATAGAACTATGTGCATTATTTTATAATGTGAGAGTATGACACAGAGTATATATTTCCCACATATTCCATGAAAGCACATAAAATGGCCTAATCTGTGAGATTTTAAATATAGTTTATATGTACAGTCACTCCTGTTTTAACTAAAACCATGGCATGCACTGAAGAGTAATAAAATTCTTTTGACTGTACCTCTCTATTGATTTACACTGCTCTTCTAAGCCCTTTTTGTACCTGTAGAAAGAACACCATTGTTTCCTGCATACCCCCTTGTGGTGGAGCGTGTTTCCTTTGTGGCTTGCCTCAGTAACAATATCATTTAATAAGCCCAGCCAAGGAGAAGCAACACATTACTACAGTAGGATATCTCCCTTAAATAAAGTTTTCTGAAAAAAACACTTGTGCAAGTGTTTAAAGGTCAGATAAAACATAAACGTCCCAAAGCAAAAGAGTTTAATTTCCAGCAGCAATTCCTTCTGATATAAGGTCTCAAGTGTCTCTGATGCCTGGAGAATTCTGTAGTCTTTTCCCATTTGTTCAGGGCCCCTTCCAGACCTTTCTGCGTGGAAAGCTTTGTCAGCTTTCCTCACCTTGTTTTGGTCTCTTCCAGGTCTCTCTGCCTGTAGATTTTTTTGCAGTCTCTCCTCTGCCTGTTCAGGGGGCGTCCTAGGCCTCACTGCCTGGACAGCTTTGGCTTAGTTCAGGTTCCCTGGGATTTTTGCTTCCTCTAGAACATCCTTTCTCCTCTGGAACTTTGATCAACTGTTTTCCACTAAGCCTTACATTTTATGTCTACAGAGTAAGCAGTGGCTGCAGTGATGAGGCTCAGAGCCTAAACTAACAAACTCAGGTTTGTTGGGTCCATGCCACATCAATAAAAATAGCTGTATAGGTTTTGGAGTTTGGACTGAAGTTTAGGTTCTGAAGGCCACCACCCCTCCCTTGACTATAGAACCTAAGCTACAATCTCCACATAGCTATTTTTGGCACTGCAGCATAGGCCTCCCAAGCCTAAATCTGTTGACCTAGGCTCACAGCTACTCAGTGTGTAGGCATATCTTTATTAGACCCAGGACTTCCTTCCTTAATTAACCACCTGTTAACTATGCCCAGCTAGACTGGAGTTGGCTCATTCATTGCAATGGAATTTGTCACAGGATAGCTGAGTATCTGATCCACTAAAGCACCAGCCCTGTGACAGTACCATTTTTGAATCCTGGGAATCTATAATCCCAGTCACATCACTAGAGCTCGCGAAGATCCAAAAACTTAAATAATTGCAATTTTAGCTTAATGGATGGTGGTTGTTTCAGCCTAACCCCTTAACAACTACAGTACCCAGATCAATAGGACAGGATGATAGTCTAGAGGTGCATATGGGGTGTTTATTTTTTTCTTTTTAAATTGTTTATGGCCTGCTGTTACCCCACCAGGTGATTGGGAATTTCACAGGTCCCCACAAACAAAGGTGCTGATATCCCATATGAGTGATGGTTTTTTTTTTAATTATTCTTCTGGCATGAGCCTGCCAAGACTAAAAGTAGGTTTCTCTCCAGGTTCAGTGACATTCCACACACTGTTTGACCACACTTTGTGACTACATCACTATAAAGATTATTTTCTGTCTCAAAATAGAGAGACTATGTTAGCAGGTGTTAGGGAATTTGGACAAATACACTGAGCATAACTGAAATGTTATACTATAATTATATTTTGAGTGTGACAGTCTAAGAGTACAAGAATCACTACAGTATAATCTGGTAAATGAAAGGTAAAAGTCTCATACAGAGACTCAGCAGGTTTCCAGAAGCTTTATTCTGTGATTTGCATAACTTTATGGTGCAGAGAATATAGAAAATGGAAAGTTGTAGGGTTTTTTTTTGGATTCTGTTGTACTTCTGCTGTGTTGGTTTTTGTTCTTCTATTTTTAAAGGAAAATCAAGGGTTAAATTTTGAAGACGAGACAGTTTTCTTCTCCTGTTTTCTTAAATGAAGAAATCTGTTATGTGATTTACCCTGGAATGTAGGTTCTAGTTACCACTAGTTAATCTCTAAGGGATTCCCATTAAGGTTATTCTAGGAGATGAAAGAGAGTTCACATCCCCTGAAACTATCCATCACAAAAAAACCCTCAAGAAGTTGCCTGATTAAGGCTATCATTTTTTTTTCCCCTCTCAATTTTTTATTCTCTAATTGTTCTCTCTTTCATCATGGTCAGCAGAATGGATCTTCTAATCGCTCTCTACAAGTCTGAGGGATCATGGCATCTCTTTTCCCATTCTGCCCTATCCTTTTTATACAGACATTGAGAGGAGGTGCTGGATTAGCCTTGTTAGACAGAAGTTAGAAGGTGTGGTCTTTTACCTAGAATGGATCAATAGACAACATATTGACCTTCACTCAAATAGTTATACCCAAGGTTAACCTGAGTAGCAATCAGTGCATTCAGACAGTAGCAGATCCATCTGCCACACATTACATTTGGAACTTTGCCACAAATTAAGTCCCACTGGGGCCCACTATTTCATGAGTTCCACAAGCAAACTCCTATAATGATAAGACTGATTGGATGGGAGCCTCTAAAATCCAAAAATAAATACAAAAGACTTGATCCTGCCAGGTGCTAAGTCCTCCTGAGAGATGCCTAATGCCCTCAATGTAGTTGATGTCAATGAGAGTCAAACACACATCTTGTAGAATTGTGCCCCTACTTAACACTCCTAACATTGACAATGACAGCTATTGCTGTTGATTTTACGCAAAAGGTACTATAGTGATGGGCAGCAGTATAAAATCCTAAAATAGATAGCTATTCCCTCTTCCACTGGTATTAAACATGGCAAGTAATTAAATGCTTGGGTTGCCTGTGAGTGGATACGTGTGTAGAAAGAGAATGAGGTCTATTAATTAGAGCAGGGAACTGGAAGACTCCTGGGTTCTATTCTCAGCCACAGCCTTTCTATACCTTTGTTCACACATCTGTAAAATAGGGACAATAATACTTAGCCAACTCACAATGGTGTCAGGAAGCTTCATTTGATTTTTTTTAAATTTTATTAAGTGGTTAATTTACTACTGGCATACAATGGTTTTGATATTTGGTATTTATGCATTGCATTTGATGACAACTGCAATGATGTAACAATGTAAAAAAGACTCTGATCAGCAAAGGGTTCGAGTCACCTCTCCCTTTTTTCCCAGCAGTGGAAAAGAGCTTCCTGTCATTGACAACAGTATATGAGCCCTAAAACTATATCTTATGAATTAGATAAAGATAAGCATAACTAGCAATTATACTTAAAAGAGGGGAGGGAGAAATATAAAAGCAAAATGCATTCAGTATAAAGGGTAAGAAATAGACCTGGAGCAGTTACATTAGTTCAGAGATTCAAGAACCATCTTAGACAGTAACAGATGATAGGACCAAAAATGGAAAAAAAGGAAAAAAATCCAAACAGACATTAAAAGAACGGTTCTTCATGCAGTGAATAATAAATGTTTGGCATAGCCTAATAGACTAATTTGTTGGCACAAAGGCATGAAGGGTCATTTCAAGAAGCAGTTACACACTCCAAGAAGCAGTTTCACTGAGGACAATAGCATTGGGGAAAAATGGGGTGGGGGGGGGGGTGGCAGAACAATTAGATAAACCAAGTAATTAGCAATTGATATCCCTCATGCGGAAACAATGTTATAAACACTTTCCCCTCACATTTTAGGCAAATGCAAGAGCAAAGAAAAATTATACAGAATAACTTTTACATTTTCTCTTTGGAGAATGCAAACTTCCAGACTACTAGCTTGTGCAATAAACTATAAGACATAATATTATTAATCATGCAATCATGTTTAACCACTTATCTCTTCATATTTCCTGCTTTCAGACTGACTTCTCTCTTACACTTAAATGTTAATACAAACGCTATAAATATTGAGAATTAGTGAAATCTCATTATGTGACACCAGGAACTAAGACTGCTTTGCAGCAAGACATTAGAATTTCATAACCAATCTTATAAGGAAACTCAGAGGATCAGTTCCTCAGCCCGTCATAGCACCACAGCGCCAGTAAATTTAATGAATCCACTTAGTATATGGCTTATGCTATTGATGGGTTGTTAAAGGTAGGGTCTTTCTACTGCTTCTGAACCCAACAGAGGATAGTCACAGATTCTATTTTATAGAGATTTTTGAATTGTGTTCATCAAGCTACCACCTGTGTATCTTTCAGAAGTGTATTAAATGATGTGACTAACATCCAATATGCATGACTTGTTCTCTTATCCTCTTCTGAGAGGCAGAATAGCATGTTCAAAGGGGTGTTTTATTTTTGAGGAGTGTGAAGGGCAGAGGGTTTATGTACATATTGCTATGCGTTTATATTAGAGAAATCAGTTCAAAGAAATGTGCCTTGCACTTGAAGTGGAATGTGATGAAATTTGCAATGGACGTTAGTTCTTGCAGGTGTTCATTACACCCTTAGAAAAGTACTGTCGCTCACACAGATGAACTTTACCCTTATTTCAGAAAGTTCATTTGTGCCAGAGTAGCATAATTGTCAACCCTTTTCTTCATTGCAGAGTTGTATTCTGTCTGTTGACAATTAAGATAAGACTGAGATCTTGAAGTGACTGAGTTATCTATGAGAAACCAATGTAGAGAGCTGAGAACAGACATTGTGTACTTGTTGCATCTTGTTTTGCTGAGATGACATACTGAAGATTTTTAGGTATTACAGCCAGAAGCAGATACCATTGTCAGTCTTGGAAACAAGTCTTTCATCCTGTCATTGCCTGATGTGACACACATTTTATATGCATAATGCTGAATCTCAAAATTAAAGTTTACTTACACGGCTATAAAGTAATCCATGGGAGTTCTGTGCGTAACTATCTTAATCTTTCTTCAGCCTCACCACAAACTACATACTCAATTGCCTACATATAAAATTAATCATTTTTCATTCCTAAGCAAAATAATATTTTAAAGTTTATCAGATTAATTTTCTTTTTTCTTTTGGAGTGGGTGAATGGACCATAGTGCTGTGCTGGCATTACAGTTCAAGACCAATGTCCTTTCTTTAGCCATAGACTAGAAACACCACCTGTAGCAGCTGACCTCCTCCGACCCCCATGCCCTGCAGTATTAGTATGGCTCAAGGATTACCTGGACTATCACCCCTGGGAGAAGGTGTTACCAACTTTGCCCACCAACTCGGGCTTTGCTCATTTATTAGGGTTACTTTCTCTTTGGGGAAGATGGTAATTCTATTAGTGTGCTGCTTGTGTCACTTGTTTTTCTATATTGGTGCGTCTGAGTGGACCAGGTCTATCAGCACTCTCAGCTGACCCCTTATGTGTCCCTGAACTCAGTAGGCTGGGTCACACAGCACTTCTCTGCTGCTACCGTTATGTGCCCCTGTACTGCACTAAACTAGGCTCGATTATGGATCTTGAGCAGGCTGGGTCAAAACAGCACTTTTCAGCTGTCACCCTTATATGCCCCTGGAGTCAATCAGGCTAATATTCCCATCAATGAGCAAACCTTACAGGGTTGTGGGCATCACAGGGATCTTTGACTAGGTAATAGAAGCGTTGCTGCAAAGCGATATAAAGAAACCAAGACCACAAAGGAGAGGGAATGATGTCTTAGAAGAGTCTGGAAACTGGCTTGATAACAAAAGGCATTTTATTGCGAGGTATCTAAAACTTGCACCAATAATAATTACAAAAGGGGAGAAGAATACTCCAAAATACCCAGTTACAACATTGATAAACATACAAAGGAAAGAAAAACACCCAGCTACAATATTACCTAGATTCTACTGTATCAGGCCTAGAGAGAGTCACAATTAACAGAAAGAGAGAGAGGTTGGGAGAGAGAGAGAAGTTGGGGACAGGGGGGTCTCACCAGTCTGTGTAGCAGAAAGGTTTCTAGGTTGTGCAGATCAGGGTCAGAGGCTGGATAGAAACAAAGCTCCCACAGCAATCAGCAAAGAAGAAGAAAAGCCAAATCCCAGTGGAAATGATACAGCTTTAGATCCAAGCATCAGGACTCAGGACTCAATCCAGACTCACACAGGATTCAGACAGGATCCAATCAGGACTTGCACAGGACACACACTACTTTACTGTTGGATGTGGGTAAAGGTTTTTTTTTTTTTTTTTATAAGGACTTATTTAAGTGGCCGATAAACATTCCTGGCTGGGTTTAATGGTTCAGAGATGCTCACAATACAATCAGGCAGACTCAGTATTTTGGGTATCAATTATCATTTCTAATGGTCTGATAATTGCTGAGTTTGTTCATGTTGGTGTGAGATCCCCCATCATGCAATGCCTCCCTGCTTCTTCAATACCAGAGTTCAGTGTGGTTCCTGCTTCTTCAATCCCAGGGTTCAGTGCAACTCTTGCTTTGGCGCCTGGCTCTCCATAGTCAATGCAAATAAAGCTCCATTAACTGTGCTGATGGCTTTTGGATATGGGTAGATAAGTATGTCTCCCATTTCCTACTGTTTTTGGTTTTCAGTTCAAGCAGAGGTTGGGGGATGGGGGGCACAGGCTGGACACTATGCTCTGATTCCTCAAGAACACAGAGCTAACATGTAACAAAGACAAATGAATTATAATTGATTCTCAGTAGTCAATTCCTTCCTTTCCCTCTCTGCTGTGGCTAGTAACAAGAGGTATGTCTACATTGGAACTTTAGGTTGACATAAGGAAGGATAAGTCAACATATAAACTCCTGCATCCACATTGAGCTTTTATTAAGTCAACAAACACTTCCTTAAGTTGACTTAATAACACCACCTCCTAAGGTCAACTTAATGCTTAAGTCAACCTTATTAAGTTGACTTAAGCCACCGTAGACAGGGAACGCCATTTGTCAAGGCTGTTTCCCCACTCTGGCACTCTGAGTGCAGAAGGTGGGGGCCTGCAACAGGCCTGAAAAGCCACTGGCCTTAAAGCCTGCTCTTAAAACTCTCCAAGGCCTCCAGTTCCTGGCCTTGGAGTGGTATCGCTGCCACCACCCAAATGCAAAAAAACATCTTGAAACCCAGGAAGGCGCACTTGGGAATTCCTTCCTGTGAGGCATCCTCAATCACTTTTATTCCTCCCTCAGGAAAGTGACTGAACTCCAGCTGCAATATGAGCTGGAACTGGAACAAAGTCCTCTTTAGTAGCTGCCTGTGCAGTCTGAGGCACGTGCACACAAACCTCTTGCCCTTCCAGCACACAGAACCAGAACTTACTTAAAAGGTAAAGTCTTTAATCAAAAAGAACAGATAAAAAACCACAGAGAGTTGCTTCTCTGGGAATTAACTTAGGTAGTGGGAGGGGGTACATGTACTCAGCACAGAGAAATCCAAAAACAAACCCAAAACAAAGAAAATACCCTGACCACATCTAGATAAACATTCCCTTTTCTACCCATGCCTGGTCAGTAACAAACTTATCTTTGGTAAGGATGTTGCTGGATTCTTCCTCAGGCCCCTCTGGCCTCCCCTGATTCTTCTAGGAGCCCTGCTATATCCAAAACAGGAAACAGGCAAAGCTGCTGTTCCCATTCAAAAAGCTGTGCTTCATTCCTATTGGCTGTCCTGGGACTCACTGCCCAGAGTGTTAACCCCTTGCTCCCCAAGGGTTACTACACCATTAATTGTCCTCCAACGCACCACTCCTCCATTGACCTAGCACCTGCCAGTGTGGATGCAGGCAGTCAACAGTTGTCAGTGTGGACTCTCTAAACTGACTTAACAAGGTCAACTTTAGGTCAAATTAACAGAGTGTTCAGTGTAGACATACCCAAGGACGACAACTGACAGCATGCTTTTTATAATGTGGACTTTACTCCCTAGAAACTTGATTGAGCTGCTATGACCTGTGTGAAATAAAAATGGAACCAAACCTTCAAGAGGCTATTTGAAATGTCCTATTTCTTATTTTTTCCCCTATTTCTCCTAGCATTTCTATTGTCTTCATCATCATGGCATCTGAGCAGCAAACCCAAATTCCCAGGGCCATCACATTCTGCAAGGATTTTTGCATTTCAAAATCGTTGGGTGTTTAGTTTTAAATTGCTCAGTGACTAAACTGGGGCTTCATATATATGAATATTTGAGATGAAAAGATAACATATTGAATTTTTCCATAAACAAACAAAATGAGAGTTTCCCTCTGCAGCTGACAGCAAGAGAATGTTAAATAGTCTTCTACCCTGTAACTTTCATAGAAACCCCCTGAACAGGAATTTCTTGACTCAGTTGTATAGATTCTAGCCACAGAAGGCTCTAGCAAACTATTTACCAGGGCAGCATTTTCCCTTTAAAACTTCCAATTGTAGAATAAATTCTGCCTTGAGATGTGCATTTCATGCCTAGGATCAAGGGCAGGATTTGTGAAGTCCTTATATCTGAAGGGAGCATACATATGATATTCCCAGATGATTGCTGAACTAGACATACCTGACAAATGCTGGGTCTGATACATGTGATGACAAACTTTTAAATCCTCTCCTTGAAACTTTTATCATTTACTCTGTTGGAAGGATCATTTGCCAATTTCTCCAAAATTCTACCTTCTTCATAAGACTGTTACTTCCAAATTAATAGAAACATGTGACTAAGTACCTACAACCTACAGAAGTTAATCACTTTGATGGGTTGCTCATAAAATGTGTTCACAACTCACACTTAAATGTAATCAAAGTAAGTCTAAAAACACATGAGCCATATAAAATCTTGAATAAATCTAAACATTTTTTTAAAGGCAACAGGTGTGTTTCAGAAGCAGGTGTGAAAATCATTGTGGGATTGACATGACTGCTCTGAGTAAAGAGTGAGCTTTTTGTGGGCTTGTTCATGTGGAGATGTAGTAGTTTAGAGAGAATATATTGTATCTAAGCAGGTGGAAATCTACACTAAAAAGTACCCAAGGAAAAGGATCTAGAGAGTATTACAGCTCTGTTTAAAAGTATCATCTAGAAGGCCTATGTCATTTGTAAGCCCAATTGCTGGATGATGGGTGAAAGTTAATAAAATATCACAATAATGCATAACAAAAATGTTCATCACAGGTAGATGTAAAGGAGACAGGTTGGATTAATCCAAACTAAAAAGGCCATTGATACCTCCAAAGGACTGTTGCAAGCATGTAACTAATAAACAAAGGGAGAGGAAGGGGAAGAGAATATTTGGACATAGACTAGCTAACCTAGTGAGGAGGGCTTTAACAGGAAAGTCAAAACCAAAGAGATCTGGGGGAAGGGTCAGAACTTTGGAGGATCCTGGGCTGCACCAGCAAGGATAAAAAGGGAGCCTAGACAGAACCATGGGGAGAGGGGTAGGAAATTAAATCAGTATCATAAGTGTCTATGTACTAATGCAAGAAGTATGGACAATAAGCAAGAAGAACTCAAAATACTAGTAATTAAACACAACTATGACATAGCTGGCATCAAAGAGACCTTGGGGGGGACAATACACATGACTGGAATATTAATATAGCAAAGTACAGCTTGCTTAGGGAGGATAGTTACTGGTATACTGAAAATGTATATGTTTGGACCAAGGTTAAGCTGGAAATACGAGACAGACACATTGAAAGTCTCTGGATGAAAATAAAAGGAGTATAAAACAAGGCAATGTCATAGTGAGGGTCGATTACTGGCCAACTAGCCTGGAGAAAGAGGTGGAAGAGGCTTTTTTTTCCAACAATTTGTAAAATTATCCAAAGCACAGGACTTGATGGTGATGGCAGACATTGTTGGGAAAAGTTTGGTAACTAAAAGTTATCAGGGGAGAAAGGGTTAACAGTAAGTCTTTCCTGTTTTAGACACAAGGTGGTAGTACTGTGCTAAGGGATAATGCTGTGGGCACTCTAGTGCCAAGTGCAAACAGCAGTAAAGGGGCACAGTGTCACATGCAGAAGGTAGAAGGATGTGTTCATAACAATAGAGTGCCGTGTGTAGCCTCTGTTTGGAAATTAAGATACATATTACAGCAAGCACCTGACACTGTCTGTTAGGGAGGCAGGATTGTGTGGGTACCTGTTTACTTTTCTAGTGACTACATGGGGCCACTAGATGATTAGATTTACTGTAATCCATTCAGCTCCTGAAAAGGTAATCCTAGTCTGGTGTTCATTCCACTGACAAGGGTTCCTGCATCACCTAGATGATAGATGACAGCTTCCCTACAGGCAGAAGAAACAAGTTCTCTCAGTACATCTGAGGATCATACAGCCTACAGGACTAGTCCATCTTAGTAAAAGGGGCCAGGCCTCTCCCTAAAAGCCTGTCAAGGTGTGTCAATCTGGTGATTGTCTGTCACTGATTATCTTTGTTGTTAATAAATAAGCATTGTTTGCATTTCTGAAGAACAACTCTCTCTGTGGTCATTCCTCTCTTTGGCACTTGCACACACTCTAGTAGATGGGTGTTGGGGTAAATTCAGTGGTTAGGATGGGGTCCATGCTATAAAATACATTTAATCTGTGGGACCCTACTCTGTACTGGTAACAGATGTCAACTACCCAGACATCTCTTGGGAAAAACAACACTGCAAGGCACAGATTATCCAAGAAGTTTTTGGAATATATTGGAGACAATTTTTTATTTCAGAAGGTGCAGAAAGATACCAAGGAAGAGGCCATTCTCAATTTGATTTTGACAAACAGAGAAACTGGTTGAGAATTTGAAAGTGGAAAGCAACTAAGGTGAAAGTGGATTGTGAGATGGTAGGGATCATGATTCTAAGGAATGATAGGAGAGAGAGCACCAAAATAAAGACAATGGATTTCAAGACGACAAACTTTAGCACACTCAGGGGCTATGTCTACACTAGAGGGCTGAGGTAAATTGACAATAAGGTCAACTTAAATTTGACTTTATTAAGTCAACTAAGAGAGTTCCCATTTGTTGAAGTTGACTTTATAAATGGCTCTCCTGGCTTAAGTCAACTTTATTAAGTTGACTTCAATAGCCACATTTTGATAAGTTGACTTAATAAAGTAGACTTAACCCTTAAAGTTGACTTTAAGGGTGAGAGTTAAGTCAACTTAAGCAAGTGCTTAAGTGGAGTTAATGAACTCCAAATGTGGCCCTGAAGTTCTTAAGGTGACTTAAGCATAGTTAAGTTGACTTAAGCCTACAGCATAGACATACCCAGGGAGTGCTATGTAGGATCTCAAGGGAAGCATGTCGAAGAGGAAAAACAACTGAAGACAGTTGGCAGTTTTTCAAGGTGACTTTATTAAGGGCAGAAGAGCAAACTATTCCACTGACTAAGTAGGACAGGAAGTTAGAGCAAGATACCACTCTGGCTTAACAAGGAGATTTTTAATAATCTAAAAATAAAGAAAGAGTCCTACAAAAAGTGGAAACTAGGACAAATCACAGAGGATGACTATCAACAAATAAATTATGGAAGAGAAAAATCAGAATACAAATACATTAGAAAAAAAGAAAATGACCAAGGATAGTGTAGGTTCATTATATAATAAAGAGGGAAAAACAATAACAGAAAGTGTGGAAATGGCAGAGGAACTAAATGATTTCTTCATTTCAGTCTTCACTGAAAAGGATGGTGGTTATTGGATGCCTGGCATAGGGTAGTGCAGTAAAAATGGGACAGGGTCAAAAGCTAAAATAGGGAAAGAACAAGTTAAAATTATTTAGACAAGTTAGAGGTCTTCAGGTCACCAGAGTCTGCTGATATGCACCCTAGAATACTCAAGGAGCTGATTCAGGAGGTATCTGAGCCATTGGCTATTATTTCTGAAAAATTGTGGAGGACTAGAGAGGTCCCAGAGGACTGGAAAAGAGCAAATATAGTGCCCAGGTAAAATAATGGATCAATAATGTGTCAGGAAAAATAATGGAACAAATAATTAAGGACTCAGTTAGCATATATCTAGAAGAGAATAAGGTGTTAAGTGATATTCAGCATAGATTTCTCAATAACAATTCATCTCAAACCAATCTGATAGCTTTTTGTGATGGGGTAGTAAGATTTCTGGATAGAGGGGAAGCGGTAAATGTAGTATATCTAGACTTTAGTAAGGCTTTTGATATGGTCTCACATCATCTTCTCTTTAACAAACTAGGGAGGTACAACTAGATGGCACTACTATAAGATGAGTGTAAAACTGGTTGGATAATGACTCCCAGAGAGTAGTTATTAATGGTTCACAATCAGCCAGAAGGGCCTAATGAGTGGGGTACCACAGGGATAGGTTCTGGGTCTGGTTCTTTTTGATATGTTCATCAAGATGTAGATCATGGCATGGGGAGTACACTTATAAAGTTTGCTGATACCACCAAGGTGGGAGAGGTTTCAAGTGCTTTGGAGAAGGATCACAATTCAAAATGATTTGTAAAAAACGGTGAGATGGTCAGAGGTAAATGGAATGAAAGTCAATAAACACAAGTGCAAAGTACTCCATTTAAGGAAGAACAATCCATTGCAAATATACCAAATGGGCAATGATTGCCTAGGAAGGAGTCCTGCAGAAAGGGATCTGGTTGTCATAGTGGACCACAAGTTAAATAACACTGTGGCAAATAAAAGCAAATACCATTCTGGGATGTATTAACAGGAATATTGTAATTAAGATACAAGAAATAATTCCTTTGCTCTACTCCATGCTGACTGGACCTCAGCTGGAGTATTGTGTCCAGTTCTGGGTGCCCCATTTCAGGAAATATGTGGACAAATTGGAGAAAGTGCTCAGAAGGGCAACAAGAATGTTTAAAGGTCTGGAATGCTTGACTTATGAGGAAAGATTGAGAGAACTGTGTTTGTTTTCTCTGCAAAAGAAAAGACTGAGAGGCACATAACCATTTTCAAGTACCCAAAGTATTGTTATGAGGAGAAGGGAGAACAACTGTTCTCCTTAATTGCCAATGATAGGACAAGAAGCAATGGGCTTAAATTAAGTCAAGGGAGGTTTAGCTGGGCACCAGAAAAAAAATCATAAGTATTGAGGTGATTAACCACTGAAATAAGTTGCCTAGGCACATTATGGAATCTCCTTTACTGGAGGTTTTTAAAAGCAAGTTAGACGAACATATCAGGGATGGCTTAAGAGGGTACTTGGTCCTGTCATGAGTATAGGGAACTGGACTCGGTGACCTCTCATGGTTCCTTCCATTTTAATATGATTTTATGGTTCTAAAGCACAATGGATTCTGAAATGAATGGAACAAAACTGGCATATTGGAAATTATGTTTAAGTGGCAGAGAAAATAATAGGGGGGTGGCTTGTTTTGTTTGTTAGCATTTTTTTTTGATCTTCTTAAAAGAAGGATGGTGGGGAAGATAAGTTGCTTAACACAGACTTACAAGTAGTATGACTAAAATAAAATCATCATGAATACAAATGGTAGATAACATAAAATATTGCTACTGTTTTAACTGTGCTTGTTTCCTTAAAATAATAATTATCCTGTCATATGTCTTACCCCCTTGCCCTCCTTTCTTTCTGAAATGTTTTTGGTATTGTGACAAAGCAGAGTCTAGGGCCTCATGGGTCATGCACTTCTAGGGTTTGCAGATCATCCAGAGCACCACTTCTCCCCTTCCATACTCCCTATACAGTATAGTCCCCAAGCTCCTAGTTCCACAGATGGGGCCAGGGCCTCAAGGACCTTCAACCTCATTACCCCAGAGTGCTCAGCCTTCTTGGGTCCCTGGGAGATCTCAGTCTGGGTCAGTTACTGCTGCAGCTGCAGCTGCTACACCCCAAATACACACTTGCTTGTCTCTTGGCCCCTTTTTATCAGGCCTGGGTGAGCACCCTAATTTGCTCAGGTGCTGCAATCAGCTCCTGGCCCAGGTGTTGCAATCAGACTGCTCTGTTTTGCCTGGCTTGGGTGCTTCAATCTTCCCCAACTGCCTGATTTAGAGATATGCTTCAGGACCCTGGGAATAAGGCCATGGTAAGTCTGGGACTGATGTATCTTTTGTCCCATACGCTATTGCAGGGGTCTCAAACACACGGCCTGTGAGCCACATGTGGCCCTTAAAGCTATTTCCTGCGGCCAGCAATGACACGGTTGTTACCAGTATTTGCAATAGTGTTGTATGAAAAGGTTTCAGTGGTGCAGCCCTCAAGCTAATGTACTAGTCCTTATGCAGCCCTCTACTAGTCCACATGTGGTCCTCGGGGTGATTTGAGTTTGAGACCCCTGCTTTACTATATCCCTCTGATCTGACTCTATCACAGTATGTATAATTTTAAAATTTGTTTCTGATGAAAAGAGGTTGAATTATCCTGTCAGTTGTGTAGCATGGGGTCTGCCTCTCCATCAAGGTTCCAAGCCCTTGAACACTAATAGTTGCTCACTTTGTACTTCTGTCCCTCTTGAAGCACCTTAGGAAGGGGGCATGGCCTCCCCCTCAGACAGACGGGGAAGAAAGGCCCAATGCCTTACAGTTGTACATGTCCAACTGCTATTAAAATAAATGTGGGGGGCAGTAACTTGCAGAATGACTGCTGAGCCTAAGGATTCTATTTTCCTTTTCTGGGAGCTCTAATACATAACGTGTGCACAAAGATGAACTCTCTAGTGTCAATAAAGGGAAGGTATATGCAGAACTTCAGTTAAATATTGTATTATGTTAACTATATTGAAAATGGAGTCAAAGTAGTACGAATCATCCAAAGTTAGTTAATATAATTAAAATGTTTCTACCACTCTTTGTTGTAAATTGAATCAAGTGATACATTGTAAGCATCTTTATCATAAATCAAAATGTCTTGCAATGAATTGTCATTACAAACTCCAGAGGATGACATTCTCAAATCCAGTTCTTTGTTGTCACCAAACAGGTGCTCACTGAACTATTAACTGAGTTTGGCAGTTTCAGAATTGTTACCAGGTAATAGGTCTCCCCATGACAAAAAACACCAATACAGCTGGCACTAATTTCTACCTTTGGCTGCTGTCTTAATGAGGAAACCAAGGAGTGAATCAGACAGTGGCAGTGAACTATCCTGGTGGCCCTGTCACATCAGAGATCCTCTAAAAGGAATATATAACATGATTGCCCAAGGGGGAGTAGCTTTAGGAAGTTGGAAATGTATTAGCAAAATATCAATAGGGTGAACGCTGTCAATAAGAACAATTAAATGAAGATCTCATGCATGCAAGTTCAGAAATATGTCAGAGCAAAGCCCTGGGAGTCACTCAGTACCTCTTTTGATGGGTGAGCACATGAAAGTGGTCCCTTATTTCTAGTAACTGAATTTCAGCCCTGCCTACAGACAGGAATTCTTCTCTAAGAATACTGTAAGAGGATATAATGCAGCAATATGAAATCTTTCAGACATCTGAAGGTTTTAAATCTGTGAAGAGTCTGGTTAAGGTCAATGGAGCTCTGCACAGCTGCAGAGATCAATTTATGTAGAAACTCTTGCCTCAGCAATGCCAGACTATGTAATCATTTTTTAAGTACTGTGTTAAGCAATGGATGTTGGAAACTACTAACTCAAGTGTGAAGGCAAGAGGGGGTTTCCAAGTCTGAAGGCATTTCAGCAAAGGACTTATCAATAGAGAAATAGTATCCAGAAGGTAACAAAAAGGTATTGCAATCTTTCAGGTGGCACTCAGTACCCAAAATAACAGTCTCGAACACACATATTCACCACAGTCATGATACAGTTGATATGATTTATACTAGTCATGCCTTGTGAAGTTTCACTGGAAGAGTCTTTACCTATTGAACATTAATATCTTGCTGGATTGTATATGCTGTCACTGCATGTGAAGTTATGAAATATTGCAATTTGTGTTACTGAAATATGTTATGAAACTGGAAGATACCCACAGCCAAGCTTTCAATGGCAGCAAAGGACTAGTCAAACATATGCTAATGGCCCATTAAAAGGGAATCTCTGCTCCCAACCAGAGCTGTAACTAGAGAATTTGGCGTCTGGGGCACATTCTGATTGGAACACGCCCCTTACAATGGCTGGTGCCTGGACTGAGTGGCAAGAAATGTGCCCTTTAATGGAGCACCTCAATGGAACTGCTATGGTGTGCCCTGGGCAAAGCCCCACTCGCCAGACCATAGTTCTGGCCCTTCTCCCAGCCACCCCAGAAGCTTTTCAGAAACAGCATGTAGGTCATGAAGACTGTTTGACAAGGGGCTGCCAGATCATCAAATTACAGCAAAGATTTTTCCAGCTAGCTGGAGGAAAGTATAAAAGAGGGGATGTGACTTCATCACTTGGCCTCTTTCCTCCTCCAAATCTTAATACCTGGAAGCACATCTGGAAGACAAGATTTTAAACTGAGGGAGCTTGGTCACAGGCTGTAAAAGGGGTTCAGTCTATTTATTGAGGAGTTGTAACAAGCTTGTACCGCCTGTCAGGGTGACATATTGTTTGATTCAGCTCTTGTTTAGACTGAAAATTTAGGATTTAGAATGCATGTTTACTTTGTATTTCCTTTCCTTTCTGATCTGTTCCAGAGGGGTAGTTGTGTTAGTCTGTTTCAGCAAAACAAACAAAAAGTCCTGTGGTGCCTTAAAAACTAATGAACTTATTTGGGCATAAGCTTTCATGCACTAGAACCTACTTTGTCAGTGCCACAGGACTCCTCATTTGTTTTATATCTGATCTTTATGCTTATCACTTGCAATCACTTGAAATCTGTCTTTCTGTAGCTCATAAACCTATTATATTTTACCCAAAATGGTGTGTTTTGGTTGATGTGCTTGGGAAATCTCAGCTCAGTTCACAAAGGTTAGTGTGTGTCCCCTCCACACTGAGGGAGTGGCAAACTAATTAACTTGCACTGACCCAGGGATCCTCAAGCAGCATAAAATAGTAGATTCCTGCAGAGTAAGGCTAGAGCTGGGGCAAATTAGCTGGAACCTCTCTATTAATGGCTCACAAGTGACTGGAAAATCATTCATCTAACAAATTTGTTGACTCCCTGTTTGTGGATGTCTGCGCACAGTGCCTGTCAGAAGTCTGTAACTTAATATTAGCATTGCAGTGTCAGAGGTAACCCAGGTTGGTGTATTTGGAGGGCTTAGGAGTCTCACAGCTCAGATTGCACCCCAGGAACCCTGTCACAGTCATGCAGAGGCATTAGTGTTAAACACAACAAATGCTCCGTCTGGGATACTTCATTATAAATCTAAAAGATTTATTTTGTCCATGTACATTAATAGCTTTTGGATGTCCATTTCACAAAAAATCCTTTGTCAAGATTTGGTGAATTTATTTTTTCATGTTCCAACCCTTGTTGGTAAATTTGAGACTGGATAAAATCATGTCACCAATCTCAGTATGATGGGGTATGTCTAAACTTAAGTTATTTTGAGAGAAGGAGACTTATTTCAAAATAACTTTTTCCCCATCCATGCAGGCATTTTGTTATTTCAAAATAAGCATTTCATTATTTCAAAATAATGAAATGCTATTTCAAAATAATAAAACCTGCATTTATTTTGAAATAATAATTATTTCAAAATTATTATTTTGAAACAATCCATTCCAAGCCATGGAATTGGCTTATTTCAAAAGAATGGCACTATACTTTCCCCTGCCTTCCCCTATTTTGAAATAGGGAGTCTAGTGAAGACTCTCTATTTCAAGATAATAATTCCTATCTTATTTCAAAATACAGGTCTTTACTAGACTCCTATTTTGAAACAATAAATTAAAAATAATATTTCAAAATAACTATAGAAATAACTATTTTGAAATAACTTTGACAGTGTAGACATAGTCATAAAGAAGACAAAGTTGTGATGCAGTTCTAAAGAGTCCTTTCCTAGCAGGTGGCTGAAAAAAATTGTACTGCAGCTACTTCTAACTGGAGAGAGAGAGATTACTACTCTTCTGCTAGTAGCATTATAGCTATTTTCTGATAATCAGTGAGAATACATACAATACCTCTTTTGAGGATTAAGAAGGGACACTCCACACCTGTAGCTAAATTTTATAATATTTTTCCATTCACTTTTCAAAATGTTCATTGAAATCAAAGCCTTTAATTCAAGCAAACAGAATACCTGTCCCTGTTGGTTGCATTCATACGTTAATACCTATGGCATAATGAAAGATAGACCTATTTTGTGAGAAAGTAAGAGATAAAAAATAATTTCACAAAGATAGATTAAATAAATAGCATGTTGTCACCTTTTAGTTATGCAATTTTGGAACATTTATAATTATTTAAAATACTTTCATGAAAACTTTCTGGTATAGAATAGTAGTTCTCCATTTTATGTTGAGCAACATATTTGAGCCACAACTTTTATGCTTCCTAACCTCCTTTTTTATGCCCTATGAGAACGACTTTGAACTTAGTCCCAGAAGTGATGACAAACAGTAATAGTAACATAGCAATAAATAACATCAAAAAACTATTTCCCTCCTATACGATACATGACAAAACAATAACTAGATACACTTTCTTGTCTAGGCTTTCCATGCCTCTTGTTTCTCTCTCTTTTAGGCTGTGTTCACACAGCCCTCTTATTTTGAAACAACAGAGGTTGTTTCGAAATAAGATTTAGGCTGTTCACATGATGCACGGTTGTTTCGAAACAACAGGTCCCGTTGTTTCGAAACAATGGCGTTGTTTCGAAACAAGTTAAACCCCATGTGGGGACGAAACAATGTTGTTTCAAAATGATAGTTTTGAAACAACGCCGTGCGAACATGTTGTTTCAAAACAACAGTGACTTGTTTTGAAATAACTGTTGCCTGAACCCGCTATTTCACTTTGAGCTTCTTTCCTTAATTTGAATTAACAAACTGTTAATTTGAATTAAGTTATTTCGAAATAAGGTGTTATTTCGATGCAAGTTGTTTCGAAACAACCATATTGGCTATGTTCACACACACAGTGCTTGTTTCGAAACAAGTTATTTCGAAATAACTTGTTTCGATATAACATGTTATTTCGAAATAACTTGTTTCGAAATAACAAAATGGTGTCCGTGAAATAAGCAAAAAACAGGAATCGAAATAGCGTTTCCACAGTGTGGACTTGCTATTTCAACCCAGGGGCAGTGCAACATGGGAGGTGTGGCAACATGGCCACCTCCCTGGGCCACGTTGACGGCCATGTTGGTAGCCAATCACATAAAAGCCGGCCCTGACCTCACTTCCCTGTCCACCCACGCTAGCAGCACGCTGCAAGCCATGGACAGTGCTCGGCTGCCTAGACAGCACCGTGCAGCACCCAGCCCCTCGGTGCGCATGGAGGGTCTCCGGCACTTGTGGGAGACTCTGTTTGCAGACCCCGAGGAGGACTGGCCTCTACCTGAGGAATACATCCAGCTCAGCCGTAGGGCTCAGCTACTGCCCCTCCCCCTCCCCATGCCCCGCCGCATCTGGGCGCGTGAGACCAGCGTCGACTGGTGGGAGAGGGTCGTTCTGCGCACCTGGGGCGACGACCTCTGGCGCCAGAACTTCCGTATGAGCAGGACCAGCTTCACCCGCCTGGTGGGCGAACTCGCCCCGCACCTGCAGCACAGGGACACCCCCATGAGGCCTGCCGTCCCGGTGGACAAACGAGTGGCCATCGCCCTGTGGAAGCTGCCCACCCCGGAGTCCCACAGGGCAGTGGCGCACCTGTTTGGCATCGGGAGGTCCACCATCGGCACCATCCTCCTCGAGGTCACCAGGGCCATCAATCACGTCCTCCTACGGCGCCTGGTGAGATGCGGGGACCTGCAGGACACCATGCCCGGGATGGCGACCCTTGGTTTTCCAAACTGTGCTGGCATCTTGGACACCACACACATCCCTGTGCGCGCCCCGCAGCACAGGGCTGTGGTGTACCGCAACCGAAAGGGATACCATTCAGTCATTATGCAGGCCCTAGTGGACCACTGGGGCCGGTTCCACGACTGCTACGTGGGATGGCCAGGGAGGGCCCATGACTCCAGGGTCCTCCACAACTCCGCCCTGTACCGGGGCATGGAGGCGGCCACCCACTTCCCCCCTCACACCATCCACCTTGGGGGCGTAGAGGTGCCCGTCCTCATAGTGGTGGACGTGGCCTAGCCCCTGCGGCCCTGGCTAATGAGCCCATACGCTGGGCCACTTGACCCCAGCCGGCAGCTGTTCAATCGCCGCCTCGCCCACTGTCGACAGGTGGTCGAGCGGGCCTTCGGACGCCTCAAGGCCCGGTGGAGGTGCCTGCAAACTCGCCTCCACCTCGCTAAGCGGAGCCTGCCACAAGTCATCACGGCATGTGCAGTGCTACACAACTTTTGTGAGCAGCAGGGGGAACCCATCCCACTCGCATGGGAGGCTGAGGTCCAAGCATCTGCCAGGGACTATGAACAACCAAGATCCCAGCCGACTCGGGAGCAGCCATCTGCGCGAGCCCTCGCCATCCGTGACGCCCTCCGGCTCGCCTTCACTGCGGAGGAAGACTGAGGACCAGGCCTGCCCTGCACCAAAACACCATCTCCCCCCATCCACCCACAGCCAGCCCGCACCCAACCACCCACACTGTCAACCCCCCCCCCCAAATAAAAACACAGACAACCAAGAATAACGTTCCAGGGGTTTATTCAGAATAAGGGAAGGGATGGGGGCGATACGGGATGGGGCAATCTGGGGGGGTCTGGGGGAGGGAACATGAACTTGGGAGGGGGACTTGGGGGAGGGAACATGAACTTGGGAGGGGACAGGGGTGAAGAGGTCAGGGGCGGGGGGTGTTAGGCAACGCCCATGGGAGGGTCTGGGACGGTGGCATGCCCTGCCTGTGCCCACGGCTGCCCTCCACCCGCTGCCAGCGCTGGGGCAGCGATGTCTCCCGGCGACATCTGGGCGCCGGGCCCTCCGCGAGCTGGCGGATAGCTGCGGCCTGCTCCCGGATGGCAGCTGGCAGCTCTGTTGCCAGGAGCTCCAGCGCCCTCACCACCCTGTCCTCGGTGCCTGCGAGGCGCTCCAGGGCACGGAGCCCAGCCGCCTGCCGCTGCACCTGCTCCCGCCTCCAGGCCTGGGTGGCAGCATGCATGGTCTCGCCAAGCTCCTCCAGGCTCTCCAGGAGCTCACTGCAGGTCCTGGGGGCCCTCCGCCGTCGCCGCGGTGTCCTGGGGCTTTGGCGGTGGGGTCTGGGCGTGGGTGCCGGCCCTTGGGGAGGGGCTCTGCGACATGCTGCAGGGACGCAAAAAACACAGTTAGCCTCTGCCGCCTGCTGGTCTCATCTGTGTGCACCTGTCTGCAGCACACGCCTGTGCCCTGACTGTCAGTGGGTCCCAGGATCCCGTGGGACATTGCCCTGGGGTAGGGCTCCTGGCCCCCAAAGCCTCGGAAGGAGGCCGGGACGGTACCCGATGGAGGACATTGGAGGACCCTGGGCAAGAAGGTTGTCTGGCCGAGGTAGTCATCAGGGTTTAAGGGGCCCTGGGACACTTTCCCATATACATCGGTATTCTCTGGCAGTCCAGGATCCTTCAGCCCCTCTGGGAAAAAGCCTGACAAACCCCTGTATTTTGACCTGCCTGCCAGACAGAGAATGGGAGGATAAAAAGAAGAACAGAGCAGAAGAAAGGAGACCATGGTCTCTTTTTGCCAGACATCTGGGAACCGTACCCTGGAGGCACACATGCTCGTGGTGCCCACAAGGGTGAACTGGACCCAGCCACGCCTTGCACTTGGAGGTCTCCTGAGGCCACTGGCCAGTGGTGTGCCCTGCCTGCTCTCCACCCCATCCAAGATGCTGCTGCATCTTTCCCAGCCAGTCCCTGGTCACCACCCCCTGGCACACATGGGCCTTTGACCGCTGTGCCACCTGTGTCCGTGGGACCCGTGGCCAGGGGGCCCCTCTGAGCCCACAAACCCTGGGCCCTACCCGCCCTGGTGCCCGGCCCTGGCCTCTACCCGTCCCGGGACCTGCTGGACAGGCCCAGCCCTGTGTGCCTCCGTGGGGGGGGGGCATACTTACCCACGGGGGCTCTGGAGGTCCGCCGAGATGTCCCAGGGTCTGAGTCGGAGCCTGGGGCGGTGGTGGGCCCCTGCTCCTCCGCACTGCTCCCCGCCTCCATGGCCAGGAACAGCTCTGGGGTCGTGGGGCTGGCCTCCACCGCTGGTGGTGCTGTGGCTGGAGGTCCTCCAACAGAGATGTTGGAGGCGGCTGCCTCTGGGCCTGACGCTCCCCGGATGTGTCCACAGCCGCAGCGGCGGCATCGCTGGGCTCTGTGCCCAGGAAGGCATCCAGGGCCTCAAAATACGGGCACGTGGCCTGGCTGCCAGGCCCCTGCAGTGCCCGGGCATCCTGGGTGCGGGCATACTCCTGCCGGAGCATTTTTATTTTGCTCTGCACCTGCTTGGTGCTCCAGGGGTGCCCTCCTTGGGACATCGCATCTGCGATGTCACTGTATACATCGCGGTTCCGGTGGCTGGCCCGGAACTGCTGAAGGATGTCTGGCTGTTGCCAGATGCCCAGGAGGCACTGCACATCCTCCTGAGTCCAGACAGGAGCCCTCCTGCGTGTGGCAGCTGCGGGGCCTGGCTGCTGGGCCATGCTGCTTGTGTCAGCCCTCCCTGCCACGCTGCCTCACAGGCAAACCCAGGCAGTGACTTCCCCCAGGGCACTGTGCACCCTGGGAGGAAGGTCAGCCGGTTATTTCGAAACAACTGTTGTTTCAAAATAACACGGCCATTATAACGGTTATTTCGAAACAACTCGTTTCGAAACAACCGTTGTTTCGAAACGGCATGTCCCATTGGCGTTGTTTCAAAACAACCGTTTCGAAACAACGCTGTTTCGACACGCAACGAGGTTTAAGTTATTTCGAAAGGAGCACTGCCATTTCGAAACAAGCGGTTTGTTTGTTTCGAAATGGCCGTGCGTCGTGTGGCCGTGGCACTTCTTATTTCAAAACAACCTCTGTTGTTTCGAAATAAGGAGTGTGTGTACACATACCCATTGAAATAACCCCCTGTGTGTGAACACAGCCTTAGACTGTAAGATCTTCAGGACAAGTGATGTCTTACTTTTGTTTCTTGTGCAGCAGAGTGTGCATTGTTATGGCTTAACCAAATTTTAAAGCATTCTTAAGAAATATAATATTATTTATTTGTATTGCAGTAGCATTCAAAGGCCTGAGTCAGGATTAAGCACCCTATTGTGATGTGGGCTGTATATATAGTTAATAGAATTAGTCAAACATTTTCCAGGTTTTGATGACAATGTCTTGCAAAATATTTTTGAATATAGGTATTTAATTTATTTGCCAACTGGCTAATGAGGTAATCATAATTTTCAGAAAACTCAAATTTTCTGAAAAATCTTCACATACTTTTATACTCTGGCATTTTCCAACAAGCTATCATAGCATCATAGACAATCTCTGCCCACAAGTTTTAAATTTAAATTAAGACACAGTGTATTGGAATACCATGGGGGGGATATTTAGTAGATTAAATGTTCTTATTCCTTCTGTCAAATGAGGCAAATTGGTGTTTCCACTTCTGACTAACGCTATGAGTCTCACTCCATTATAGTCTGTTTCCATGACAACGACATCATTCTCATTTTTTTTTAAATATAGCTTGTCTTCCGCAAGTGGTATCCAGTCAATGACTTGTCAAGGAATATAGGGTTTTTTTTTAAAGGAGTCCTGTGACACTTAAAGACTAAGAAATTTATTTATTATTGCATTACCTTTTGTGGGAGAAAATCCCACTTCATCAGCTGCTTTGAAGATGGGGAACTTACAGAATGGGAGGAAATAAAGGCAGGGAAGTGTAAATCATTGGAACGAGTCACACTGTAACAGCAAATCAAAGCAATTGTAAAGATTCAAACATGGGGGAACAGCATATAGAGGAAGGTAAAGTCAAATCGCCTGTTGTAATGAAAGAAAAATCCAAAGTCTCTATTAAGCCCTGAAGCAATGCAATCAAATTTGCAAACAAATTTTATCTCAGTAGCTTCTCTTTGAAGCCTTCTTCTGGTATTCGTCTGTCCAAGTATGTCCACACTTAGTCTTTAATTAGAAATAATGCAGATTATTTTGATTTAAAAAATTGCATGACCACACTACGTTTCCTTATTTTGAAATAAGGAGCTCCCTCATTTTGAAATAAGGAAAGTCATTTTGATATAATAAAACCTAGTAGTATATTGAAATGACGGTTACATCAAAACTGTTATTTCGAAATAACTTAGGGTATGTCCACACAGGGCTTTTATTTCGAAACAACACTGGTTGTTTCAAAATAAAATCCCCTATGTCCACACAACATTTTCTTGTTTCGAAAGTAGGGAGCCCCTCATTTCGAAACAAGAGCCCTCCTTTCAAAACAGCTTAAACCACTTTGCTTTTGAAAGGAGGGTTATTTCAAAACCAGTGGTTTCAAAATAAGCCATTTGGACATGTTATTTTGAAACAAGGATTGTTTTGAAATAACAAGGACCTCCCTCCCAGGGTGCATAGCACCCTGGCTAGGGATCAGCACCCTGGCCAGGGTACTGAGTGGAGTGCAGGGGG